>OY982950.1:24352164-25601752 GCA_963890685.1 Plagodis pulveraria | reverse complement strand
GAACTTCTAGACATTGTTTATAATTATGTTTTGAACAATTTCACAGAAATTCAGCTTGTTGGGACTTTATGTAACTTCACTCTCATTTTTTGGTCTAAATTGACCGGACCGGAATGTATGTTTATATGGTATATATGTTTATTATATAACTATAATAATGTTATACTTCTTAATTATATGCATATTTCAGTAGGTAAATGCGATCTTACAGCCATATTGATTATCCAAATGGGTCTTCTTCACCAATCAAAGTTTTAAGCTAGATTCAAATATTGATCTGCCCATAAACTATATTTTTTTCTCGATATACCTACCTAACAGAACTAAGTTGAAGCGCTCGTAGCGAAGTTTACTTAGCTGTTCTTAACCGATTAGCAAAGTTAAGCAACGTCGCGCGCGGTCAGGAGTTGGATGGGTGACCGCTAGTGACATTACTACTGAGCGTTTCCGTGCTTCGGAGGGCACGTTAAGCCGTCGGTCCCGGTTCTTGTCTTTGGATGGCAGTCGTTATAGCATGGTGGTAGGGCATTTTGCGAATGCCCGCCTGGCTAGCTACCACCCTCAAGCAGAAAATCTGTCGCCAAACACCTAACGGTATGTTCCGGCAGCTGTCCTTGAGAGTTAGTACTTCTAGGTTAGCCTGAACAACATCTTCGACCACATCATCACTTACCATCAGGTGAGATAGTGGTCAAAGGCTAACCTATGAGGCATAAAAAAAAAAAAAAAAAAAAGTTACTTACCTCAACTAAGTAATGGAGTATTTTCTTATGTTTTTTCTTATATGTATGTAATGTTATTTAAATCGTTTTAAACTTACTTAATCAGTGATCGACATAATTTAGCATTTAGAATAAACCATCTGCAAAACTTTTTGAGACTGTGTATATATTTTTGTTGGTTACATATCACCTCAAAAACAGCTACCAGCAGCTGATGAATCTTTCAATGATAACTCCATTTTTAGGGCTTTTAAATAACCATATAATATGGTGGCTGTGCGCTAGGAGTCAGAATGACCATTTATCATATTTTAAATTAGATTTGAAATGATAACTAAAAATTACCAAATATTGAATTTTGTATACAGATATGCTTTAGAATAATTATGCTGTGTTATTGTGTGTTACTTTGACTGGAGTGTGTTACTACCGAGAAAATTACCCGGCCTTATACCCTCACTGTCGACTCGACCACAACAGTAAATATCAGACCACTAACAGAAGGTTTTCTCTGTTATACAAAATAATGTTCTGAAAACAATCAACATGACTATCGGCAAATTATTATATGTGTTTCATATACTCAGATCAAGACTTACTCGTACCTACCAACATTTTTATAAAACTTTAAAATTCGGTCAATAATACACAATTAGTAAATGAGTGACAGATCAGCATATTTTTTTATTTTAAATTTTTGTATCTACATTCTACATAATTAACCTAGATTTATTATCAAAAAAATAAACCTTTTTTCTAGCAAAGGGTTATAAACATCTATATACCTTTTACTATAAATCTATGCAATATCAAACAATCAATGTTTTAGGGAGGCCTGTAATAAAACATACTCGTATAAGATAAATAAAAATGTTAGTATTCAGTAGTCGCAAAGTGTCTCCGAAGATAACATATGAACTCACAAGAGACTTGTCACAGAAAGCTTTTGATCTCGGGCTCCTGGTTCAAACAATTCTTACGCGTCCGTTTCCATTTGCTGGGGTTCATGAATATTTTTTCTTTGTTATGAAAGTAATTTGAATACAGTCAACGAGAATCTATAAGTAATATCGTTATGCTAAGAAGATTTCGTTACGGGCAGTAGAAAAGCTAATTTTGGAAATAAACACTATGGAAGATCTCATATTAACATTTGTTTCTGTCGAATAAGCAACTAGGAACTTGTTACCAAGGAGCCTGTTATTTGATGAATTCATTTAATACTCGTATATATATGTTCACTAACAGTAGAGTTATGTTTCTAGCCACAATATATTCAAAAGATCCGACTCAGTTATTGATCTTATTCACTGATATCTTCACTGGTTGTAAGTATTCTCCTAGCTAGTTAAAACAGTTAATTAAGAAATATTATATTTTTTTTAGGATTCCGTACCTCAAAAGGAATAAACGGAACCCTTATCGAAGAATCTCTTTGTTGCCCGTCTGTATATCTGTCAAAACCCTATTTCTCAGGAACGCATAGAGGTATCAAGCTGAATTTCATATCAAATACTGGGGTCTACTGTCCCTTCGAGCTGAGAAAAAATCAAACTTCTAAGCCAACGCATTGAAGTGATACAGTCGTTTATGCCGCAAATTTTCGACACTCGCAAGGGAATCAAAACCTACAGGGTACTTCCCGTGAACTCATCTTGAAATTTGGTACGAAGCAAAGTCTTATAGCATAGATAAAGGAAAAATTGCGAAAAGCATAAATTTTTAGTAACATCTTACAATAAAAATATTTTTAATAATTTTAAAATGTTAAATGTATTTCATTTAGTAATAAAAATACCTTAACTTTTACTTATATACCAACAGGTTTGTACGGAACCATCGGTGCGTAAGTGCGACTCGCACTTGGCGGTTCTTTTCTATGACTAGAAAGGAGCGAAAATTCAATGGCGTCACTTTGTTTTTTGGTGTTTATAGACTCTTTATTGGCCACTTTATTGAAAACACCTAACAAAAACACCGATGCTCTTTTGTGTAGTAGTTTCTTCGGCGATGTCTCTACATTATATCGTGGTAAATTATAATTAAAACTTTAAGCATAAAGTATAGTTCTACTTTAAATGTTTGTTACCTTAATAATTCAGTGTATAAATACGAACAGAAACTAAGCATACACGCGAGAGTTATAAGGAGTTCAAATGGAGTACATACCGTAAGATACCCGCATCAAACTTAGTTATCTAGTTTGTAAGGCAGTACCTTTAAATAGTACATTATGATATGAGTGAAGAAAGTTACTTAATTATTCTTAATGTGAATTTGCTCTCTCAATGGGTGGAAACTGTATAAGCAATGGTTTCCTTTGATTCGATAATAAAATACTGGTAAAGTAAAATCTTGCCTGGAATCAATAAACAATTTGTTACGATCAATAAACAGTTTGTACTCGTATCATTGCTTTCATTTCAGGAATCCTGGTGGGGTACGCTCGTGGTCTGAGACAAATTCAAAATAATTTAATGCAAGAATAAAGGTACATAAAATGGTTGAGATGTAAATAAACCTTCATTGCTTCACTACATTCAACCCCAGTAGAGAGTACAAAATAAATTGTTTCACATGTAAATAATTTTTTGTGTTAGTTATAGTTGTTTAAAATAAATACAAAATTCACATTGCAAACAAGAAAATTAAAGCCAAGGTTTTATCTCCTGTTTAGCACCATTTTCTTGATTAGGCTTTTTCCAGGAGGGTCTGTGTATGAAGATACCTGCTTAGAGACTTCCAATAAAGCTTCCAGTATGGTTGCATGAATTTGGTATTTCCCTGCTTTTCATTAAGAACATCCATGACACTGAGCAAGTTATATATCCATGGTATGAATCATGTGTTTTCTTTATGAAGGGTAGAGGTAAGGAGAGTCATCTCATATGGTAAAAAATCTAAAAAGTGTCCAGCTGTAAGCTATAAATAACAGTTCCAAAACCTTCCAGAATGGCGCTGGTGAAGAGTCGAAGGGGATATAGTATTAATGTAGCAATTGTAAACATATTTTATCGACTAAAGTAGTTACTTATTGAAAATGCAACTACTTGCGTAGTACAAAGTACTGTAGTAAATATAACCTTAAAGAAATATTCTGAGAAAACGTGTAGAGTGATTTTATTTCGTGAACTGTGAATAGCTTACGTTTATTGCTTCCGTTAAAGTTTACCCTGATACTAATGAGGCGCCACCCTAATTTAATGCATTTGAACTTTGAACGGACACTTTTTCTTACAGATAGATGATTCTCCTTACTTCTACCCTCCATAGTGTTCTTGCAGCGATGCTGGCACTCATTGCACAGAGTAGTGTATCTTGTGATTAAATTTTCTTTGCAACCCAACGACATATTATCCATTTTTAATTAGGGCATAGTTTAGTTAGCTTGTGATTTTAGTTCAGTGACTACCCAATTAAATTAATAAAAACGGGGTTTGTTCACATACTGATATGAGAGAAAGAAACAAATAAAAAAATAAAACCTGGCATAAGATGGCTGAGTAAAATATTACTTGCTCAGTGCGGCTTATATCGGAAAATACATTCTGGCAACAATCCCAAAATTCTGCCAAAACTGTGTTGAAAAAAATAACTGGCATAAGATGGCTGAGTAAAATATTACTTGCTCAGTGCGGCTTAATAATTCGGAAAATACATTCTGGCAACAATCCCAAAGTTCTGCCAAAACTGAGTTGAAAAAAATAACTGGCATAAGATGGCTGAGTAAAATATTACTTGCTCAGTGCGGCTTAATAATTCGGAAAATACATTCTGGCAACAATCCCAAAATTCTGCCAAAACTGTGTTGATGTTTTGTATTTTAAACTTTGACAAACTAAGAAAGAAGGTTGGCGACTACTGACCCAACTAAACCAGGTCTCGTTCATGAATATTTTAGGTATTGTTTTAATTGCCAGCCTGTTTTACATTATTTAAAAATACCTGTATATTTTTAAAAGTAGGGAATTTTCAGTTATATTGAAATCCATTTATATCATTTTTACATAGATTTGCTTGCACACAAAATTCTACGAGGCCAAAATAAATAAAAAAACATCGTCATTTTCTGTTAGTTTCAGTCTGTAGCGATGACACTGACGTTTGTTTTACTGTCATGGAGTATATACAGTACTATTGGTGCGGTCCGAATTACACTAATGGTACGTATAGCAGCAAGTGCAGAGCTGATCCCAATTGTTGAAGGGCACGAAACGTTTGCACAGCAGAAAAGTATGATGTCCTCGATGACGTCGATGACGTTATCAGAAAGGACTGAGATTTCTTAAATTTCAGACCTTTCTGATTTGTTTTACATCTCATAATTCAGTCTCTCAAATGGTTTTACATAGCTTTGGTTTTAGTTAGCTAGAAAGATAATAATTTATTTAAAGATGGATTGATAATGTCATAAGTGTATTTTTACTTGGTCCGAATTGTAGCAATGAAAACGGCCATGAGGTTGCATATTCCAATCGTCCATATATTTGTACTCTTAGCAGTGAGTACTTTTACTTTGTTGGCGTAATTCGGACTGCAACCTTACTGATCTATGATAGAAATGGCGATGAGTATAGTACAGTCCCACCAACTTATCTGTTCAGGCGGCAGAAAAAAGAACTACAACATTCCTTCAAATTGTGACAGTTTGTAGTTGATTTCCTTGACCAGTAGCGCCCTCGAGAACTGCACAGTTAAGTTGGTGGTATAGTACCACCGTACGGTATAGTACCGTAGTAGTACAGTAGTCAAGGAAATCAACTACAAACTGTCACAATTTGAAGGAATGTTGTAGTTCTTTTTTCTGCCACCTGAACAGATAAGGTGGTACTATACCACCAACTTAACTGTGCAGTTCTCGAGGGCGCTACTGGTCAAGGAAATCAACTACAAACTGTCACAATTTGAAGGAATGTTGTAGTTCTTTCTTCTGCCACCTGAACAGATAAGTTGGTGAGTCTGTAAAGTCCGTTTGTGATCTATTGACTGACGTGCCGATGCATGCAATGAGGGTGTAATCACTACGTTATAAACGCGTGCTTGGCTTGCCAATTAATATATATCTTAATAAAGCACTAACACAGCCTCAAAATCCGTAAAACTATGACGATAGGTATATACAACTTCCTGCCAGTACCAACCATTCAGTGCTATGATAGACAATATTGGAGGGTACAAAACCTCTGACTATTATTTTCCCCTAACTCCTACGTACTGGATTCAATTCGCATTTTCATTCTCATATCTTGCATTATCAGTAATAATGACTGAACGCCACATGATGTTTATCAAATTGTTGGGTCTCAAGTTGTATGGAACGTCGCCACCCTTCTTTCAAAGAACAAAAATGTATGTTTTGTGATATTTGAATTACTTACAGAAGGCTACCACCTACTTCATTGTTCTTAAGTTTTCCTTACTGTAATGTTAATCTTGCATTTTATTATCACACAGGAAAGCATTGTTTTTTTTCTATATGTATATTATTTTTTTTATCATGTTCGACGTCCCAGCCGATATTAAATAGCGATGAGTATGGTTTTTGTGTGTTCATGAGTGAGAGTATTACAAAAAAATAACCAAAAAACAAGTGCGAGTGGGACTCGCGCACGAATGTTCCCGTAACTAAATATTTTGTGAATAGTTAAAGCGTCTACCTGTCACCGTTATTAGTATCGAGCAAGAAACGGTAAAATAATCAAGTTTGTTGTATGGGAGACCCCATTAAAAATTTATTTTATTTTTAGTACTTGATGTTACAGCGGCAATAGAAATACATCATCTGTGAAAAACTCTACTCTCTAGCTATCACCGTTCTTGAGCCTGGTGACAGACGGACGGACGGATGGACAGAGAAGTCACAGTAATAGGCTCCCGTTTTTACCCTTTGGGTACGAAAACCTAAAAACATGATTTAATGCTATATTTCTTCCTTAGTTTTACTTAATCTCAGCCCTTCGATCATTAGTCTGACTGAATCTTAGAGAGATACACACAAAGTAGGTATAGCCAGTATCAATTCATGGCAAACCTTAATGATTACGTTACATTTTGTCGGAAAAATCTCTATAATTTTATAAAACTATGTATTAATAAAAATAGTTGTTTTCTTCCTTGGTATAGATGGTTTACCAAGAAAGCAAACAACCAATTTAAAGGCGAGAGTGTTTCTTTAAAAGCAGAGCGGAACGAAGGATTCTAGAGTAGAATCACGAGCGTAGCGAGGGATTCTAAAGTAGAATTCTGAGTGCAGCGAGCGATTCAAAGTTACTCGAGCTTAAAATATTTGTTGGCTCCCGAGGTGGGCACTCTACTTTTTATCACGCTGTATGAGAAAATAAGTAAGTGCAACTTATGAAAAAGAATACTACGTTTATTTATTTAGATGTACGAGTAATAAGGAAAAATAATACAGCATAGAAACAGTTAGAGGCTATTTTTTATATTTAAAATTATGGAAGTGCATCGTAATAACGTTGAGTAGAGATTGTAATAAACAACGCGCATGAGTTTCATACGACGTTTTTCAACACATTTGCGAGGAATGAATACGAAAATATTTTCTTGATCTTTTTGGTAGCAATAATAATCTGATTTATTAAAAGGTTTATAATTAAATCTTCTAAAGTTCTACTTCAGTAGGTATAAAACTCTTTGGTTTGTTTCTATATGAAAAACGAACGAAACAAACTACAATCTTCTTGGTGAGAAGTGTGGAAACCTTGTTTTTTTTTCTATTTACAACACTAGTGCGGTAGTAAGTAAAAAAAAGCACGAGTGCGTAATAGACTATATTATAACACTAAAATCAGTGCATTTAAAGGCCCGTTACGAACGAGTGAACAAACATATTAAACTATACCAGTGTCCCAAAGTTGAACATGCGCTGAACTTCTACAAAAGCCCCATCTATTCTATTAACAAACAAAATCCTTGAAGTTCCACCGTCAATGAAAAGGCCACAGTACCGATATAAAAGCCGGAGTCCTGACGGTCCGACGAACTTCATTGTGCTGAAGAGCTTACTGCAAATGAAAAACTATTGCACAGTGAGCGCTACAGGAACTCAAAGTTCAACAATTTGCTACCTAGGCAAACAGTATGAAGTTAGGTCTTATGCAGAACGAGTATATTTCTTATATTTCGTTTGTAGGAAAACTTTTTGCTGAGCTAGTTTTGTGTTCGTACCCAAACGATTTATCTATACAATTATTTTTGTTCTGTTCACAAACCTTCTTTACAGATTTTAAAATAATAAAATAATAGTCTAGCTTAATTTGCAGTTTTGTAAGTATTCAAGAAATGGTTTTGGAAAACACATTGCTCCATACTTGTTTACATTATTTATTCGTAGGCCCATATCATTTTTTTTAATGGGATACGAGTGCAACCGAGCAGGCGGCTCAACTGGTGGTAAGTGATCACCGTCGCCCACGAACATCCGCAACACCAGAGGTATCGAGGATGCGTTGCCGGCCAGGGAATATGGTCTGGGAATATGGAGGAGGAAATATGCTCTCTTCTCGAAGGCTCCTAAGTCGTATCCGTTCGGAAATACTGCACCTGGCAGCTGGTTCCATATTGTGGCAGTGCGAGGTAGAAAATGCTGTGAAAATCGCAAAGTTGTGGACTTCCAGACGTCGACATGAAATTGATGAAACATCATGCTTTGTCCGGACGTCCGATGGCGAAATTGAGCTGCAGGTAGTAAATCGAACAGTTCCTCAGAACACTCCCCGTGATAAATGCGGTGCAGAGTGATCCAACATCTCTACGTAGTGCCAAAGGCCGGTCGGAGAGAACTTGATCGTCAACGATTCGAGTCGCTCTGCACTGTATGCGGTCAAATGGAAGAAGCTGGTATTGGGGAGCTCCCGCCCAGAGATGAGAGCAGTACTCCATGTGAGGCTGAACCCGCGCCTTATAAAGTTGCAGGCGATGGGCCTACGTGAAGTACCGCCTCGCCTTTCCAAGCACACCAAGCTTTTCAGAGGCTAATTTAGCCTTATCTTCCAAGTGACAGCGAAATTAAACGACGCCCGATATGTCGACGCCAAGTACTCCGATGCTAGTTGAGGGGGCAAGGGGAGTGTCTTCAAATCGGAGGTATCCCTCCGTTTTGAAGACACTCCCGACAAAGGGGGTATATTAAGCTTCTTGGGGTTAAATTGAACTAAGTTCAGTCGGCCCCACTTCGAAACATGTCTCATGTCCATGTTGCACCCATACCAGTAGTTGTTGGGAACGATACGCTCGTTGTTGACCATTTTATTTACATGGGATAGACTGTCCAACTAGGTAGGTCAAACTTTGACAAGGCTGTCGCCTGAACAATTCATCTCAGATATGCAGTGTTCGGGAAGTTACGGACATCTTCTAGCCTAAAGACCAAAGTACTCTAATAGTGTGTGTTGCTAGTGATGACTTACGGCAAGGAGACGACGTCCTTATCTGTGGCCCTCCTGGTTGTCCAGGTTGGCTCAGAGTCGCTCAATGAGCTATGAAGAGAGCTATGCTCGGGGTTTCTTTGCCAAAGTCACCAACATAGCTTTCAGAATTTGCAAATTGAAGGGGCAGTTGGCGGGCCACATTGCTCGACGAACTGATAACCGCAGATAGAAAAAAAAGAAGGTTCTCGAGAAGTTACCACATTACACCGGAAGACGTGGAGTTGGTAGGCCCCCCACTTGGTGGACTAATGACATCGTAAAAGTCGCGGAAAGCCTATAGTTACATGCAGCTAATAGCTATTGTTTGTGGCATTCTATTACATTTGTTCAACAGTTAACATCTTCCGGCTGAGAAAGATGATGATAATAATTATTAATTGTTTTCTATACTTATAATAAAACTGTAACAGATCCAATTCTGTACAAGGCAGGTATATAAAAAATAAAAATTTGAGTGGTCTCTGTAGCTAACACTGATGCCAAATCTGTATTTTTTTAAATTTTTGTCTGTCTGTTTGTCTTTCTGTCTGTATCCCGGCCGCGCATCACTCCATAACTACTGAATGGAATTCAATGAAACTTAACACGATTGAGAGCCAGTACTTCTACTGGCACCATCAGGTGAGATAGTGGTCAAAGGCTAACATATCAGGCATAAAAAATAAAAATTTGAGTTCATACTACAAAGAAGGTTATTGTATACTTTTTATCCCGAAATTCAGCACGGCTCCCTCGGGTAAGGGGATGTTAGTCAAAATGTTACTCAGTTGTAATTTATTAACGCGTAGTCCGATTTCAATTATTCTTTTTTTGTCAGAATAGTGACGAGTGAGCTTGGAACCCCACGGGCAGCCCGGCAGCGCAGAGGCATTTCGGCACCCCATGGGCATCCCGGTACCCCACGGGCAGCCTGGCACCCCACGGGCAGCCCAGCACCCCATGGGCAGGTCGGCACCCCACGGGTAGCTCGACATCCTTATTTAGATTTGCCAGTATGCTAAGATAAAACTCTAAAATCTGGAACATTCGCCACAATCAGTTTTTTAATCATCCATCTTTTGCCGGATACATTTTGGAGAGATTTTCTTTCTACCGCCAAACTAGGAGAACCTCGGCAAAAAGATGCCGTTTTATAATCGAAATTACAAAAAAACGCACAAAGTAGTTTGCTTCACCATTTATTGAGCGAACCGCGAAGGAACTCTCTGAGTTACTTAACTACTGTCTTCTGGAAAATACAACCCGGGAGTTTTCAAACCCAAAATAAAAAGCTCCTCTCTGAGTTATGCTTTACTAGGAGTGCTTCACCGCAGACCACAGCGTTGCTTAATATGAGACAGTGCTCAAATGTGAATAATTAGTTTGCAGGTACGGCAATCGCGAACGAAGTCGCTGGTACAGCTAGTTCTAATATAAAAATGTAACTATTTCTTTAAATAGTTAAAAATATTTGTTATTATTAAGTATGGACTTCCGCAAAGTAACATCTGAATCTATTATTTATGGTTAGGAATTATTCCCATATTATTATGTTGTGTTTGTACACGTAGTGCAGTCCACACAAACGTAGTTACGTCATATTTTAAAAACCAAAAGTGATCAAACTCTGTGAAATGCTGCAAGCATGTCCTTGCACCTAACACCCATGCTTCTACTTTGCCAATCTTCTAATGCAGTCTGATTGAGATAAAACATTTTATGAAAATGAGGTACATTGAAAGGTTCTTCCCAACTCTTTATCGTCAGTGTAGGTATTCTTTTTATAGTAATATGTATGTAAGAAGTTCAAATAAACAGAGACGATATGTTTCCATTAGGTGAGACATCTTTATGGTAACTAACTATATTTAAGAGATAACAAAAAACTTTTTCAATTCACAAAGCTAGTGATCAACGCGGTAATCAACATAAAATTTTATTGTGTTTTGGTTGTAAAGCTATGAATATATGACGAGACGATCTCGAACTTTGTTCAAATATTCGGCAAATCATAGGAACTGAAGCGCTCGTAGCGAAGTTTGCTTAGCCGTTCTTAATCGATCAGTTAAGTTAAGCAAAGTCCGCCACGGTCAGGAGTTGGATGGGTGACCGCTAGTGACATTACTACTGAGCGCTTCCGTGCTCGGAGGGCACGTTAAGCCGTCGGTCCTGGTTGTTGTCTTTCGATGGAAGTCGTTACAGCATGGTGGTAGGGCATTTTGCGAATGCCCGCCTGGCTAGCTACCAAGTATCAAGTAGAAAATCTGTCGCCAAGCACCTAACCGTGTGTTCCGGCAGCTGTCCTTGAGAGCCAGTAATTCTAGGCTAGCCTAAACAACATCTTCGACCACATCATCACTTACCATCAGGTGAGATAGTGGTCAAAGGCTAGACTATCAGCTATAAAAAAAAAAGTACTCTCATATTTTAAAACTATAACAATACCTATATAACGTCAATATTATATTTCCTATTACCAGGTTACTCTTCCAAGTATAAATAAATCCTCAAAAATTATAATCGTTTATATTAGTACAAAAGCAGAAGCAGTGATTTTGAAGATTTTGAAGCAGTGTAACCGATCTAAAAATATCGGTTAACTTAATAATTAAAAATTTCACTAAATATTAATTTAAATCAGCGCGCCATCTGTAGGCAAACGACCAAACGTCTATCTAAATTCCATATGAAGTTAGAAAAGACCTATAAAGCGATAAGCTTAAATACCTTTGCCGAGCGCTGAGGTAGTTCAACGACTCGCCAATAGGGGTCGCGTATACAATCAACAATGATACTCTCGTTCTTATAATACCGTCTTCTTCTTCCCGTATCTCCGGTCAATTCGACTTTTATATTGACAGTTAAAACAAATGTCAATCCAGTCTGTCAGAAAATACCATGATGGTGGTTTTTAAGTTCCGCTAGAGGAACGTTGCATTTTAAATATTTTCAAAATCAAGTGCAGTCATTGGCTTTGCGACGACAACGGTTTTGAGGCCTTTTGCATTACCATATGAGGGGTATAGTATCAAAACCCACCAAAACGTATTTTTCAAAAATATCACAGGATACAAAAAATTGTTTAAGCTTAATCAATACAACTAACTGGGATTTTTTTATGCTAATCATTTAGTTTATGACATGGCAAAACTAATTTAAGCTGGGCAAAGAAAAAATATAAAGCTATGGAACCGTTAAAAGCATTTAAAAATTCTTTTTAGAGGAAATTGAAATTAACCTGCCGTTATAGCGGGTTTTGAAAATGAATTGTCATATTTTGGCGGGTTTTGCAACCAAGAATAAAACTTCGGGTGGATTGCGTTATGCAAAATTTCTTAGGGCCAGATGAGTTGGATTAGTTCTATGTAACTAGGTAGGTACTTACGTAAAATAAAAACATCGGATATTTTCAATGGCAATTATTTATTAATAAATGAGTTATCACTAATAATCAATACGAGCTTAACACTAATAATCAATGCGCAGATAGCTACTACTTTATACATTTATGGCAACTTCTTCAAAGCCTTGCTCACATAAACCATTACATTCATCATCGTCGCGTTCGTTATCTTGAGAATCATTATTCCCAATGCCCTCCAAATCTTTGTAATATTGCAAACACTTCAAATTTTTCCATTCATCCCCAAAATGTTTTCTAAGTAGGCCATAAACATCGTTCAATTTCGATGATTTTGGTACGATTGTGTTAGGTTGAATAACCTGTGGAGCAATCATTATAATTTTTTTATTTTTTTTTTCGTTATTATCTTTTTTGTGTTTCGCTCCGTTCTATAAGCCTCTTCACCCTGTACTAAAACATTTTCTGTTATGGTCCGAGTGATAAAAAAGCGCTTCGATTTCATGAACGGGAAGTGCCAGGATGTCGTCGGTTTAATGATGGAAGCATAAGCTGTCTTCCAGTCATAAACTGGAATCGATGCTAGGTCTACGCATGATCCATGTTCTTGTAACACAGCTGCATATTCCGATGGAGACGTTACAACTTCTTTTGTCTTCAGCGTCTTTTCAATTTTAGCGAACACACGATCAGGCGGTATGAACGAATGCCCAACAATTGGAAAAATCAATTCAATTTTTTTTAAATGTCTTGGGGCTTCAACATAAAGCCATTTACCTAGCATGCTGATCATACCAGTGTTTTTATTTTGGCCCGAACAACCATCACATACTATACGAAGAACTTTTATATGTTCTGAGATCTCTACATTCTGTAGAAAATGGTAAACCGCACTTATAATTTCATTGCCTCCTTTGGCGTGAGTTGTTTCATTCCAATAGTAAGAATGTACGTTTTCTTTTCCGAGTTTAGCTTTCGAGTTGCCTTCCACTATAGCAAAGTGGTAAAAATTAAACTGCCTGCTGAAATAGGCAGATTGATCAGGCAATTTTGGCAGAGGCTGATTTTTTTGACAGTCAAAGCTTATCGTTTTTGTGTCTTGGCTATCTTCCTTCAATATGCTGTAAAACGCCTTGTATTTAAGACTGTGGAGTCTTTTCTGAATCATTAACTCGTTTCTTTTCGTTACATCTTTTTCAACTTTTAGTTGTTCCTGCAACGATATACAAGTAGAACATACGTCTGTTCTCGGGGTGCCGAACCCGATGTTATAGTACATGTTAAATATACTCCGAAAAAAACTTTGTTTTACTTTTAGTTCAGCATCTCTTGAGTCATTATAGATCCGCCACATTTTTCTAATATTCAATCCGGCTGGCAGGTATAGTCTTTTTGTTTGTGATCTGCAGTAATGGCTTTCCTGCCCTTTAAATTTTTCTATAAACCATTGTACTGAGAGTTTTTTTGCTTCATACAGATGTGATTTTCGATCGCCTCCTCTTGTTTCTTTAATGGGAGAGCCTTCGCTGTTATAAAATCTGGTCATTACCCCTTGGACCCGATCTTTTTTTATTTGTAAAGCATTCAAAAATGTGTCTCGGCATACGGGAACAAGCAATCCGTTTTTAGAGCATATAGTATATTTTATGGCTAATTTCCTCTGGCTATTCGGCTTGGACTTCACCGCTTGCTTGATACTGCAACATCTCAGAATAAAATTATCTTGCTGAAGTTTCGTCTTACATTTATAAAAGTTTTTGTGAAACTTTCTTATATCTTGGCATGTAATTAAGGTACAGCGAAAAGCCTTTTGATTGTGCTCGCATCTTGGAAATGTTGGCAATTTCTTGGCTTCGTAGCTGAAAAAAATATTATTAATAAAAATCAAAACGTACACAAACGACAAACGCACACAAACGACAAACACAGTAGGTAGGAATAAGTATTACGCGGGAATCGTAACGAATCGCTTCAGGACTACGTTTTTTGCTTTTTAATTTAATTTTTCGCGACAATTATTGGGATTAGTAGTAAAACACAATGTAGTGAAATAAAAATAAAACAATAATAATCGCTCTGCTAAATACCTAATTTAGAATGGGCTGGATGCATCTTGCATAAAACTTTTTTGGAAGAAGTTTGAACACAATAATGACAAAGTTTTACATACCGTTTCTTGCGCTCCACTTCACGCTTCCATGAAGATGGATCGCGTGGTCGTTTCCTAGCATGTTTAGGATCACATTTTTTAACAAATTGGGCTAATTCATCCATATTTTCACATTAAATTCGTTAAAAAACCACACACAAGTTTTCGCCGGCACTCAACAATCGCCATACTGTTTTGTTGATCACGTGACGCAAATGCGGTGCTGTTATTGGTCGATTCAATTATGGAGGATTTTGTTACTGGTATGCACTGTTATAGGGGCTTTTGATATTGAATCTATTTTTGGTGGGCAGATTTCTGTATGTTTTAGCGGGTTCTGGTACGAAACTAGCCAAGCATTTAAAAGCAATTTTTACGAGGTTTCCAACGGTGCTACTAACTCAAATTTGGTCCATAAGCATTATAGCGGATTTTGATTTTATACCCCTCATATATGGTAGCGAAATGCGCCTCGAACATCCGCCCAATTTGATGTCTTTCCTCGAAGAGGAATCGGCATCACTTCGCCACCAGCCACCGACTGTTCAACTCGAATTAAATCTCTACGTTTGAAAGTTGTTACTAAGACTTAATTAAAATATAACATTAATCTTCAGAATCCCCAGACACTGGGTAAGTTTGTGTTTTGAAGTGAAAGTGTACTTGACCACCCAAAATTCTAACCTTATTTTTCAACATTGGTATGTACTCTCATCGTAATTTTCTGTATATTTTATTAGGTGTCTTACATGCTAACTCTCTTGTGTAACCTTTGTATATTTTTCTGTGATTTTATGTGCTTTTCTACTTGTGTTCTCTTTTTGCGCCCTTCTGGCAAACTTCAAAGGGTGTTGCTGGTAGCTCGCAATTCACGAGGTACCTAGGCTAGTCCCTTTTGCTCGGTAGTGAACGGACCTCGTGGATTGTGCGCATCTTTACCAGCAACATACCTACTTGGCCCTTCTGGCATTCTGAGCGGCTGGTGGTTCGCATCCGCGAAGGGCCTAGCTAGTCCCTTTATGCTCGGTAGCGGAAGCCTTAGCGGATGCGAATTCTTCACCAGCAGCACTACTCTTTGGCCTTATGGCACAACTCTGTTTGCTGGCGGGCCACATCCCTAAAGGCCCTCTGCGAGTCCCTAATATGCTCAGTAGCAGAGGGACAGTGGACCCACCAGCTCAGCATCTCACTGGACCCATTGTGACCGGAAACATCTAATTCCAGGGTTCAAGTACAAGGCTGAAGTTCAAGTACAAGGCAGAACTTCGAGTACGAGGCTGACCTATTAGCAGGACACAACCGCTGAACTCCGGCCGTCCTCTGACCTCCAGCACCGACCGCGGCCAAAACGTCTCTACAGCACCTAGCTGGGATAATTCTACCGGCGCGGCGGTGTGGAGCCGAGCCCTGCACGGCAGACCTGCTGCTGAGCATCAACTCGGATACTAGCGGACCGGAGCTAAGTCCTTAACAAGGAAGCTTGCCAAAAAATTGCCATACCTGTCTGAGATCCACGACCCTTTCTCTTGATTATACTTTATACTGTACTCTCTCTTCTTTCTTTTATGCTCCCTTCTACCCTGAGTAGGTAGGTAGGTGACATTGGCGCCCATACAAATTAGGATCAGACAGGTTGGTTTGGCAAACTTTCTTGGGTGTGGCTCTGCCATACTTGCTTTGTAATTTTTATACTGTGTCTTATTGTGTTCCTTTTGTGTGTGTTATTTATAAGTTGTGATTGGCCCTGTGCTGGCCCGGGGCCTGAGAATAAGCCGGCTGCAGCTCTGCATGTCGTAAGAGGCGACTAAAAGGCACGGGTTATACCCAGGTGGTAGGAAATCCACCCATTATCGTCTTCAACGAACTTGTTTTATTTTCTAAAATTAAATTTTAGTTTTTTTTTACAACATTGCAATTTATTAATTAATTTTTCTTAAATAATATCTAATATTCTGTTTCATAACCTCCCTTCAGCTTATAAATAGCACACACCTCAATTTTAATTCTACCCACGTGTTTTTTTCATCTGGAAAAAATTGTACCCTCTAAAATATTTTTTTATTTGACCTTGTATGACACTGTTGTCATTGGGTATATAGGTCAAGTATACTTTCACTACTTCAAACATGAGTCTACAACTTAACTTTTTATCTCTGCAAATAGCTGGATTTTCATATGAAGTGGCACTACCTAATAACTTGATATTTTCTATAAACTTGCAACGGAGAATACCATTCTCCAAAGTTCAACTTAACTCTAAATTTTTCAAATGTCGTTTTAAATCTTATCTTTTACTGCTATTCTATGAACTTAGTGATATGCATAGGCTACACTTATGACATATCAAAGTTCTTTTAGTTAATACTTATCTCAGTATTAACTTCTTTTATTTTTAACGACGGACTATATGAAAAATGTTCAACTGAATATCTAAAATTCAACTAAATTGAATTAAATATATTATAGAAATCTACATTAATACTATGACTTACTATCACAATAATATAAATAATAGGTTTTCTGAAAAACTTGTCACTAAAAACTTAAAATGTCACATTTATACTTAATTGACTTTTCTTGTATATGACTTAACTGAAAATTTTTTTTTTGATCCTTAGTTTTTGCCTGCATAATATACTGCTCTTGGCATATCTAAGATTTTAAATTAAGTAATTACATAATATACTAGTAATTATTTCACTTTCTTAACAATTGCAAATCTTTGTACTGAATAACTTGTTGTCGACTTAAAATATATAGAAATTCTCAAATAAAACCAAATTCATACTATGAATTAATTTATTAAAGCTTTAAATATACAATCTTACAACTAAAACGCATATTCTATGTATCTTAAATAACTAAAATATATTGGTAAATAAAACCAAACTCATAGAGTGCAACTTTTTAATAATCTCTTAAAATATTCTTATCTATATAGGAAAAATAAATCCTTATATACAACTAATCTTATAGGTAACAGTATCTTATATACTTCTTGTATTCTAATAACTTGTGATCCTTGCTTATATTGATCATTATTTATATCTTATATACAATGATGGCATAGGATATATTATAACTTAACTACAATGCATACAATGTACTACAGACTATACATCTTAACTTATTTACTGAATTAATTTAACTTCCTTAAATACTCTTTGTCACTCTCCACTTTCAAGGGAATAGTGTTATAACATGCTAAAATCATTCTTTTACGTGCCAGATGGTAATTCTTCAAATAGAGTGCGGTTGTACAAACACTTTAAAAACAAGCCTATGTACTGAGCGGTGGATAACTCACTAAACAAGCCATTATCTAGAGCGGGTTACAGACTCTTAAAAGAAGCCTAATGTAAAATTTCCTTTTGTTTAACTTCTCTGTCTTAAAATTTAATTTAACTTAGGCAATTATGGAACTTATATTTAAAAAAATTATCCATGAATGTTTACTATAAGTACTTAACTTGACTATGTTCTAGTGTGTTATTCATACCTATAATGTAGCTAGCTGTTCATAGAAGTTAACTTCTGCAGCCTACAAATTCCATTCCTCTCAATATATTGCTGTCAATAATCGTTTCTTGGGATATCTAATCCAAACGATGGAGGGGAATTCTAGGAAATACTTAGGTGTGTATCTACACATAGACATAGTTAATAACTTAAGATCATATACTGGAGTTTCTGTAGCTTATATAAGATACTCAAAGTTAGGTCTTAAGTGAAGTATTTTTTTTTCTTAGAACTGCTCAAGGCTAGTGAATTTTTTTTTTCTAGTAAAAAAATTCTTTCTTGGGTGGGGAGATATGTAACCGATCTAAAAATATCGGTTAACTTAATAATTAAAAATTTCACTAAATATTAATTTAAATCAGCGCGCCATCTGTAGGCAAACGACCAAACGTCTATCTAAATTCCATATGAAGTTAGAAAAGACCTATAAAGCGATAAGCTTAAATACCTTTGCCGAGCGCTGAGGTAGTTCAACGACTCGCCAATAGGGGTCGCGTATACAATCAACAATGATACTCTCGTTCTTATAATACCGTCTTCTTCTTCCCGTATCTCCGGTCAATTCGACTTTTATATTGACAGTTAAAACAAATGTCAATCCAGTCTGTCAGAAAATACCATGATGGTGGTTTTTGAGTTCCGCTAGAGGAACGTTGCATTTTAAATATTTTCAAAATCAAGTGCAGTCATTGGCTTTGCGACGACAACGGTTTTGAGGCCTTTTGCATTACCATATATGGTAGCGAAATGCGCCTCGAACATCCGCCCAATTTGATGTCTTTCCTCGAAGAGGAATCGGCATCACTTCGCCACCAGCCACCGACTGTTCAACTCGAATTAAATCTCTACGTTTGAAAGTTGTTACTAAGACTTAATTAAAATATAACATTAATCTTCAGAATCCCCAGACACTGGGTAAGTTTGTGTTTTGAAGTGAAAGTGTACTTGACCACCCAAAATTCTAACCTTATTTTTCAACATTGGTATGTACTCTCATCGTAATTTTCTGTATATTTTATTAGGTGTCTTACATGCTAACTCTCTTGTGTAACCTTTGTATATTTTTCTGTGATTTTATGTGCTTTTCTACTTGTGTTCTCTTTTTGCGCCCTTCTGGCAAACTTCAAAGGGTGTTGCTGGTAGCTCGCAATTCACGAGGTACCTAGGCTAGTCCCTTTTGCTCGGTAGTGAACGGACCTCGTGGATTGTGCGCATCTTTACCAGCAACATACCTACTTGGCCCTTCTGGCATTCTGAGCGGCTGGTGGTTCGCATCCGCGAAGGGCCTAGCTAGTCCCTTTATGCTCGGTAGCGGAAGCCTTAGCGGATGCGAATTCTTCACCAGCAGCACTACTCTTTGGCCCTTATGGCACAACTCTGTTTGCTGGCGGGCCACATCCCTAAAGGCCCTCTGCGAGTCCCTAATATGCTCAGTAGCAGAGGGACAGTGGACCCACCAGCTCAGCATCTCACTGGACCCATTGTGACCGGAAACATCTAATTCCAGGGTTCAAGTACAAGGCTGAAGTTCAAGTACAAGGCAGAACTTCGAGTACGAGGCTGACCTATTAGCAGGACACAACCGCTGAACTCCGGCCGTCCTCTGACCTCCAGCACCGACCGCGGCCAAAACGTCTCTACAGCACCTAGCTGGGACAATTCTACCGGCGCGGCGGTGTGGAGCCGAGCCCTGCACGGCAGACCTGCTGCTGAGCATCAACTCGGATACTAGCGGACCGGAGCTAAGTCCTTAACAAGGAAGCTTGCCAAAAAATTGCCATACCTGTCTGAGATCCACGACCCTTTCTCTTGATTATACTTTATACTGTACTCTCTCTTCTTTCTTTTATGCTCCCTTCTACCCTGAGTAGGTAGGTAGGTGACAGCAGTGATGGCTCAGTGGCATTGGCTATGGACTGCCGCGCAGCAGGTCCATGGTTCGAATCCCGCCCAGACCTTGAGCTTCACCGCATGGTGGAAGGGCATTTTGCGAATGCCCGCCTGGCTAGCGACCACCCTCAAGTAGAAAATCTGTCGCCAAGCACCTAACGGTGTGTTCCGGCAGCAGTCCTTGAGAGCCAGAAAAATTACAGGCTAATGAGACCTAACAACTGGACGTCTCAGTGTGACGGGCACAGTGCAATTCGTCGTTGACGAAATGCGTCTGTTATAGGCAGAGGTTAGTCCACTTAACATCAGGTGGGCCTCTGGCTTGTTCCGTCACAATAACATAAAAAAAAAAGCAGCAAATGTTTAGAAACTGCTTGTAAGCTGCTACCTAGCATGTGGGGGTTTAGACGATGACACGTCAAAACCCCACATAACAAAACTTATATATTTTATTATTTGAAATGACAAGAAATAGGATCCATCAGTTCTAGTCTGCTGGGGAACTTATTGAGCGGGTTACATCACAACTCACGCTTTGTTGGCTTTATTGTATAAATGAATAAATTTTATAATCAGCTAAAATAAATATAGTTTTCGAATATTTTAAAACTATTTACGAGGGGAGGGGACGCTTTGTTACGTTTACTTACAGAGCTATTAATTGCATTTTGAACATAGCATATGTGAGAAGACACAACTACCTTTCTAGTCTCGTCACCATCGCAAGAAAGGTAGGATTTGGGGACAAAACTGAACGTAACACTACTTTAAACATTTGAAGTGATTAAGGCAATGCAGGTCAATTAGGAGTTTGTAACGGAAAATAAAACGAAATATCTCAATGCGCTCTGCGCTTGGCGTTAGAAGATTCGGCTAAGTTTTAAAGGAGAAAACAGGCATATATGATATAAATATCGATTTAGTGAATTTTGTTCATTTTCCTCGTCCCTCTTAAGTGCCTATGTTTATAAAGATTAAAGGTTTTACGGGTAAAATCTAGTTAGAAACTTACGATAAGTTTCCAGGAGACTGACGAAAGATATAGAAAATCGATAAATTTTATTGTTTTTTTTTGTGAAACTTACGATAAGTTTGCAGGAGACTGACGAAAAATATAGAAAAACGATAACATTTATTGTTTGTTTATTATTACGTGTGTATTATTTGCTATCTTATCTAGTGGATATATTTTATATGAATAACTGAACTGGATTTTAATCCGTTTGCAACAACGTCTGCGGATTACATTACAAAATGACAAATTTGCGAAAGAAAAACATATAAACGTGTGCGGGATCCGAAACCGCGTCCATACACCCCTATAGCCGGGATATGCTCTGATCGACTGAGCTAACATGACATTATGACTGATAACTCTATTTTTTGCTCACGTTCTTCCACGCGCGCGCGACTCCTATAGTTCAACTTACGTTGTACTACAAACAACACCAATTTTGCAATTTATTTTAAACTAGGGGCCCGCTCCGACTTCGCACGGGTATAAAATATAAAGTCTATGTCATTCACTGAAAAAATAATCAAATTTAGAGTAAAACAATTCTTCTTTCCCTAAACCATGAAGATTTCCTGCTATCTTTGGAATATCTAAATTCATACACAACATTTTTACTTATTTACTTTTTACATTTTTACACTACTACGTACGCTCCCGCCGCCCGGGCCGGCCGGAACCGCCGCAAACGCTACGTCCCGCAATTTATATATCTGTAATATCTTCGAAAATATTCATTTAAATCATAAACTGTAGCGGGCCATATAGATCTATATTAAATCAACAATGTATTTAAGTATTTAATTAGATAAGGATTAATGATGTATTGGTTAAAATCGCTTCGAAAATTAGCCATTATTTGTCGTAAAAAGTAAATGACAATTTTTTTTATTGTGGGATATCCATAGAGATAGACATATACCGGAGTAGCGTATATGTAGCGGAGTTTTCTGGAGACCTTTTTAATATGTACAATACTTACATTACATTATTTTGATAAATCTGGTAGGGTTCAGCCTGCGTTTGCAAGGTATGCGGAAAAAATGGAATTATTTACGACATCACATTAGAAACCTCAAAAATAACAGTATTTCTCCACTATTTAATGGATGTTATTATACGTGTAAACCTTCGTCTTCAATCACTCTATCTATTTAAAAAAACCGCATCAAAATCCGTTCCGTAGAAGATTTAAGCATACATAGGGATATAGGGACAGAGAAAGCGACTTTGTTTTATACTATGTAGTGATTTGTAAATGATGACGCAACCTTATAATTATATATATAATAAAATACATAAAATTAGAGTTATGGGTCATTATTTCATATTAGCTCAGTCGGTCAAAGTGTACCCCGGCTATAGGGGTGGGTTGGACGCGGGTTCGCATCCCGCACGCACATGACTATATTTTTTTCTCTAGTAAATTTGTAATGGATTTTAACCCCTTTAGAAGACAAGTAATGCGACTATATCAAGGGACATTCGTACCAAAATAGTACATATTAATATGCTAATGGCTGCTCATGTAGGAACGGATGTTTGACCTTTGTCATATACAACCCAAACTGATATGAATAACTTATTATTCTATACGACCGACACACTTACCAAACACGTTTGAAGCTTTGAATAAAACTTCGACGCAAGCTTAGTGTCGATCCCGAACACATGTCATGATAAAGTTGTTTTAACCCCTAACGGAAGGCCAGAGAAGCAACGAATATGAAATATTTATGTATACTTTTAGAGAGAAAAAGTTACTGATGCAATTTAACTGGCCACAATATTATGATCGGCGGTTCGAACATAACTTAGCAAACGCCTACGACGATCGTAACCAAAAAGAATGTTTGCAGTAAATAAATACGATGATGTGAATATTACAATATTTTTTTACAGCAACCTATAGCCGTTTTTTTTTGTGCAAAAACGTATAAAGTATACAATCTCCTGTGGCCGGCCTGTCGTAAGAGGTGACTAAAGAACTCTTAGCTTGGTGGTAGGGCGCTTTCCCGTCTGGGTAGCTACCATCCCTGGTTTAGAATATGCCTCCATAATAACCTCAAGTTGTGTTCCGGCATTCGTGACCAGGTTCTAGTTTCCCTCTTCTTGATGTGCTACAATGTAAGCAAAATTTTCCTAAACGAGCTTTTTTTTGAATTGCTCACTATGTGGTTTCCAATTGAGTTCCTTTTCTAAAGAAGACCAAGGTATTAAAGTATGATAGAGTCTGTTCGTGTGTTCGTTATGACTATTAAAGTGGTGTGATATAATATGATTTTTAACACACTAGCTCGTAACGGGCTTTTAAATGCACCGACTTTAGTGTCATAATGTATGTAGTATATTCCGCACTCGTGGTTTTTTCTACTTTACCGCTGTTTTAAATAGAAAAATATAAACAACGTTTCCACACTTCTCACCAAGGAGATTGTAGTTTGTTTCAATCGTTTATTTTTCATATAAAAACAAACCAAATATTTTTTTACCTACTGAAGTAGAACTTTAGAAGATTTAATTATAAAGCTTCTTGATCAGATTATTCTTGCTATCAAAAAGATCAAGTATATGTTTTCATATCGAAATTTTCGTATTTGTTCCTCGCAAGTGTGTTGAAAAACATCGTGTGGCATACGTGCGCTTTGATAATTACAGCCTCTGCTTTCCTGTAGCAATATCGCCTCGGCTGTAGTTTTCAACTTACTGCACTTATATCATAATGTACTATTATATAGTTCGAAAAATTATACCTGAATAGTTAGGTGGGTAATTAAGTTACCTTTCAGTCCAAAAATGCCCGCTACTCACTAATCATAACTCAAATTGTGTAAAATTTATATGTGTGTGTGCGCAGTGATTTTACTGTGAACTTTGACATGTCCGCGCACTTCGCATACAAAACACGATGAATGAAGAACCAATGGTATTCCAATATTGTCGAGGCATATTGGCGTGTATTGCGTCTATACATTATTTTGCACGTAAGATCTCTAGTAAGCATTGGTTAGGCACTAACGCTTCTTATTAAAACAGGCATAAAATGAGTTTGTAGATATTTTACAGGCACTATAATTCAACACGAGTATCTTACATTACGGTACTATAGGGTTACTAAAGATATAATGTGAATAAACAATTTAATTGTTGTACCTACCCACTTAGAAGGAACGCTTAGATCTTGCGTACACAAAGGAGAATCAAGTTACGTTCTTTACATAATTGATGAAATTCCGTCAGCAATATCTTCCGTAATTTGCCAAATTTCTCAAACGTAATTTACATGCGACTACCCACCTAACATGAACCTTCTTGAAATATAATAAACGTGTAACCCGGAGGTGATTCCGAGCAGAACATAAATAGCGCATGTTCAACCACGTCCTTGACTTACGAGTATGTAAGCTGATAATTTTATTTAAGAAGCGCTTATTCGCTAGCTCCTTTTTAAATTACATTAGAACGTGCTTCCATTCTGTTTAAGGTTATTGCTTTAATTTGAATTGACATAGCTCTGAGCTAAACTTAAAATAAAAATTGCGTCATACAATTCCGGAATTATTTTTAGGTATGAAACTAAGTGGCAAAGAGTGCGCCGAGAGCTTAATAGCTCGGGTGCTCTGTGAAGAAAAAAATCCCCGACTTTTGCTTACTGGTGTCGATAGCTCTGCGCTAAGGCGAGATTGTGCGGAAAAGCTGCCGGCCACAATGGGGCCTCGTAAATTAATTTGTTCTTGTCACCGAGCTTTCTCAGGAAACTCGGTCTTTGGTCTGGACAAATCTACAACTTCAGCCTTACGGACTGTGCGTTGTTGTACGATATTTAGCTGCATATTATAGGTAGATTTTATAAGTATGTACCAATAAACATTTACGAACCAGTTTCTTGATACCATGGTGCATATTTGCATCGGGTACAGTATTTTTCAAATGCCCATCTAGCTAGTTACCTAGAAAACTTCCACCAAGCACCTAACAGCTGAGATAGTGGTCTATGAATGTAATAATAATAAAATAAAAATCTCGTGATCGTCTCGATATAATCATGGCGATAAAACAGGGCATTTTTGGTTTATTTCGTTTACCTTTTTTATAGAAAATAGCTCTGTCATAGTTTCTTTGCAATGATTATTTGTTGAAAAAAAGGACTTGACAGTGTGCCTATAGCAAGCCTTGATTTTGTGCAAAAAATGAATAATCTAGAGGAATATCCAGGAAGTTAATAGGGTAATACATTTGTACAGAGAATCGCACGTCGCCTTCTCTGTCTACATACAGTTTGTTTGCGTAGTAACCATCAATGAGGCCCAAGTGATTTAGATGGAAATCTTATTCTTTATTAGTATTAGCTGGTACTGACTACTCACGTTTTCTTGAGTTGTTAGAGAATATATAATTTACTAACCACACATAAATGGGATAAGCGTAGGAAGATGATCTTCACCATCACGTTTTGGTAATCCCCTTGTTGTTGTCGTTAAACCGAACAAGGTTACACACACAAGTCTATACGCAGACAAACAATGTGGCTAAAAATCTTGCAGCAGGCAATACGTGGATAAAAAGTTAGCAACCATAAAAATTTTCAAAGTACTTACATATATTTTTTTGTGTCTTCGTAGCGCTTCCCATACAAAAGTAGTTTCGCCATGTTTTAAATACGAAAGGTCGGTGAAAGTTTTCATGCATACCCTTGCCAGTTTTAAATAAATTTAATTATTTTTATATATATTAAAAAAATAGTTTTGTATGAGAATTCTTATATTCACTTTTAGGGGTAAAATAAGTGATAAATCGAACTTTTAATCTTTACTTTTGAACCTTTGAAGCAGTGATGGCTCAGTGGCATTGGCTATGGACTGCCGTGCAGCAGGTCCATGGTTCGAATCCCGCCGCGGACTTGAGCTTCACCGCATGGTGGAAGGGCATTTTACGAATGCAAGCTACCAACCACCTTCGAGTACAAAATCTGTCGCCAAACACCTAACGGTGTGTTCGGGCAGCTGTCCCTGAGAGCCAGTAAAATTACAGGCACATGAGACTCAACAACTGTATGTCTCAGGGTGACGGGCGCAGTGCAGTTCATCACTTGTGATGAAATGCATCTGTCTTATCTGTCCGTTACCGCTTAACATCAGGTGGGCCACGTGTTGGATCGTCACAATAACATAAAAAAATACATAAGACACAATTTAAAAAAAAACCTTTAAAACATAGTATAAGGTCCAGGATGTGCATGCAAAATTTAACCGAATTCGAACATTTGGTATTTAAAGTATGACGAAACTACGTTTGTATGGAAAGCGCTTCGTGCACTATAGTCCATAAGTTTTTGGAGTCAGTACATCTAAACTTACCCTTAGCCCTCGAGCGGAAACTCTGAAAAAGGCTTAATTGTTCATTAATACATTGTCCATGCTAGTTAGAGAGATAGACTGACTTACATAGGTACAATTACAAGGCATGATTACCTCATTCCGTTCATTTTCTAGCTGTGAAATAATTAAGGAAATTTTCTAAATTAAAAGACGTTTGAACCTGGGAATGAAAAATGAGCGAGGTCATAGCATCTCGGGCATCCTACGCAAATTACGCAAAGCGATTCCGCGCGGAGAAACGACTACTTACGTAAGTTCTTTATATAAGTTTATGATATTGTTATGATATAATCTTCGCGCGGCACTGAAAAAATATCTAGGTACCTAAATGAGATTTTTCTATATTATTATTGAGTTTTCCAACGGCTATAAGGAGACTTCGAAGAACTTCGCTAATTACAAGGACAGACGCGTCAACGTTGGATCAAACACGCGGTGTAACATAACAGATATATCGTAGGTAATGTAATGTAATGGTGATGATGATCTATTACGGAAACTCACAGGAAACTTCTATAAGAGAACTGATACGTCTTAGTGTAAACTTTTTCAAACACTATCACGTTTTCTAAGCTAGTTTCAAACGTAATTTTGCCAATGCTCGCCTAACTATCACCCTCAAGCAGAATATCTGTAGCCAAGCACCTAACAGTGTGTTCTGATAGCGGTCCTTGAAAGCCTATTTGTGTTACTTTCGCCCGGTTTCGGGGTCTAAAGTAACAATAGCCACTTTTTTTTTACAATTCTGTAATTCACATTGAACAGCAAGTAAATTTAGATACAAATTTGTAGAGCATAATCATAATTTATATGTGGCTATATTTATTTCATCAAATATATGACACCGGGCAAGAACGTAACGTCAGAGTACAAAACGTTACTTTTGTACCCGGTCTCCCCTATTCCATAGAAACAGAAAAAATAAATTATTAATAATAGATTTTTACTGTTTCATATTTTGAGACCCATAATATACATTAAGAAAATAAAAGTGAGAAAATGTAATAACAACTGGAACTGATGTTGCATAATGAAGGGCACTTAGCGACCAAGCACCAACTAAAATGTACAAAGCCCCACTGAGATGTATTATTCATTAGGAGCTCCTTGAATCATCTATAATTTGAAGCCGAGAAGATATCGCAGGCAACAATAGAAAGCTGTTTGTAATTAATGGGTTTATCCCTAGAGGTCGAACAGGAAGCCTTATCTCACTAAACTACCAACTTGAATTAAACTTAAACGTGTGTATCTCTCGTAATCTTACCAAGAACTAGTTTCTGTTAATGACATAAATTGACTATATTTTCTAAAAAATGTTTTAATATGGTTTGCTGAAATAGTTTAAAATGCTTTAAGTGATTGATATTGTGATAATACAACAATAAGTCTGAGCACTTCCCTGTTGTCCTATTTACGAGTTTGAACAGTTTACCAAAATGTGGGTAATTGTAAAAATCATATTTTTATTAAGCTTAAGAAGCAGTGATGGCTCAGTGGCATTGGCTATGAACTGCCGCGCAGTAGGTTCATAGTTCAAATCCCGCCGTAGGCTTAAGCTTCACCCCATGGTGGAAGAGCATTTTGCGAATGCCCGCCTGGCTAGCGACCTCAAGTAGAAAATCTGTAGCCAAGCTCCTTAACGAATATTAAGAAAGAAAAAAAACATATTTTAGTCAAAAGAAGCACGCGGCTTCAAATACGTTAATCAATTTTATTCGTAGATCAATGGGTAGACAATTTGATTAATCAAGATATACATTTTATATTTTTTTAGCTTTCAGTTTTCTGAAGTAGGTAGCAACGATCTCTCGAGCCTTTAATGAGTATAATAGCTATCCGTGAGGACCTATAATTGGTTATCTGTTGCTATTAGTTATTTATAAGATATTTGTAATACTGTTGGTCTTCCTAAGAAATAAATAAATAAAATTAACCATTATTTTGATAACCTAGTGGACGTTATGATAGGTATAAGTTTGATCCAAAAGATATATGTCATATGGATGAAACAAGCGTAACCACTATCGAAAATCCTAATTAAATAGTTGCTTTAAGAGGAATTAAACAAGTAGGTGCAATAAGTCCGGCAGCTGTCCTTGAGTCCAGTAATAATTATAGGTTAAGCCTGTTAACACCTTCGACCACATCGTCACTCACCATCAGGTGAGATTGTGGTCAAAAGCTTACCTATCAGCAATAAAAAATAAAATAAAAACAAACAAAATCTGTTACGTCATGAACTGTATTTATATTTCCTATAACTGCCCTAATATTTTAAACTACAAAAGTAGCAATTAGATTCGTATAGTTAGTCTTTATTAGGTTTACCTACTTATCATATTAACGAGATCGTTTAAGTTAGTTAATCCTATAATGTGTTTATCTAAATAAATAAAAACTAAGGTAGTGGAATCTATTTTAAAAGAAAGGTTTTTATTTTCCATCTGAATCATGAGTTTTGTTTTTTTTTTTATAAGTTACGAGTATGTACTAGTTATACTACACCCCTTCATAATCGGTTTTTACAGATTCTCTCCATCCAAAGATTGCCTGGAAGAGATTGCTTTCAGTAATAAGGCCGCCCATTGTAACACTATTAATTTGAATTGTATATTATATATGTTTTATTCATGTGGTGTGACAATAAAGTATCATCTATCTATCTATCTATCATAAGAAGCTCCTGGTATACAGTGGTTTTCTACTAAACAATGCAGTGAATTACCAAGCAATGATGCAAAATGTCTTCCTATTTCGTCAGAAAACCTAATGCTCTGTCCTTTTCATTCTGTGACTCTACTTACAATGTCACATGCACACTCTCTGCAACTTCCCCGATCCAACTCAGGCCACAAGTCAGTTGGTAAGTGACAAATGTGTCGATACGTGATACGTGCAGAACTTTATTTTAAGCTGTTATTTCCAGTGCTGGTTATTTATAAGAAGACGCTTCATCTTATTGCGTTAACACGTGTAAGATAAGTTTATGAACGCGTGTGATGCCTACACATATATAAAAATCCATATTATTTACGTTATATCCTCCACTTTATATCATCCAGGTAGAGTGACCATCTTACTCTATCATATTTCTTGGTCCCATGTGAGAGCGAGCCCATTGAAATGTACCAAATGCCAGATGCTGGTATGTATGTTTGCTATTCTTTGCCGGAAAAACTCATTATGTATCCGAACTGGGCATCAAACCCAGAAAACCTTGATATTTCAAATATTTATAACTATAAAATATTGAATTAAAAAAAAAATATCTTACATAATAAATATCTAACTCGAACGGTCTCGTTAAAATGATAATTAAAATAGCGTTTATTGAATAAGGACAAATAGCTTAATTAAAATGAAAACAGACCTACCCCTCAGGGCGTGGAATCCGATGAGGTTCGGGAGTAGCCTTCGTTTCAACGAAATTTCCCTAATTAGCGAGATTAATGGCTATCTGCCACTGAAGTGGAGTTTGAATATTTTCTGAAATATTGCTTCACTGAAAACCACCGTTGCTGGCGTTGTTTTAATAGCCCGTCTAGGGAAATATCCGTCATACCTGAAAATTTCCCTTACAATCGGTAAATCGTTTGTACATATGCACTCTGTAAAAAAAAATAGATCATTCATTAAAAATGAATGATCTATTTTCATTGGTTAGTTAGCATTAAAGAACGACGATATTTTTTTATAAATACGAAAATCATTTTTTTTTGTCATTGACAATCGACATTCGCTGATCTTTCCCGTGTGTAACAAAAAAATTTGTACTCCAATAATTCGTGATAGATTTTTTTATTTAACTAAATTTAACTCATAATAGCGAATTTGATTATCTTAAATTTACAAATTATTTTGATAAAGCAAAATGGTCGCCTCGGATGAGGATCGAACCCGTGTCTTTTAACTTACGCGCTGGACGCCTTACCATCTTGGCCTCGAGACTAATAGATGCTAATCTATACTTAAAATCTATACATGCTATATTTAGAAAAAAAATATTTAGAGCACTCTGTAGCTGACACTGATGACAAAACTGTATTTTTTATTTATTTTTGTGTGTCTGTCTGTATCCCGGCCGCGCATCACTCCAAAACTACTGAATGGAATTCAATGAAACTTAATACGATTTGAGTTCATACTACGAAGAAGAACATTGTATACTTTTTATCCCAAAGTTCAGCACGGTTCCCTCGGGAAAAGGGATGAAAGTCAATATGTACACTTGCTTGTAATTTACTAACGCGTAGTCCGATTTCAATTATTATTTTTTATTTGTTAGAATAGTGACGAGTCAGCCCGGCACACCACGGCACCCTTATTTAGTTTTGCAAGCTTGCTAAGATAAAACTCTAAGCTTTGGAACAATATTCACAGTCAGTTTTTTAAACTATTCATTTCTGGATACATTTTGGAGACTGCGCAATGGAAGTGCACAATCTAATATATTTTCGTTCGACCGCCAAGCCAAATAAGAACCCCTGTAAAAATACGCCGTTTTAAAATCGAAATTCCAAAGAAATGCACAAAGTAGGTACTTTTCTTCAACATATATTGTGCGAACCGCGAAGGAACTCGCTGAGTTACTTAACTACTGTCTTCTGGAAAATACAACCCGAGAGTTTTCAAATCCAAAAAAAAAGCTCCTTTCTTAGTTATGCTTTACTAAGAGTGCTTCACCGCAGCGATGCTTGATATGAAATTAACAGTACTCAAATGTGAATAATTAGTCAGCAAGTTCGCGAATCGCGAATGAAGTCGCGGTACAGCTAGTTTAACTATATAATTGAGACTTCATCTAAATATATTTTTACCTAAAAATGGAAACGAGTTCAACACTCAAACGTGTGAATATTACTTGTTGAAGGCGGTACCATGATGGTTCAAAAGTACATATTATCAGAATATTGTGCGCATGGTACTGATTTCGACAAGTTGTATCTCAGATTTGCGTGTAGAAGTCGGTTCCAGTTTTTGTAAAAAAAATGTTAAAAAAAAAATATTTTTATAACGTTTTTAGTGACCCTTGCTACTTTTGAGATCGATTGTCATTCACTATTAATGACTATATCATCAAGATAGGAAAATACTTTTTAGTTATTGGAGTGTAACTAAAAACGGCTTGACTGATATTGATGAAATTTAAATGGAACCACACGGCAAGCATCAGCATTCAAATAAAAAAAAACTCATTAAAATCAGTTCACCAGTCAAAAGCTCTAAGGTAACTAAAATAAAATAAAAATCCTCCTTTTTTAAAGTCGGTAAATAAATAATACGGTCAGACTGAAATAATTGCTTCGTTTATTTCAGTCTGACCGTGATTCAAAGGTATTTTGTTTAAACACATATTCATCGCACGGAGTGATATAAAATGCCCGACGAAAGTTTTATAGTAAAACTTTTCCGGTCTGTAAACATTCATTTTAGTAACACTTTAGCAGGTGTTTCAGGTCCCATGATATTTGATGATCGCTTATTCCTATTGGGCATAGTAACATGCAGCCCAGTTACTGTTTTTTTCTTCTTTATCATCAAAATCATAAAGATCACAGCATAACATCAATATTGGGTTGCAAAGTGGATATTGAAGCAATTAAAACATCTAAATTAATACCACAATGAGGGCTGTGCCGCCGCGGTTACTTCGGCGGAGCAATTCAAGCGGCGCAAGTATGCTTACCTCGGTATGGGTAATATATTTGAGCCGTTTGGTGTAGAGACGTTGGGTCCGTGGGGACCGAGAGCTCATCGTATTTTCCTAAACTTATCAGAACGCTTGGTTAATACGACGCGTGATCAAAATGCTGGCACCTATCTGCAATCAACGGGACAATGCTGCCAGCATGCTGGGCACGCTGCCAACCGGTAGTGGTCTAGAGCATTCGGACTTCCTGTGAGTCTGCAATGACTTATGGGTATCTAAATGCTTTTATTGTAGTAGCTGTAGTGTTGTATATAGTTCGTGTATGACAATACTCCTCTACTCAATGAGCTCTATACGTGACGTCCCATATTCTAGGATGCAAAAAAAAATGATTCCAGCTACCTAACCAAATATTGCAACGATCCTAAAATAGTTATTTGTCATGCAAGGCTGCAAAGTTGTTATTTAGTGCAAGTACTTTTATTGATACCTGAGGAAGCGCAGAGTTCTAGAATTTAACTATAAGCAAAGCGTACGTAAAGCTTAGTTCAAAATATAGAACGCTGAGCGTACTGAAAGTTTTAAGAGTACGACACGCAAAATAACTGCGCCGAGCTAAATTTTATCACCTTGCTCTAGCGAGGAAAATAGTATAGGTGCATTAAAACAGGTTAAAGTATGTCCTAAATTTCCCCCCGAAGGGTCCCCGCCTTGTCGTGGCGGTGGGGCTTAGTAGCCGTGGCTTCGTCACCCACGGTGAAGCGAAGAGGAACCAGGGGCCGTGCTGGCTTAGGCAGTCGGCCGGCCCCAGAGGGCCCGCTCCACTGGGTTTTGCCTCTAAGTCCAGAATGGAGCGGCAACGGGTAGGCTGCGGTGCTGTATGGGCAGCACCGCATCTGAGGCGGGCTGTGGTGTTGTATGGGCGACACCACAGCTGACGGTGAGGGGCCACGGCGGGAGAGGAGTGCCGGTATCACGGTGCGCCGCTCTCCCTACCTTCCGTGGCCACGGCGGGGCCGCCACCGTTGGATGGCGGACGCGGAGGAGCCGCAGGGGAGGAGGAGTGTAGGTATAGCGAGGCGCCGCTCTCCCTATCCTCTGCGGCTGAAGTAGCAGGCGACGGGACTACTCATCTGACCCGTCGCAGGGGGACCTTGGGCGTCGGAAGCGGGGTTGTCTGACGCCCATTTGCGGGCTTGGTCCCCGGGTGGTAGCGACCTGCCATGTGTTCTGGTGCGTCGTGAGGGGTAGCTCCCCAGGAGGGTTCCGGCAACGGACAACTGTGGCGGGTTCGTGGTTGAGTGCTAAAGCGACCCTGCGATCTCGCCGAGAAGCGGTAGAGATGGAACACCGTGTGTTATTTAGTCGGTAGGGGCACTTGCTGCTGTGGGAGTAGTTGGTGTCGAGCCCGACCTATCCCGGCCACCTTCCCCGGGGTGGACGGGAATGCGTAAATACATTTTTCACACGTTAAAAAAAAATGTCCTATATTTGCTTTAATTTATAATAAAAGTAAAAAGTATGATTACTGAAATGGGTAAAATTTTTAAGTAAATAATTTTTTTTAGATTTTTTATAAGGGTGCGTAATTCGAAAAACCATTGCGACGTTTGAAGTTAAAAAACACTTTTTCACAAAGATTTCGAATGATAAACAACGCCTTTTCAGCTTAAGATGAAAATAAAGAAATGTTTTGAATTTCTAGTCCAATATTTAGGTTTGGGTCAACGTTCTACACAAAATGTGAACATTTCATGTTAGTAATTTGTAACTTGTTACTCATTCCGATCCATTAACGAGCTAGAGACAGGACAGACAGACAGGTAGCGAAGTCTCATTAAATAGGGCGTCATTTACCCTTTGGGTAAGGAAACTAAAGAAAGGTTTACTTTGTATAAAATAAAGGTTGCACTATTCCTCAATAGTTGTGACTACACTTATATAATATATTTGTCCTGGGTCTACAATGACCTGTATACGTGAAACTCATCTTACATGATGACAAGTAAAGGAAACTTCGTGACGTAACCATTCCGGGACTAAATTGAATTGAAAGTTTTTTCATCATTGAGGAAAGGTTTATTTCATTGGGGAAATTTTTGTAGGAAATGAATTGCAATGGTATGGCTTCGATATATTGGACGATAACTTTTCGTAGACATTTCTTGTGTAATGCATTTTTAGGGATAGTAACATAACTATTTTTAAATCATATTCTACGAATTTTTTTTTTTAAAGATTATCAATTTCTCCCTATGAAAGTTTGACAGTTAACTGCAGTGTAGGTAGTTTTGCATTCGGTAGCCACTTTATCCACTAAATAAGTGGATTTCCATTCTTTCGCTGATAGCCAAACTATTTCCGGACTTTAATACAAATTCACGCATTTTTAAACTGACATTATGAAATATATTGTCTTCGTTCGCCACTGTCATATAAAAAACGTGCGGCTTACTGTTAACCATACTGCCGTCACACTGGTCTACCCTACCATTATATCAACACTTGAAATGTCATGAACAACAAGCAACGAAATGCAAATTAACAATTACAGAAAGTGACATTCCATACAAAAATGTTTTATAAAGGAATTCTTTCATTGATGTCATTTTGCAACTTTGGTCGATCTTTCCAAACATATACGAGTATATGTATTTTCATGTATAGTATACATGCAATCGATAAAGATCTACTTATTCATATATTTTTAAGAATGTGTTAACGAGGTCTTTAAGGCAAATTAACACACAGGCATAGAGATTTTTTTTCACCTTTCGCCTTTTATGTCCCAGCTGCCTGATGAGCTATGTGAATAAAAAAATACCTCCATTATACTCTGATTCAATCCTCAGCAATAAACGGAATATCTAGTCTTAAACTAAAAACTTTTCAGAAAAATTGACGACTAATGGAAAATAGCAATGAATGGGGAGCATTAGCTCACATCTAACATGTGATGCGAATAGAATGGTCCTACAGATTAGGTGACTCTTTAGCATAATTACGCCCTCGAGTAGGTATAGGTAACATTACTATAACAAGAGCATTCCAAGGACTATTAGCATAAAAATAGTGAATAGATATAAAACCGATGCCCAACCTTTCTACATTATTTTCTTATTTCAACCTTTGTTTTTAGGGCACAAAAAGATTAAAAATACCTATATTGTACCAACTCCACACACATACCTACATGAGATAAGGAAAGAAAAAACATAAACACCAACATCTAATTCAATTCAAAAACAATGATCAACTACATATAATAGAAAGCCGCTTCCGCTTTCACTCAAGAAGTACGAAATCTATGAAGGTAAACACATATGAGGTACCTGTAATTATTTAGATCCATGTCCACATAAACATGGGTCCCAACATCCCTGACGTGAATGAAATTTAAAGGTAAATGATAATAATTTAGAAACAAGCAGTCATGTTAGTTTAGGACCTTGAATACACACCCAACCCCAAAGTTTTAGAACCGTTACGACAGATTATGTTACAGTTGCTCAGTCCATAACACCCCAGTCTCAAGATTCAAGTGTCAAGATTGTTCCTAGTATGTCAATTTTTACCGATATAAGTCTGGAGCCCCTATTTTGTTAAAGACATTGAACTCCTCGAGAAGGTACAACGCAGCTTTACAAAAATACCAAGAGCCCTAAAACGACAGTCATATGAAGAACGCTTAAAAGTATTGAAACTCACAAGTTTAAAATATCGCAGGGATTGTGGGGATCTAATTGAGACATATAAGACCTTACATAGACATTATGAACTTCAAAATTTCGAAAAAATGTTTATACGCAATGATAATGTGCATCAGGCCACCACCTTAAGTTATGTGGCAGCTCTTCAAATAACAATGCTCACAAACATTTTTTCAGCAACCGAGTAGTCAATGCATGGAACAAACTTCCGGAAGACGTAGTTTCAGCCCAAACTATAAATCAGTTCAAGAATCAACTCGACAAATATCTTAATGTTAAAAAAACTAGTAGAGAGTAGCAGGATACAGGCAACTATCAGTTGTTACAACTGTCTGCCTGAAAATAAATAATAATAATGTTGACTAGAATGTGTATGGAAAACTTATGTAGATATCACTACTTCTGTTTTAGTATGAATTACGAAACTACCGACCTTATATGGATGGAGTGACTACTGACTATATCAAATATCATAAAGAATTCTTGGAGAATGTTGATGTCAACATCCAACCGGCTAGATGACTGAACAAAACCTTTTTACAAATATATTTTCGCTTCAACTATCGATCGCCGATAAAAGATACATCTGTCACGGTCCCCAATTGTATTTTGCCGCCGGCACGTATCGTTGCTAAGCTAACCCTGTTTACTCCGTCTTTTTCATGCTTTCGTAATGATGTCGCTACCCTGCCGATTTTATGAATATAATTCTCAAGCACTTTCGCATGCTTATCGGATGTTACATTAACCTATTTTAGATCGCAAATTATCATTTTAAATTGTGATCAAACCCGTATCATCTGCTCTGAGAAAAATTTAGTTAACCTTGGAGGTTATTTAACAATCGTAATATTTTAACGAAAATAGGAGCCTTATCATATAATGGAGATAATATAGTAATTAAACTAAAAATTTCAACGATCACTGGAAAGATTTTGAAACGTCGGGACAAAAATAAAGATAAATATGCGCGATTTAAACCGTTTAAAGTTACTTACTATGTGTAAAAATCGCGAAAACCTTAGACAATATTATGGAGATAATAGGTCAAATTTACGCTTTCATCAAAACGTATAAAGATGTGATCGAATTGTTAGGGTAAACAAGATAATATTATTATACAAGTCATCATAAAAGGAGGTAATTTTTTGATAATATTATTAATAAATTAATATTATAAAATAACAGTATGCTACAGAAAATAAATCACTGTATTACTAAGAATAAATTTCGTAGCTGTAACATAGAACATATAATAATACTACGTATAGAATGGACACTCGTCACCCCCCACCAAAACGAGCCTTCCTCACCCCGCCACCGATTCTGAGCTGTCGCTGAGCTGACTTGAGTACGTGACGCGCAACTCGCGTACGATGACGTGACGACGAACCGTGACGATTGTACAAGTATTTTAAAAGTTGAGAATGGGGTAAAAAGTCATAATAACAGCATCAAAAGATTGTTAGGTAGTTAAGTACAACAACAATTATTCAACTAAGACAACCTTAGAGTACACATTTACGTGTGTACAAAAACAACATTTGTGTAGTGTCTGTGTAATAGGTAGTTAGAACGCGGCTTTTGTTAAGAGAATGAGTCGAGTGTCCAGGCTATGGCTGTACTATTAATTTGGCTGATACCCTACTACTAACTACGTAATGTTCTCACAAGTACCTAGGTACTACTAGGAGAGTAGAAATGAAGTGCAAATTACGAAGGGACGTCTTAAATTTAAGATGGGATAGTCATGCTTTCGTTGAATTTTGATTGGATCTTTCATAAAGGGCTTGAGTTTCTGCTGTAGCTTCAAGACAGTAGTATACCGCATTTTTTGTCTCAAATCCTTTCTTCCTTGTCAATGTGTCTGAATTAGTCTGATACATCAACACTAACTGGAATAGTGCGTCTAGTTTTCATGGAGTTAGTTTCGTCACCTTGAAATTATAAATTTGAATTTGCAATTCTAGCCCGACACCCTAGTGGCAACAAAAGCAAAAGGGCAAAATAAAAATATCTGAACGTAAAATACTTATTATAATAAAGGAAATTTGAAATTATTTCATTATTTTTGTACCAAACGGTGTATATATGATGTAAGTAATTAGTTATTCTTGTATTTATATTTGACTGTAATACCATTTAGCCACTGTCAATAATAAGTGCAATCGTATTCAAACACTATCTAATAACGAAAATTAATTTACCAACAGTTTAATGTTGTACCTAAAATTTGATATGTTTTAATATTTACCTCAAAATTATACTATCCATAACATAATATTATACAGATATAAAACATCATATGACGAACTCAGTAAAGAAGCAGACAATTGTATTCAACAACAGAGGCAGTATACTACAAATATCTATACCTATAATAAAACTGCAATAGATCCAATTCTGTACATGGCAACAAAAATTTAAGATCTCTCTGTAGCTGACACTGATGCCAAAACTGTATTATTTTTATTTTTGTCTGTCTGTCTGTCTGTCGGTCTGTATCCCGGTCGCGCATCACTCCAAAACTACTGAATGGAATTCAATGAAACTTTACAAAATTTGAGTTCATACTACGAAGAAGGTTTGTATATTGTATACTTTTTATCCCGAAATTCAGCACGGTTTCCTCGGGAAAGGGGATGAAAGTCAAAATGTTACTTAGTTGTAATTTATGAACGCGTAGTCCAATTTCAATTATTATTTTTTTGTTAAAAGACAAGTAAGATCGGATCCCCACGGGCAGCCCAGCACCCCACGGGCCACCCGGCACCCCACTGGCATTCCGGCATCCCACGGGCATCCCGGCACCCCAGGATTAGCTTGGCATCCTTATTTAGATTTGCCAGCTTGCTAAGATAAAACTCTAAAATCAGGAACATTCACCACAATCAGTTTTTTTTAACCATCTATCTTTTGCCGGATACATTTTGGAGACTGCGCAGTGGAAAAGTGCACAATCTAATATATTTTCGTTATACCGGCAAACAAGGAGAACCTCGGCAAAAAGACGCCGTTTTAAAATCTAAATTCCAAAGAAACGCACAGTACTTTGCTTCAACATTTATTGTGCGAACCGCGAAGGAACTCTTTGAGTTACTTAACTACTGTCTTCTAGAAAATACAACCCGGCAGTTTTCAAACCCAAAGTAAAAAGCTCCTTTCTGCGCTATGCTTTACTAGGAGTGCTTTACCGCAGACCACAGCGTTGCTAAATATGAAATAAACAGTACTCAAATGTGAATAATTAGTCTGCAGGTACGGCAATCACGAACGAAGTCGCAGGTACAGCTAGTAACAAATAAGAATTTTGTATGAAAATTTTAAATAAATTCTAATTAATGTGTTCTTTATATAAAAAATAAACAACAGTCTCGGCATAAAGACGTCCTCGCTTCATGACGTGCCAACACGGCGTACCAAACTAGAATGAAAGAGTTGTTACCAGGACATAAGTAAGGGATCACAGTTTTATTTATGTTGTCCCATCAACTGCTGGTATAATATTTTTATGAATTTAGTATGTCTTTGTTATGGCACCTACCCCTTACAATCGCTACTCCGTTAAGTACCTGCACAAAAGTACCTACGGCAACTTCAATTTTTATACTCCACGTGCTATATTTACTTTAATATCGTCGATAATTGCTGTTTTATACTTAGCATTACAGGTGTTGTTGGGTCTATTATTTATTGGTTAAATCGATTGTATAAATTTATATATAGTTTTAGTCACACAAACTTTCAAAGATTCAGTCCACAATGGTATTTTTCGCATATTGCTATTGTTTAATACCATGTTTTTATTATCGCTTATGTCATATTCATGCACTTTTCGCAAATAGAAAAACGTAATTTAAAGTCTGTTCTATTTTCAATGTAATATATCGTCACACTTAGTATACTACACTACTACTGAGACATCGCCAGCTCAAACGCTATTCGGCCACAAACTTAGATCAAGGTTAAACTTACTCACTCATACCTATATGTCCTTAGCAATAGAGTTAATTATGCTGCTCGATGTGAAACATTGCTCACAGGTGATGCAATACACAAACAAAATAATTTCACCTGGTTTCATGGACTAATATTGTTAAAAATATACTAAGGCTTAGCAAGTAACTTTATGACAATAAAAAATATTTATATAACGATGGAAAACTATGAGTAATATAATATAACCTATGAGTTCAAATGCTTTTATTGTAGTAGCTGTAGTATTGTAGTAGCTGTAGTGTTGTATATAGTTTGTAGTATTTGTTTAATAAAGGCATACCGCCGGTAAAAAAACAAAAATGGAAAACTAATAAAATCACTCACAAGTGGGAAGCAACAGTGCCTCAAGAGGAGGCGTAGCTTATGCACGGGGATGAGAGTATAAGTGGGCGCGCCAAGCAAGAGATTGGAGCATATTGAAATAAAAGTGCCACAGGAATCCAGCATCTATGTTGAGGAACCTGACAATAACGCCCTGGTTGTTGGTCCAGCTACTAAACTGCTCAGGAACCCAGAAACTGCGTCCCGATTATTGAATCTCCTACTAAAACTCCAGTGCCATCTTGTAACACATGAGTTCAGCACTGCAATGCCGCCGTCTACTACGCATGTGTCAGATTGATGCCACACGCCTTATCTGGCCGACCAAAGCGGAACAGAAGATATTATAAAATGCTGTTCTGATGTACTGTTGTCATTTACAAGGGCAAAATATGTAGTATATGCGTATGCATATTCCTATGTAGATTACATATTCTACATAGGTATACTCGTATGTATGCGCATATATTCTATTTACATAGGTAAGTCATTCCAATAACATAAATAAATCAGTGTGCTATAGACTGGCATATTGTAACTCTAACCTACCCGCTACGCAAAAACAACACAGGAAGGAAATTGACTCTTTAGGTACTTACTAAGGTAACCTTAGTACATTTACTAATAATATTACATCCTACCTTGTTCGTATACTTAAAACTTAGTACGGTACTGTACCGAAGTTATTTTCATATCCAAAGCCGCGATTAGAGCCGCAAAGTTGCCAGCTTATCGGTATTTTACATGCTTCACTTCGGAGAAAGTGCGATCTACACGACTTTATTCCCCGCCTTTCTTACTTCGAACAACAAGACCCTTAGGAAGGTGACATCCGTAAATGGTTGATATTCTAAAAATAGGCACGAAGCACTTTTATTACCGCTTCATTATGCTTAAGGCTGATGTAGGGGACACTCTAACGCTTTCTTGATATAAATAATTTGTGGCTCTTCATCTCCGAATAAGTATCTTGTAAATCTAGACAATCGTGTTCCACCGTAGACCGTGTCCGGCGGCGCTTTTCAATATACCTGCATGGTGGAAGGGCATTTTGCGAATGCCCGCCTGGCTAGCGACCACCCTCAAGTAGAAAATCTGTCGCCAAGCACCTAACGGTGTGTTCCGGCAGCAGTCCTTGAGAGCCAGTGAAATTACAGGCACATGAGACTTAACAAATACGTCTCAAGGTGACGGGCGCAATGCAATTCGTGACTAATGACGAAATGCATCTGTTATAGGCAGAAGTTAGTCCGCTTAACATGAGGTGGGCCTCGAGCTTGTTCCGTCACAATAACATAAGAAAAAAAAACATTTTATAAAGTTATCTAAAAAAATAAAAATGCACGTATTCTCTTTATGTATTTTACTACTATATCTTATTTTAGGCCAACAAAGAAGTTTGCAAATATTATTTTAGCAATAATGTCTTCCTTTCCGGATAACTGTCACTGGAAGTATACTGAGTATCTTGTTTTCAGTTCAACTTAATTCTGGCTAATAAGAGTCGGCATATTATTTTATTATTAATATTTACCTTCTACATTGACTTTTTAACACATACTATCACGATACCTTAAATTTGATCGTCTCAGTGGCCCAACATTTCATGCGTCATATGCCTAGTTAATTGGCATGTAGTTATTTTCAAACATACCTTGTATTGATGCGGTAACCCTACATAACCAAAGTGGTCTCTAACCAATGACATTTTTTACTTTTCCGATATTAAATGGACGTACGAATAGAATTGTTATTTCCGATAACAGCGAGAAGAACTTCTTTAATTTGTTATAGGTCGATGTATTTTGATTGGACAACGTTTTCTTATCAAACTTGGTTTGTTTCTAGTTGAACGGTCTTAACTAGAAAATATTGTGTATCTACTACGCTCAGGCTATAGTGCAGTTTAGTGAAAAATTACTACGAAATAGAATATGTTACGGCCAAACTCACTGCTCGCGTTTGACTTTGCCCTACTTTGGAGTGTTTCCTATTTGCCGGCCCAGTGGCTGACGTTGATATATTTAGGCAACTTTATACTCTATTTTACAAACTATAGTGTTGCAAAAGATATATTGGTGCGGAAATATATATATTTCAAGACCAGTTTGTGAAATAGTGTTAAGTTGCTATATCTATAAATATTCTGTTACTCAAGGAGATGTGACTCGAAAACGAAGGGTGTTTTGAATCGAATAACTAGTAAACTTGAACATTTGTTGCCTCTATATCGTATATCCTCGTTCAGGTGCTCAGGAGCAAACAATATAATAACAATGTAAAATAATGTAACACACAATGAGAATTACTTCGCGAGCTCCATATACTTACACTACTTAGTATCATAACATAATGTAAAACTGCTTATATATATGATTCAGATTTCGTTTTTGTTCCCTGTAAACCGTGTCAGGTTTCATGACATGTTATCACTCCTCTATTAAATATGTACGTATTAATAAGTATTATATAAAATAAACCGATCTCAGATTTTGGCATGTTCTCAAGAGACTGAGAGCTATTTACTATAAAAAACTAAGAACTAAAATTTAATTTACACTTCAGCAGATCAAACCTGCAGGTTGTGCTGCTGGGAAATAGTGAGCAAAATGCCATATTGCTGCGAAAGTGAGACAGAAAACCATGCAAACTAAATAACCATTATTCGCAAAAGCAACCCTATAAATTGAAAACCATTTGCATAATTTATAAATTTTAATTATTTTTTAAAGACAGAAATATACAGCTTGTGTTAATATAGTGCTTTGTGTGTAAAAGATACAGCTCTCTAAAGATCGGACGGACAGACGGACCGACAGCCGAGGCAGACAGCTTAGTAATGGATTCCACTTTCTATTGTGGAACCCTAAAAAGTAGTGGTAATTATCGATATAGTGAAAACTAATAAATACAAAATAATAACGAAATATGCGTGAGACCAACTACTAATACAGCAATTTAACACCAGAGAAATTGAAACAACAAGTAAAGAATGCTTAATTAAAAATTCTTATACTGAAAAGTCACATGAGAAATAGATATTTAAATGCCTACTATTACTTTCAAAGTATTCTTACTGCTAAGGTACTTGTATGAGTGACTCAAAAGTCATGAGTGACCAAAGTTTTTACATCTTGTGCTTTATAATACCTTGATACGCTCAACGATTCTAACTTAGAATCCTTCACTTATACGGGATTCAAATCCAGCACTCGCACCATAAATTTACTTTGCTCTCTTGTTGCACAAACAACTATTATATATACCTAGGATTTTTTCGCTAAGCTCAATAGACCTACGAAGTGTGGGAGTGAAAAGTCCTAAGCTGCTACAAACCATCGCGGGAGAAAAAGAGATAGTGAAACAAGAAGACGGTATGTCATTTTTTACGCGAGTAAGAGGCCATAGCGTCCCGGCCTCTTCCAAGTCGGCGCGAATTTTGTGTATTTGCTCAAATATCTTACGATTATAATATAAAATATGTATTCTGCAAGCATGGTGTCTTGTTCAGCGTGTGAATGTGAGGTTACAAGACACAGTAACCCGAATATATACACGTTTCAAAGGTAATTTATGTTTATTTCTACTGCTTTTTTGATAATCATTATTTCGTCATTTTGTTTTAAAATGAGTTATAAGAACTATGGAAATATTAGATAATAGGTTTCTCTTCATACTTATCATCAAATTACATTGCTAAATGAAGAATTAGCTCGTATTTTACGAAATACTATAAAAACATTTGTTTACGATAGGGCTTGACAAAGTCCTGACGTCACAAGTATCGATAAAGTCGATATTTTTTGTGTGAGTGCTCGGGTACATATAAAAAATAACCGGTAGTTAGTTTAATCATAAATTAGTTTAAAAAATGATATAATTACATAATAATTAGCGAGTAGTTGACAGATCAGTTTATAGCTTATTGAGTATTTAATAAGTGAGTTAATATTATCACAAGATATATTATTCAAAGTTTATTATGATGTTTTCTGTGAAAAGTTCCCTTACGACTCAATAAATAATTGTAAATATCTCTTACGTCTGTCATAAAATATTAGTATCTTTATACAAATGGCTATTTAACAGAATTTTAAATAATTTTATGCACGCTTATAATAATGTTTGATTCAAAGTTTACTACAAACTGTAGAGTTTTTATTTAGATTTCGTCAATAATCCGAACCCTGAAAATTTGTTGGAAATCTGTAGTTTGTGTTTTAACATATTTCCAACAAATTTTCAGTATGTGATAAAAGGGTTCGGATTATTGACGGAATCTAAATAAAAACTCTACAGTTTGCAGTGAACTTTGAATCAAAATGCTGTGTAGTCAATAGCTCTAGGAAATGATGTCACAAGTAACAGTTTAATTTGTAGTAAAATACATGGTCAAATCATATTGTTTTAAATGTAAAGACTGTATGATATGTAGATTCAATCTAATAACCTTTCCCTTGGCGTCCCTGGAGCAATAAAATCTACAATACTCGCTTCATTGCAGCGCTGGATAGCTATGGCTATCCTGACACAAAATAATTTTTATTTTTCCTTTCAGATCAAATTGAAAATAAGGCAGCCCTGTCCTTACTTAAACAGAGATATATCACCACCGTTAGGCATTACCTGGTCCTTCAAATCAAGTATTGTCTCCAAAGATAAAAACTTATTTACTAATGTTCTAAGTTGTGACAAAAATGACAGAAAAAAATTTGCTCTTAATAAGTTTAAAAGCTGAAACAAAAATAATGATAAAACGGCTTGACTTAAAAGCAGACTTTAAAGAATTATATGTTTAGTAGGCCAGGCCATTAAAGTTCATTGAAATTGTGTACACATCTTCATTTCTACAGCCCAATGAGCTATGTTTACACAAAGGACAAATTCGACTTTTGCTTACCACATGTGAATGCTTTACGCAAATGGTATTCAAATAAATGTAATTTAATAATTTACAGTATCTGTATATTTGCAGCTTAATGATTTTGTTAATGGTAATCATAATACTTAGTAATGGTAAGTTTTATTTGATCTTGTTACGATGAAGTTAAAGTTAAGTGTAGTTTGACTTTTATAAGTGCTGTACGATTTTATACCTACAATAAATGCATTTGACTTCAACTTTGAATGGGTTTTATTTTTAACAGATCAAAAAAGGGAGCAGGTTTTCAACGAGGTTGTAGTCATGTTATGATATTTGGTTTGATTTTTATTTGAAAACATCATATTTTTTTTGAAAGGGTATACTTTAAGATTCATCCCATTGAAATTTTATCATAATCAGTTAAGTAGTTTGGTTTTTAAATCACAAAAACTTGAAAAATAAGTTGTTCAAGTTAATGAAATTGCATATTTTGCATTTCTGTGATTTCAGTGTTGCTTACAATAATTATTATAGTCTCAATGTCAGTATCAATATAAGGCATAATTTCAAACGAATGTGTCCTAAGTTTCAACAAGTAAAACTGTCGATAGTATTACGCTCGCGTCATGACAACGCTATGTCACTCACACATTTACATTTCATTTTTTGTTACACCATTAATCCATCACTGTTGGTCTTGTACATCCTAAGCCTATGATTGAGACCCTGGTATCAATATATAAATCAATTCCATTTTTCTAACCTTTCCTCATATTCTCATAATATGTGACCACATGACCAATTTTATTCGGTTTTTTTTTATTACAAAGTGAAAATGTTTACAAACCTTTTTTTTCGTATACTCAACTGGGCATTTTTGTCTGTAGAGTAGTAGTAGCGAAATAATTCAAACATTCCACCTTAAACCGTCTATTTGGATCCCTAAGGCAGTGCTACTCAAGTCACTAGGGGTTTGCTGAAGTGCGATTGGTATCAAGAGGCTGAAAGATCAATTTGTAGAACTTTTTCTTGAAATCCATATATTTTTTAAGGACAACGATTATTTTTGAGTGCATCAGTGTAGGTTTCTATTTATTAGGTAAGTGAAAAGGAAAATCATTCCTTATTTTTAGAAAATGAAGATAAAACTAACACTCATATTTAGGACAAAATTATTATCATTAGTAATTGTATTTTTTAATGTTTTGTAGTGATGAACAAGTCGCTTACCTGATAGTAATCGTTACGCCTGTCTATTACGGTTGTATTGTAGTGTCACCGTTCTCGTTCTGGCTGATACTGTACTGCGCTCATTAAATAAAATAATTATACATTAGTTGTTACGATTCGGTTGCCCAGTAAATTCACTTGCTTTATACCCTTCATACTTCAAGCACTGCAGTGTTTACACGATTGCTTTGAACAGAATATCTGCAGATTGAGGTGCTACCCACCAAGGAGAAATCTTGTTACCTACGGCATGGTAGAACCACCTCGTAACATCATTGAAGGTGGATGCGTAACACAAAACTGCTACTGCTTTACAATGATTGCTCTGGCTTAACATACACTGAAAGCTGTCTACCGTCAAAATGTCTGCTTTAGCGAGTATTAACTTGGTGCATGAGTATACAAATATATGTCCTACTCCTCAAGCCCACGATATAGGATTCGAGTATACGACAGCTTGATTTGCAGCTGACACTCAATATTATGTACACTTATATATATCTGCTTTTCTACTACAATTGTCATATAGCCTACGAATAAATATGTATATGATATGGTAATTCCTGTTTTAAATTTTGTAAACTATTATGTTTACGAACTAGAAAATTTAAGGATACAAAGAACAAAAGATACATGATTAAAAACCTTTTTGCGTTCGGTTTGAAAATTAGCACAATAGTTACTACCGCTTTCCCTGAACCGTAAAATAAACCGTTACCTGAAATGCGGTACCAAAACAGCCTGAATATTTGATTGCCTTGTATCCGAGCTGAATTCTCAAGTATAAGATTTACGTAACGTTTCGTAGTCCGCCTCAGTCTGGTTTTAATATCCTACTTTAGACCGAATTTCTCTCAACTGCCGCTTCGTGAAGATCTGTTAAAAGTAGCGCAAAACCACGGTGCCACGACCGAGTCTCCTTTATTATTTTGTACTGTGATTTGTGTCGGTTTAAGGAAGAGGGTAAAGGTTACTTTGTTTCGTATAATACTTTAAATCCTGAAAAAAGCTGAAATATCTTGTTATATTTTAATGTTTGTTTCAGTAGCTAACAATACACTACTGTTTTTTTTATTGGCTGTTCGTTTAATAAAAGTATTATTAGTCACAGTGATACACGAGCCTGATTCCGACTTGTCAAAATTAGTTGATATTTTATTCGGTAAGTAAGTGTAGCTTTGTTATATAAACAGCCTTATTACGTGCATTTAATGATGCTGTTTTTTATTCAAAAAACTCCAATAAATACAATAACAATACAGTATTTTGCGGTTTGTCTTTTATGAAATCTTACACATGCAGACAGCTAAAATAAAGCAAAAAACATTCCATTTATACCTTCAAGTTCCTATAGTACCAACCATTAACTCCTTATTCTTGGAATAAATATTAAATCCTTTGCACAAACACAAACAAGTTACACTTTATATCAGACCTGGCTTAGAGAATACGGCCTGAACATAATTATTGTCCTCCCATTCAATAGTAAAGGCCTCGCAGTGACCCGGAAGTATCCTTCAACACATCTCAAGACAACAATACATCGTCACGAAAGCTACCGCTCTCCAGTCAAGTCTGCGGTCAAGTGCGCTGTTGCTTAGGGGAAACTTGCCTTATTAGTACCCCGTAAGAACAAAGGCTTGTATTTTTAAATCTATAACAGATAGACATAGTTAATTGCATGTAATTAAATGATTGATGTTTTATCAATTAACATCAGTACTCCTTTATACTTAAACATTATAAAATTCTACAAAAGTAATGTTTTTAAAAAAGTTTATATAGTACGATTGGTCCATGAATACCATTGGTCTTAATAACGATTTAAGACTAATGGTCTTAATTCGTACTCCAATCGTATTGGTAAGCTTAACTAATTTAAGTTATTACAATATTTGTTAAAATTATTTAAAACAACACTTCAGTCATAAAACGACTAATTAATTAAGCACTATAGTGTTGTTGTGGACTATTCTCACATATGTTTATTTAAATCTTTATAAATATCTACATTATATATCACATAAATATATATACACAAATATTTAAATATAAGGATTTGACCAAATTTAAAACATTGTAGGCTGCAATATTTTATTTGAAATATGAAATTAATTACTAAATAACTTGTAAAGAAATATACATCAAACTATTTATAAAATAAGGAACAGTAAAAAAACTAAAATAAAAATATCTGTGGTGTTTTATGAAAATGATAAGTGTGTAGTCACTATACTACCTTATCATAGTGTACGTAGATTGTATATAAGTGTATTGGTTATAAAGTACTCATAAATTATAAGAGTAGGTAGGTATAGTTAGGTTAGAGGTGGATTATATTGCAAGAGTGTTTACTTTAAACTTTAAAGTAAAGAATTTGTTAGTAGACTGTAAACGACTGATAGAAGGATGTGGTATAGAATAAAATAGAGGCCTGGTCTACCAGACGTCGCATTGGCCTGATCGGGGAGTGGTGTTAGGTATCACTTGAATGCTAATAAACTTCAATAAACATTGCGCTTAATAAATGGATGTTTGGTCTTTGATTAGATATTGGACAGGGGCTTATCTCTTTTATTTATTTATAGATGATAGGCTAGTCTTTGACCACTTTTTCAGCTGATGGTAAGATGTGGTCGAAGATTTATTTGTCAGCTGATACCAGGGTCGCACATGTCTCAAGAGGTATTCATATAGCTCAGTATCTTAAGGCGTCTCTTTAATGCATACCAAAATCTGAGATCGGTTTATTAATACGGACCATATAAGGTGATCGCAGCAACTAACAAACAATATTGGTACCTATATATATATTTTTTTATGCCTGATTGGTTAGCCTTTGACCACTATCTCACCTGATGGTAAGGGATGATGTGGTCGAAGATGTTGTTTAGGCTAACTTAGAAGTACTGGCTCTCAAGGACAGCTGCCGGAACACACCGTTAGGTGCTTGGCGACGATTTTCTACTTGAGGGTGGTAGCTAGCCAGGCGGGCATTCGCAAAATGCCCTAACACCATGCTATTACGACTGCCATCCTAAGACGACAACCGGGACCGACGGCTTAACGTGCCCTCCGAAGCACGGAAACGCTCAGTACTAATGTCACTAGCGGTCACCCATCCAACTCATGACCGCGCGCGACGTTGCTTAACTTTGCTGATCGGTTGAGAACAGTTAAGTAAACTTCGCTACGAGCGCTTCAAAATATGTGTTTGCGAACCGTGTAGGATAACATGTGAACTAGATAATGCACATATGTTGACAAAAACGTTATAATGTCTTGTGTTGTAAAGTAAATTTTAAATAAATTGTCATACTATTATTTAGATATGTATATATGAGTACTGTTGGTTCATTCTCAGCAACAGCAATAACATTCTCCTTTGAAATATGCCTATTATGTGGTTTGCCATAATCCCCACGCTTGGCAAGCATTGGGGGCCGTTGTGTAAGATAATAATTTCGCGTCAAAAGGCGCTACTGACCATCTACTGGCATTCTTCCTTGTGTCGCATCTAACGACTTCTACAGAAACAAATGGGGGAGGGTGCTTGCAATTAATTATAAAGCATTGATGGCTCAGTGGCATTGGCTATGGACTGCCGCGCAGCAGGTTCATGGTTCGAACCCCGCCGCGGGCTTGAGCGTCACCGCGTGGTGGAACGGCGTTTTGCGAATGCCCGCCTGGCTAGCGACCATCCTCAAGTAGAAAATCTGTCGTCAAGCACCTAACGCTGTGTTCCGGCAGCAGTCCTTGAGAGCCAGTGAAATTACAGGCACAAGAGACTTAAGAATGTCTCAAGGTGACGGGCGCAGTGCAATTCGAGACTTGTGGCGAAATGCAACTGTTATAGGCAGAGGCTAGTCCGCTTATCATTAGGTGGGCACAAGCTAGTACCGCCACAACAACTAAAAAAAAACATAGCTCGGCACCTCGGGGGAATATGTTGGTGGTTATCTCTAAGGTACTCCCAATTATCAGTCATTTAAGACACCTTCAATGACTAATAAAATAAGCGGGAGTGTACTCGAATCTCAATTCTGCTACCAAATGTAGATGTCTGCACTTTGCGATAATTCTGCCCTCCGTAGGAAAAATAATGCACCTACCTATCTATAAAAACAGTCCCTAACCTTAGAATCTAAGTTGATTTGCTTGATTTCTATTCGAAATACGTCTCCATTACAATGCGATTAAGGCCAAGACCGTAATCAAAATAATTTCTTATTCGGGCGGAGCTAAAAGAAATGGGCGTTAACTTTTAACTCCTAAAAATATTCATTCGCACGGCGGCACTAGTCGCCGTACCACGCGTAGTATCGCTAAAATTGTAGAGCTTCGTGAACTATTAGAAGCGGCAGAACAGAAGTGTAGATATAACAACATTTTTATCTGCAGTTACTGCGAACCGCTGTAGGGTAAGAAAATATCATTACTTGTAGGTATAGAAATATTTAATAGACTAAGCGAAGCGAGGTGGAGGTCTGAGCACTGTATATTTCCCCGTCAATAAATATTGATTACCTGATAGACCTTCTTGAAATTTTGTAGAAAGATACCTCTTTCATAGTAACATAAATTGCAAGTAAGAACCTGTATGAGCTTAATTGGTTGATGGATTGCTGAGATTATGGGGTCCTTAAAACGAGATTAAATTTAAAAGTGAAAATTATATTTTAAAAACTAAAATGTAACCGACTTCTATTCCTGAAAAGGGTGAAATTACTTTTCAAAGTTGGTACCGTGTCAATTCAAAAGTATGATCTCAATACTGTGCTCACGGTACAGACTTCGACAAGTTCTTTCACTCTTTTCAGTATGAGTCGGTTCCACAGAGTTCTATAGAGAGGTCCTCTTACGCGGCACGCGAGACACCTATATGCAGCGTCCACGGCATTCGCCGCAAATATTACTAAAAACCTGTTCGACCTCGAACAGGTTTTTAGTAATATTTGCGTGTGCGAGTGTGCGAGTAGACTATTTTTATTAAAATGCCGTATTGTTCAGTGATTATCTGCAAAAATCTAAGCCAACATGTAAACTACAAGAACCAAGTTGTCACCTATCACTTGTATGTATTAAAATTTCAGATATTTAAAGTAATAATCGCAAATATAGCTTGAATTATTTTAGTTAGACCATTACCAAGGTACATCTTATACATATAACATGAAGCGCAAACATTGCCGTTTAGTTGTATAAGAACTTAAGGCTAGCTTCGTTTTGATCACCCAATAAATATCGTTTTAAGTGATTTGTCCACACTGGAGTGTGAATCGAGATAAACACGCTTGTGTATAACAATGCGAGAACGTGGTAGTGCGTGGTATGCGCTCAATACAAAAGATAACCGTACTGAAACCGCCATGTAAGATTCACCCAACCGCTATTAAAAGTGGTACAGCTAAAATCATACCATTTTCACCCAAATCCCCTTTACACTGTTCCCAAACATCTTTTTCTACCTACTCGAATCTTTCTGGGAGAACAGTGTGAACAATTTTGTTGAAGCAGTGATGGCTCAGTGGCATTGGCTATGCATATATACTGCCGTGCCGCAGGTCCATGGTTCGAATCCCGCCACGGGCTTGAGCTTCACCGCATGGTGGAAGGGCATTTTGCGAATGCCCACCTGGCTAGCGACCACCCTCAAGTGGAAAATCTGTCGCCAAGCACTTTCGCAAAATGCCCTACCACCATGCCAAATTACTGGTTCTAGAGGACTCATAGCGGCACATACCGTTAAGTGCTTGGCGACAGATTTTGTACTTGAGGGTGGTAGCTAGCCAGGCGGGTAATCGCAAAATCCCCTATTACCATGCAACATTACTGGTTCTGGAGGACTCATAGCGGCATTTACCGTTAAGTGCTTGGCGACAGATTTTTTACTTGAGGGAGGTAGCTAGCCAGGTGGATATTCGCAAAATGCCATACCAACATGCCAAATTACTGGTTCTCAAGGATACATAGTGGCTTACGCCGTTAAGTGCTTGGCGACAGTTATTCTACTTGAGGGTGGTAGCTAGCCAGGCAGGCATTCGAAAAAGCCCTACAACCATGCAAAATACTGATTCTTACGGACGCATAGCGGCACATACCGTTAAGTGCTTGGCGACAGATTTTCTACTTGAGGGTGGTAGCTAGCCAGGCTAGTATTCGCATAATGCCCTCCAACATGCCAAATTACTGGTTCTCAAGGACACATAGTGGCTTACGCCGTTAAGTGCTTGGCGACAGTTATTCTTGAGAGTGGTAGCTAGCCAGGCGGGCATTTGCCAAATGCCCTACCACCATGCCAAATTACTGGTTCTAGAGGACTCACAGCGGCACATACCGTTAAGTGCTTGGCGACAGATTTTGTACTTGAGGGTGGTAGCTAGCCACGCGGGTTATCGCAAAATGCCCTACCACCATGCCAAATGACTGGTTCTAGAGGACTCATAGCGGCACATACCGTTAAGTGCTTGGCGACAGATTTTGTACTTGAGGGTGGTAGCTAGCCAGGCGGGTAATCGCAAAATCCCCTACCACCATGCAAAACTACTGGTTCTGGAGGACTCATAGCGGCATTTACCGTTAAGTGCTTGGCGACAGATTTTTTACTTGGAGGTAGCTAGCCAGGTGGATATTCGCAAAATGCCCTACCAACATGCCAAATTACTGGTTCTCAAGGACACATAGTGGCTTACGCCGTTAAGTGCTTGGCGACAGTTATTCTACTTGAGGGTGGTAGCTAGTCACGCGGGTATTCGCAAAATGGCCTATCATCATACTAAATGACTGGTTCCCAAGAACACATAGCGGCTTACGCCGTTTAGTGCTTGGCGGCAGATTTTCTAGTTAGTAATATAATTATAATCAATATCATATACCTATAAAATCACCGTATCACACGAACAGTACCCTAAAAATTACAAAATGAAATATTGTACTACGGGTTTAAAAATCTAGGTACCTACTAAAATAGGAATTAACAATGCCGTGTCTAAACTTTTACCCCCTTACTTATAAAAACATCGCTATGTAGTTGCTAAGTAATGGATAACTAAACAGTGTTTAAGTAATGCTTAATTATTTCTTACTTATAAACGCTACATAGCACCTGTTTAGCTAAGCAATGGATAATGAGGTCGAACGTATTTTAAACTGACAACGTTGTACTAAAAAGTATTATGAATGACCTAAATGGCCAAATATCATGTATCTAGTGCTAAATATCTAAAAATTAAAAAGTAAATATAATACTTTTCTTTGTATAGTACCACCAACTTAACTGTGCAGTTTTCGAGGGCGCTACTGGTCAAGGAAATCAACTACGAACTGTCACAATTTGAAGGAATGTTGTAGTTCTTTTTTCTGCCACCTGAACAGATAAGTTGGTGGGTCTGTAACTAAATCAGCTGATCAGAAATATGGGCGCCATCTTGTTACTTAAAATTTAAACAAGGGTGGGACGGTGTTTAAATTGACAGCTGATTTAAGCAGTACTTAGGTACTGGATAAAGTTATGTAGCGTTTATGAGTAAGAAATTTTGCTAATCAGCGGCTAAGTAATGTTTAAAATTTAAGTAGCGTTTATAAGTAAGGCTGTTATCATCTCGCTCAAAGAACTTATTATAAAGATTTTATAAATCAATATAATGAAAAGTACTCACACAATATTTTTTTTGATTGGGCGTCAATAATGTATAACTTGTAAACTAACCTATGGTAAAAAATATTGCATTAATTCGTAAAATAAATGCACTAAAATGATGGCGTAACGAACGGCACAGATCCCACGTCCAAACGGCCCGAGCGCTGTGGGCAGACTGATTTCTGTTGCGATTTATTCTTGCCACCAGGGAATTTTGTGCCAAAAATTCTTAAAAATGTTTTTAACACAAGTAAGTACATATTTCATTAGAGTATAGTATAAGCTATTTTATAAAAAAAGAATTGTTATCCTAACTTTAACTAATCCTCTTAAATAAATAAAAAACACTCCAAAACGGGTGGCCGATTACAATTTATTACAGAAGAACTAATGAGTTCAAATAAAAACGAATTAACAAACTCACTAAATAAAGAACTAAAGATTACGATATATTTATTTCGCATATTTTGAGCTCATAGTTTCAGTAAAAAAAGATTCCAAAAGTGCGCGTTTCACTACGGTGATCGCCTTAAAATAAGAATAGGATCGGCCTAGCGCCATGTTGTGACGTCACAACTAGAACTTGGTACAGTGTGCAAAAAAGAAATGATAAAACATGTATATATTAATAAAGCAAATAAAAAACCCGACTGCATATAATTTATTTTCGTAAATTGTTTTATCGATCAATTGAAATTTAAACTGCCAGTTAATATATTCATGGAATTTTTTTTTAAAGCCAATCAATTTGATACCAAACACTATGGCTTTGGAAGAAAAAAATAATTGTTTTTCTCACTATATGGCGTCTAAAATCCACCAGTTTGCTTTTAATTTTTTTTATGTTTTTTATTTTTCACATACATACATACATGAAACCTGTAAACTTAACACACGTTTATGTGGGCAGTCGTGTAAAAAAAAACAAGTAGTCATAGGTAGGCAAACGTTGTAGGTGACTGTAGGTACGGCAAACACAGAAATAATTTGAACTGATTTTATTTGTTAGCAATATTTTGTACTTAGGTATCTTAATTTGAATCGCTTAGCTCTTCGATGCCTCATGTCCTGATGGCCCACTGAGTAAGACTCATCGTTATCATCGTAACGGGTAACAAAAACAAATGTAACAATCACCAAAAACATATTAAACAGTCAACAAGAACAAATTAAACAGTCAAAAAAAATTAAACGAGAAGATCAATAAACACTCGGAAACGTGTCGCGTAGTAGTACACTGTCGGAAAAAAAAGACCCTGACGCGTTTTCATCAAACCAAAATGGCGTCTGTGCTGTCAACCTTAAAAATATGAATTTAATAAAATTAACAATTTCGGGTCACTCATTTAAAATTACCTATAAATATGTGGCACTGCTTTATTTTTAAGTTTGTTCTGCTGATCTTACTTATTAGAGTGAATATGAGTGAAGTTAGCCGAGAGCCAGTCCTATTCTTATTTTAATCGCATTGTACAGATTTACCTAAAATCAGAGATCATGCACTGAAAACAATATCACTTTTTGGATCCACATATACATGTGACCAGTTATTTTCACGCATGAAAAACGTGAAATCCAAAACGAGGACCAGAATCACATATGTTCACTTTGAGAATAGTTTGAGGATTGCAACCAGCAATATTAAACCAGGTATTGATAATCTGGTTAAAAATAAGCAGTGTCAGACATCTCATTGACCAATTGCATTGTATTGGTTTTTTATTTGCCCCTTTTGTTGATGTTGGCTTTATAAATAAATGTTTTCTACTGGTCTAATCATCCTGACCATTGAAAATAAAAAATACCTTATTAAAATAACTAAGACGCGGCCCGATGTGCAGAAAAATTTTTTTTTGTCCCTTGACTTGTAAAACGTTGAAGACCGCTGCCCTAGATAAAACCAACACAATCGAGTATCTATAAACTCAAGTCATTCTAATTCTTGCTTGTTCTTTGATAGCACGTAATCATGGATTACAATTTATTTACGCAAACATTTCTTGCGCTTTTAGTTTTGTTTGTGTCTTTACTTTATTTGTATTTACGTCAGAATTTCAATTACTGGAAGAAGCGTAATATACCTTATGATAAACCGAATATTTTGTTTGGAAATTTGACGTTTTTGATGCGAAAGAGTTTTTGGGACTACATGAAAGAATTGAGACTTAGATTCCCTTCGAAAGACTACGTGGGTGTGTTTTTGGGATGGCAGCCAGCATTGGTTGTACAAACTCCTGAACTGGCGAGAAGGATTTTGTCAAAGGACTTCGATCATTTTCAAAACAGAATGTGCTATGCGTCCTACGGAACAGATCCGTTGGGTTCTCTGAATCTCTTCACCTTGAAGGTATGAATAGATGTTATAATTATATTTTAAGATACTTCACCTACCTCTTTACCTTTCTACAATGTAAGAGCGTCATGATAGGTACGTTATAAATAAATCATTTATATGTAATGTCTATTAATCTAGAGATATTGTGTAGTCTTTACCTGAGCAAAATATTGAACAAAAAATTCTCCTAGGTATGTCCATTAATTGAAATAGTATACCTTAAATATATTTTTGTTGTACTCTAGCATGTATATATTTTTTGAATTCTCGTCTAAAGTTCAATAGGTAGAGTACAGGATGTGGTGTTTTTTTTTTTTTATGCCTGATAGGTTAGCATTTGACCACTATCTCACCTGATGGTAAGTGAGGATGTGGTCGAAGATGTTGTTCAGGCTAACCTAGAAGCACTGGCTCTCAAGGACAGCTGCCGGAACACACCGTTAGGTGCTTGGCGACAGATTTTCTACTTGAGGGTGGTAGCTAGCCAGGCGGGCATTCGCAAAATGCCCTACCACCATGCTATAACGACTGCCATCCTAAGACGACAACCGGGACCGACGGCTTAACGTGCCCTCCGAAGCACGGAAGCGCTCAGTAGTAATGTCACTAGCGGTCACCCATCCAACTCATGACCGCGGGCGACGTTGCTTAACTTTGCTGATCGGTTGACAACAGCTAAGTAAACTTCGCTACGAGCGCTTCAAAAAAGTCTTAAAATAAGAATATCTTGGTAAAAAAAAAAATGGCTGAAACCAACAGTCATCATTGTACAAACCGTTATAAAATGTAATAAGTACTCTTCTGTTAGAAAAACATAATGTCTTCGGGATGGGATTGAACCTAAGACCTCAAGATTATAAAGCGACGCTATCGCTACACCACCAACAGAGCAGTCTTTTTAAAGGTCATTGTTAGATAATATACTCATTAAAGGGGGTCAACTTCTATACGATAGATGTGTTGCTTAATATCAGCAAAGCATAAATATGGTAAAGCCATATCTTAGTAAACAAACTGTACGGTACAGCTAAGCCCATGATTTTTTTACCTCTTAGGTACTTCAAAGATCGCATACAGTACGTAGAAACAGAAAATGTTGAAGGAATTTTACATACCTACTGCATAAAACGTTTTAGATCTGATCAAATCGTCATAAATAGTTTGATTGTGGGGAGGGAAGGAGAGAAGTGTAACCGAATTTAACTTTTTTAAATCTATAGGTATATATTTATCTTTTAGGTAGGTCATGAATACCTGAAATGATTAAAGAGCTTTGTGTTTTATTTGCTGACGATATTTCTATTTAAATACCGGTGACAAGTGATAATAAACTTTTAAATAAAGAATTCGACTCAATAGAAATAGATACAAATGTAATGTAAAGTACACATTAAAAAAAAATTTTGCAGTTTTTTCTATGCATATGAAAACATACCATGGAGTTAAAGAAGACAAGGGATTTCACGACATTAATATGTGACTATTTTGCATATCGTCACGCTTGTTTACAGAAAAGAAGTTGAAAGAAAAGAATTTATAAGAATTATCGCAAACAAAAACTCAACCGAAAGTTGCAAGGCACATTTTATTTACCTCCATGTTTTAACTTTAGCTTCTATATACATAAAAATTTGCAAACTTGTCGGAAAATATCCCCAACTCTTTATTAAAGTAGAATATTGCTACACCTTACTTCTGATTTGAGACCCAAAGAAAGACTATCCTTACAAATTCAAATTTAAAAATATGCAGTTCATGCAATCGTGTCCTGAAACATCTAAAAGATAAAGAAAAAAAAATACTAAAAAATGGAACCAACTTCAACACTAAAATATGTGAAATAACTTGTTGAAGTCGGTACCATGATTGATAAATTCCTATTATCACAATATTGTGAGCATGGTATCGACTTCGACAAGATATTTCACACAGTTGAGTGTTAACGTCGGTTACATTTTTTGGAAATAAAAAAATGTTCGCCCTTTTTAGTTTTTTATTTTATTTTACATTTATTTGGGGGGCTTACAGCTATCATTACAAATAGGTTTAATAACTTAATTAAGAAAAGCCATTAACAAGCCTCCACAGATATAAAAAAAAGTATTTTACACACACGTAATAAGATTATACAAAGAAATAGTGTTTTTTTTTTTTTTTTTTTATCGTACGAAGCCCCTTCATTTCCAAATACTTGAAAATTTTACGAATTCAAAGTGACATAAGCAAGGTTGACATGAGACAATTTGCTAGAATAAAGGTCGATGGTGTGACCTTCGTGCTCGATAAACTCATTAAAAGCGGTTTGTGATCTTAATAAAAATGAGTGTCTGCTATAGTTTGTACGTGCGGGTGGTACGTGAAGCAACCTTCTGGGTCTAGCGTGTCTAGGTGGAACATATAAACTTAATTTACCCACTAAATCAGAACAATCAATTTTGGATTGTGCAATCTTCATGAGCAGCCGTATGTCAGAAATATTACGACCAATAGTGCGACGATAGTGACCCTTGCTTCATATTACGACGATAGTGACCCTTGCTTCATATGGGTTCGATTGTCATTCACTGTCATGACTTTATAATCACTATAGGAAAATACTTCTTAGTTATTGGAGTGTATCACAAAAACGACTTGACCGATTTTGATGAAATTTAAATCGGACTGAACAGCAAGCATCAGCTTTCAAATAAAAAAACATCAAAATCGGTTCACTCAGTGAAAAGTTCTGAGGTAACAACATAAAAAAAAAGTTTATTCGTTGCATACAAAAAAAACAAATCTTTCCTCTTTATAAAATTAGTGTAGATGTAGATTAAAAAGTAGTCCAGTAGCAGTACGTTAAAATTGCATGCTAACTTTTAATAATTTAAGATTTAACGAATTTTGCACAGATGATTAGTTACAAGTTTACTAAGCTTTTTCCAAAAAGTTAGAAAATTTTGACCGATGCATTTGGTATTATTTAGGTATTTGTAAAAAAACTACGTAAAATCGTGAATATAAAATTTGAATTGAAAATTCTGATTGTATATGACTTAGGACATTGTTATCTTGTGTTTATTAACTTATTAGAAATATTAGAGACTTGGAACTTAGGTAAACTAAAAATTTCAAAACCTGCTTTCAATAAAATATTAGAATGGCTGGAAATCAGTTTAATGATATTTTTATGTATATTGTAACATGCTAAAAAAAGATTAGAAAAATATACAATGTGCTTCCCGACTTATTTAGTTTTTCTTTAATAGCGTGAGTAATATAAAATTAGAGTCCAGAAATTAGTGGCTACTGGATAATAATGATATACTCCATCGACATACAAAAGATTAGAAAAAAAAGTTTATGGTTTTGGAAAATAGAACAAAACTTCTAGCCTCAGTGCTAAAATCCGCGCGGGAAAGCCGCGGGCGGCCCTGCGCCGCGGCCAGGCGGCGCGGCAGCGCTGCGTGGTCGCTACGGAGCGCGGAGCGATGCGAATGCAAGTACGAACTTACTGCTAATTATCTGTGTCCCACCCAACACATGTCTGTGTGTGTGCCAGCTGCTCTTTGGGCGCGGGCAGTTTTATGCAGTTTGAAGTTCTAGAAATTACTTTGTTTTAGAAGTCTTATCATCGCGATTCAGTAGCACAGATGACAGACTATCTTATCCTTCTACTATTATCTAAATCTTACCGACCTTGGTAGAATTTATCTTCCTCTAAAAAGGTGTTGGTAGATAAAGCGTATTTAGAGGAGTTGCTAACATTAACACGTAAACAATGTAGGTACATACCTATATTTAATATATTAATTCAACAAATCATTTCTCTATTTATTGCTTTAATATTCTATTCTGGGTCGTGTTAAAAAAAATACACATTTTTTTATTGAATATAAAAGACAAAAAAAAATTATACAATTTTACGTCCTTTGATGCCAGTTTTCGTCAGGTCTAACTAGTTTTCGTCGAGTGAGAATTGTGATCTAAAATTGTTTTTACATTTAGGGTTATAAAACAGGATCCTACCTATATTACTTTAAATAACTCCTCATCATCTTCCTAATTTTATTCCACGCTTGTGGGGTCGTTACAATAACATCTTATAACACAAGTGACAAAACAATAACATATTAAGAAATATGTTTTCGCTACTAACACATAACGGTTAATGGATATAATGAGGATCACTTAACATGATTTAAATGATTTCAAACCATTAAGAAATGACGAAGCTGTTAAAGTTTTCTTTTTAGTTCGGCTATTTCAAAACCTCCGCTTGGAGCATTGGTTGTATGATGACGTCAGGCATCGCGTCTCTCGCCCTCCGCTCCGCTCGTACAAAATCAATGGTTCAGTTCAGATAATTCTACGTTCCGCTCATGTCGTGGCGTGGAAAGTTTTTTTTGTATGGTTTTTTATTACAGTTATGTTGATGTTACGCGCTAAGTTATTGATTTAATACAATCGAATAACATTAATAGTGTGAGTTTTCATTCCAAAATTCTATTTATTGGAGGTCGGTTTTGTGAAAGCTCAGTCGAATATAACTAAAAGTAGATTCTTTTATGGTGGCCCAGTTATAAAGGATCCGTAAACAAACAGCAAAACGAATCCTGTTAATGACTGAAGTCTTATTAATAGGATTAGTTTTGCCGTTTATTCTCTGATTGTGATCTGTATGTCCTTTCGTCCGTCCGTACGTCACGGGGCTCTAGCTCGTAAACTGAAAGAAATTACAAACCTGAAATTTTGGTGTATAACGTTGATCCATAAAAGTGAGAGGCTTGACTCGCAGTAGGTAAACCTACCTATTGTTACATCATGCATTGTAACTTCCTGCCTACTTAAACTGTGTACTTTGAAAAAGGAAATTTTGTGGACTATTTAAAATTTTCTGGATTAAATAATCTATTGATCTAATCCAGAAAATTATATACCATTCAAATATAATTTTGATTAGATACGAACCCAAATACTTACCTAAATATGTTTACTTGAATAGTCGGTAATAATGACTGCTTTTTGCCAGGCTAGTACCTACAAATATCTACTATGTCAATGTGTTATCGCAACACACTTATATCATTAGTGCGAAAGTATGTAAGAGCTCGATCGGTCGGCTCGACCTATTTCGGTAAAACATAAAATATAGATCATTTAAGTCCTGGATTAACACAATACTTTTTATTATCATCATCACGTTATAATATTGCCCATATAACTATTAAATTAATTAATCAAAGCTAGTTAGATAGTTACATATATAGTTGTAGCTCATTGTAATTTATAGTAAGTACTATATTATTATGTACCCTTTTGTATTTTTCCATAGGAAAGGATTTAATTAAAAGGCCCGGATCAATAAAAGAAGTCAACAGTATATAAACCACTTTGGCTTGACAGAGGAGTTTTGTCATCTCTCCTCGTAACTTTACACCACTTTATTTTCTTATTTGTGCATATTTTGGCAATTTTTAAAACAGTTTAGCACAATGTAATATTTATCAGATTCATTATCACCACCAAAAAATATATAAAAGAAACATAATATGCAATGTCGTGAGGATTGCGGCTTATTGAGCTGGCGCGGCGGCGACTCGTCACTTTCGGGCAATAGGCGATGGTTGACGTCACAGCGTGCTAAAACTTGTGCTAGTTTTGTAGATTATTTTATTACAATATCCTGTCATTTTTGATTCGATTAAAATTACACCGTATTTGTCGTTTTTTATACCTAAAATCTGCATACTTAGTGTAAAATTAGAATGATCGACATTGTAAAAAGTTATGGTATTGGTTTTGTGATTGCCGTTTTGGGCGATCACAAAACCGCTAAGACGTTTAAATAGATAAGCAACTCTGCTACGACGCAATAAAGAGCAATTCAGATCGCACACAGCTGAGTACCTAACATTTATATTCACCTACTATAATGCGCCTCTTTCTATCGCGTAAATCATATCTTTTCTGACACGGAAGGTGTTTAGGGTAGTGATCCTGTGTTCACATGCCACTACAGCAATGTGTGTACCTACATAATATGTTACCAATAAATATTAGAGCAATTAAATACATTTTAAATATTACCTCATATTAGCAGAAAACTATTTTAAAATGTATTGTGTACTGTACTGTGTACTAATGTGTGATTTTTTATTTATTTATAGCTTTTATTATTAAACCGTTGAACACTATGTCACTTGATGGTAAGTGATGATGTGGTGGAAGATATTGTTTAGACTAACCTATTATTACTTACTGAGTCTCAAAGACAGCTGTCGAAACACACCGTTAGGTGCTTGGTGACAGATTTTCTGCTTGAGGGTGGTAGCTAGCTAGGCGGGCATTCGTGAAATGCTCTACCACCATGCCATAACCGACTGTCCTAAAGGAAGATTTATATTATACCGGGCCGTGTCCGGGCTGGGCCGAGGCCGGAGCGGAGCCGTCCGTGCTGCACGATTATATTACACCGAGCGTTAACGAGTTTTATAAGCCACCACGGTCGCTTCCATATAGCGTAGTGATGTGAATAATTAATAAACAGCACGGAAGAGTGTTCGTATTAAGTAATAAGCCTAATTACTAGCCTTTTTATTCTGTGAAACTATTTACTTAAACAGACTACGGATACATACGAACACGAAACACAGCGCATTAGAATGAGATGACGTGCATTCCAAGCGGCGCGCGGCAACCCACTGTAGAATAAACCCATCTTGTCGCAGCCGCCGATGTATTTGTAGCTTTGTACCTAAAGTGCGGAGTGCGCCAGGCCTGCTATTATTGTAATATTTTACTTTAGAATTCCTTGGTATAACAATTTTTTCACGACTACAATTGATAAAATCAAAGCGTCCATAAAAGATGGTTATATTCTAAGAATGACCAATTTAAGACTTAAATTAACTTATCTTTAAGTTGCATAGAAACCACACTTCAAACAAGCTTTTACCATAACTTATTTCAAAAATACTAGGTTTTTATTCAAATCAACCATAAAGTGGACGGTAATTAGAGCTGGAGGGCAAACAAGCAAAAAAAACTAAATCACCAAATTTCAAAATTGAGAGAAAAAATATAGTCATGTAAGGGATTAAAACCCGCGTCATCCACCCCTATAGCTGGGGCATGATGACTGTTTAAGCTAATATGACATATGATTCATGACCTATTCGTCCTCTCGTTCTTTAACCTTCCTATGGGGATGGCGCGACACCTATAGTTCAACTTCGTTGTAATATAAACAAGACTAATTTCGCAAATTAGCTTTTAACTTGTTCATGAAGACGCAACCCTACAATTTTAATATTTTCATTTTTGCAATAACGCTTCCTCTGCGGATTACATTACAAAATTACGAGGGGGAAAACCTTATGTTTATTTTATTAACACGAATTATTTTGTGTATGGTTACCAAACTCAATAGGGTTTATCTAGCCAGTTATCGTCCAATTTGCAAAGTTAAGCTATACGACCTAAAAAAAGTGTATTTCACTTAAGTACCAAAACTCAAAGTATCATATTTTTTTATTTGTTTGTATTTTCTATTTTGTGGTTAACTAATAGTACATTGTACATCGAGGGGAGAAAACGATCTAATTCTGTTCGAGATTTTTTTTAAGCCCGATGCGCAGCGATGGCCTTAAAGGCAACTCGAGAACAGAAATAGAACTTTCTCCCGAGCGATACATAGTGCTTTATACTACACCTACAAGGAGAATAAAATCATTGTAAGTTTTCTCGTACTTATCTTGAGACTTCTCTGGCAGTAAGTATAAGGACTTCTTGAGCTGCATTTCTTATTTTTGGTGGAGTCATCATTATAAAATTGTCACTTTCACTAGCCGATGACATTTTTGAAAATTATTAAAAGCGTCCTGTTAAAATATCAATTTAATAGAAAACAAAATTTACAAATTGTCGCGCTTTTTTTCTCGTAGTGCAAAAAAAGGTTGCCAACCGCTTTGTATTGAAAATCGAGTACAAATAAAAATCACACCTTTTTTTTTCCAATTATTTGATATAAAACCTTTTTGAGATTGTTTTTTTTTTATGTTAGCAGCTAAAAAAACAAAAGAACGCTACCAGGGCAGGTATGGATTTTCATACAACATTCCTTCACTGCTACGGAGTGAAGGAATGAAAATCCATATAACATTCCCCGCCGTACATTTATTAGGGAGAAATGACGAATTTTATAACTTGTTTTTGAACGAGTAATGAGACGCTTCCTGAGTGGGTGTGGTATAAACGTATATTTTATACTAACCCTTTTATTTTTATTACTTTTATTAACTTAAGTAAGAATTTTACTAGTTTCGTCCTAGTGTAGTCGTTAACTAAACTTTCTAAATTTGCGATGAACAAATAAAATACGGAATTTGGATACCATATTCATTTTATATAACTCTTTTTTCTAGCATCACCACACTCATGTCTGGCTGGTACAATATATCTTCTCCTACACCACAAGAGCATAATTCTAAAAAGTTTTAACTTCGCTAAAAGCGAATCGGAAATTGGCTGGCCACCGGATTAATGCTAATCCCCTTTGGGAATACTCTTGATGGTAGTTTCTCCGCTACCTTCAGGTAATCAGTGTTTTAAAAGGCTAAGTAGCGATTTTCAGCATCATCACGTGATTGAACATATTTTATTATGTACATTCTGAAAAATATACATAATAATAATAATAAAACATCATACTAATACAAAGGTATATATAAATTCTCGGATTTCGTCAGCGTAGAAAATCTTAAATTATTTTTTATTGCACATGATGTACTTAAGTTTAAAATATGTCAGTACTACCCAACGTAGGTTTTACAAATTATCTCGATAAATAGAAGTCACTCCAAATATGGTATGCTTGTATCAGTTTTCGTCCAGATGGCCGACAATTTATATTAAAAACTGAAGATAACGTATTCCAACGTATCTTCCTACCTAACGGATGTTCAATTAAATTTAATCTAATAATAAAACTTTTAAATAGGTTCATACCTCATATACAAATCTCTTTACGTTCGTTATTTACAAACAAGCTAGATAAGGTACCTACCTACAGAAAAGTGGTAAGTAAATTTAATACATATCATATACGTTATTAGAGTTAACTCTAGGCGTCAACTACATATTGTAGGTATCTACTTATATTCATATAAGTAGGTAGGTACTAGCTAATCCGACAGACACCTAGTCCAGTTTTTTGACCTGGAGTTTGTATAGAATTCACATAAGTACCTACACATGTTTTATAGAAATTGCATCAGTTGATTGACCATTTCCATAGAAACCTTAGATTAATACACTATGGGTGTGAAGGTATGTAAAAGAAACTTGCCGCTGTATAATTCTGAATAATCAACAAAATATAAATGCTTTTGGAACACTAAAATCGTATAACAAGGCGCGGCGTGTGCGGCCGGGACACGTTGTGACTTGTGTTGAGTGAGACCCTTTGCGCTGCGTCTCCCTCCTCGCGCTAACGCCGCGTAGGTACCTATATAGTTTATTCTATGGCCGCGTTAACAAATCTTATGATATCTTAAAATACCATGAACTATTTTTTCTAATCTTTTGTATGTCGATGGAGTATATCATTATTATCCAGTAACCACTAATATCTGGACTCTAATTTTATATAACTCACGCTATTAAAGAAAAACTAAATAAGTCGGGATGCACTACGTATATTTTTCTAATCTTTTTTCAGCATGTTACAATATACATAAAAATATCATTAAACTGATTTCCAGCCATTCTAATATTTTATTGAAAGCAGGGTTTGAAATTTTTAGTTTACCTAAGTTCCAAGTCTCTAATATTTCTAATAAGTTAATAAACCAAAGATAACAATGTTCTTAGTCAAATACAATCAGAATTTTTAATTCTAATTTTATATTCACGATTTTATGTAGTTTTTTTACAAATACCTAAATAATTCCAAACGCATAGGTCAAAATTTTCTAACATTTTCAAAAAACCTTTGTAAACATGTAACTAATAAACTGTGAAAAATTGGTTGAATCTTATATTTTCATAAGTTACGATCGTAATTCTACTGGACTAAAGTGCCCGACTCATTACAAGACTTCTTTACAGATAAGGCTCAGTAAATTATTATTATTTTTTAATTTTGGTCATTTCAAAACTCAGTTTTACAGCCTTATACTTTAGTCCTACCCTTACACTCTAAAGTGCCCACCAGGATTTCATGTTCTTACTACATATTAAATAAATTAGTATCACGTTTCTTATTAGGTATGTATAAGTACACTCGAGAGCAATGAATCCGGGTCACTTAAAGAATGTTAAAAATCTCGGAAACTAAAAATGATAGGTTAATGCAATAAATTGTATTTAATAGACAATGTAATACTCCTTAAATGAAAGTAAAAAAAATATGAGTCACCATACATTTTATTAACACAAAATTACATAAAGAAAAAAACTGCTGATCTCTCCTTAAAACAAAAATAGGAAACATGAAATTTTTGAACTTTATTACGATTTTCTTGAATTTTAATACTTCGTATTGCCTCCTCGTGCTTCCATTACTGCGTTTACGCGGTTTGGTATGCTGTACACCAAGTTCCTTATACGATTTTGGGGAATATTTTCCCATTCCTCTGTAAGAGCAATTTTGAGCTCACGAAGCGTGATTGGGGGAGGGTTTCGTTGTTTTACGCATCTGCCTAGCTCGTCCCAAGCATGCTCGATCGGGTTGATATCCGGGCTGCGCGCTGGCCACTCCATACGAGTAATGTTCATCTCTTGAAGGTAGTCATTCACAATCCTACCTGTATGAGGTCGGGCATTGTCATGCATAAATATAGCATCCTCACCTAAATTGACCATAAATGGACCAACGTGATCATTGAGGATTTCTTCCACATATCTTACGCTAGTTAAAGAGCCGTTTTCTATGATCACCAGCTCTGTGCGACTTTCAGAAGAAATTCCGGCCCACACAAGTACAGACCCACCACCGTAGGCTACTTTTTCTTCGATGCATGCTTGCTTGAATCTTTCCCCTGGTCTTCGATACACTCTGTGTCTTCCATCGTGCTTGTAGAGCATAAATTTTGATTCGTCGGAGAACATAACTTTTGACCAATCTTCAATACTCCAATTTACGTGGCTCTGGGCATATCTTAGTCTCGAAATACGATGCCCACGCTCCAGTTTAGGGCCGTTTGCAGGTCTAAGGGGTTTTAAGTTAGATTCAGCAAGCCGACGTCTTACTGTCCATGCACTTGGGTTACTTCCTCCGAGGCGTCGAAACTGATTGGTGAGTTCAGTTCCTGTGAGAAAGCGATTTCGGAGCATGGTGTTCACCAAGTATCGGTCTTCTCGTGCTGTGGTACACCTGGTTCTGCCCGTTCCTGGTCTGCGTAGGTTAGAACCAGTTTCTTCGTAACGTCGGAGAACTCTTTGTACTGTTGACAGCGACACACCGACAGTCCTGGCTGTATCGCGCTGACTCCGGCCGGTTTCCAGCATTGTAAGTATTCTGGTGCATTCTTCAGGCGTAAGCGACATAATTTCAGCTTGAATAATGAATATAGAGCACTATCAACATGGTTTATGTACCCACATAAATGACAGATTACAAACAAAAGCAAAACCAAATGCTGTAATTTCGTAGTTCCATCTTCGAAAGTGGCCCTTTTTCAAATTTGATTTTTTTATGATATAACTTTACAATAACTAAGAAGTTTTAATACCTTCATTTAAGGAGTATTACATTGTCTATTAAATACAATTTATTGCATTAACCTAGCATTTTTAGTTTCCGAGATTTTTAGGATTCTTTAAGTGACCCGGATTCATTGCTCTCGAGTGTATATATACAGTAGGTATTGTCAAATACTCATGAATATGGAGAAATAAATTATTATTATAATGACAGGTTCTCATGGATCTATAGATATACGTCCATGTAGGTTCTAGGCGATACTGTCATTTGGTAGATGTCATTGGTTAATATTTGATTTTATGGCTAACTTTTGATGTAGGACAGGTAGGAAGATAGTACGAGTACTTTGAAGCAGTGATGGCTCAGTGGCATTGGCCATGGACTGCCGTGCAGCAGGTCAATGGTTCGAATCCCACCGCGGGCTTGAGCTTCACCGCATGGTGGAAGGGCATTTTGGGAATACCCGCCTGGCTAGGTAGCACCCTCAAGTAGAAAATCTGTCGCCAAGCACCTAACGGTGTGTTCCGGTACCAGTCCTTGAGAACCAGTGAAATTACAGGTACATGAGACTTAACAACTATGTCTCAAGGTGACGCCCGCAGCGCAGTTCGTTACTTGTGACGAATTGCATCTGTTACAGTTAGGGTTAGTCCGATCAACATCAGGTGGTACTCGAGCTTGTTCTGCCACAATAACATAAAAAGAAAAAAACCTAGTTGTTATTGTGCCTTAAATAAGTACTTCACATAAAATAATGCTTGAAAATGACGATGAAACCATTGCCTCGCGGAGTTTGTTTCCTGTTGTTGTTGTTTGTTCCAAGGTATTTATAACAAATGCAATTACAGACAAGATCAGCATTCTTATTGAAAAAAAAATGGTAATAGAGCGGAACTTTATTTAACATATCAATTTTATCAATGCAATTTATAATAACGCAATTTTCTCTTCTATATTGCTGTGCCCAACGGGGTCCATAATATGACTTTGTACTCTTTTTTATTGTGACAACTTGTATGTACTACTTATGGAAGCAATAAATGATCTGAATCTGAATCTGAATTTCTTGACTGCATTCTCCAGGTCTATCAACGAGTTCTTACATAATTATCCCGAAAAAAATATGCTCATTCTCGTTATTGAATCTTAAAATGAAGTTGATCTCCATTACTATTCAACAACGAACGAAGTAAGTCTCGAGATTTGATAAAAGCACGCCATATCACAAACACAACTAACAACTAGAGCACTAACTAAAACAAACAAAAAACTAAGATGCAAAGACATTTTAATATAAAAATAAACATAATCATAATATCAATCAAGCAGTAGTTAACCATAAATAAGCAGATTCAAACATTGAGATAATACGTTATACAGGTCAATGGTTTAAAGCGATAAATAAGTAGGTAGAGTCGATTGGTAGCCAATGAACCACCAAAAGTTTAAATACTCGTAGCACAGTTTCTATGATAGACTATAAAAATTATTTTAGGTGACGACTTAGATAATTTTAGTCACTATCGTTATGTATATTTAAATTTCAATTAAATTAAATAGGATCATTTCCTGAAGCCTTTAAAAAAATTGGAAATGGTTCAATACGTTCACCTTATGGTACTCAATGAACCTAAGGGGTAGTAGCCAATGAACCATAAGACACACAATGAGTCAAGGTCCTTGATATATCAAAAATATGTTAAAATTTATATTAAATAAAACAGTGTTTGATATTTTAGAGGTTTATTAAGCATCATGAAACATCAACATGAAATATTCATCATAAGTTGAAATCGGACTGGACCACTATGGCAAATTTATGAATGAAATTCTATTGTTATAATTATCGCCGATGCCAATGGGTTAACATCATTAATCATTACGAACAAAGAGTTAAAAAATACGTCTAGAATAAAAAATAAATAAATGTTAAACACGAGGCGCTACCAATAATCACCAAAAACTTACATCAAAAATCGAAACTTATCGTGAATTATTATCAGGTATGGAATCTTTTTCACCTTGCATATAGGTGCCGTGAATTTACTTAACTACGATGAGAGTTATACTATGCGAGTCTTTTGCAGTCTTAAAAGTCAAATTACTATCTATAGAACAAGTACCTAGTATTTAAAGCGAAATCAAAATAATTTTAATACCAAAATTAATATAATTTAAGGAAATGTAAAGAAAACTTAAAATGTATCGACGCAGTGTCGTATACCGCAACTTTTGTTCTATTGCAGCTTCTTAGAGGCATAATCCTTGAAAATGAAGATTAATTTCATTTTTGATGTCACTTGGAGTCTTGCATCTTAACCTTGATTAACCGTCAAGTGTTACACTAGTGAGAAATCAATCGCAGCCCTACAAACCAGTCAAATGATACCTGTCAAAAATCCAAAATGGCTAAATTCATGATGGCCACCATACAAAGCAGTTTCCGACCACCCTGAAGCTCGGCCTAAATTATTCGTGGAAAAGGACAACTATACGTAAACCATTCATTTTATAGTTATTTTGTTGTCTTAGCCAACAAAACATTTATGTTTTTGGAATTTCTACACCTGAACTTTGGAAAAAGATGTTCAAATATATTTACAGAAAATCCATACACAACTCATATTATTATTGTAAGATATTCTGTGCGCTGTGTGATTTGTGTGATTTATTTTTGATCGATAAACTTTCTCGTACCCGGACAATATCAATATAGTTACAGCTTCCATCACCTGAGACGTACAGATACATCCTGTACACTCTATTCATTCTCTATACAAAAACCAACTACCTATTACACATACACTACACAAATGTTGTTTTTGTATACGCGTAATTTGTTTGCGTGAAGTCTAAGGTTATCTTGTCACCGTATGAATAATTATTGTACTTATATACCTAACAATCTTTTGATACTTTTATTAGTCGTATTAGATTTCGTAAATTATACATATACCTGCAAAAACATTTACAAGCACAACAATCCAACTCCATGTATGACGTAGAAATATGCAACACACAACCGAGTAGGTAACATTACTTCACATTTCACTCCATTACTTCTACAATAATAGATATACCTACACTATACAAAAATTATAATTCCAAGTTCACATTTTATACAAGTAATGATAATAATCACAATCAAAATAATAATTTATTTTCTTCTCGTAAACAATCATTATTCACAACAAGCAATCCTTTTCTCGTTTAGTTGATAAGCAAACTAAACAGCACAAGAGTACCTACCCCATTCTCAAATTTTAAAATACTCGTACAATCGTCACGCCATCGTGCGCGAGTCCCGTACTCAAGTCACCTCCGCGCCAGCTCAGCATCGCTGACGGGGTGAGGAAGGCTCGATTGGTGGGGGGAGAGGATTGTCCATTCTATACGTAGTATTACTATATGTTCTATGGTACAGATGTTAAGTCTTATGTGCCTATAACTTCCCAATTGCTTACTGGCTCTCAAGGACTGCTGCCGGACCACACTGTTAGGTATGTGCTTGGCGAAAAATTTTCTACATGAGGAAGGTAAGCCAGGTGAGCATTCGCAAAATGCTTTTCTCAAGAAGCTCAAGCTAGCGACGGGGATCGAACCATAGACCTGCGGCACGGCATAGCTTTAAACGCTCGGGTATTACTGATTCAAAATGTCCATTCATCCAGCCGAAATTAAATCATCAGTTTACAGTAAGAGTACATCAATTCTCGTAATTATTTCATTACACAGAAAGGTATGTATGTCAATAAAAAAGTGTTTATATAAATGTAATAATTCTATTAATCTAACCTAATTAATTAGTAAATTCACCGCACCTACATTATTTATCTTGATTAATGTATATTGTGGTTTAATTTCATTAGGTATATCAGGGCAAAGGAAAGTCTAGGGATATTGATATTTATTTGAAAAATCACTATTATTGGTACACATTGGTTTCGAAGCAGTGATGGCTCAGTTGTGTTGGCTATGACTACCGCGCAGCAGGTCCATGGTTCGAATCCCGCCGCGGGCTTGAGCTTCACCGCATGGTGTAAAGGCATTTTGTGAATCCCCGCCTGACTAGCGACCACCTTCAAGTAGAAAATCTGTCGCCAAGCATCTAAGATATATAAAAAACCAGCCAAGTGAGAGTGGGACACGCGCACGATGGGTTCCGTAACTAAATGTTCTGTGTACAGTTAAAGCGTCTCTCACCATTACTACGAGTAGTATCGAGCAAGAGACGGTAAAAAAATCAAGTTTTTTGTATAGGAGCCCCCCTTAAATATTTAATAAAATTAAATAAATGTACTTCTTGCTTTAAACATAGTTTATATACACACACGGAAAAAAATATTTTTTCATATGAGTAGGGTAGTCAAACATAGACCACTAAAATCCCTAGTTATAGTTTAGTTATGTATTTCTAAGAACGAAGGTCGTTGATGTACTACAGCTATAATACTACAACAGGCATCAACGATCTGACGTAGAAATGGTTCTTGTCTAAGTATATGAAGTACAAATAGTACATCCCTATATCTAATGTTTTGTTAGTACCTACCACCTAAGAAATATGTCAGATAAACATAATTATTATATTATCTTTATACTCATGACTTTTTAACATTTAATTGTCTAGAATAGATATCGGTATCTTGTTGTGTTCATATGAGGCATATTATTTGAAGCAGTGATAGCTCAGTGGCTCATTGGCTATGGAATGCCGAGCAGCAGGTCCATGGATCGAATCCCGCCGCGGACTTGAGCTTCACCGCATGGTGGAAGGGCATTTTGCGAATGCCCGCCTGCTAGCGACCACCCTCAAATAGAAAATCTGTCGCCAAACACCTAACAGAGTGTTCCGGCAGTAGTCCTCTAGAGCCAGAAAAATTACAGGCACATGAGACCTAACAACTGTACGTCACAGTGTGACGGACACAGTGCAATTCGTCGTTGACGAAATGCATCTGTTATAGTCAGAGGTTAGTCAACTTAACATCAGGTGGACCTCGGGCTTGTTCCGTCACAATAACATAAAAAAGAAATATCATTTGTCAAACAAATAAGCTACGTTATACTTTTGAAAATGAAAAGTAATGCACATATAATTATTACGACATTTTGAAACAGTGATGACTCAGTGGCTATATCTAAGTTGCCAATTGACTGCCCTGCGGCAGGTTTACAGTTTGAACCCCACTGTAGGCTTGAGCTTCACCGCATAATGGTACAGCAAATAGAAAAAAAATTGCGTGGCTAGCTCCTTAAAAGTATAAATCGGTCGTCAAGCACCTAGCGGTGTGTTCTGGTAGCTGTGCTTAAGGGCCTGTTCCCATTCTTCGTTAAGCTTGTTTACCAGTCTCGACCACATCATCACTGGCTGACAGATGAGTAGTAGTGGTGAAAAGATAACCTCAAGTATAAAAAAATTACAGTAATTTAATAAAATAATTTATATTTGTCTACGTAGGTACTCGTAGTTGTTTTAAGGTTTATTATCGCGTATTTAAAAATTTTAATTCCAGCGCAAGTCCAACACAATTAAATAATTGATTACTGAATAATATAACGTTTGGCATAACAAGAAGAAATGGAGCCAAACAGTGGAGCCAACAGTCTTAAATTACTCTTTCGACTTATGCTCATACCATAGAACATATAATCTCATACTAACAAAACTTTAACTAATACAAAAATATTTACTTTCTTGACAGAATAACGTCACCAAGGTTGACCTACATGCCTCTCCAAGTTTATTGAGTACCTTGACTTATGCCCGATTTCTGAGGTTACTAGTTATCTGCTCATTAGCTATTAATTCATTAAATATAACTATACGTTAACTAAGTTATCTCTTCATGCCATTCTGAATCTGAATACATTAAAAAGGGTTGTTATCTGTCCGTTAAGTAGTTAAATATTACTGCCGGTGGGCAGCAGCGCCTTCTAAAAAACTGCTTGCCAAGCGTGGGAATTATGGCAAATACCCCCTTAAGAGGCATTTCACATTTTAATGCGGTATACGAAGATTTTAAGCGCTTAATTTACTATCATAGGAAATATCTACAAGTTGTTTAATAATTGATAAAAATAGAATAATCTGTTCTCTTTTCAGTTAATGTACCAGATTTACAAACATAACATTAATTATTTTGTAGTGACCAATCTCCCGCACCTTGTTTTACGAATTAAAGTACACATGGCCAACTTCAGAGTTATATCTTTTGTATAAAGATTCATCAAATTAACTAAAAAAAACAACTGTGCATCAGGCATATAATCTTGTTGACACATAGTGTACTAGAATATCTCTAATTAATCGTCATTGTAGAAAAAAAAATAAAGATCTTGCGCCAATTTCCACGAATTATATCAGCAGTTTACCACCATATATTGCGTTTAATAAAGTGTAATTCCAAACAGATATTATATAAAAAGAAAGTTCATTCTTTAATTAATCTGATCTTTAATCAATTGTGATATTAACTCTGTTTTGTTAGACAAGAAAAAATATCTAACATAACTCGAAATGCACATAAATTGAAATGTACAAGCGCGAGGCGATCAGTACCGCGCGAGCGCTCATCGAGGTAGGACCTGTGTTCGTTTTCCTTGCTCTGACGTCTCGTACGCGGAACGCTTAGATGCAAGTTTATAGTGCGACCACAGTGTTTTGATCATGTCGATATTTTTTTTAAGTAACAAACTATATTTTATTTTTGTTGTCCATAATATAAGTATTGTTGTCTTGTTAAGTAACTACATCTTTAGTTTCTGTTCATCCATTGTGTTAAAAAAAGGAAACGTCACAATTATGCAGCCTTATACAGCGTTATTGGAAAAATGCTAACAACCTCACAGGGTTGACTTCTTCTTTTTGGTCTGCTAGTTTTTATATTATTCTAGTTTAAATTAGGAACTCACTATAACTTTTGTTTTAGGAGGATTAGATGACAGGCGAATAATTGATTTCCAATATTTTTGGATTCAGTTAATGTCTATATGTGAACACAGCGATAACTTCAGCTGGAAATTAAACTACCTTCTAATGAAAATTTGTACAAACCGGCCTCCCGGCTTTTCCACCATTTGTACAAACCGGGATACCAGTTAGCGGTCGATAGTCGTATTTACAAATTTACCATTAATCTGCGTAAGTCCGACTTTCATAATCCAAATGGTTTTCAAAAGGATGCATCCTTGCCCATACAAGAAAAAATCCACATTTAGCTGAGATAACGTATGAAGTAGGAAGTATTTTGAATATTTTGATGAAATCTGAAACCAGCACAAATTACATTTTGGCCCCAAAATATTACGTCATTTCATATTAATATCGTAACTACTTCAACAGTTATAAATCTAGAAAACCGCAATTTTGCATATGTATAAGTCATTTTTCACTCGATATATTTTGCAACGCAAACACTTACCGATGCAAATTTGCGTATTAAATAATCTCGTAACTAATTTTAAACTTCTAAACCAAAAAATCTGAAATAATACAGGTGTATAAATTACATGTAAATAATAATATCAAAGAAGGACCAAAGCCGTAGGTGGTATAGTTTTTCAGAAAAAATAATTGCTCTCCAATACAGTTTTCCCGCCTGTTGCGGATCCAAGCGCGCATCTACACGTATCCAATAGAAAACAAAAAAAAAAACAAAACTACTTCGCCATCTTGCGACCCTCTAAGCACTACGCATCTACTTACCAACCATTGTACTGTTTTTTAAATTATTATATACGCATTTGTTAACATCTTGTTGCAAGTTATTTATCTCACACCACATGAGAAACCTCTCAGCATCAGCGCTAACACCGCCAAAGTTCTTAAAACAATTGGGTTGTTTTACTTTTGTTACTTTAAAATATTTGGCGTAAAAATCTGTAACAATTCATGGCTAAAGAACAATAGTAAATTATCATATTAAAAGAAGATCGAAGTTCTAGGTGAGTTACGAAAAAATAGAAATAGCAATTAAATTACTATTTCCCACCATTTTTGTCGTGTGTTCAAACCCCATTTCCAGTATTTTTTTGTATATAAAGGTGTATTATCATTTATTTTCTATAGAGGAAATAGTGAGCATAAGAGTATATAGTGAGGATTGCATTGGTACCAAGAAGTATATACATACATACATAAAATCACGCCTCTTTCCCGTATGGGTAGGCAGAGACCACGGATTTCCACTTACTACGATCCTGACATATCTATTTCGCTTCATCTATACTCATCAATCCTTTCATACATAAGCGTCGGTTTAGGGTACTTTTGACCTGGCCTTTTTTCAGAACGTCTTCAATCTGATTTCGAAAGTATATATATGTTGATTATAGATTGCATCAAATATATTCGATTTAAAAACAAAAAAACCTCAAAATCTGTAAATATATATTTACATCTCGCTGTTTGGTCTACTCAAACTAAATGGATGAAAATGTTATTTTTTTAATGGTGTAGGTGATATATTATGGTATGGGAATATGAGGGTGACATGTTAAAGTAATGGAAAACCAAAAACGTCATGGGACGTTTGTGGTTGGTCCTATGCATGGTCATTATGACAGACAGTGTTAACGATTGGATATAGATACTGAAGAGTGTGAACGAGGAAAACAGCAATTTTTAGAAAATTTAAAAGAAAGAGCTTTTAGTCCGCAGCTTTTAATCAATGCCGTTACATCAAATATTTATATAATTTTAAGCCGTATAATTTTTTATTTATTTAAGTTTTTTGTTACAATAAATGATTCAAACATATCATTTTTTTATTCATCAAGGATGAAATTTAAATAAAAGATTCACGATGCAGGTTTGCTTATTTAATGTACATGCCTACTTCTTTTCTATAACATTAGCAAGTAATCGACAACAAATTGATTATTTACTCATGCCAATCACACAATTTTTAAATTCGCAACTTAGATTTCTTTATTAATGAGTGCTAGTATCAAAATATGTTACTCACAGTCACGCTATTCCGTCGTCACTTCTTTCGCTTGTGTAAGCGATGCGCTGGCATTTACCTAAACTTCAGTTGCGTGATTTTGTGAAATGGCTCTTAATAGGGGAGGCTGTGTTCAGCGGTGGACGATCCGGCTAGTACAGTAAGTAAATTTAATTTTCTATTATGTAACTTTTTTAGACATTTTTAAGGTATGCATTGGCTATCTACATTATTTTGATCTATCTCGTAGGGTTCAGCTAACGTTTGCAATGTAAGCGCGAAAAATATGTGTTTATTTACGACATCACATTAGAAACTTCTAAAATGATCAGTGTCTCTGTACTATAATATGCATGTATTATACATATAAATCTTCCTCTTGAATCACTATCTATTAAAAAATCGCATCTCGCATCGCAATCGCAAACCGCATCAAAGTTCAATGCGTAGTTTTAAAGATCTAGGCATACATAGGGACAGACAGCGGAAAACGACTTTGTTTTATGCTATGCAGTGATGATAGTGTAGACTTAGAACTGTGGCTGTCTACATACACAATGAAGTGCTTACTGTCTTAGTCACAATCAGAATTTTTTTTAAATACTCATAACTATTCTACTTATGCTGCATCTAGTCACAGTACGGCCGGGTATTGGGGCGTTTCACATAACGCGTGGCTTGCACCGTGATGTGAATCACCTAACACCTCTTTTAATCGGCTCAGTTCGGCATCAGAAAACAGGGAATACCAAAAGTGAATCTCATGAAGTTTTTTTTAATTCCTCACATGCATTTTTCCCTCGGGTGAACTGGTCGGCCCGTTCTCCATACAAACGTCGTAGGGTGATCACGCCCATATTTGAGGATTTAGGTCCAAAATAAAGCATAATACCGATTTGGCTCGTCATTATCTAGGCTTGTATGATGCCGAAATTTTAATAAAATAATTAACTTGAGAATTATGAGCCTCGAAACATTTTCATACAAAGTTTTCGAGGCTCATAACTTACAACATAATTATCTTTTTAAAATTTTGGCATCATACAAACGTAGATAATGACGATATCAAACGGTATTATGCTTAAGTCTTGACTTAAAATCTCAAATAAGGGAGTGATCACCCTACGACGTTTGTATGGAGAAGTGACCGGGCAGTTCAACCTTAAACCTGAATAGCTTGGAAACGGCGATTCTGAATAAAAATCGACAAAAGTCGCTTAAATTGCATTGCATTATAAGGAGCTACTTACATCTAAATCTTTCTTTTATCAGAATTCCTCTGATGTATCTGTATTAGAATTGTGTTATTCATATATATACTTAACTTATGAACTGTCTTTTTTCGCTAAATAAGAAAATTTGTTTTAGAATCCAGTGTGGTCCCAAATAAGGCATGAACTGTCCCCGATGTTCACGGCTTCGAGGCTGAAGTACGTGACGGAGCTGATGAACGGGAACGGAAAAGAGCTGGTTAACAAGATCAAAAGGGATCACATCGACAAAAATGAGCCCGTCAACCTCAAGGTAATGTTAAGTAATGTGATTTTCAATCCAGTCTGTTTTCAAGTAAAACTTATTTTTGTTTTTGCAAAAACGCATGCTCTGAGTTATACATTAAAAATTATAAAGTCGAGAGAAAATTAAAGGGTTGCGTTATCATTAACAAGTTTAAAGCTAATTGCAAAAGTAATCTTGTTTGTAGTAAAACGTAACTTGAACCATAGGTGTTGCCCATACCCATAAGATGGTTAAAGGACGAGAAGAAAAATTCAATCATATGTCATGTTAGCTCGGGTTCGAATCCCGCACATGACTATAATTTTTCTAATGATTTTGCACAACAAAAAAAAATATATATAGTTCATTAAAATAATTATGTTCAAACATCCTTTATTATTTTCTTTTCTTAGTAACCTGACTCAAACAGAAGGGTTTATGTGAGTGTGTAATATTTTTTTATAATACCCGTGCGCGCTGCTAGTTTATAACAAAAAAATATTATTATAAATTAAAACAAATAAAATTTTATTACAATTCCTTCACTTATTAATTGAAAGGAACTTCGTTCCATCCTGGTGTCACTTGACACGTCTCAAGTTTTTTTTTATTATTTATTTAATGAAAAACCACCAGCTGAAGTAACTTATATATATATATATATAAGACTTATAGTAACAGAAAGCTAATTATTATAGGTTTTCACGAATAGTGACAACATAATTACAAAGTGTGAGCAATAACAATATCGCTTATGAAACACATGTATGTGAAAAAGTTAAATGTCCCTAAATACTTTGGGAAAACCTTGAAAACAAATAATGATAGTAAAATAGTTAACTACTAATATCGAAATTCACTTACAATTGAGTTTAAGTATCACCTCTGAAGAAATAAGTACTCAACCGTTGTCTGGCTTAGTTTACACTCGTACAAAATAGATCTAGATCATTATGCATGCAGATTTTATTGAATTGGTTGCTAGATCGCCGTAAGAATGAATTTCGTCTGTAGTTAGTTCCTACAAATAGTAGGCTTACATCGAGTGGTTTAACCCCTCTAGATAGTAGCGGAGCGTTTTCGGCGCCCGCAGGAGACGGAGGTGTAAGGCGCGTTTCGCCTCCGTCTTAGTGATAGTAAGCAACTATGTACTCACAAAAAAAAGAGTGGTTTTACAGGGGGGGTTAATAGAAATTTTGCTTAGCAGCTCAGAACAATTAATATTATTTGTAGTTATTTTTAGTAGAAAAGATAATTCGGAAATTTCGCGTCTTTTATACAATGGAAAATAGTGAAACTAGAATATGTTAACTGTCTGCTCAATAAATAATAAAAATATTGGGAGTGATAAACTCTTATCTCATTATGTTCTCATCGAGCATCCACGGCGTGGGGTGCGTGATCCCATTTTGTGGGTTGTTTAATATCCAAGTCACATATCTTACTGTATTAGATTATAATACTTTTATCAGTCCATTTCCTGGCACAATATTTCTTACATTATACCCTACTCCCGACAAAGAAAAATGGGAATAATGTGAAGTTTAGTGAGAAAACATGAGTGCATGAGTGCAAATAACCAATAAATTTTATTGGTTAAGGACGCATGTTTTCGTAAAACAATTTACTTAAAATATATTGACACAGATTCATAATGCAAACACTAGAGAATGTGATAGATTACGTATATCTCTACTCTAAACTACCTCCCTGCCAATTTTCATAGCGTGAAATTTCATCGTTGGTATTCGAGGATTGTAATCCAAAAACCGCCATATCACTGCCTTTCGTGACATATTTGCAAATATATTTTATGGACTTAACTGAATTGCAGTATTCAACGTTGCAATGTGTCTTGAACGATTTAGAAATAAGTGGCGAATATGGAACAATCCAACTGTTGTCGACAACGAAATCCATTCTTTTCACTTTCGTTGTGACAGTTCGACCGTTGTCATCTGGTGATCGACGCCGATACAGCGGATAACCATCATTGCCAGTGACAGTCTCCGCCGTTAATTTCCGTGGATATCGTTTAGAGCACTTTCCATCGACCATGCAACGTGATTGGGGATTGATGGCACCACACGGTCCATGAATCATATTAGTAGTAACAACGTCATGTAGGTCTGGATCGACTTCATAATCAGGAATCTCGGCACATATGATATCATCTATTTGGTCAGGATGAATTCTTACCACTAACCAAATAAGAATGTGTGCGTGCGGCAGGCCTCGCTTTTGCCATTCGATTGAATACATCTAGCATCGAGTATCTCCAAAGACGCGTTGTTTAACAATAAAGTTCATCAGGGACCGGAGTTTTTTGCCTGAATATACGTGCTGTGATGTCGTGTCTATCACTTGATGTTTGTCCGGGAAGCAGCAGGTAAAAGTAATAAAGAGATCGGGCCGACCGTAATGACGAACATATGTCATTGCATCTTGTGCATATTCATGCATATGACGTGGACTACCAATATATGTCGCCGGCAGAATAGTTAATCGACCAATATTAGCTGCATTTCCTTAAAAAATTGCATTTCCTTAAACGGGATAAAAAGTATCCTATGTCCTTCTCCTGTCTCTAAACTACCTCCCTGCCAATTTTCAGCTAAATCGGTTCAGCCGTTCTTGAGTTATAAGCGGAGTAACTAACACGACTTTCTTTTATATATATAGATGTCAGTAGAATTTGTATATGTCATATTATTAAATTTTATCAATTCTATATCGTTTAGCGCTAAATTATTGGAAGTGCATGATGATATAGCATTCCATATCGCTTTACCTTTATTTTTACCAATTTTAATGCGCCTAGCATTAACAATACGTTGAGCTTTCATTACAATTCTTCTGAAAGCTTTGTTGTATGTACTATATTTCCTATAATTTTCCATTTTATTCATATTAATTTTACTGTATGTCAGAAATAATTTACGCTTAGTCCTGCTTGATTTTTTTATTCCCTTAGTAATCCAATTTAATTTGACCGGTTTATTGTTCATTTTAACTGTAATTTCAGGGAAGCACAAATTGTAAAACAGGCAAAATATTTCGTAGAAATTTTCAAAAGCTGCCTGTAGTGAGTTAGATCCGTAAACTTCCTCAAATGAAAGAGAAGACATACTGTCACTAAATTTGCGGATATTATCTGTGCTGTAGTCTCGTCTCTTTTCAAACCATGTGCTAAATGCTCTCTGTTTTTTAGCTTTTATAGTTAGTGTCTGCGCTGTTTCGTGGTCTGAAAGTCCCAATAAATGAACATTTGCTGTTACATTTTTAACATTACTCGCAAACTGGTCTAGACATGAGTTCAATCGAGTGGGACGTTTAATATGGGCTTGAAAATTATAGTTTCTCAGTAAAGTTAACAGATCATTCGCAGCTGCATCGTTCTTTAAAATGTCAATGTTCCAGTCACCACAAATAATGATCTTCTTACGCTTAAATTGGTCAGTCAAATAATTAAGTAAACTATCCAGCTTGTGAAGAAATATACCTACTTGCGACTTTTTATGATCAGGTGTTCTATATATGTTGAATATAACGATGTTCAGGCCTATTATTTCTATCCCGCAACATTCGAAATATAGTTTTACAGCGAGATTTGCTGGAATTGATAGTAATTTGGGATTAAGTGTTTTCTTGACTAGAATGCACGTACCTCCTCTACACTTTTCACGACAAAATACGGTAGCTAATTTATAGTTGTTCAGCCTTATATTAGACTCTGTTCCCTGTTTCACAAAAATTTCGCTAAAACACAGTATATCTACACATGTACCCTTATCCTGTAACTCCTTTAACGTTACAACGTCCTTTAATTTTTATACCATGATTATCCTCCAAAAAAACAACACGAATCGAAATTGATCGAAATTTAAAAATAAATCACACATACGTTCAATAGTTTACAGGTACAACAACTTGCAGATGAAATATGTTTCTATAAATAGTATTTTTTTTAGTCGTACTGGATCTCGTGGACGTGGTGTGGCAATTTATCTACGGTCAAACATTCCTTTTTCAATTATTAGTATGCCTGCACAACCCCCACAGTCCAATGCGGGCGAGTATTTGTTTGTAGAAGTTTTACTCTGCCAAAAAGATTCTAAATAATCTGATCCCTTCATATCCTCACACCATAGTTATGGGCGACTTCAACACATGTCTTCTTAATTTTCGCTGCGCTCAGGATTTTACTTAAGAAAAATTAACTACTAGCCGGTTTCGAATCCGCAATCATCCTAAGGACAATTGAACGATATATGAGACGTTAAACGATAGGAGCGAAAGGATACATTTAAGCCATGATTCACTCACTACGGTAGGTCAGTTCTCAGAGAATGGCCCAGTGGATAAGGAAAACGGGCAGATGTAGTAAACCGCGAAGAAGTACCTACATTTTGGGTAAGGGAAATCTTAAATACATAGGTACTTTTTAAAAGTATTAGATATATTATGTGATATTAGGCAAACTGTTGACCCTTTAATGTTGTCCTAGGTTTTCGTGAAAAATTCACATTAGATACTTTGCAGTGATCGTGGGCACCCCGTGACTGTGTGCTTAAAACATCACGTCGGGACAAAATGATAAATATTCGCGATTTAGGGCTTGAGTGCTCGTGGCGCTTTTCATACAAACGTAGTATCGTCATATTTTAAATACCATGTATTCAAACTAGGTTTAGGTAACTATTAACAGTATTTATGCCACAGTTTGATTTCTAACGAACTATTTTATATTGCAGATTGAAGTTTTTCTCGCAGGCAGCCACGGATTACATCAAAAAGTTGTTTTGGAACGTAGTGGAAGAGCGAAAGGCAGCTGGTACCAGTAGCAACAGCAAGGATTTAGTTAATCATTTGCTCAAGATGAAAGAAAATCTGAAACTCCCAGGAGAAACTGGGGCACGTAAGTTTTACTATTAACTTATTTTTATTAATGTCAATTAAATGACAAGTTTTGCTAAACTTAACCCACACGGAAAATACAATGCGTATCTTTTAATACAATAGAAATAAATTATTCTTTCTGTAGCTTTATATTTATATATATAAAGCATTTCTGACAGCTGTCACGGTAACGGATAAACCCTTTTGTCAAGTTTAGTTTGAGTTTTTGATTTTCTCTTGAATTTTAGCTACAATCATTTGAAAAAAGAAACCTGAAATAGGTTTTCGATTTGAGCAGTTAAAGTACAAGTAATTGTCATATTTTTTTATAAAATGCAATTTTTATAAAAGCAAGAAATTCAACAGCATTCATGTCCGACTGAAAATATGGCGGTTTTAGCGTAACTCTAGACAGACTCGCAGCTTATTTTCCGGCTTTTCCAACAAATATTAGAGAAATAATAGATATAAAAAGGCAATAAACATGTATTATAATCAGTTTATGTTTTTTGATACGAATCTCTCCAAAAATTTATGAGCTAATTACTTCGGTGCTAATTATTAATGTGTCTACTCGTATATACAGCGTGGATACAATAAAGAGGTACTTGGAAATGCGTACGTTGCCGATTGTTCACATGGTACAGGTCAGATCTAAACTAAAGATGTCATTGTACCGATATCTCTGCTAGAGTTACTATATTACAATATTACATGGAGGGAAAAAAATATAGTCATGTGTGGGATCCACCCCTATAGCCAGAGTATGCTCTAACCGCCAAGCTAATATGCCCTATGATTCTAATTGGTCCTCTCATTCTTAATCGTATGGGGATGACAGCCATAGGGGTGGATGGCACGGTTCGAATCCCGCATATAAGTATAATTTATCCTCTCATAATTTTGTTATGTAATCAGAAGAGCATGCGTCATTGCAAAATAAATACTAAAAATATATATTTACTATTACGTTCGTGTAAAGAAGACGTTAAGAAGGAGTTCATGCTAGAATTTACCCAATGGTCGTCCATTGGGTATCATCTAGTATGAAAAGATATAACCACAATATCACGTAATGCACAAACATGCAAATAATTCTTGAGTCTTGTTAACTTGTACTTTTAGAATGTATATACTTATTGCATTTTACCATCAGTGTAAAGTGTTGAAGAATGTTTTCCCGCTTGCTTGTTAAGTGCCTATATTTTTTAGATTTTTATTAGGTAGCGAGTAACATATACCCAGGAGTTAAGTAATTTTTAAACATTAAAAGAGAGAACTCCTTTGTTAAATACGCTTAAACGAGTACACCTCATATATACCTGAATGTTATTTTTTTTATAGAAGATATACCTAAATGTATATTGTTTAGTCTAACCAACTTTTAGTGGCTCTCAAAGACAGCTCCGGAACACACCATTATGAGCTTGGTGACAGAATTTTAACTTGAAGGTGGTAGCTAGGCAAGCGGGCATTCGCAAATGCAATGATCTAAGACCACAACCGGGACTGACTACCTCCAAACTACGGCAGCGCTCAGTAGTAATGCCACTAGCGGTCCCGTCCAAGTCATGATCGCAACGGACAATGGTTAACATAGTTAATCGGAAAACTTAGTGATCGTTAAATTTATATGTACACTATATTTTGTCATCAGAGAAGACAGACGATTACATGTTGGCACAGGCAGCTGTGTTCATTCTGGGATCCATCGAAACTTCCTCTTCCACACTCAGCTACTGCCTCCACGAGTTGGCACACCATCATGAAGAGCAGGTAAGCGATCTTACAAGCAAGCATATCTAGACTTGATTATGACGTATAAGTTGAGGGGTAGGTACAACATCTCAAGAGCAATAATAAAAGTTGAAGTCACACTGTGACGAAGTAATCTCTATAAATCCTGTTTTACCACATTATCACCTCATTTTATAATTCGCTACTGTCCTCAAGCATTTTGCAACTCCGATTCTTCATCAATCGCCACAACTTGCACTTGCCTAATTTAACGTATTCCTACCTGGGGGTCAACTCCCACCTTTCAACCAAACCATCATAAAAAGGAGCGTTTTGAATTATGCTTAAAATAATTATTCGTAGACACGAACTATCACCGACTTCAAAAACGCGTCAAGCAATATTGGTTTGATCCTACTTAAAGAACGAATGAAATATGTATTACGGATGGGCAAGCGAGATGCAAGATGTTTATAATATAGCGACATCCCGCTCACTCTGTTTCGAACTATTACTTTATGGAACGGTTTTATTTAATAATCAGGCGCACTCCGCACTTTAGCTGTGTTTTCGGTACAAAGCTACAAGTACATCGGCGGCTTCGTCTATACGGGCTTACTCAATACGCTTACCTATAGGTTGGTAATGTAATTTTTTATTATCATTTTCAGTTTCCCATATTTACCTAGGCAGTGTGTTTTAATGGGGACAATCAGTTTAAAGCGCTCGTAGCGAAGTTTGTAGCCGTTCTTAACCGGTCAGCTAAGTTAAGCAACGTCCGCCGCGGTCATGACTTGGATGGGTGACCTCTAGTGACATTACTACTGAGCGGTTCTGTGCTTCGGAGGGCACGTTAAGCCATCGGTCCCGGTGGTTGTCTTAGGATGGCATTCGTTACAGCTTAGTGGTAGGGCATTTTGCGGACTCCCGCCTTGCTAGCTACCACCCTCAAGCATTTAAGTAGAAAATCTGTTACCAAGCACCTAACGGTATGTTCTGGCAGCTGTCGTTAAGAGACAGTAATTCTAAGTTAGCCTGAACAACATCTTCTACCTCATCATCACTTAACATCAGGGGAGTTAGTGATCGAAGAATAGCCTATCAGCTATAAAAAAATAAAGAAAGACAATATTCAAATGCTATAAATGTTAAGAAAATCCAGATCAAATAAGCGTGTACGTAGGCCACACTAAAAGTTTTGCGTAACTTAAAAAAACAACGTGTTATAAACAAAATATTGTGTTTATTGCTTTTCAAAATACTCTACTATACATTTTAAACATTTTTTTCATGCGATCGAAGCATTTTTTTAAACAGGAGGACCACAGATCTGACTGCCTGTTTTCTACGTGCTGATTGAATTGCCTCTTCGGAGTTGGTAAAAGTGACACCTCTCATCAAATCTTTGATTTCGGGGAAAAAACTAAAATCACAGGGTGCTAGGTCGGGGCTATGTGCAGGATGGGTGACGAGTTGTACTTTTTCGGAAGCTAAAAATGACTATGTTTTGTTGGCCGTGTGTAAAGAAGCGTTGTCATGATGTAGGATAACGCAGCTTTTTGGTCGAACTTTTTCTAACAACCTGTGTAAACAAATGGTAGAGTACCACTCTTTTGATCTTCAAGTGAAATTGTGCAGATGGGACCCGTAGCTGAGGAAAAAACCCGATAATTTTTTATCGAACGTTTCTCGCCTGGCTCACTTTTGTTGGCCTGTTCTCATTTTCTAGCACCCATTCACAAGATTGCTGTTTTTTTTCGGGTTCAAAACAACAATTCCACGTTTCGTCTTAACCAGCATTAGAATGTCCGTGGTCGTACTTCAGTATCATCTGTGAGAACCATACCACGCGAGCCCGCTTCTGCTCCGGTGTCAGTTCATGAGGGATCCAACGACAACAAAATTGCTGAACTTTTAATTCTTCGTGTAAAATTTTCTGAATTTGGCTCATACCAATCCCCAATAGTCCTCAAATTGCCTGATAGGTAATCCGCGGACTTTCTGCAATTAGCCGCTTAACAGTAGCCACATTATTTACGTTGAAGGCAGTTGAAGGCCGCCCTTCACGAAATTCGTCATCTAAAGAAACCCGACCTCTCTCAAATTCAGCAAACTATCTCGCCTCATGGTGCTCAAACAAGGTGCTTTTCTCCCACAAGCATTTTGAAGACGAGCGGCACAGTCTTGCGGAGAGAGAAAACTTGTATAATCATAAAAATACCATCGCTCTAAAAAAGTTTCTACTTAATTCCATTTTCGTTACGTACGTAGAACTTTGATGTGTGAAAAAAAACAATTGTCAAATGAATAACCGCCAATTATATTATTACTAAAAAGTTTGCATGTCGTTTCAAAAAATATAACATTCGAAATTCAAATAGTTCCGATTAGCTAGAAGTGAAAAACTTTTAGTGTGCCCATGTACCGAAACAGATTGAACAAACATTATATATTATACTTTTGTTTATACGTGTACATAGGTACAAACCTAGTAAAATAGTAGTACGTTATGTTTCAAATGTATGTAATTGTTTTAATGTTGTTGTTTTAATAGTTATAGGTACTATATATACGTACATAGCTAGTAATAGCATTTGAGCACAAGATCATAACTCTAACCCACGTACCGCGATAGAAAGAGAGGCGCATTGTAAGTGAATATAAAAGTTAGGTACTCAGCGGTGTGCGATCTGAATTGTTCTTTAATGCGTCGTAGCAGAGTTTCTTATTTATATAAATGTCTTTTCAAAGAGATTCTTCTGGTCCTTGTTATTCTGTGCTATAATTTTCTGACATTTTATTGTATGCTGCACAACAGCTATCTGTAACTTATTTTGGTGTCATTTTGCTGCATTTATTTTAAAGAAATATAGAAATTAGATCATTTTACGTAATATAAACATAATTTTACCCATTTTTATCGTAAAATAGTAAAAATCAAGTTTAAATCTACTGATAGAAAGTAACTATTTGTAAGATGGATAAATATGACGGATTTGTCGTTGGAACAGTTGTAGGTACCTCGTTTCAGCGTACGCGAAATGAGTGAATTTGTTGTGACGTCATCAAAACGCCAAGCGATTCCGTTACTGTTTGTAAACTTGCTAATTAACTTAGAGGTATCACATTTTGTAGTAAGATTAAGTTATTATTATTATAAGAGATGAGAGTTGTCCCCCTGAGCTCTCATTGCGAGCAGTACTGAGCATGTGTGAGTACACTTTGTCAGTGTTGAGTACTGCTTTATATTTATGTTACTTACCTATTTTAAATACAATATATTTAACTACTTATCTACAATCAAAAACAAAGTGAAGCCTATCTTTAAAAAGATTTATTTGTCAGTAAAATAATACATTAAAGTGCTTTTCATTGTATCATCGTGTTCCTGATTGAGTACTGTTCCTGATTTATTCCTGCTTCGTACTATTCCTATATCATGCAGCATCATGGCGTACAATCTGTGACCACGGCCGGTAGCCCTCGGGGAACCCACACCGAGGCAACACTTCTAATATGGTATAGTTACTACATGAAATTTAAAAAGCCCTTAAGGCCAAATTACATTCAATGTTCCCAATGAGATTCCTGCTATAGTCCGAAATCATGAGCACCAGATGACTCCTTTACTGATATGCCCATTCCGCCTTTCTTTGAAACTGGACAAATATTAAAATCAAAGCTTGCATAAGATGGCATCCGTACATCGATATTAATTTTGCTCAGTTACACAATATTATAACTATTACAAAATTACAAATATACGTGAAGAAAAATTATAGTCATGTGCGGGATTCGAACACATGCCATCCACCCCTATAGCCGTGGCATTCTCTGACCATTTAGGCTAACATGACTCATAACTCTAATTTTTCCTCTCTTTCTTTAACCATCGTATGGAGCGTCATCTAAGGTTCAAGTATGTAGTACAACGTAAGTTCAACTATAGCTGTCGTCTATAAACACGCCTTGATACTTATTTATATCTAAACGTGTCAAGTTTCGAAGAAGGCCTCATCATTTCTAGGGGTTAGGTATGCCTATTGGAATATTTTCAAGTACCTTCTATCTTTAATACTCAGTAATCTACATTTGTGTCGTAGTTTGCTGTTGATACAATTATCTCTAAGTTCTTTATGTTTTACATTAAATCATATTGGATGTCATAGGTTATCTAGGGAGTCATTACACCACATTTCTTAACTTTAGTGGTCCGAATCATAGTTCTTAATTTACTTATTTATTTATACATGATAGGTTAGCCTTTGACCACCATCTCACCTGATCGTAAGTGATGATGTGGTCGAAGATGTTGTTCAGGCTAACCTAGAAGTACTGGCTCTCAAGGACAGCTGCCGGAACACACCGTTAGGTGCTTGGCGACAGATTTTCTACTTGAGGGTGGTAGCTAGCCAGGCGAGCATTCTCAAAATGCCCTACCACCATGTTATAACGACTGCCATCCTAAGACGACAACCGGGACCGACGGCTTAGCGTGCCCTCCGAAGCACGGAAACGCTTAGTAGTAATGTCACTAGCGGTCACCCATCCAACTCGTGACGCTTATTGCTCATTGCTTAACTTTGCTGATCGGTTGAGAACAGCTAAGTAAACGTCGCTACGAGCGCTTCCCTTTACTTCTTACTTATATTTAACTCAAAACTTATAGAACGATATGTGTTAAACACTCATTCTAGCTTATAATATTTTACAGTGTTTTATTTTAAGGTTATTTTTTGTATTTTATTATTTCTTACTATCTACTATAACTTATTTTAGGTGTTACGAGTAAAATATTAATTAGCATTACCTATGTGGCGTCACCAAAACTGGGCTGATTTAATTAAAAACAGACTAATAATGGTAAACGGCTCATGTTAATTTAATAGAGTAAATAGAATAACTTTAATTGGAAAAAAAAATATATAATTCCAAAAGTACTCATTAACGAATCGATAGAATTACATAGAATTTGCTAATCATTCCCCACCCCAGATCGTGATTATAAACTTATTTTAATCTTCTGATTTGCTAGCATAAGGTAATGTTATGTACTTGTGGTAAATGCTTACAACATAACAGGTTAATGCATAATTGTACACATATAAAGTAGTAATTATATTATAATATTATACTTCCTACAGTCAAGCTTAAATAATATTCACAATCAACTCATAAAAATGTTCATTGTTATATTGCTAATGATTTAATTTTTGAAGCAGTGATGGGTCAGTGGCATTGGCTATGGACTGCCGCGCAGCAGGTCCATGGTTCGAATCCCGCCCAGAGCTTGAGCTTCACCGCATGGTGGTAGGGCATTTTGCGAATGCCCGCCTGGCTAACGACCACCCTCAAGTAGAAAATCTGTCGCCAAGCACCTAACGGTGTGTTCCGGCAGCAGTCCTTGAGAGCCAGCGAAATAACAGGCAAAATGAGACTTAACAGCTATGTCTCAAGGTGATGGGCGCAGTGCAGTTCACTTGATGAAATGCATCTGTTATAGGCAGAGGATACCGCTTAACATCAGGTGGGCCTCGCGCTTGTTCCATCACATTAACATAAATAAAAAAAAATTAAAAAAAAAATATATATAAACAAAATATCGTGTACATCAATATTGATTATATATGCACGTAAATTACGTCCCATGACTATTAACTACGTCGTGGTGTCTTAGCCAATTAGAACGCATTTTATAAAAGAGAAAAATGGTCAGAATTTATTTCTTATTTTGGGTTACTTTCTTGATGTACGCAACATGTGTATAGGCATTACTGAATACAAAAAGTACCTAATAAAATTAAAAACGATTCTGACTTCTTACATTGAAAAATATTAATTAACTTACGGAAATCATTACCCGTTAACACAGATGCTCAGCGTGCTTCAATGAGCACGGTGTCGACTTTAACTAATTATTTCATATATTTAAGAGTGAGAAGACGGTTATTTTTTTGGTTAAGTTATTGATTTAAGTCTGTTACGTACCTACAAAGTTACAGTACCTATTAAACAACATTTTTGCAGTTAAACTTCAAAAATGCCGACTCACATTGACCATCATTGACCATCTGATATATATGCCTATAAACATTGCAGCTATTAGAGTCAATGCGCCATTAAAATGTACAGCTGTGCGTTAAGCTAATTACAGCAAAGTGAGACTAATCACCGCTGCAGCAGTTAATGGTGCTATTTAAATCTACTGCACACCTATTTACTATAATTAAAAGTAAAAGTACACAGTACCAAACGTTTAAAATTAAATTATTCGATGATTGATTGCAATTCAAAATATAAAGGACAATATTACTTTATGACTTCCACGTTGGGCCCCTAATTATATATTGGTACGTTATGACATATGCATATATGAAAGTCCGAAATTTAAGTAAATAACATAAGTTAATAAGATCACATGATATGTTCACAATGAACTACATGGTCTAACCCTGTATTGAAAATTCATTGAACACTGAAAATCTTCGAAGCCTTCCTCACCAAGGAGAGATTATGTTGATTTGCTATATCTCTAATATGCATATTAATTTAGACTAATGTTGCTTTTATTCAATTAAATTTTACACATGTATGAAACACTGATAAAAAGTATTCATTGAACAAAATAATGAGAAGTCTGAATAACATTTTAAATGTCCCAATAAACAGTTCATCAAAGTTTATGAACGTTAAACGACTCGCTTTTAATTAAAACCCATTTTAATTTCCACCATTATTCAGTGTTTTCAATTAACTTAACGAGATACGATGAAAAAATTGTAAAGTTTTATGTCATTAACATACTTCGAAAATATAGTAAGTTCTTATATATTTAAGGGCTGGAAATTTGTCTATTTCTTCTGGACACATAACATGAGATAAGAGAAGAAAAGAGAAGAAGAAAAATGCTGAGCAAATGTTCTATCTCAAAACTAATGACGAAACAACGTGTGCTCGTGTCGATCAAAATCTTAGACAACTGGACTTAATTTCATTAAATAGTAAGCCATTGTATTCAAAAACAAACGTTTAGGAGTGGTACAAACACTACAAGGTAATGTAGATATTGTCGTAGGAAATAATCGGACCACAAGGCTTTCAACCTACAAAGATATAGTTTTATTTACTCGGTGTCTCGCTTTATCACGAGGTTATTTCGGATGAACATACGTTGAATAACTAGTACTTACTACGTTCTATCCGAGAAAAAAAAAATGTGCGTAATTTGCACAACGGTAGGTGCACTACGGTGCACGCATGCAATAAATACGGTATATTTCCTATTTGATACCGGTGATTTTTTTTTCTAGAAACTTCATTTCCTCCTCTTGGCGTCGAGTCGATCGACTTTATAAAATGAAATTGGTTATAGTATCTGAAGGCTATGCCAATAGGGGCTCTTTTAAAATGGTTCTAAGAATATAAAGAAACATGTTGATGCATGAACAATGGCGTATGTTTTGCTTCAAATGGAACATACTGATTGCAATATAAATATGTGTGATTGAATGAAGTGCGGTATTAGGTATATGCAATAATTCCTAGTACTTTTTTCACAGAGCACTATTTTAATAGATATGAATATGAATATGATATTATAATATGACCACGCATTACTTATTACCGAGCATCCGAATTTGCTTATTTTTTCCTAAATTATGCTTTCAAAATTGTTTTATATGATTTTTATTAAGTCAGTCAAGCTGATGATTTATTTAAGACGGGTACATTTTTTAGTTGATCTACAATAAGCATTGGTATAAATTAAAATAAAATTACACTGAACGCAGCAGATACAATTCAAATCTGATATATATTTCTATATTTGCTTTCAGTTATTTTTGATGATAATAATATTATTAGGATTATCAAACAAGTTGTGAGTGGGTACAGCATTTAAACTAAATTATTAATGAAGGATCCGATGCTACAAATCCTAACGGTTCGGTTCCTCTCAAAGACTATGAACCCAGTATTTGATATATGGTTTCTCTCTAGAGAAGTTTACTACCAATAATACAGGTAGATAAAACTTTGATATCGCACTTAGAAACAAGATACGTAGGTAGGTTTATTTTTTCAAATCTTTACGCACGACGACCGACAACATTATATCGCAGCATTTATCTTATACGAGCTGTGTTTAACTGTATGTCGACATACCTAACGACATTTTAACGATAATATAATTACTCTAATATAATCTAACTTGGAAAAACGACATCGTTAGAACAAAAAATATGAACACAAATAAGAATTATTTTAGTAAGCAATTATGTGTGCTGACTGGGAATGTTACAATTTTATTAGAAAGAAATATGTTACTAGTGGAATCCGAACTCAGACTATAAAGCTCATGGATTTTAATTGTAACTCCAGAGACCTTTTAATTCTGTGCCAAAGGCCACATAGAGTTCATGCGAAGCCGAAGACCTGCGGCCGCGAATTTATAACCCTTTAGTAACTGAAAGTGAAAAACATGGACCTTATAATAAAATTAGAATACTTCCGTGCCAAATTTACAAAAGTCTAAAACAAAATTAAAAACTTTGTATCAATACAATCCATTCTATTGTTTAAATGAAGCTAGGTATATCTATGAATGTAAATGAGTCCTATTTTCAACAATAACGGCATGAAAAAAATATGTTATTGCCAATTATTTATTTGACATTATCATTCATATCAAAATTTTTATGTGTATTACGGAATTTTATAAATTTGTATATTTTTACCTTAGATATCTATAATTTTACAACTGTGACTGTCTTTTTTTATAAATATATCGAACCTTGACCTTTTATTTAACTAATTGATATCATATCAGTGATATGATTGTAATTATTGATAAATTTGGAAAATGACATACCCAACCATTTTTATAATGAGGTAATTAAACATTCTGAAATTGGTAGCCAATTATTTTTCTATCATATTTTTGTACAGAATAATAATAACCGCAAATGTTATACGAAATCAAATTCATTTTCAACCCATAATAATTATGTTTGTTCAGGAAACACTTTATGAGGAAATCAGCGAGGCGATGAAACGGAAAGGGAAGGACGTTCTGGACTACGATGATTTATTGGAGCTGAAGTATCTCACTGCTTGTATATTGGGTAGGAAATATTATTTTCCCGTTGTCTAATCGTAAGTCGTGCTAGATTGGATTAAAATATCCATGTAGATTACTAAATCAGTACCTAAATATATTATCTAAATCGGAATTTAATCCCCAGAATATCAGTTCAGCGTTATCATGTTAATCGATCGGATACCATTAGTAACATTATAAATAACGTACAAAATTGAGTAATTTTGTACGTTATTTATAATGTTATATATATATAAATATATATATATATTATTTGAATGTTATTATTATATCATAATTAATATCAAGAAAACATTAAAAATTTAAATTATGTACATACCTATATACCAGTATTTTTAATTTATGCATGGATACCATTATCGCTAATGTCTATATATTCAGCGGCCAAGCAGTAATTAATACATTTTAATTTGCTATGTATTAAACGACAATGCATCCAAAGCACTAACTATAAGCACAAGGTTCTTCATCTATTTAATAAGAAACATAACACATTCCAGAAACATTACGGAAATACCCACTTGTACCACACTTGGACCGTATGTGTGAAAAGAAATACAAATTGAACGACGACGTCACCGTCGAGAGAGGCACGCCCGTGTTCGTGAACGTGTTGGCTCTTCATCACGATGAGAAGAGGTTCCCAGAACCCCTTAAATGGAAACCGGAGAGAATGGAAAACGTACAGGAGTCTGACAACCTTCATTTCTCGTTTGTGCCATTTGGCGACGGACCTCGATTTTGTATAGGTAAGCAAGTCATAGAACTAAAGGTTATATTTTTTTTTTTATGGCTGATAGGTTGCCTTTGACCTCTATCTCACCTGATGGTAAGTGATGATGTGGTCAAAGATGTTGTTCAGGCTAACCTAGAAGTACTGGCTCTCAAGGACAGCTGCCGGAACACACCGTTAGGTGCTTGGCGACAGATTTTCTACTTGAGGGTGGTAGCTAACCAGGCGGGCATTCGCAAAATGCCCTACCACCATGCTATAACGACTGCCATCCTAAGACAACAACTGGGACCGACGGCTTAACACGCCCTCCGAAGCACTGAAACGCTTAGTAGTAATGTCACTAGCGGTCACCCATCCAACTCATGACCGCGCGCGACGTTGCTTAACTTTGCTGATCGGTTAAGAACAGCTAAGTAAACTTCGCTATGAGCGCTTCTAAATATATTTTGGCCACTATGATACAATACTTTATTACTATCCCCTTGTTGATAAGTGATTATGTTATTTTAGATAGTTAACACACTGCTAGGTACTTGGTGACAGATTTTCTCAAGGCTTCAGCCCGCGGCGGGGATCAAGTCATGGACTCCCTGTACGTTAGACCGAAGCTATGGCCACTGCGCCTTCACTACTTTAAAAATTGCATAATCATTTATGATATGCTTAGAAATACTGATTGAAAACGCAGCACGACACTAAAGATTAGACATATACATTATATCTTTGGACAGAATAAGAATTATGGCCGCTATGTGTCATTGGTCCCTTATTTATGTTCTCCGGTTACTTTGTTTGAAGTATTTTCTGGATATTATCCAAAAACAATAAGTCACCGTGAAATACTCAATAGAAAACCTATTAGGAATAAATTCAACCGCGGGTTCAAATTAATCGATTTAAGTTATTGCAATGATGGCCGAGCGGTAATAGCTATGGACTGCCGCGCCGCAGGTCCCTGGTTCGATCCCCACCGCCGGCTTGAGCTTCACCGCATGGTGGAAGGGCATTTTGCGATTGCCCGCCTGGCTAGCTACCACCCTCAAGTAGAAAATATGTCGCCAAGCACCTAGCGATGTGTTACGGCAGCAATCCTTGAGAGCCATTGAAATTGCAGGCACAGGAGACTTACCAACTGCGTCTCAAAGTGACGGGCGCAGTGCAATTCATGACTTGTGATAAAATGCATCTGTTATAGGCAGAGGTTAGTCCACTTAACATCAGGTGGGCCTCGAGCTTGTTCCGTCACAAAACTTCTAAGGTTCAATTTCCACCAAATTTGGCAGTATACGTTTTGTAACCTTGGATTAGATTCTTTGCTTTTGCTACAGCTGTAGACCTGCCGACAGATTTCACAAAAGTCCATGTGAAGGTAAATTTATAATACTGCAATATAATTGGATATCTCTAGTGACAAAGGCCTATCATACTTTGTTGTTATCTTCGTATAGTATTAACCTAGATTGTTAGTATACACCCTAAATCAAATATTGTTTGGTTCCGTGGTAACGTACGTTAAAGCCAAAGTTAATCAAATTGAAAGTATATTTTGTTTAACTACCCAAGTTAAACTAAACTAGAATTAAATTCTCTTAAATTGTTATTATTATCTTACCTTGCTATCGTTTTTTTTATGCATGATAGCTTAGCCTTTGATCACAATATAACGAAAATGATAATTCAGTGATGATGAGGTCGAATATGTTGTTCAAGCTAACCTAGAATAACTGGCTCTCAAGGACAACTGCCGGAACACACTGTTAGGTGCGACAGATTTTCTACTTGAGGGTGGTAGCTGGCCAGGCGGGCATTCGCTAAATGCCCTACCACCATGCTATAACGACTGCCATTCTAAAAAGACAACCAGGACCAACGAGGGCTTAACGTGCCCTCCGAAGCACGGAAGCGCTCAGTAGTAATGTCACTTGCGGTCACCCATCGAAGTCATGACCACCGCGTACGTTACTTAACTTTGCTGATCGGTTAAGAACAGTATGAGTGCTTCGAAAAGCTTCAAAAAGTACAAGATACAGTGTACCTACTTATTTATTCATCTATTTTTATAAGTATTCCTTTTATAAAAAAGTTTGTAAACATTTTCAACCCCTTGCTCTCAATATCATGAAGTAAAAAAGGTTTGATAAAGGTGTGTCTTTGCGAGATGTACTCAATAGAAGTCTGCTATGAAGGGATACCAACCAAATAGGGAACCAAGATATGTTTTTAATCCCTTCAAAACTAGCTTAGCTACAGAAATTACAGATTGATTTTTTATTTAAGGTAAACGATATGGAGTGATGCAAGTACGAGCGGCATTGGCCCAGGTGCTGTTGAAGTACAAGATTGAGCCGGACCCCTCAGAGCCCTATCTCTGCAAGACAGATCCTTACAGCGTTCTACTGGCCCCACTGAGTGGAGGCAGAGTCAAATTTGTTTTGCGTTAAAGATAACATTTAGATGGACAAACTCTTTATTGGAACACCAATGATATTACAAATAAACCTAACCTAAAACTAGGTGTAACAATGGGCTGTCTTATTTTACAAAATAACAAATTTAGGAAAGAAAATATTATAGTCATGTGCGGTATTCAAACCCGAGTCCATCCACCCCTTAAGCCGGGGTATGCTGTAACCAATTGAGCTAACATGGCACAATGACTCATAAATATAATTTTTGCTCTCGTTTTTCAACCATCGTATCGGGCTGTCTTTTTGCTCAATGTGATCTCTTCCAGACAACCCGTGACAACAAAGGACAACCTGTGAGTATGTGGACGGGGTTTTTAAAAGTAATCTCACAAGGTACTACTAACGTACATAAACTAATGTGTGTAAACTAGAACAACAAAAATAATGGTATAGAAATACACACATCTCGTATAAATTCATCCATACGAGTACTATCTACATACTTAGACATAATTACGTATGTACATATATTTTATAGGGGTCATTAATCACACCGTCGTGATAGAGTCCTCGAAATCATACGCAAAGCAGTGAGTCTCTCGGTAGCTAGAGCAAAAAAAGGTTTGACCACGAACAAACGACACGTAGCTTTTGTAAAAGAAGGGTCATCTACAAAATCGAAGTTAAAGCCTTACTCCATCTTAGGCGCATCTCCCGATTGGACTTTTTTGATGGACACGTATGAAAAACAATACAAAATTCCTGATGATGTTGGTGTTTCGTCATCCAGGCCAGATATATTTATATACTCAAAAAATCTAAAACGCATAGTACTTATAGAACTTACTGTGCCGTGGGAAACAAACATACCCAAAGACCACATAATAAAACCTAACAAATATTATGACTTAACAAATGAATTAACCAAAACGGTTATGTGGTTACTTTATGTGCTGTAGAAGTTGGAGCAAGGAGTATACCAGCGAAATCCTTATATAACCTACTAAAAGACCTTGGCCTGTCAAGAACAACCGTAACTCACTGGGTTGCAAGTCCCAGGCACCTTGACTTGGGCCTCTTCATCTGCAACGCTATAGACCCGGCACCCGCACGGTGAATCCATGGAATGCTAAGTAAATTCGTCTCGTCGTCTATATATTTTATTATTACATACATAAATTATATAACATGTTATACAAAACTAAAGAACTGACTTAGACTTTGTTCAATCACAGTAGATATTGCAGTTTAGTTGAAGTGACAGATTTAACTTGATTTTCGAAGGATTCCAATTAACGAGCTGGTTTTACTTTTAGCGGTAAAGGATTGCAGTTGAACAGCTTCGGAAGTAAACGAATAATGATAGAAAGTGGTTCTGCTTATAGCTTATGTCGTCGTAGCTCTTTCAATACAAACGTAGTTTCATCATATTTTAAATACCAAGTGTCTCTTGAAATTTTGCATGCGTGTCCTTGAGCCTAATATTGAGCTTTGTTACCAATTAATTTCATCCCTTAATGTGAAAATAACAATTCTCATACAAAACGATTCGTACTAAATTATTTTGAAAATATACCTTTTTACGGAAATGTGTGAAACCAGATGGATAGTTTTTTTTTTGGCGACCGTGCACGTAGAAATTTGCTTCTTCAGAGATAATTACGCTGTTTTTGAGCGAAGAATTGCAAAGGAATATCAAAGTCGACAGTGTTAAAAGCACTGCTGAAATCTAATAGTGTTGGTACAATTACCTGACTATCATAAATTAGGAATTCTTAGACGTATATTGTTAGTGATTTTGACAAGAACTTTGGATAAAATAGGAAGTAATGATATGGGGCGGTGTGCAGAATAAAATTTAGGATTAGCTTTTTGGCAGTTACTAAAATTAGAGCTTCCAGTCCTAATAAAAGAAACTTATTATTCAAAATTGGATAATTTAAAAGATGTCGAACTTATTTCCGCGTAATCTTAGGTGTTTATTTAACGACTTTCTAAACATAAATAAAAATAAATAAATTAGCTTTTAGTCAGCTCAATTGGTTAGGGCATACCCCGGCTCAAGGGGTGGATAGATGCGGGTTCGGATCCCTCACATGACAATATGATGTACATGGTGGACTTAATTCACACTCTTTAGTGTTGAAGTCGGTTCCATTTTGATGTAAAAATGTTTTCACCCCTTTTAGTGACCCTTGCTACTTAATGGATTAATTATCTTTTTGTATATTCACTGTGAATGACTATATCATCATGATAGTAAAACACTTATCAGTTATTGAAGTGTTACTCAAAAACGGCTTCACCGATTTTGATAAAGTTTAAATGAGACAGCACGGGAAGCACAAGCTTTCAATTAAAAAAAACATCAAAATCGGTGCACCCTGTCGAAATTTCTAAGGTAACAAACATAAAAAATCAGTCGAATTGAGAACTTCCTCCTTTTTTTTGAAGTCAGTCACAACTAGATCTTACTTGGTCAGTTTTAAAGTCAGTAGGTGCTAATATGAAATCAAAACCAATAAACACTTTATTTACCGTCACTTTGAAAGTTTAAGGAATTTTGTTTGGTTTTATATTTAAGGGTTTCATTTGTTTCAAAAATGCGATGTCGATGCCCTAGCTCGTAGAAAATTGTAACTGAGTTGTTATCGCTAAAACACTTTATTTTTAACTAAGCAAAGTTAAAGAAATCTACTATTAACACCTATTTCACGCCTAAATACAAGGTTTCCCCAATGTCACACCCCAATGACATTGGACAATACAGAAGCGACCTCCGCAATAAAGCCAGCCTATCGCATATCCCGATTCTAGCTGTCTGTCACGCCAAGTTGACAGCAGCGGATCTTATAAATGGAGGGATGTGTCACACACCCTAAAAACACGCGTCAGTGGGATACTCTGATTGTGATGTGACGCCTTCTTTCGTTTAGTTTCACATATTTATCTGTGACCTTCTTCAATTTGTTTGCCTTGAAAATTATAGGTTTTTTTCTATGTAAGTATAGTGTTATAAAAATGAAAAAGAGCGCTAAGAAGATGACAATTATTGGTCTATGCACATTTTTTTAATGTTATTGTGATGGAACAAACTCGAGTGCCACCTGATGTTAAGCGGACTAACCTCTGCCTATAACAAATGCATTTAGTCACAAGTCACGAATTGCACTGCGCCCGTCACCTTGAGACATAGTTGATAAGTCTCATGTGCCTTTAATGTCACTGGCTCTCAAGGAGTGCTGCCGGAACACACCGTTAGGCGCTTGGCGACAGATTTTCTTCTAGAGGGTGGTCGCTAGCCAGGCGAGCATTCGCAAAATGCCCTTCCACCATGCGGTGAAGCTCAAGCCCGTGGCGGGATTCATGGACCTGCTGAGCGGCAGTCCATAGCCAATGCCACTGAGCCATCACTGCTTCAAAACGTACCTTATATGCTATTACTTTGCTGTCTACGTTATAAATTGAGTAAGGCTTAAATCACGCACGCACTCCAAGCGTCACGTCACCACTGTTAGCTGTCAAATTACTGTAGTATCTATTTAACCTGCTCTTATATTCACTCCGTTTTTATTTTCCTTTTCGGAAGGGAAATTCTCTCTGGAGAAAAAAACGTATGGAAGTCGAAAAATTATGCTGAGATGACGGCGCGGTGTTGGCGTAGAGTTATGTGCTAAGTTACATGTACCTCAAATATAATATACTATATTTAATTTTTTACCGTTTTTCACCACCTTCAAGGTCTTCATTATTTATTTTCATCACTCTTGCACGTAAATAGTATTTAAACATACAGGTTAACTTGGCCGTAATGCCCCATATAAAACCATCGAACTTTCTTTTTGTCATGAAACCCAAGGTCGGTAACTTATTTTTAGAAATGTTATTCGTACATAATTTAATGCACTTAGATACATACATGATAGGGTAAGACTTGCACCGATTTGGCTGAAAATCGATATATAGGTTGTTCTCGTCATCCTTATTCCAAATATGAAATTATTTTTTTCGATGACGTCTGCCAAGTAAAAAAAGTTACTCCGATTTGGCTGAAACTCGATATTTATGTGGTTCTGGACGTCCTTATTCTAAATCTGATACATACATGATAGGGTAAGGGTTACTATCCACCTTCCAGATTTCGTCAAAATTAGTTCAGCGGTTTTTTAGTTCTCAACCGAGTAATGTAACGACTACCTATCTTGATAATTTCAATATTGACGTATTTACATTATTGATTCCACATGGTATCAATTATATTTTATTCCATTCTGATCCCACTGATATATAGTGGGATCCGTTTGTTTTTAATTATTTTACTATTCTGGTCTAATCACAGTACAAGACCTTAACGGCTACATGGTAGTTCAATAACTAGAAGACAAAAGTTTTGTAAGCATATGGTGTACTCATCAGAACATCACCGTACATTTTATGGAAGTCTGCCATTTTAAATTAAATAATGACATTGTCAAAATGTACCCTAATGAATACCAGCTTCGTTAAATTATTTAGAAGATGCCAACTCAAATAAATTGCCTATCATTAATCATTATAAAACACGGCAATAATCACTGAAGCGTAGTTTCACAAATAATTTGGAGAAATAAACTAATTTGACTAATTTGACAAATATGAGATCGATCTTAAGATTAAAATTTTATGTTTTATGTATGGAGCACGTGTGAAAAACATGATTCTCATAATCCTTTTAACTTTTAAATGCATTTATTAATACGAGACTATGTCTCTTAGCGATACTCGTAGATCTTTGACGTACTTGAAGACTTGTAGCAAAAAAAGTACACTGGATGTACATACCAAAGAATAAACAAAACCTTTGTTATATGTAAGTATGTTAATCTTCCAGATTTAACAAAACTGGCCATATGCGAGTCGAGCCTTGTTCATTTTGGGGTACCGGATTGCAAAAACCCCTGAAAACGAGATAAAATATTTGATGGTTTAGATCACAGCTTCAAAACTACATTATAAATCGGCGTTTTTAGCATTTCAGTTAATTAGAGGATATGGTACCTACATGATTAACGAAATTTGAAACGTTTACTTCAGTATTGAGATAGATCCCGTAAAAAAATAAACGAAAATTAAATATTTCGGTAGGCTCACGCTTACATATTTCTTTTGATCAAAAATTTACCGAATATATTTCTACCCTACTCAATGCGTTTGTGAGATTTGTCAGGATAGAGAGCATTTATTTAAGCTACAATATGGGCTCAATAACTTATACTTAAGATGTTTGGCAGGCGGTGATGACATAATCTAATCGTAGCCTAAGGTAAAGATAATAAGTACTATTAGTTGAGTTAACTATCTACCTTACTAGATTTTCTACGAAAAGGAAATCATAAGGAAAACTCAAAAGACACATTTATAGGAACATATTGAACACTATTATGGACGTAGACTGGCACAGAACTAGATTCCCTACGTAATGTGGACTGTGTTGACTTTCAGTAACTAGCCTGCCGGGATGAAGAAATATGCACTCATGTCACTGAAAAGAGCTCCCTTTAATACTTAGCACTTGTTACATCGTCTTCTTCTACTCCGGTACGCTCTTCACAGAGCGGTCGTAATCGCTATGCAATAGTAGTACCAGCATGGACAGATGTGTTGCGCCTTACGATGTGTCGCCACCTTTGCCTGCTGGTGGTCATTCTGCTACACTGGTTCAGTGGACCTCCGATCGCAGACTTGAACTGGTCAGACCAACGCGTGGCTCCGCGCGGTCCAATTATCCTTGGACGGCAAGGCGTTGATTGTCAAGCCGGGAAACATGTCCGAAGAAACTTGTTACATACGCTTGGTTTATACACTTATATACTTATAATAGTTGGGCATCCCCAAGGGTCAGTAGGTAACCTTTATAGGAAGAAATGTTTTCAGTGAGTACATGCCCAACGACACGTGGATGTTTACTATATTTGTCCTAACTTTAAAGATTTAAGAACTTAAAAGGTTAATTATTTTGTTTGTGGTGTCGTCGATTAAAAGACCATATAGTCCAATATATTAATATAAGTAGGAAACTTTTTCATTTAATATGCCTTATTATAATGCAGGTATAACTAGGAATACAGGATTAAAAACTGAATTATACATTAAATTACAGCACAGTAAATTACTTCTTTTACAGTCTGGAGGTCAAAAATGCATTTTCAAATTCTTCAATGGAACAGCAGTAAATATAGCCTCTTGTGACATCAGTCCAGTTGGTGCCTTTCATCCATTCGATTCGGTCGCATATATCAGGGCATAATATATATTCATCTTTGTTTTCTGGCGTCAAATCATGAGGAACGTTGATTTGTATGACGGCAAATGACAATTTTGCTATGACAACCTGAAACATTTATATCGTAAGATTTTAATAGGATATTATCATTGACAAGTTACTCATAGAAAACACCTGTAATAAGTGTACGCACAGAGGTAACTAATACCACATTGCATGCCCTACCTTAGCTGCCATATATAGTACCTACCTAACATATTATATACATTGAACTTATTACATAGTCGAATACATGCATTACACTGCGTTAATGTGTTCATAGGCATTATTATTGGATAGTTTTGCCTTTAGTTTCAATATGCAGTACGCAACTTGCCATCATTGAGATATTAAGTAGCATGTTTTATTAACTTTTCTTAGACTAAGCCTATGAGTTTTTATTATCTACTGAGTTAATATATATTTAACTCTAAACTTATAAAATTTCCTTACAATTGCCGATATTGGGCGTTGCTTCGCCTACAGCTTGGGCTTATAATACCGCAGCCTCGATTGCAATGAGTAACTTTCTGCCTCGTAGCATAATAAATACTACTTGCTGCAATGTGTTCCAGATTGGAGGACCTATCGGATGGTGAAAGCATTTGTGTTCGGATTGTAACTACTATATACACTATATAATATTACTACGAAGTTTTATACTTCTTGGATGGGAAATAATTAATTTGGCGTGTCAGCAATTTTTTTCGACGTTATATTCAGGCATAGCTTTCGCCCGTGATTTTACCATCGTGATGTCGGTTATCAAAGACATTCAAATTAATTACCACCTATAAATCTTTTTGCAAGTTGTCAATCACTCTCGCTTAGGGAATTAAGTATCCTTCTTCTACATATATCTCTCTATACATGGTCCCAATCACATAAAATCGTTGCTGCGTGAAGGTTACACCATGAATAATTCAGGTATGCAATGATGTGCAGATGTAACAAATGTCACATTCAGTCCTTTATTACATGAGGCATAGTATAATTATGATATTTACCTTCCATAAGTAATTGGGAATATGTTGCTGAAAACCTTTACCCTCAAACCACATAGCTCTCTTGTAGTCGTATTTCGTTCCTGTTATGACATGAATATCGGGGTTTGATTTAGCTAAGTTCCGTACTCTTAGTTCTAATTCCTCCCAGTTCTGTAAAACAATAACAAACTTTATAATAACTACATGATTTAAAATAAGTAATGTCTAAACTCTTTATTAAATATTATAAAAGTTTTCCCTAGGTTTTATGGTCACCCTTCATTTGTTGACTTCTTAGTTTACCAAAATTTACACCTCAGAACACGCAATCAAGCATTATTATAATCTGGATAAAAAGCTTGGTTTGATGATTGTATGTATTCAAATATTTTTGATGGTTCTTTTTAGTTTAGAATGAAGAATCACACTTACTTGATAATTACAAGTGCTCCACTGAGGTGATATATTCATGTAGCTAAAAGCAGCTCTTTGTGCAACACCTGGAGGTAAGTCCCGGTGACTCACAAGCTGTCTTTTGTAGAAACAGCACCTGTCCTTCGTGTGGAAGTCTCTTCCCTGCTGTGCTGAGAGGAAATTCGTCTGAGCAGTACAATTATAAGCCTCACTGAAGTCCATTTTAAACTGGTTTCTGTCATACCATGAAGTTTCAATGTCGAAGTCTTTTTCGTGTCCATCGGCGAAATAACTCTTCATATAATACTTGGTATAGATTACGTCATTATAGAATTTTTCCATACAAATTTCATACAAGTCGATAGTTTTGTTGTCGAATAATTTGTATGATATTTTAACTTTTTCAGTATCTCCAGTGTAACAGACTTGACCGGTCCTGTTAACGAAATGCTTTACTTCCTCAGTACATTTTATATCAGAGTAGTCAAATAGTTTGCCATTTATTCTGACTTTCGTCCCTCCATGGCACGTTGCCGTAACGTGATTTTCAGGAAAGTTCATAAATTTCTTCGGACATATAAAAAGAAAATCGTTTCCTTTTGGAATTACTCTCAGACCAGCTTCGTTCATATCAAATGAAGGCCAAGTGAGTGAAGGCGTTAGAATAAGTGGTTGCAGCCTAGATGAAGCGTTAAATCTCATAAAGCAGTCTGAAACAAGAAATCATATACTTTATAGTATTTTATATATATTCATTTTAAACCGGGCTACCAGTATTTTTTAATAATATTCCAAACACTATCACCTGCTGAGTGTACGTTTATTCATATTAACCTAAATTGATAAAAAATATAGCAAGGTCAGTCGCATTTACATGCTATTTTCTAAATTCTCCAGCCCTCGAAGCGCCGTAATGTTTACCTTTTTGTACTAATTGGTTTTCCATTACGTAAACATATTACCTACATATTGAGAAATACATATACAATAAATTGCCAATATCAAGAAAATAAAATAAATGAAAATGTTATTCTTATGGTATACATTATTATATATACCATACAATAGTACATTGTACATCGAGGAGAGAATACGATCTATTTCTGTTCGAGAGTTTGTTTAAGCCCGACGCGCAGCGGAGCGCTTAAAGGCAACTCGAGAATAGAAATGGAACTTTCTCCCGAGTGATACATAGTGCTTTATACTACACCTACGAGGAAAATAAAATAATTATAAGTTTTCTCGTACTTATCTCGAGACTTCTCAGGCAGTAAGTTCTTTATGAATTCTTGAGCTGCATTTCTTATTTTTGGTGGCTTCATCATTATAAAATCGTCACTTTCACTATCAGATGACAATAAATAGAATAAAAAACAAAACTTAATCAAACATTACAACTTGCCGCGCTTTTTTCTCGTAGTGCATTCATTGAAAATCGAGTACAAATAAAAATCACACCTCATTTTCTAATTATTTGGTATAAAACCTTATTAAGATTATACTTTTTTTATGTTAGCTGCTAAAGAAACAAAAGAACGTTACCAGGGCAGGTATGGATTTTCATACAAGATTCCTTCACTGCTACGGAGTGAAGGAATGAAAATCCATATAACTTTCCACGCCGTACATTACACATATATACATACACGTATAAGGGAGAAATGACGAACTTTATAACATGTTTTTGAACAAGTAATGAGACGTTTTATGAGTGGGTGTGGTATAAACATAACATTTTCATAAATTTTCTTTGATATTCGATGAAAATATTATTTTCTGATTTTGAATTTTTTTTATCGAGTTGATGCAATCTCCAGTGGCACATATAAACTTCTTGGTACTGCAGCTATCCTCATCAAATAGGCTTTACAAGAAAATTGCATTGAAATTCCATGAAAACAGACCTTTTCATATTATGAATGGATTAATATGATGGAACATTTATTAAAATATTAATTTAATGTTTTCTTAAAATAATTTTATAATATTTGTTATTATTCGACCATTTCATGGAAAATCTTACTGGAAAACGTGGTTGGAAAACACGACTCGATGTTTTTTTTATTCTGAAACTATTTCATCTACAACTTTGGTTTTTCTTTTAATAGATATTGCAATGGCAATTAATTATTTTCTCAAAAAGTATACAACCTACGACTTTGTTTCTTCTTTTGATAGGATTATTTAAATGTAATCTATACACTTGCATAATTTCAACTTCCTTGGTTTATTGATCTAGAAATAGTTATGAGATTATTTACGACGCGATTTTCTACCGATGAGTGTTTGTAGGGCAAAATGTATCGAAAGAAAGTTTTTTTCATTTTCATTTCACGATTTGAATAACGTTTCAATGTAGTAGCGTAATAAAATGTTGAATTAGTATGTAGGTAACCAATGATACCTAGTTACTTACAACTTATACATTTTAACTATCGGATACAAACAAGCTTCACAGTAAATATTTTTTCAGGCAGCCGGCATGCCGGTCGGGACCGACAAGGGGTAGCTTTTCAACGGAATGAGTTACAAACATGAAATTTAGATATGTTGTGTAAAACGTTGACCCAAAGATAAATGGACTATAAAATCATTTTTTTTTAAGGTGAGCTTCAGGAGACGGAATAACTTGTTTGAATCCTAGTTTGTAGGTAATTGTCGACTTTAACCATTGAGCAGAGTACAAATGTATTATCTAGGTAATTTAAAAATTAATGGGGCGCCGTCAAATATGTTAATATTAGACCATTTTTGTTATCTATCTCAAAAACTTTAATAGGAATTCCAAATTTCGGTACTTACGTATATATAATCCTAAACTTAACCGACAGATGCTTAAAACGCTTATTAATTAAAAAAATATTATATTATTTATTATTTTTATTATTATTAAAACAACTAAATATTGTTATATAATTAGATACCTTAATTATATGAATCCTCTTCAAATCTCGGGGAGAAGTATAAAAAATGGACAATGTTATTTGATCCTTTTAAAACTAATTGATCTATTGTTTTTGAGCACTTTTACATTTTTTTTAATATTTAATCTTTCTGTAATTATGGCATCTATATTAGTAGTACTACATTTAAGGTTACATAATATTTGTGTTTACACATACTCTCTTAATATTTGGTATACAAAAGTAATATTTATTCCTCTTTTTTAGTAATTAGTTTTTTGACATGATTTGAAGACATACATAGTTAGTCAGTAGAGCAGTCATATTTAGGTGCGACGACAAGCGGAGCGAGTAGGACCGTTAGGTTACTTGTGACCACAACTACGCCAAAAGATTTTTCGATTAAACTCGATTGGCGTTAATCCCAGGTCCTAGTTGAAAAGAGAGAGTATAAAAGTATATTGCAATTCAATATTGGATATTTGATGCTCATTTCTCTTAGTTTTGGGGACCAACAAGTAACGATCAGATGTAATTTCTACATTTTTGCGTAATTTTAAACAGTTTGAAATATTTATTGATTTTATTTGTTTTATATTTCAAAGAAAATTAGTTATTTTTTATATGAATCAAAGATTGGGATCAATCATTTACTTAAATAGATGACAATATAGAATTATTTCTTTGCTGCTTTTGCTTAATTAAAACGATCATTAAAATACATGCCTACCAAAATACTTATAATAGTTATTGATTTTAGTACTAACTCTACGTTTAACTGTTTACTCATATTTATTATATTTCTTTACATTTACTCGTATGTAAATGGTGTAAAAATACTTTAATAACTAATCTTTTCGTCGTAGCTCTATACCCTTCCTAGTAATAGATTCAACTTCCGTAAGAGCGTCGTCTGAGATGCTGATGATGATTAGAAATGACGAAAATCAGGGAAAGGCCCCCCTTCCCTGATTTTAGTCATTTCTAATCATTGTCAGGATTCAGAAAAAAATATGTACCTACTATTTACGGTCATATTTTCAACTGGAGCTTTTTTCATAACTGCTTGATCAATAGGTAAAACTAATTAAAATGCAGCTAATTTCAAAAAAAATTAAGTACTCATCCCCAACGATAATGAATATGTTCATCAGGTTTCGCCAAAATGAGAGTAACTATATTATTAACCAATTCGTGTTGAAAAATTTGACAACCGCGTCTATGTGAAATGTTTTGTTATCTTTTTCCTTAGTGATTTTGGACAATCTAACGCAACGTGCATTGAGATTGAACTTTTGTTTAATTTGATCTGTATTGCCCCCTTATTAAGTGTAAACTTTATCGACTTATTTTTTTCAAATTATACAAGTATCATTCTGATGATGCAACAAACATGCTGGCAAGTCGTTGCCAAAAATAGATTTCCATGTAGAAGTTCCATGAAGCAGTTGCTCGCCTGTATCCATATATTGAATAATAAGTAGGGTTTTATTCATCAAAATACATGCATATGTACTATACTTTATGTATATACATATACTCGTATCATCAGCTAAAATATGCAAAGTATCAGTGATTGACATAGCTTACCTGATTCTATGAAATCACACGATGAATCTCGCTCCGACGGTGACTTCAAATTCAGACTTATTTCAGCGCTAAACGCCTTTATATGAACAACTGAGTACTTTTTTACGTCTTCAGCAAACTCAAAATCATTATTTGGTTCCATTTCTTTTTGTTTCAAGTTTTCTGGTTCAATGTCCACGTTTTCCTTCGTTGCAATTCGATCCAATTCATTAATCCAAATTAATAGAATGTCTTTTAATTGAGAGATTTGACGGTCTTCGGAGTTATCTTGGTTTGCTAAGGATTGCCAGTTGCATTTCTGGTAATATAGATTTGGTACGGCTTGAGATAAATAAATAACTTGTAAGAAAATAAAAAGAATATGTTTAGTTAACATGTTGATACGCGAACCTCGCTCCTTAAAAGCCCAAGCCTTTCTGCGTTATAACAAATTGGGTTCTATAGATCTCTTGATCTAGATACCTACAGAATGGTGATCAAATAATTCCCACGATAAGCGCGCAGACAGAGCACATATGGTGGAGAGCTTCCCATCTGTCGTCCAGATTTAAGTAAATCAACAGGTTTTTAAATCCAAGTTGCTCCACATAATAAGTCTGCTTTAGAAAAAATGGGATAGCAGTAAATTAATCTAGGTGGCCAGAGATTTACGGTACATCGTACCGCTTTTTTTGTCAACCAGCACACGTGTCTCTATCTTTGCAGAGACCGATACGGTATGAAGAATATTATCGTGGAGGCTTGACCCTAGAATGCTTGCAGTATATGCCCTGCCAAACTATTTTTTCTTTATGGTGGAACATCTGATCTCCTTCGCTAATGCCAGCGCAAGGAAAATTTGATTAACCCTGCCAAGATAAACACGGAACTCCATCCAGGAACTTAACAACGCAACGTTTGAAACGTAACATCATAATTACCCGACGTGGTAGTAGAAACATATGTCCATATGACATTAGGGATTAACAGTACATGATAACTGCACATAGGCTACGATGATGAAGATACTATCTAGTTCACCGTGAGTCGTCTAGATTTTAAAACAAAAACCACTTCACAGCAATATAAATGTAAAAATATTTCATATCATGGGTCAAATCGTACGGGTTATAAAACAACCCAAAGGCTTTAACCAATCATACTTCTATTTTCTGAAACGTAGCTTCGTCCCCATGCATCTATATATATATAAGAATCAAAGTCCTGGCTCACTGACTGACAGACAACGCACAGCCTAAACCGCTGGTCACAGAAACTTGAAACTTGGAGGGTGTATTAGTCTTGATACGTAGGGGTGTACTAAGGAAGCATTTTTTGAAATTTAACCCCTAAGGGGGTAAAAATGGGTGAAAACGTTTGTATGAAAGTCCTTTGTTTTTTAACTTACAGTTCTGAAAATTTGTATTCGGGTAGATCATTCAAAATGAAAAATACGTGTTCAACATGTTTTTGACAGGGATGACTTAAAGATGTGAAATTGGGGATGAAACTTTGTAGGTAAAGGTCATCGGTTTTGAAGTTATAGTAATGTAAATTGGTATCTGGATAGACTTTTTAAAACAAAAACATGCCACAATAATATTTTTTTCTAGGGTTGATTAGTAGAAGTGAAAATGGGGAGGAAAGTTTGTCACTTGCACCTAAGCCGCTGGCGCTCGGCCTGTTCGTCCATATGTCATATTGATGTATCTTTCGATTCGTAATAGACACAGACACTTGAAAATAAAACAATTAATCTATACTTATAATAAAACTGTAACAGGTCCAATTCTGTACATAAGAGATATTTTGCAAAAAAAATTTGAGAGCGCTCTGTAGCTGATACTGATGCCAAAACTGTATTTTTATTTATTTTTGTCTGTCTGTCTTTCTGTCTGTCTGTCTGTCTGTATCCCGGCCGCGCATCACTCCAAAACTACTGATTGGAATTCAATGAAACTTAACACGATTTGAGTTCATACTACGAAGAAGGTTATTGTATACTTTTTATCCCGAAATTCAGCACGGTTCTCTCGGGAAAGGGGATGAAAGTCAAAATCTTACTTAGTTGTAATTAATGAACGCGTAGTCCGATTTCAATTGTTCTTTTTTGTTAGAATAGTGATGAGTGAGCCGGGAACCCCATGGGCAGCCTGGCACCCCACGGGCAGCCCAGCACCCCATGGGCTACTGAATGGAATTCAATGAAACTTAACGCGATTTGAATTCATACTACGAAGAAAGTTATTGTATACTTTTTATCCCGAAATTCAGCACGGTTCCCTCGGGAAAGGGGATGAAAGTCAAAATGTTACTTAGTTGTAATTTATGAACGCGTAGTCCGATTTAAATTATTCTTTTTTGTTAGAATAGTGATGAGTAAGCCCGGAACCCCATGGGCGGCCCGGCACCCCACGGGCAGCCCAGCACCCCATGGGCTACTAAATGAAATTCAATGAAACTTAACACGGTTTGAGTTCATACCACGAAGAACGTTATTGTATACTTTTTATCCCGAAATTCAGCACGGTTCCCTCGGGAAAGGGGATGAAAGTCAAAATGTACACTTAGTTGTAATTTATTAACGCGTAGTCCGATTTCAATTATTCTTTTTCGTTAGAATAATGATGAGTGAGCCCGGAACCCCATGGGCAGCCCGGCACCCCACGGGCAGCCCAGCACCCCATGGGCTACTGAATGGAATTTAATGAAACTTAACACGATCTGAGTTCATACCACAAAGAACGTTATTGTATACTTTTTATCCCGAAATCTAGCACGGTTCCCTCGGCAAAGGGGATGAAAGTCAAAATGTTACTTAGTTGTACTTTATGAACGCGTAATCCAATTTCAATTATTCTTTTTTTGTTAGAATAGTGATGAGCGAGCTCGGAACCCCACGGGCCACCCGGCACCCCAGGGACAGCCCAGCACCCACGGGCATCCATACACCCCACGGGCATCCCGGCACCCCACGGGCTGCCCAGCACCCCATGGGCAGCTCGGCACCCCACGGGCATCTCGGCATCCTTATTTAGATTTGCCAGCTTGCTAAGATAAAACTCTAAAATCTGGAACATTCGCCACAATCAATTTTGTTAACTATCTATCTTTTGCCGGATACATTTTGGAGACTGCGCAATGGAAGTGTACAATCTAATATATTTTTGTTCTACCGCCAAAAAAGGAGAACCTCGGCAAAAAGATATCGTTTTATAATCGAAATTCCAAAGAAACGCACAAAGTACCTACTTTGCTTCAACATTTATTGTGCGAACCGCGAAGGAACTCTCTGAGTTACTTAACTACTGTCTTCTGGAAAAACAAGCTAGGAGTTATCAAACCCAAAGTAAAAAGCTCCTTTCTGAGCTATGTTTTACTAATAGTGCTTCACCACAGACCACAACGTTGCTTAATATGCTCAAATGTGAATAATTAGTTTGCAGGTACGGCAATCGCGTACGAAGTCGCGGGTACAGCTAGTCTTTAATATAAAAATAAAATAAATACAAGCTAACTAATAAAACTCAATTATTAACTTAACTGTGTCTTTGTAATATTAACATAATTTTCGAAATCAGTTACATATTAAACTTATTATACTATATTCGAGTAGACAGGCTACTCGAATATAGTATTGCAATCCGTCACGTGGTGCCTCACCACTGAGCTCGGATCGAGGTTACTTAACTGATGAGCGCAGCCACTTTCAATCCCTGTCCTATTTATCTATGGGACTAAGGAAAGGGCAATGGATGTCCATCAAGAGATTGTCAGCCTTGTAGTGGCTAATTGGCAAGAATTTGCTGTATTGCCTTATGATGCTAAGTGTAACGGACACAATTTCACCACTGCGGCTCTAGCGATATGTTACAAAACTCAACATGGGGCACTACGTTTCAACTGGTAGCAGCGGGGCAAGTATATAACTATGTTTTCGAAGTGTACCAGAATTGAAAAGTTTTTACTACTGAAGATCGAAGGTTACATTTTATACTGAAGGTCGATCTATAAAACGATTACGGTTGACGAAGCCAACTTAAAAATATTAAATGTAACCTATTTATATATGACACGTTTTACACGGCTCCTAAAAACCGTTAACGGTTCCTTAGGGATTCTAAAATTCAATTGAAAATAATAATAATAATACCTAATAATAATAATAATACTATACCGCAGATCCATGGTTTGATCCCCACCCCCAGCTTGAGCTTCAGCGCAAGCATGAGCGCATGGTGGATGGGTATTTTACAAATGCCTTTAAGTAGAAAATCTGTCGCCTAGCACCTAACAGTGTGTTCCGGCAGCAATCCTTGAGAGCCAATAAAATTACAGGCACATGAGACTTAACCACTGTACGTCTCAGAGTGACAGGCGCAGTGTAATTCGTCACTTGTGACGGAGAGGCTAGTTCGATTAACCTCCAGTGGGCCTCGGGCGTGTTCCGTCACATTCACATAAAAAAACAATTATGTACCTATATGAGATGGGATCAAAGATACGGATAAATACATTTTTATTTGTAGGATCAGTCTTCTAATATAGTTTTTTGTAACTACGGAGTTGTGACCTAAGGCCGGTGTGGCAAAATAAAAAATTAAATGTCAAGAAAGATAAAATTACCCAGTATGTTCACAACTTCAAGGGCCCTTAAAACTTGTTCTATCTATCAAGTAGCTACCCTGAAAATTTCATTTTATTATTCATAAGACTTCAATCAAAACATTTAAATCTAAATGTGGTAAGTGCAAAATTTTAATTTACATGATGATTAATGCAAGCGAAGTAAAACCACAAGGTGTTTAATTACAATATTTTTTCAAAATGAACCTAATCTCTACCTGTTGCTCAATACAAGTGCAACATCGCCGGAAAAAGTTGTCTTTTAAACGTCTGAATGCACTTCTATTATTTTTAATGGTTTGTTCTGCTATTCTCGATTTCCGGGTTAACTCGTCCGAACTGCGGCATTCTCTCGAGTAGACGAGGTCTTTGTAGTATCCCCATACAAAAAAATAAATAGGGTTTAGGTCGGGGGACCGTGGAGGCCAGGCTATAAGGCAGGCGTAAACCCGGCTGCAACGACCAATCCATCTTTCAGGGTATCTTTGATTTAAATAGTTGTCCCAAGGGACAACCTGTATACTTATTACTGCCTGTTACTAGTAGTTTCTTCTTCGAAGAATAAAGTCAACAAACCTAGACCCACACTCAACACGTGAACAACAGTTATGTTACACTAAATGAACCAATAATACAGCACTTAACTCAATATCAGTAATACGTCTCGATGCGGCAGTTACTTGTGAAGAATAAAGTACCTCAGTAAGGTGAGACATGGGTTTTTTATAGCAATGTCTGGCGCCAAGTCTCTGTCGCATCTCCATGAAACTTCCCGCCATATATACCACAACCAATCAGGGACATAAACGTTCCCGCCACAACGTATCAGCCAATCCGAAATTATACAGAATGATTCGTCTAGTCCAGAATGAAAACAGATAAAACAGGATTTCAAAGTCAAATATCAACAAGTTTTAGGATATTCTAAAATTACATAATGAATAGTTAGTTTACACTTCTCATAACTTATTTACTTAAGATAATCTAAGTTTAACAAAGATATACAAATGCATATAATTCTATAATTATCTCTACTGTATATGATTCTAACACGCTCTAGATGATGACCTTCCTCACACGATGATGCATTTTTTTTTAAGGCCAGGTTATTAACTTTGCATTCTCCTTAAAAAATATTTTTATACAATTTCCGATCCAACAGTCGTTTTCGGGTCACCATTTTACATAAAACATCTAAATTACAGGTTTAAATCTAATTCCTTAATTTACGAGTCCTTTACGTACGTATGGATGGACATATAGATAGCGGAGTCTTACTCCTAGGGCTCCGTTTTGCCCTCTATGTACAGAACCTGCCCTCTGTGTACAAAACTCTAAAAAGAAGGATCAACGAACGACTAGTAATTCGGGCCATTTCCATTATGTTTACCAGCACCTCTTGGCTTATTATTAGCGAACCTTGAACTGGAGGCTAGTTAGGCATTCCCAAGGGTCAGTAGGGAACCTTTCTAGGCAGAAATGTTTTCAGTGAGTAAATGCCCAACGACATGTGGTTGTTTACTGTATTTGTCCTAACTTTTAAGATCTTAGAAGAACTTAATTAGAAGGTTTATTGTTTTGTTTGTGGTGTCTTCGATTAAAAGACTACATAGTCCAATATATATTTTATATATGAAGCAAACTTTGTCATTTAATATGCTTTATTATAATGCAAATATAACTAGGAATACAGGAACAAAAACTGAATTTTAAATTAAATAAAAGCACAGTATATAACTTCTTTTACAGCTGTCTAGAGGGCAAAAATGCATTTTCAAATTCTTTAATAGAACAGCAGTAAATATAGCCTCTTGTGACATCAGTCCAGTTGGAGCCTTTCATCGATTCGATTTGGTCGCATATATCAGGGCATAATATATATTCATCTTTGTTTTCTGGTGTCAAATCAGGAACGTTGATTTGGATGACGGCAAATGACAATTTAGCTATGACAACCTGAAACATTTATATCGTAAGATTTTAATAGGATATTATCATTGACAAGTAACTCATAGAAAACACCTGTAATAAGTGAACGCATACTGGTAGCTAATACCACATTGCATGCCCTACCTTAGCTGCCATATATAGTACCTACCTAACACATTATCTATACTTATAATAAAACTGTAACAGGTCAAATTCTGTACATTTAAGATATTGCGCAAAAAAAATTTGAGAGCACTCTGTAGTTGATAGTGATGCCAAAACTGTATTTTTTTTTATTTTTGTCTGTCTGTCTGTCTTTCTGTCTGTCTGTCTGTCTGTCTGTCTGTATCCCGGCCGCGCATCACTCCAAAACTACTGAATGGAATTCAATGAAACTTAACACGATTTGAGTTCATACTACGAAGAAGGTTATTGTATAGATTTTATCCCGAAATTCAGCACGGTTCCCTCGGGAAAGGGGATGAAAGTCAAAATGTACACTTAGTTGTAATTTATTAACGCGTAGTCCGATTTCAATTATTCTTTTTTATTAGAATAGTGATGAGTGAGCTCAGAACCTCGTGGGCAGCCCGGCACCCCACGGGCAGCCTAGCACCCCATGGGCTACTGAATGGAATTCAATGAAACTTAACACGATTTGAGTTCATACCACGAAGAACGTTATTGTATACTTTTTATCCCGAAATTCATCACGGTTCCTTTGGGAAAGGGGATGAAAGTCAAAATGTTACTTAGTTGTAATTTATGAACGCGTAGTCCGATTTCAATTATTCTTTTTTGTTAGAATAGAGTGAGCTCGGAACCCCCCGGGGCCACCCGGCACCCCCGGGACCACCCGGCACCCCCGGGACCACCCGGCACCCCAAGGGCAGCCCGGCACCCCACGGGCACTCCGGCACCCCATGGGCATTCCGGCACCCCACGGGCAGCCTGGCACCCCACGGGCAGCCCAGCACCCCATGGGCAACTCGGCACCCCACGGGCATCTCGGCATCCTTATTTAGATTTGCCAGCTTGCTAAGATAAAACTCTAAAATCTGGAACATTCGTCACAATATTTTTTTTTAACTATCTATCTTTTGCCGGATACATTTTAGAGCCTGCGCAATGGAAGTGTACAATCTTATATATTTTTGTCCAACCACCAAAACAAGAAAAACCTCGGCAAAAAGATACCGTTTTATAATCGAAATTACAAAGAAACGCACAAAGTACCTACTTTGTTTCAAAATTTATTGTGCAAACCGCGAAGGAACTCTCGGAGTTAAAAACTCCTTCCTGAGCTATGCTTTACTAAGAGTGCTTCACCACAGACTACAGCGTTGCTTAATATGAGATAAACAGTGCTCAAATGTGAATAATTATTTTGCAGGTACGGCAATCGCGAACGAAGTCGCTGGTACAGCTAGTATACAATAAACTTATTACATAGTCAAATACTTGTATTACACTGCGTTAATGTGTTCATCGGCATTATTATTGCACAGTTTTGCCTTTAGTTTCAATATGCAGCTCGCAACTTGCCATCATTGAGATACTAAGTAGCATGTTTTATTAACTTTTCTTAGACTAAGCCTATGAGTTTTTATTATCTACTGAGTTAATATATATTTAACTCTAAACTTATAAAATTTCCTTACAATTGGCGATATTGGGCGTTGCTTCGCCTACAGCTTGGGCTTATAATACCGCAGCCTCGATTGCAATGAGTAACTTTCTGCCTCGTAGCATAATACTACTTGCTGCAATGTGTTCCAGATTGGAGGACCTATCGGATGGTGAAAGCAATTGTGTTCGGATTGTTACTGCTATATATACTATATACTATTACTACGAAGTTTTATACTTCTTGGATGGGAAATAATTAATTTGGCGTGTCAGCAATTTTTTTCGACGTTATATTCAGGCATAGCTTTTGCCCGTGATTTTACCATCGTGATGTCGGTTATCAAAGACATTCAAATTAATTACCACCTATAAATCTTTTTGCAAGTTGTCAATCACTCTCGCTTAGGGAATTAAGTATCCTTCTTCTACATATATCTCTCTATACATGGTCCCAATCACATAAAATCGTTGCTGCGTGAAGGTTACACCATGAATAATTCAGGTATGCAATGATGTGCAGATGTAACAAATGTCACATTCAGTCCTTTATTACATGAGGCATAGTATAATTATGATATTTACCTTCCATAAGTAATTGGGAATATGTTGCTGAAAACCTTTACCCTCAAACCACATAGCTCTCTTGTAGTCGTATTTCGTTCCTGTTATGACATGAATATCGGGGTTTGATTTAGCTAAGTTCCGTACTCTTAGTTCTAATTCCTCCCAGTTCTGTAAAACAATAACAAACTTTATAATAACTACATGATTTAAAATAAGTAATGTCTAAACTCTTTATTAAATATTATAAAAGTTTTCCCTAGGTTTTATGGTCACCCTTCATTTGTTGACTTCTTAGTTTACCAAAATTTACACCTCAGAACACGCAATCAAGCATTATTATAATCTGGATAAAAAGCTTGGTTTGATGATTGTATGTATTCAAATATTTTTGATGGTTCTTTTTAGTTTAGAATGAAGAATCACACTTACTTGATAATTACAAGTGCTCCACTGAGGTGATATATTCATGTAGCTAAAAGCAGCTCTTTGTGCAACACCTGGAGGTAAGTCCCGGTGACTCACAAGCTGTCTTTTGTAGAAACAGCACCTGTCCTTCGTGTGGAAGTCTCTTCCCTGCTGTGCTGAGAGGAAATTCGTCTGAGCAGTACAATTATAAGCCTCAGTGAAGTCCATTTTAAACTGGTTTCTATCATACCATGAAGTTTCAATGTCGAAGTCTTTTTCGTGTCCATCGGCGAAATAACTTTTCATATAATACTTGGTATAGATTACGTCATTATAGAATTTTTCCATACAAATTTCATACAAGTCGATAGTTTTGTTGTCGAATAATTTGAATGATATTTTAACTTTTTCAGTATCTCCAGTGTAACATACTTGACCGGTCCTGTTAACGAAATGCTTTACTTCCTCAGTACATTTTATATCAGAGTAGTCAAATAGTTTGCCATTAATTCTGACTTTTGTCCCTCCATGGCAAGTTGCCGTAACGTAATTTTCAGGAAAGTTCATAAATTTCCTCGGACATATGAAAAGTAAATCGTTCCCTTTTGGAATTACTCTCAGACCAGCTTCGTTTATATCAAATGAAGGCCAAGTGATTGAAGGCGTTAGAATAAGTGGCTGCAGCCTAGATGAAGCGTTAATTCTCCAAAAACAGTCTAGAAAATGAAATCAAAAACGTTTAGTCCTTGCAATGAAGTAAAATTTTAAATCTGTATACCAGTTTTTTTTTAATATTGTTAGGTTTGCAATAACGCCTGCTATGCGGAAACCTAACAATATTAACATTATAAGGTTGCGTCATCATTTACAAGTATAAAACCAATTGCAAAATTGGTCTTGTTTGTAGTATAACGCAAGTGGTACCATAGATGTCGCTCCATTCCAATACGATGGTTAAAGAACGATAGGAAAGATTTGAGTTATGACGTCATGTCATGTTAGCTCAATTGGTTAGAGCATACCCCGGCTCAAGGGGTGGATGGACGCGGGTTCGAATCCCGCACATGACTTAAATTTTTCCTATCGTATATTTGTGATTCTGTATACCAGTATGTTTTTAATAAATATATTATTATTAATGAGCATATTATATGATTATTTCTAAATAACATATTTAAATGCATGCCATATAATCCTTATACTTGTACCATAGAATAGAATTGTAAATAGAATAAAAGTATTAACCCACCCAGTCCTACCTAAGATAAGCATTAAAATACAAACTTGCTGATTGGGATAAGTTTTCCTCCATACTCGATTCCAAAGTTAGCTCTCTCCCACCCATAGATGATAATAACTATTTACTTCTCTACACTGAATTTATAAATGCTATTAATGTAACGGCAGATTCTACTATACCTCTAAAAAAACCTAAAAACCTAGTTTGAACATTCCTATGCCTCCATGGTGGAATTCTACATGTACTTCTATATGTAAGGAGCGAAATCAGGCTGAGAAATACTTTACTGATAATATTAGTTATGAAAATTTTATCCTCTACAAAAAGGTTTTAGCAAAATCTAGAAGATCACTTTCTAAGAAGAAGAAATTTGGTTGGGTAAATTATTGTGAGAGTCTCTCCCCTCGTTCTCCCCCTTCGCTCATTTGGAAAAAAATTAAAGCTTTTCGCAATTCAAAAAATAATACTCATAATGTTTATTCTAATGACAGGTCTTGGATAGAAGAATTTATTGATAACTTAGCCCGGGGGGGCTGAGGCACTAAAGGGGTTTAGTGCCTCCTGAAGAATATTCATATGCTTCTCATGTTAATCCCACTTTTTCACCAATGGATGGGCCATTCTCTTATGATGAGCTGTGTGCTGCCTTAAATCACCTTAAAGACTCTTCTCCGGGCTTAGACGGAATCCCTTATTCATTTATATGTCAATCAACAAATCAGACAAAAAAATATTTTCTGAACATAATAAATAAAATTTATGAGAAATGTGATTTTCCTGAAATTTGGAAGCACCAAATAATTATTCCAATTCTAAAACCAGGAAAAGATCCATCAATGCCATCATCTTACAGACCAATTGCTCTATCTTAGTAGTAAAACTTTTTGAAAATCTGCTTATGAATATACTGGAGTGGCTGTTAGAACAAAGACAAATTCTATCAAAGACACAATTTGGTTTCAGAAAGGGGTATGGTACAATTCATAGCCTTAGTGTCTTAACTACTGATGTTCGTATATCATTCTCTAGGAATGAACATCTGATTGGTGTGTTCCTGGATATTACAGCAGCTTATGACAATGTTCATCTTCCTCTTCTCAGGCAGAAAATGCTCCTGCTGAGATTACCAGCGAGGATGACTCACGTTAAATTCAATCTTTTAATAGGCAGGTTCATATCTGTTAGATACCAAAATTCTATCTTCTTGATGAATATTTACAGATGCTTCTAAAATAAATGATAATGGAACAGTCGGTGCAGCCGTTTGGATTCCCAAATTTAAATTGTACTAAATTATAAATGTCCACCTGGTACATCAGTATATGCTGGTGAATCAGTTGTTTTACTAGAGGCAGTAAAATATGCAGAATCGCACAAATTAAATAAATGTATAATTTTTTCAGATTCCCTTAGTTGTTTACAAGATATTAACAAATCCCCATTTCGATCTAAAGATATGTTACATCTCAATCTTAAAATAAGGGAAATTCTATATAATTGTAACTGTTCAGGCATTGAGATAGTTTTGGCCTGGATTCCAGGACACTGAGGTATTGAAGGCAATGAATCCGCTGATTATTATGTTAAACAAGCTGTAGAAATTGGTCTGGAAGATTATTCTAAAGTCTTTAGTCTTGATATGCGTAACTCTGCTAAATCCAAGCTTAAAAACAATTCGCAAACTATTTGGAATCAGTCTAGGACCATCAAAGGCAAACAGTTTGGTGATATTCAACCAAACATCCCTGTTTGTCTATGGTTTTTTACATTTCAAATAGTAAATCATAAGATCACTTCTATTTTAATTCGCTCCCGTTTGGGTCATGTCTGTACACCAGTCTTCCTTGCCAAAATCAGGGTCAGGGACCATTCTTTATGTGAATGCGGTCTAGACGAAGGCTCAATAGACCTCATTTTCTTTTGCTGCCCAAAACTAACAAACTCACTATATGATTTTCTAGATCCCAAAATACCCCCGCCCCACCAACTTTAACTCTCTTCTACCATATGTTTTCTCTCCATTTGTATATGTTTTAAGTAAGTTTATAAAAACCAACAATATTCGTATATAGAATTAATATATGCACATAAAACTATATATGTTATTATTACCCTTTCTCTTCCCTTATCCATCTATCTATATATTCCAATCCAAAACTGTTATACCCTTTTAATGTTTAACCTGCCTATGAACTACTAACCTATTATGTCTATTTTATATCTACAGGTCTCTCAACCATTAAACGATTACCTACATGTCAATACTGGACTTATCTGAATAAACATACACTGGTCATACTTTGACATTGGCAGAATATCGTCAAACAACGATAAAAGTCAAAACAAGAAGAAGAAGAAGAAATGATTCAATTTCGCTGGAAAATTGCATTAAAATAATTAAAATCCACTATGAAAATGGTGGTTCTGTGGTTAAAGTTACATTTCGTAAAATTCACGATATTTTTTGACAACATAATCGTCCTTCTGTGACCGCTATTAAAATTTTGGACACTAAATTTGAGTCGACAGGCTCGGTATAAAATGTGCCACGTGTCACACAGCCAATGAAACGATCAATGTATTACAAATTAAATTTCACGACCGCATAATTTCACGGAATTCAGCGGTTAAGTGGCCAGCCAGATCGTGTGATTTAACACCACTGAATTATTTTTTCCGGGGCCATGTTAATGACAGTGTCTATATGGAGCCAATCGAATCGATTGCAGCCTTAACTTGAAAACTCAAAATCCGTCATTTGATTAACGAAATAGACTCAATATTTTGCAATCAAAATGCGATTTAAAACTTTGATGAAAGCATCGACATTTGTCAGGGTGCCCGTGGTGAACATTTACCAGATATCAATTTTTATTCATAATTGCCAAACTTATCTCTTCGTAATACAATAACAATTTGAATCATCTCAACTAAATTCTTTGATTTATTTTAACATGGATAAAGTTGAATTCTAATGGATTTTTCAAACAGCTCCAGTGGTTTTAAAATATTTTCGTTACATACGAAAATACAAATCTTTCCTCTTTATAATATTAGTGTAGTATTAGATACATATAATAATGAATAGAAGATAATTTTACACATTGCCCTCAAGATTTTTCATATGATGTAAATAGCCTTAAATCAAAGGGTGGAAAATTAATAGAATCAGGCCCTATTTTGCGGAAATCCATATATAAAATTGAAAATCATTTTTTCAAATACTTATATCTTAAAACAATAAAATTATTTACTTAATATTTAAGAAAATATAATATATATCTACAAATCTGTCATAAATTACACGAACGCAAAATAAATCATAAATCATAAAAATATAAAAAACAATAAATAAACACGTTCAATATTTTATTCATATCATAACATCGAAATTTTACGGTTACAGTACGTACGTTTACGGCCCAAATTTTCGGGCAAGAATAGATATTTAACACTGCGATCCCCAAGACCCTTGCAAAGCGTGTGGATTAGGACAGTGGACGATATATTTGCCGACATTCGTGCTAGTTTACGAATTACGAACACCGAATGAATGGTTAATAATGTATCATTTATACACATCGACGTTCCAAAATACAGTATTGATCGAACATGAATTACAAAATTAACGATGCATTGCCGAGTTAACCGCCAAACCACGTAAAACTAATATAAAAAAAACAATTTTGACTCGTATGGTTTGTACATTTGTTATCCTTCAATTATTATAATCACAAAAGTAAAATTTACAAAGTAGTCAGTGTCAGCCTACTTTCAGAATATCTGCTAATAAATATGTAGTAAAAAACATAAGTCGTCTTGCTCATAAACATCAGAACACAAAACTTACCGCGGCGGCGGGCGTGGTTTAAAAAGTGTGCTGTGCGGCGCAATAAGATTACCTTGACGCGATCAATCGAATGCGGTTATTTCTAAGCGCCAAATCAATAAACCGATCCATTTGGATTTGGAAGATTGCGCGTGTTTTGTTAATTGTGAACTAAAGGAATGCAAAATCAAAGCGCGAGAGCGGTGGGTGGCGGAGGGCTCTTGCAGTCAGAGGGAACATGCTTGCTCGCCGTTTTGCTAAGTGCAGTAATGACGTAAAGACCACACTGTTCAAGTTGTATTGCTTAGGCACGTATACGAGTCAGTTGTGGACAAGTTACACGCATAAAGCAATGAGTAGGATAAGAGTCCAGTATAATGACGTATTCCGGGCTCTTATGAAGCTACCGCGAAACTGCAGTGCGTCAGGCATATTCGCTGAGACGCGTGTCCCTGACTTTTTTGCAGTCAGACGATCTCGGGTGGCCTCGTTCTGGCTTCGCCTGCGCCGTTCCTCCAACAGAATACTTGGGGCTACCTCTGACGACATATTTAGGAATCCTGTAATTGCGCGCTGGATCTCCGTTGTGATTCAGCATGACAAGTGCGACAGATAGGTATTATATTTTATTGTACTTTATTTTTCCTTGTTACTATTTAGGATAAGTATTTTTGTGGCACCTCTATACAGTGTTAGTTTTAAATTACATATGGGTTTATGCCTGAAATAAACATTGACCTATATATCTCAATTATTATTATTATTATTTAACGATGAATTATTTTCCAAACGGCAGCTTGGAGAAGGAAAGAGATTGTTAGTTTATTAACTGTGAAGATCTCGAATCTCTGGGAGAAGTATAAAAAATATTGATATTAGTGCTTACTCTATTTTGAACTCTACTTCATTTATAGTCTGTAATTAAATTTATACATTGTACAAAGACTTGAATGTCTGTTCTTTTCACAATGCCTAGAGCCATTGTGAAAAGAACAGACAGATCTATACCCTTCCTAGTATAGTAGAATCTTTTGGTAGGAATATTTTTTAACCAATCTTCCTAAGGGCGTCGTCAAAGTTGCTATTTAAGAAGTCGTTTTTTTTATGTTATTTTGAAGGAACAAGTTCGAGGCTCACCTGATGTTAAGCGGACTAACCTCTGCCTATAACAGATGCATTTTGTCTGTCACGAATTGCACTGCACCCGTCACCTTGAGACATAGTTGTTAAGTCTCATATGCCTGTAATTTTACTGGCTCTCAAGGACTGCTGCCGGAACACACCGTTAGGTGCTTGGCGACAAATTTTCTACTTGAGGGTGGACGCTAGCCAGGCGGGCATTCGCAAAATGCCCTTCCACCATGCGGTGGAGCTCAAGCCCGCGGCGGGATTCGAACCATGGACCTGCTGCGCGGCAGTCCATAGTCAATGCCACCGAGCCATCACTGCTTCAAAAATCTATGATTTAGGTCACTTTTAAGTTGAAATCCTCTTGAGAGGATATATTTTTATGAATTTAGAAAAAAAAATACCTATGCCTACTATATGTTTTGACATTTTCTCAAGAAATCCGTTCGTAAATTCATATTCAATTCAATTCAAATTCTTTCATTTGTTTCAATTAAATTCAAAATATTTTAATGCAGCTTTTGAAGTTATTTTTTAGAAACTCCTCAAGAACTGTAATGAATGTTGACATCTAGCTTTCGCAAAAAAAATATCATTATGTATAAAACAAAATCACTTCCCGCTGTCTTTCTGTCCCTATGCTTTGATCTTTAAAACTACGCAACGGATTTTAATGCGTTTTTTACTAGATATTGTAATTCATAAGGAAGGTTTATATAATATCATTTATACAATCACTACATACTCGTACTATAATATAGTAGAGAAACACAGATGCTGCCAGCATGCTGGGCACGCTGCCAACTGGTAGAGGGCTGGAGCATTTGGACTGCCTGTGAGTCTGCAATGACTTATAAGTATTTTAATGCTTTTATTGTAGTAGCTGTAGTGTTGTAGATAGTTCGTACTATTTTGTTAATAAAGGCAGAGAAACACCGATAATTTTAGATGTTTCTAATGTGATGTCGTAAATAAACACATTTTTTTTGCGCTTACATTGCAAATGCCTCTACGAGATAGATCAAAACAATATACTACAGTATTGTACACCTTAAAAAAGTCCGCGATGGTATATGTCTATCTCTTAGGGATAACCCACAATAACCATTTTTATCTTTTACTCTATAAGTAAAATAATGGCTTATTTTTGAAGCGATTGTATAAGCAATACAACATTAATCCTTATCCAATAAAGTACTATAAAAACAATGCGCTGTTAATATAGATCAATATGGCCCTTTACTGCAATCAATTGAAATAAATATTTGCGATTATATTACATATTTTTAGGTATAAGCATTGCACCCGTTCCGAAGCCGGGGTGGGTCGCTAGTTATTAATATTTTTTTGTTGAAAATTTTTAAATCTGACAACAACATCTGATTAGGCGTAAATGTGTAAGTATTATTTACTCTTTTTTGCGTTTTTTGGACAAATAAAATGATGGTAATGCGTTTTCGACTGCTTGTTTGGCTAGCTACCACCCTCAAGTAGAAAATCGGTGGCCAAGCACCGAAAGGTGTGTTCCGGTAGCTGTACATGCCAGTAATTCTTGGTTAGCCTGAACAACATCTTCGACTACATCATCACTTACCATAAGATAAGTGGTAAAAGACTAGCCTACCAGCTACATATAAATAAAATAAAAAACACCTAGTAGACGCCACGCGCATCGCGCTTTGAAATCATACTTTATTTAACTCATATTAGTTTTTTTTCTATCTTGTGATAGATGGCGATTCTAATTGATCTGCATCGCACCCTTAATAAGTTAAGACTTTTTTTTTTTCAAAATAGACAAGCTTCATAATAGGCAAGTTGTTTCCTTCCATGAATTAATAGTAGCTCGCCTGTAGGTATATATATATACTGAATAATAAGTAGGGTTTTGTTCATCAAAGTAGTTGCATAGGTATGTAGTATACTCCATGCATATACATTATACTCATATCATCAGCTAATTTATGCAAAGTATCAGCGATTGACATAACATACCTGATTCTATGAAATCACACGATGAATCTCGCTCCGACGGTGGTATCAAATTCTGAGTTATTTCAGCGATAAATGCCTTTACATGAACAACTGAATACTTTTTTGTTTCTTCAGCCAACTCATACACATTATATGTTTCCAATACTTTTTGTTTTAAATTTTCTGGTTCTATGTCTATATTTTTCGTATCAGCAATTTTTCGATCCAATTCATTAATCCAAATTAATAGAATGTCTTTTAATGTAGAGATTTGAGGGCCTTCTGAATTATCTTGGTTTGCTAAGTATCGCCAGTTATATTTCTGGTAATATGGATTTGGTACAGCTTGAGATAAATAAATAACTTGTAAGAAAAGAACAATATGTTTAGGTAACATATTGATAGGTGAACCTTGCTCCTTAAAATCCCAAGTCTTTCTGTGCTATAACAGATTGGGCTATAGAGAATCCTGATCAAATAATTCTCAGGATAAGCGCGGAGAGCTCCCCTTCTGTCGTCCAGATTTAAGTAAATCAAAAGTTTTATACGTGAAAGTTGCTCCACATAATTAGTCTGCTTCAGAAAAAATGGGATGGTAGTAAATGCATCTAGATAGGCAGGAAATTTAACGCTTTATATGTCAACCGGCACAGGTGTCTCTATCTTGGCAGAGACCGATTCGCTATAAAAATATACGGCATGGAAACTTAGCCCCAGGATTATTATGGTATATTCACTAACAAACGATGTTTTTTTCTATGGTGGAACCTTTGATGTCCACTTCCAGCGCAAGGAAAGGCTAATTCATCTTGCCATAATCAATCATCAAACACTGAACTCCATCCAACAACAACGCAAAGTTTGCAACGAAACATGATGAATAAACGACGTCGTAGTAGAATACGCAAACAAAAGTCCATATGACAATAAAGAGTGACTGTATCAGCCGGATTATCCAATGCTGGATTTGCTCCCCCATTACGGGGGGATTTTCTTTAATCCCCACGTTTGGCAGGCGTTTTGGGATTCGCAGTGTGAGGTATCAGTTTCTCAGAAAGCGCTGCTGACCACCTTTTGGTGCGTTACCCATAGTCGCCTCTTACGACACCCACGGGTAGAGATAAGGAGTGTTATTCAAGCCCGGCACCCCACGGGCCACAGTTCATGTTAACTGCACATATGCTGCGGTGATGAAATAGCTAGTGTAATGTGAATCGTCTAGATTTTAAGACTACAACAACTTCAAAACAATAAAAATATATTTATATCTGATATCAAGAGTGAAATCGTCATATAGCTTACGGGTTATAAAACAACCAAATGACCTGAACCAGCAATACTTCCATATTCTGAAAGGTAGCTTCGTCCCTATGCAACGTTGTTCTAGCAATTTTCGTGTGCTTGTCTGCAACTCTATGTGACTATAACTGTATTTAGTTTACCAGTTTCGTTTTTTTGTTCGTCATAACAATGGAGTAAATTAAGAAACCACAATTCAAATCAAGGTAGAGCAACATTTGGTGCGTCGCAAAAATGACGTGTAGGTACTCTAACTCTTAACTAGACTATAACACTGTGGTCACGATTCGCAACCCGACTAATTATTTCCGTCTGTCCTCTTATTCTGTCACTTATGGAGATCATAAAGCAATAAAAATGTTCTTTCTGTACCCCCATCGTTAATAGGGAGATAGACAGAACTTACTTTCTTGTCTTTTCTGCAATGAGTATATCAATACTTGAGGTACATTTGCAGTCTATTAAGATACTATAATAGAAATATTACATTCCAGGTATGTTATTGCCATAAGTTACATATTATTATTTAAATATACAAAGGAGTGAGCTGTTTGTATTATTCTAATCCGTTATTAATTACAGGTAACGTAATAAAATGTATTACTTTATTTTTATGTTATTGTGACGGAACAAGCTCGAGGCCCACCTGAGGCCCGATTCTCTTAGCTCTTGAACGGATGAAAATTGTAGTTTTTGATAGTATCCGTAGTCTGCCCGCTATTTAGGTTTGATCGTAAGTCAGTGGCTTGCTATCAATAGTTTTTGACATATTTGGTATGCTGTAAGCTATTTTGTTGCGATTGCGTTGCTACAGTGGCATAAAATATATTGGAGGATATTAGATAGAAAATTAGCAAATTAATGATTTAAAAGTATTTATTTAATGTATTGTTTGATAGAAAACCACTGTATTGATGTTTTGAATGATGCGTGATTGATGTAAGTTTTCATTATTATTTCAGTAACAAAATTTGTAAGCCATACGATAGCGACGCGATTGCTATACAACTGCGATTAGGAGCTAGAATTAGTAGACTACCGAATTTGACATTAACAGCAGTTCGATCGCAGAAGCATCGCAGTAGTGTGGCGTTGGGTCAATAGCTAAGAGAATTGAGGCCCTGATGTTAAGCGGACTAACCTCTGCCTATAACAGATGCATTTCGTCACAAGTCACGAATTGCTCTGCGCCCGTCACCTTAAGACAGAGTTGTTAGGCCTCATTTTCCTGTAATTTCACTGGCTCTCAAGGACTGCTGCCGGAACACACCGTTTGGTGCTTGGCGACAGATTTTCTAATTGAGGGTGGTCGCTAGCCAGGCGGGCATTCGTAAAATGCCCTTCCACCATGCTTTGAAGCTTAAGCCCGCGGCGGGATTCGAACCATGGACCTGCTGCGCGGCAGTCCATAGCTAATGCCACTGAGCCATCACTGCTTCAAAAACTCAGTACTCTGATTGTCAACTAGGTTTTATAATGCGATGTAGAACAAGTCTTCTGGAATTCAATTACGAATGTGCTTACTACCCTGAAAAAGAAGAAACAACTTAAGATTTAACTGTTCCCAAAACTCTTTTTAATAGCTTTTATAGCCGTTTATACATGTTCCTTTTTATAGGTTTTAGGTCACTTCAGAATTTGCAATTGTATCATGTTAAATAACATTTTATTGCTCTATTTATCCTTACGAGTAATATTTATTAATGCTATCTCTAATATCTATTAATGCTACACAACTTATGTGGTTCCTCAGCCTAAATCTGCATGCACTGTATATAGATGTAGAAATGATTAAGGGTAGATCTTGAATTACCGTTCAAAGAGGAACTCTTAATAAAGATCCCTGTGGGACTCCAGAAGAGATATCCATGGACATAGCGAGTATTCGCCGAGAACTACCGTTTCATATTTCTATTCCGATATAGGACGTGAAACACCTAAAAAGGTTTCCCCTTATACCTACCTATCTGCTGTAGCTTTTTTAATAGAAGCAAATGATCAATTCTGTCATAACACTTGCTCTAGTCTGTGTAAATAACATCTGTTTGAGGGGGTTCATACATAAAACGAGACAGGAACTCGGTGCACAATAAGAGATTTGATGTAGTTGAGCGGCCCGTTAAAAATCCATGCTGCTGCTGCGGTGTAAGATCCCCAATTGTACTGCACACTCAAGCAAGCATGCTTGAGTGCACAGTACAATTGGGTATAGACAACTTTTCAAGTATTAACGGTTCTACATTTTGTTTCATAAGAACAAATCTTCATGGAGCAGTCACGTTTTTTGAAATTCCTGAAACGATTTTACTTAACTGAGATATGATAACAACTCGTTTGACTTTATGTAATTTTTCTAAATATTTCCAAAGGATGGCACGTCATTATAAATACCTGGATAAGAACATAGATAAAATCGTCATTTTTACCGGTAAGCTAAGGTCTTATAATAATGTTTTGAAAGATATCCTTTATCCCAAGCCAAGCAATACACAGTCCAGATATAACCTCTGTGTTGAGTCTGGCTGCTCCGACTGGCAATTTACACTAGTAATCAGTGCTGTGTGCACACACCTTCGTAATTTGTTTTCGCAGTTGTGTGTATTCGGTAAAACGTAATGTCGAAAAATCTATATTACTCGTATTTGTCTATTTCATTCTGTGTATATAATTACACAATGTGGAATATAATCCAGCTCAAAACTGTATTAGTTTAAGACCTGTTTCTAACTTGATTGTATACTGTCTTGTGTATAAATAAATAAATCTGGGGCTTCTAGTAAAAAGTGATTTAATTTTTTTACCAGTAAACATTTTCATGTTTTTTCTGTTGATCTCGCTAAAGGCAGGTGTTTCATCGCTCATTTGGTTGTCGATCTTAAATTTCAACCCCAAACCAGAGCTTGGATAAGAACATTTTGTTAACTTTGTATATCTTTGTTAACAAAAATAAGGAAAAATTACTAAATTATATGAGTTTTGGAGATATTATTAAATTATGGAGATGTTATTAATTTAAATTCTTCCGGTTTGGCTGCGTGGCGTTTGTGACGTCATGTTGGCTTAACAGGAAAATTAGGCGGAATTTTCACTAGATATATTTTTGTATTTTTTAAGTGTTATATTAAAATATTAATTTGATGTTTTCATAAAATATTTTAAAAATATTTGTTATTATTAACTATGTATATTATAGAAGAACACCCGATTTCTTGATGACTCCCAGAATCTTTTAATACTGTTACAATAACTGAGTTACGGAGCTTTTTGCAATGTTATAAAGTTGAAATAATATGGATGGTATGAGTTTTACAGACTGCCAAAATCGACCATTAGGGGCTGAGGTTAGATTGAAATATTCCCGCATTTCACCCTGTAGTCTTATTGGGGAGTGAAACAGGAATAAAACGTTCGAAGTGACCAATTGTCTGGAATAACGGGGGTAGAGATTACACTTGTTTAATGTTTAAAAGTTATAGCTGCACCCTAATTAAAAATAAACAGTACACCGCTATGCACGTTTCATATTGTTTTGCAGACTTCTCTCCCAGTACCTTTGCATAATATCGTAGGTATTAAACGAGTATTTTTGGAGTCTTTGTTACCCACTTGTCACTTGTAACGGACGCAGCAAATCAAGCACTTACTCAAACAATGTAACGCTGGTCAAATTCACAAATAGCACAAAGGTCAGGTATTGTCATTTTGAGTCATTATTAAAGAAATGTTAACACCTTCATCGGACGGAGAGTTATTCACTTATTTGTGACTAGACGCTTCAATATGTGGTACCGTGCAGAGGTTGATAAAAGGTTAGGTAGGTAATGTTCGAAAGTGGTTGCGAATCCTCCACATTTTTTTATAATTTTATATTAACTGTCAATCATATCCTAAGTTTTGATGTTTTTCAGCTCTAAGAAATAATGAGCCTATTCCCATCTGCCGGGCACAGTGCCGTACCTGGAATGGATCTTTGAGCAGGGTTTAAAAGCTCGATGCTATGTATTAAGAATAATTTTCTTGAAGAACAATATTATGGGCCTTATTATTCAGTATTCAGGCCAGTATTATTTTCCTCCTCCTCGGTTAATTTGCTCCTGAACCTTGTGATATTCCCTAACCTGTAAAAGATGGCGACAAGTCTGCTTCCATCTCTGACGATCCCCAACCTGGTGTATCAAGTCAAAGATTTGTGTCCAACCCTTTTGACATTTTGGTCGGACCATCTTGTTGGGTTGTGCTCACAGGGTCTCCTTCCTACTAATTAGCGGGTTATAACGAGTTCCTCCATGTTTTCGGAGGGTTTTTGGACTTCGTGGTTGAAGTACTGAAGGAATTTATGGAGACAGATGCTCGAGAGTCTTTTTGTAATATTTAACTGCCCCAGAATTGATGCCATCCACGTACATACATACATAAAAGCTTCGATGCGTCGTCCAGTCAAGACATTTTCATGGTCGACACCGTAGGAATATGGGAAAGACAAATATATATAAAAAATAAGTTCTGAAAATCTCTACTTTTTTTTTAATGATATTGTGACGGTACAAGCCCGAGGCCTACCTGATGTTAAGTGGACTAACCTCTGCCCATAACAGATGCATTTCGTCAACGACGAATTGCACTGTGCCCGTCACTGAGACGTATAGTTGTTAGGTCCCATGTACCTGTAATTTTTCGGGCTCTCAAGGACTGCTGCCGGAACACACCGTTAGATGCTTGGCGACAGATTTTCTACTTGAGGGTGGTCCCTAGCCAGGCGGGCTCTCGCAAGATGCTCTTCCACCTTGCGGTGAAGCTCAAGCCCGCGTTCGAACCATGGACCTGCTGCACGGCAGTCCATAGCCAATGCCTCTGAGCCATCACTGCTTCAATAAAACTTGAAAAAGTGTAAAAGTACCGTAGTCCCATTTCTCGACTGACCGAGTCTAGATGGTTCTGGCTCAGCCAGCTCAGTTTCTGTGTTAGCCAGTAGAGTTGTATCGTCAGGGTAGCATAAGTTTGATATCTTCTGACCTCCAACTGTTATAACCTTCTGACACCACCTTCCCAATCCTCTAGTCTCGTGTGCATTATACTCGTATTTTCATCATAATATGTGTTAAATAGAAATGGATAGATGATGCACTTCTCTGTAACACCCTTCTCAAAACCGAATTGTGACGATCTAACTGTGCTGACTACTACGGTTCCACATAATCATAGAGGCTCTTGATTAACGTGATGAGATGTAAGCGCACTCCTAAAGCGCGCATCTAAAGAAACAATTGACACATATGTGGCCAGTATACACAGTAAGACACCTTCTGGTAATCAACAATGAAGCAATGATGGCTCAGTGGCATTGGCTATGGACTGCAGCGCAGGTCAGCAGGTCCATGGTTCGAACGCGGACTTGAGCTTCATCGCATGGTGGAAGAGCATTTTGCGAGTGCCAGCCTGGCTAGCGACCACCCTCAAGTTGGAAATCTGTCGCAAAGCACCTAACGTGTGTGTTCCGGCAGCAGTCCTTGAGAGCCAGAGAAATTACAGGCGCATGAGACTTAACGACTATGTCTCAAGGTGACGGGCGCAGTGCGATTCGTTACTAGTGACGAAATGCATCTGTTATAGGCAGAGGTTAGTCCGGTTAACATCAGGTGGGCCTTGAGCTCGTTCTGTCAAAATAACATTAAAAAAAAACAAAGCAAATGACTGCTGTAACTTTGAATATTCATAAGCATTTTTCGATTATGATTCTTAGATATAGTATCCCCGCTATCGTTCTTATTCTCTTGAAAAATCTAGCATGCACTTGTAAAATTTACCGGTCCAAAAAATTACGGAGATTGTTATTGATTATATGCATGGTAGAAGCACTCGTAGTAAACTTTGCTTAGCCGTTCGCTAAGTAACGTCCGCCGCGGTCATAACTTGGATCACCTTACCGCTAGTGACATTACTACTGAGCGCTTCCGTGCTTCGGAGAGCACGTTAAGCTGTCGGTCCCGGTTATTGTCTAAGGATGGCAGTCGTTACAGTATTGTGGTAGGGCATTTTGCGAATGCCCGCCTGGCTTGCTACCACCATCATGTAGAAAATCTATCGTCAAGCACCCAACGATGTGTTCCGGCAGCTGTATTTGAGAGCCTGTAATTATAGGATAGCCTGAATAACATCTTCGACCACATCATCAGTTACCATCAGGTGAGATAGTGGTCAAATGCTAGTCTTACTTAGCTATGAATAAAAAAAATTTAACAGGTAACCTTTCTCGAGTGTTCTTTTATTACATATAAAATATGTTTAAGTCTATATTTAGTTTGTTATATGCGTGGTTATTTCTTTAAAAAAACCTTTTTGTTATGAATCTGCAAAACTCATGATATTTTATTTATATTTTTTCTAGCAGGTATAAAGTTTTATGTGTTTTAGTCTATACTCCGAGTATTTTGGTCGCAGTATAGGTGGTTTTTCTTTAAAATTTTGGAATATATATTTTTTTTGGTTAACATGTGAAGTGGGGATGAATTATTTTTCATTTTCTACTCCATCGTTACGGGTATCGTTGAATAGGTATTATAAAATGACTTCATGATTGCCTATACTATTTTTCAATTTAATGCTCCACGAAAAAATAAACTTTAAAGTGCATTTTTTTTCCTGTATAGCCCTCTATGAGCTTATCAGTTAGCCTGAAGAATCTGGGAAAATTCGTGATGAAATCGCATCATGAACTTTAAAAGAAAATTATAGACGTTAAGATAACTTTATTGGCTTAGCAGAAATAGTGGTTGAACTCAGGTGTTCGATAATTTTCTACCTTCTTCAATAAACCTTCTTTAATACAAAATCCTTAGCATATAAAACCTTTAAAGTGACTAAGATGCAGTAGTTGCTTGTTTGTAACAGGTAACACTTGTAAAGAAATACGAAATCTAAAATAATAAAAAATATTAATCCTAAATAAACTATCATAAGTTTTACAAAGCTGCCGCTAGATGGCCTTGTACCAACGGGTTCTGAATCGCGCTATATCGTGATAACGGGACTACCACGGAACCCTACACTGCGCGTGGCCCGACACGCACTTAGCCGCTTTTGTTTTACAGATGTGTAACTTATGATATTTTTATTTATTCTAACAGGTATTTAAAACGTCTTATGACACGCAAGAATATTAGTGTCGTATAACACTCTCGGCTCTATAATACTACTAAACTTATAGGTTTTTTTTTAATTCGTCATAGTTAAATCGTATACAGTCAATAATAATGAAGTTAAGTTCCTTACCATTAATTAAACCTTACTATTATTTACCCATTGCTCAATAAATCTTGATTATAGTGTAGCTAGTCTATTCATCTCTTAAACATCTGGAAGGCGCACATGCGGCCGGAAAGATTTTTTAACTATTTTTTTTAACAAAAATATTACCATTTCCATCAAATAATCGTTACATTACCGTCCGATACTAAATTAAAATATGCCTTGAAGGATTTATATATTCGCCAAATGCGGCCGAACGATGTGCTTCTTAATCAGGCTACTTGGGATGCTACTGTTCTGACCCGACTTTCGTACGGCGTCACTGGACATCGCGCCGGAACACGACGAGGTCGTTTGGCGGCGTGGCTTTCTCCAGTGGGTGGTCACTAGCCTCGGCCGAAGCCTAGCACCAGTTTGTCATCTGATTAGCACCACCCACCAAAAAGGCACTTTCGAAATCTCTAATAGAACAGCAGTAGGTACCTACGCCTTGAGTGACTTCAGTCCAGTCGGTGCCTTTCATCTATTCAATGCTATAATATATATCCGGGCATAATATAGTATAGTCATTGATATTTTCTGGTGCCAGGGACGTAGACTTGTATAAAAGCTAACGATAAATTCAGCTTCGGGGTATAGAACTAAGTACCTGAAACATTTTATACGTAGTAATTTTAGGGGTAATAACTATTTCTATGTTTATACAAATAACATTTCCGATAGGTAATACTTTTTCAAGAATTAAGACCTTCTATTGAGTTACCAGATATATAAATTTTACCATATTGGTATTTGTATGTAAGTGTAGGTGTACATTAAGTGTTATAGAACTATCTATTCTGCTTATCTATTTCACAGCATTAATAACGATATGATCCAGTACCTTACAGAAGTAAATAGGTGTATATTTCCGAGAACCTCCACAGCCAATAAACCACATGTATACCTCTTTTATAGTCAGCCGTATTACTTTTTCTAATTCTATCGAGATTGTCAAATAATATGATGATTTTGGTAAGCTGCGAATTATTAGTTCTAATTTGTCCCAGTTCTTTAAATTATGTATATAATAATCCTTAATTTGATGCTTTGTGAAATAATTAAATTATACCATATATGAAATTACAAATATACGATAGGAAAAATTTAAGTCATGTGCGGGATTCGAACCCGCGTCCATTCACCCCTTTAGCCTGGGTATGCTCTAACCAATTGAGCTAACATGACAATGACGTCATAACTCACATTTTTCCTATCGTTTTTTAACCATCGTATTGGGATAGACGCGGCTAAAGGGGTGGATGGACGCGGGTTCGAATCCCGCAAATGACTTAAATTTTTCCTATCGTATATTTGTAATTTTGTAATGTAATCCGCATATCAGGCGTTATTGCAAACATATCAATATTAAAATACCAAATATGTCAGTTACCACTCCAATAGCGACGATAGTTGGAATGACTATTCAATGGACAATAAAAGATCAACTTGAAGAGTAAATAACATCATAGGTGTATGAAACGATGTCAATAATTTGAATCATATAAGAAGGATACCAGCCTAATAACCACCCTTACGTGAAAGTTACAAGAGCTAGTCGGTGGACGTGCTACATTCATGGAGCGAAACGCAGCTCATTGTGCAACCCCTGAAGCTGGGGGCAAGTCCTGATTGTTCACGAGTTGTCTTTAGTAGAAACAGCACCGATACCTTGGTGTGATAACCTCTTTCCTGTTTTGCTGAGAGGAAGTTTTCTGTGCAGTATAATTATAAAACTCAATGGAGGAAATGCGAAACTGGTTAGTATCATACCATAAAGTTTTAATAGCAATATTTTAGCCATGCTCATCAGCGAAATTACTCTATGTAGGTATATAATACAGGTTTATTAAAAAATGCTAACAACCTCTTAGATTTGACTTATGTTAGTTCAAACAAAAATATTTTGAATAATGTTTTTTTTGTGTGTTTGTGACAGAATAAGCACGAGGATGCCCTGATGTTAAAAGTCTCTTGTGCCTGTTATTAATTTTTTCATATTTTTTATTACTTTGGTCTATGTGAATATTTAAAACTCTATTCAAAGGGAGCGCGGCGAGTTCCAGTGTTGCCGCGGCGAGCCTTCAAAGTCCGAAGTCTAATGAATTACAACAAATAATAAAAAAATGTGTCAAGTGCGGGTTGGATGACTGTATGAAAAAATAACATACATATGCTACATCTCTCTAGATGATGTGTGAGTCCAAGTCGCAGTAGGCCGTTTTTTATTGGAGGCATGTTCAACAAGTCATGATTTCCTCTTATATCAGTATTTTTATTTAATGATATTGATTAATATGTACTTTTAACTTTTAATTTTCCTTCAGTATATTGATGTATATCAGATGGGGTCAATGTGTGCGGCCGGTTTTGTGTTTTTTTTACATGCATTAAAATGTGACAAATATTTTTCCTTCGAGAACAAACCCTTAGCTTGTATCAATAAGCCAGGCTGTCACGCTTACACGTATTCGTCAATAACTTGAAAGCTACTGAACTGATTTTGATGGAAATGGCACTGTTCCATAAGATGACGTAACTGCAAGCCAATAAAAAATTGTCACAATGCCAAATAATACCTTTGGAGAAATGCATATACGAACATACTTTCATAGAAACACGAAGAAAAATTTTAATTATGTATTGGTTTGGAAGTCCTAATAATAGTTTATGAAGTGAATAATATGTTATAAAATAGTAGATTATGATACAAGTGATCTAAGTTGCTCATTATACATGAGGCTGTGTGTTGCAGCCCGAGCCGCAGGCGAGGGCGTAAATCAGCCGAGTGTATAATGATCAAGTTGCTCACGAGTTTAATACGCACTTTTTAACACCCTTGTGAGAAAAAACAATATATATTGCACAAATGCGATACAAACAACATACGAAAATTATGGAAAATAACGCTCAAGTTTTTTTTTTTTTGCGCGCGGCAAATTTTAGATGTTTGATTACATATAAACCTCTTTGATGACAAATCTGTATTAATGTAATTGCAAATTCTCTGTTTACTCGCATATAATTTGCAATTAGGACTAACTTAACTTTGTAAGGATAAATTACCCGATTAAATTGAAAACGCTCTGTTTACTCGCATATAATTTGCGGTTAGGTACTAACTTAACTTTGTAGGGATAATTCTATTACGCACTAGTGTATAATATTATTATGCACGAGGGTGTTATAGTTCGGTTATATATGTAATGGTCCTAAGAACGATATAATAAAGCTCACTTTACGAGCAAGGGTGTTGAAAAAGTTATACTGATATTACACACAAAGTAGATGTACGTGATAAATTGAGAATCCCTTTTTTAAATAGGTAATTGTTGTATTAAATAGTAGTGTAGCTCTCCTGATGCCTGGTAGATGGAAATAGGCTTATACCCTACTACAAATATAATCAAAACATAAAAATCTGTTTTAGGCACCCCTGACTAAACCTTCGAGAGAAAATAAGCTTGATGGTATGTTTTATTATTATTACTACAGCTACAGCAAATTACATTTGCATTATAAATAAGATAGAAACCATATTCGAAAATACAATATCATTTCGCTATTTTCTCGTAATCTACATCAATCTTCGCACTCAATTGCACTTAAGCTCCTCGATATTGGAAATACTTAACCGTTTGTTGGGAAACATCTGAACGTTCATAAATATATAGATGGAGTAGCTATGAGGCAGTGATGGCTCAGAGCTATTGGCTATGGACGGCCGCGCAGCAGATCCATGGTTCGAATCCCGCTACGGGCTTGAGCTTCACTGCATGATGGAAGGGCATTTTGCGAATGCCCGCCTGGCTACCGACCACTCTCAAGTAGAAAATCTGTCGCCAAGCACCTAACGGTGTGTTCCGGCAGCTGTCCTTGAGAGCCAGTGAATTTTCAGGCACATGAAACTTAACAACTACTATGCCTCAAAGTGACGGGCGCAGTGCAATTCGTCACTTGTGATGAAATGCATCTGTTATAGGCAAAGGTTACTCCGCTTAACATCAGGTGGGCCTCGAGCTGGTTCCGTCACTATAAGGCCGTGGCGTGCCTGGCTAGAATGTCACCTCCCACCACACAGTTCTACGTGTCGTAAGAGGCGACTTAGGGTAACACGCCAGAAGGTGGGCAAGAGCGCTTTCCGAGAAATTAATATCTTACACTGCGATCCCCAAGACGCCTGCCAAGCATGGGAATCATTACAAAACCCCCCCATAATGCAGAGGCTATGTTCATCAGTAGACAATCCGGCTGTTACAGAACAGTATGTATACTTATATATATATATATATATATATATATACTTTATGGTGATTAGAGAATACCTAGTATCTATCTACATATATATATATAAACAAAATATAAATACATATGGGCTAAAGTGAGTGCTATTTGGTAACTTGGGCTATTTTAATTTTTAACACAATTGCCGTTTGTTTGTCTACGTACATCAGAACGCCCACTCAACGTATCGTTGCTCTTCGCATGGTGGAACGTCCCGTTGTAGCTTGCTCAACTCTTCATCCAAGTTATCAATTTTATGATGTTGCTTGGACGTGCATGTTTTTTTAGGTGTTGCCAGAGCCAACGGTAATCTTTATGCGGGCGACAGCCGGGCATCTGCAGGATATGCTTAACAGTTCTGTAGGACAAGCGTGTATTTTGATTTCCCGAATTATGCATTTTCTCTTGAATTGCTAGCAGTCCAAAGTAAAAATCTGTTTCTTGGGATATGATGTATTATTCTCGTCTAGCTTTTTACCATCTTGGAATACAATAGCATCTTGGAATACATTTCAGAAGCGCTTGTAGCGAAGTTTGCTTAGCCGTTCTTAATCGATCAGGTAAGTTAAGCAACGTCCACCGCGGTCATGAGTTGGATGGGTCACCGCTAGTGACATTACTACTGAGTGCTTCCGTGCCTCGGAGGGCACGTTAAGCCGTCGGTCCTGGTTGTTGTCTTACGATAGCAGTCGTAACAGCATGGTGGTAGGGCATTTTGCAAATACCCTCCTAGCTAGCTACCACTCTCAAGTACAAAATCTGTCGCCAAGCACCTAATAGTGTGTTCTGGCAGCTGTCCTTGAGAGCCAGTAATTCTAGATAACCCTGAACAACATCTTCGACCGCATCATCGCTTACCATCAGGTGAGATAAAGGTAGTCAACTTAGTACCAGTACAGTTTTTGCGTGGTACTAGGGCATTCCCACCTTGCTAGCTACTATGCTCTCGTAGAAAATCTGACGCCAAACACCTAACACTGTGTCCTGGCCTTGAGAGCCAGTTTCAACTCCTAAGACAGTTTACGACCTTCGACCACATCGTCAGTTACACTTGACATTACTCATGACTTTGTGTTCAAAGGGCAATGACGACCCAGTAGCAATTTATGATATGCAACACCGCGCCATGATATGCAATTCCCGTGCGGTGCCAGGATAGAATGTTAAGTACCCTTCCATCTCTTCCCGTTGGGTGTAGTAAGAGGCGAATAAGCGAAAATTACCGGAAGGTGGGCAACAGCGCCTTCTGCGGAGCTGTTATCTTACACTGCGATCCCCAAGACGATTGCCAAGCGTGAGGATTATGGCAAATCCTCCCTTAATGGGGGAGGCTGCGTTCAGCAGTGGACAATCCGGCTGATACAGTACAGCACAGTAATGCCACGCAATCAAATCTTGCCACGAGATTAAGCATGGTAATTGTATAGTATATGTAGTATGTATGGTACGCATTATAATATTATAGCACTAAGAGAGAATGCTAGTAATAATATTAAAGATAATAATAGTAATAATGCTCAACTCCTTGTTAGCTACAAACCTCAAATAAAAAATAGTGAATTTCGGCAGCTGTTCTTGAAAGTTCACATTGCTAGCGAACTAGGTGAGATTTTGAACAAATGCCAATCTTTTAGGAGTAAAAACGCAATCAGGGCTGGCCTATTAAATAACAAACATAAATGAACGCTGTCTACATCTTACTCATTTTTGTCAAACGGAGTGACAGGATAAGGAATAGTGTGATAAGGGAACGATGTAGTATGAATGAGGGTGTAGTGACAAAAATAAAGAAAAGTATATTAAGATGGTTTGGTTGGACATGTGGAGAGAATGAATGAAATGAGAATGACTAAACAGGTATACATGGGACAATTGAACGGAAGTGTTGGAAGGGGAAGACCTAGGCGAACATTCCGAAATCAGATTGAAGACGTTCTGAAAAAAGGCCAGGCCAAGAGTACCCTAAACCGACGCTGAAAGGATTGATGAGTGTAGATGAAGCAATGTAAGGATCGTAGTAAGTAAAAATAAGTGGTATCTGCGTACCCCTACGGGAAAGAGGTGTAATTTTATGTATGTATGTTTTTTTTTTATTGTGATGGAACAAGCTCGAGGCCCACCTGATGTTAAGTGGACTAACCTCTGCCTATAACAGTTGCAATTCATCACAAGTCACGAATTGCACTGCGCCCGTCACTTTGAGACATAGTTGTTAAGTCTCATTGTGCCTGTAATTTCACTGGCTCTCAAGGACTACTGCCGGAACACACCTTTCGGTGCTTGGCGACAGACTTTCTACTTGAGGGTGGTAGCTAGCCAGGCGGGCAATCGCAAAATGCCCTTCCACCATGCGGTGAAGCTCAAGCCGGTGGTGGGGATCGAACCAGGGTACTGCGGCACGGCAGTCCATAGCTATTACCGCTTGGCCATCATTGCTTCATAATGTGCATCTTACTACGCGAGCCATCATTATCATCAAATACAGGTACGACACATGGCACAAAAACTGATTTCCCCACCCATAACTCCACATTTATATATCGTACATCGTGCATACTGCTGTATATTCTGTGACATGGGGTAACAGAATATACAGCAGTAAGCACGATGTAGGGTACGTTCCTATACGTGTCACGCTCCTGAACTTTTTTACAAGCTTTTTGTGGTTCAGTATCTACCCTTACTTCGGCTAACATACCGACAAGGTAGGTAATAATTTAGTTTCAAACAGGTTTGGTTATATTTATATTCCAATAAAGCAATCGCAGATAAACAGTTTAACTTGATGTTTTCAAAAACTATTTAGGGATAGTAGAAGCACCTAATGAACAGCATGCCCCTAATAACATAGTAATAACATGTTATTACTAAGCACATTTTTTTTATATGCCTCGGGCGGGAATCCAACCCACGTCCTCCGATTTCGCGCCGGATGCCTAAACCACTCGGCCACCTGGGCACGCTCTTTCAAGCTGAAATTTTGTGCTCCAATTGTATTACTTTAACCTTCGTAGAAGACGGTGCGTGGCCATCAACCAGACTATTAGACTTCATCTGATCGAAAGAAGTGCTTTTTCATACACTTAACTCTCGGAATGATGTCGCTTCCCTTCTATATTTCTATATATGATTACAACCACTATCGCGTGCTAAGTTAAAATCATACAAATTATTTTGGCACAAATTGTATGCCCAGGGCGGGAATCGAACCCGCGTCCTCCGATTTCGCGCCGGATGCCTAAACCACTCGGCCACCTTGATTCCCGCCCGGACATAACATTTTGTGCTCCAATAATTTGTAAAATATGATTTTAGCTTAGCACGCGATAGAGCATGTAATCATATTTATATATAAAAATAGTACAATAGTGGTTTGTTTTCGTACTTTAGGCTAAGTGCCTGAAGTATGCTTATGCCTTAGCTTATTACCATTATTTCTTCAATAGAAGATTTTTGTCCTAAGGAGTGTTGCCCTCGAGCCTGCCAGAAACAACCGAGCAAAGCAAGATCTCTATAACAAGTTGGGTTCTGGAAATTTGTATGTACTGAATGTTTTATGTTTGTCCGATAATAACTTAGGAACGCCTGATTCATGTTCTGTGAAATTGGGTAGAAAGTTAGCTTATTTAAGAATACATATACGAGGCAAATCGATGTGGTCATTAAGATAAGGTCTTGGATATCTAAAAGAGGGTTAAACTACAAAAATCAATAAAATGGGTCAAATGGTCATATCGATGAATATCCGAATACAAACATTATAATTACATTGCACTTTGGTTTTTTAAAAGACAGCGCCAGACAATGCAGTAAAAATAGCCACATTAGCAAAGCTATGTTACGTAACTGTTACCTGAGCCTCTAATTAGTCGAAATATCCAACTTCGGGTCCAAAAAATAGGTATCCGCAAAACACATATGTATTGGCTTACTTTTGTTTAACTTCGTTCGTAGCATAATACACTTGCAAGCATTTTCCTGTGTAGATTAAGTTTCTTTTTTTTAAATCGGACTCGTATTGTTTGTACATTTTCCAAATATGAAATTATAATGTATTCGTTTGCTTATAAGTCAAAGTCGAGTTCTAAATATGCACAGAGAACAGACACAAATTAGCAGGTCGCTGCTGGCCAACGCGAAAATTAAACAAACTACCGTGGAAATAAGGTTAATATCAGCGCGCCCTACATCTCGTAATGGTTATGATAACCATGGCATAAATGATATTTTATTTGAGGCTTTTTCAATAGGGTAATAGACTTGCAATCCCAAAGAAACCAATGTTTAAGTCAACAATATAAGCGAAATTTGTACGTTTTTCGATTCTATCATTACTTAAAGCCGTCTTGTACTTGCACAGTAGGCAAATGTAGCGTGCGAGAGTTGCAGGCTATGGACACTACGCGGCGCTGCGCTTTAGATGCACAGCGCTCGTCAGGTCGATGTCCCCAGCCGCACGCTATCAGCTTCATAGTGTAACTAAAACAGTTGATCTACTTTAGGTATCTGCTACTAAATCCAGTACTCAATTATTATATTCTTGTGACTATTCCCTTATAGTGCAACTAACACAGTTGATAACCTTTAACTATTACTATTAAAATACATACCGTTAAGTGCTTGGCGACAGATTTTCAACTTGAGGGTAGTAGCTGGCCAGGCGGGTATTCGCAAAATGCCCTACCACCATGCCAAATTACTGGTTCTATCTAGAGGACACATAGTAGCACATACCGTTAAGTGCTTGGCGACAAATTTTCTACTTGAGGGTTAGGTAGCTAGCCAGGCGGGTAATCTCAAATTGCTCTACCACCATGCAAAATTACTGGTTCTAGAGGACTCATAGCGGCACATACCGTTAAGTGCTTGGCGACAGATTTTCTACTTGAGGGTGGTAGCTAGCCAGGCGGGCATTCGCAAAATACCCTACCACCATGCAAAATTACTGGTTCTGGAGGACTCATAGCGGCACATACCGTTAAGTGCTTGGCGACAGATTTTCTACTTGACACATAGTGGTAGGAAGCTAGGCGGGTATTTGCAAAATGCCCTACCACCATGCAAAATTACTGGTTCTCAAGGATACATAGCGGCACATAGCGTTAAATGCTTGGCGACAGATTTTTTACTTGAGGGAGGTAGCTAGCCAGGCGGGTTTTCTCAAAATGCCCTACCACCATGCAAATTACTAGTTCTAGAGGACTCATAGCGGCACATACCATTAAGTGCTTGGCGACAGATTTTTTTCTTGAGGGAGGTAGTTAGCCAGGCTGGTAATCGCAAATTGCCCTACCACCATGCCAAATAACTGCTTCTAGAGGACACATAGCGGCACATAGCGTTAAGTGCTTGGCGACAGATTTTCTACTTGACACATAGTGGTAGGAAGCTAGGCGGGTATTTGCAAAATGCCCTACCACCATGCAAAATTACTGGTTCTCAAGGATACATAGCGGCACATAGCGTTAAGTGCTTGGCGACAGATTTTCTACTTGAGGGTGGTAGCTAGCCAGGCGGGTAATCGCAAATTGCCCTACCACCATGCAAAATTACTGGTTCTGGAGGACTCATAGCGGCACATACCGTTAAGTGCTTGGCGACAGATTTTCTACTTGAGGGTAGTAGCTAGCCAGGCGGGCATTCGCAAAATACCCTACCACCATGCAAAATTACTGGTTCTGGAGGACTCATAGCGGCACATACCGACAGATTTTTTTCTTGAGGGAGGTAGTTAGCCAGGCTGGTAATCGCAAATTGCCCTACCACCATGCCAAATAACTGCTTCTAGAGGACACATAGCGGCACATACCTTTAAGTGCTTGGCGACAGATTTTCTACTTGAGGGTAGTAGCTAGCCAGGCGGGCATTCGCAAAATACTCTACCACCATGCAAAATTACTGGTTTTGCAGGACTCATAGCGGCACATACCGTTAAGTGCTTGGCGACAGATTTTTTACTGGAGGGAGGTAGTTTCTTAGAGGGCACTGCTGCTCACTTTCCGGTATTTTCCCTTAGTTGCTCTTACGACACCCACAGTTAGTAATTGGGGCGTGACATAGCCCCATGGGCTCGGCTACACTATTTACAGCTCACTGAACTAAATAAGTGAATTGTTTAGAAAACCATACTGTACTTTTTATACTGTGGCGCGTGAAAACAATGCCATCGAGAAAGTATTTTTTTTATTTGGCATGGTTTGAAATGACGTACAAGACACTCGCCTGATGGAAGATTCCCGCCAGCGGATAACCATAAATGTTGCAGTGTCACCATTCTGCTAATAATAATTCTGTTTATAAATATTTCTAGCTCGTAATCGCCGGAGAGAATTTTGCTGGAGAAAACGACACGCGTCCTACCTCGATGACGCCTAGGCGGGTACTGAATGACGTGCGCGAGAGCTTGAATCTTTAGATTTGTAGTTTATTTTTTCTTATTAAAAAACTATAGCTAAATTTGAAAATGTGCCTTTAAAGGTTACTAATAAATAACAAGCTCTATCAATTGGTAAAACTTCCACATAGTTTCATGATAGTATCTTTTAGTTCTACCTGATTTAAGTAGCGATATGGTGTCATGTTTGACATTTTTTTTTATCTAAGAAATTGTTCAAAATTACGTTTTTGACTTTGTACGTTCCTGGAGAGTATGTTCAACTTTATATAAATGATTTTATATATTCTAAATTTTCAATTCTATTCGAGTTACAGATTTTAAAAAATGTCTTAAGTAGGTACAAGCTCGCCTTAATTTATCCTGCAAAAGTAAAATAAGTGCAAATATATATTCTACATCTATGTACTACATATATAGTTGTAAATGTAAGAAGAAAAATTTCTCACAGGTAATAAATTTCGGAAAAGAGCACCTTTTGTCCCAGAATAAACAATAGTTATTATCTTGCAAGGAATCTCATAAAGCTACCTTAGAACGTTGCCAAATTTAATTAAGCATCACCGTCACTCGTTTTGCTCTTATTAACATTTCCATTCACGTGCGTATATTCAATCCCTTTATTTTAAGTTTCAGGGAAATAGTCAAACTGTTTGATAATTACAGATTGAACGACCAGGTAATAAAGAAACAAACCCCTCCGTTCTTTTTTTCATATTGGGAACTTGAACACACGATATCGCCGTCACAAATTTAATAATAATAATAATAATGGCAAAGAAAAATAATTTATTTATACTTATTTGAGGCATAACGATATGTATCACTATGAAAAGTGAACCAGTAATGGTCCTGCAACAATAGGATTGCCACGCGAGTCTATGGTTTGAATCTCTAAGCGGGCTTGAGCTACACTGCATGTAGATATACCAACTGCTAGCTACCACCCTTTTTATCCAGCAGCTGTCCTTAAAACTCAGTTTCCCTGTTTACCATTCTCGACCAAATCATCGCTTACTAATAGGTGCATAGATAGTGGTCAAAGGTTAACCTACATAGGTTAGCTGCTGAAAAAAGTCTTCTAAAAAATCTACTGCTGGCAGACGTGCTTATCATAATAAGTACAGGGTATTAACACAGTATTAACGAGAGCAAAGGAAAACGCGTAAACATTTTAACGTGAAACAAAAATAAGCAGGGGCTTTACCCTAACGTTTCTAGAACGAGTTTCCCGAGACATTGACTAATTGGCGTAAAAATCCATTATGTTACGCCAATGTAGGCATCTATTTTGTTCTCGCCGCGCCTTAGCGAGCTTTTAGTCATAGTAACTGTTGTGTAAGCTATGGTTTCAGAGGGAGCGAAGCCTAATCTCTAGCCTAATGATGCGTGACCGCGTCGTTCGACCGAACCGAGTTTATAATGAAATCGAGAAAACAAATCTCGGCGTAAAATCTGGTATACATACTTTAAAGATTGGCATTTGGAAAAGTGGATTATTTTTGATGAAATTCATCTGACTGGAAGAAATATATAAAGATATGATTACTTTTTTATATTTCACCGATACACTTATATTTTTATGGTACGCAGTGACATAAAAACGCTAAGTTCGCTGTTCCTCTGTGTACCTAAAACTAATATTTATTTGATTTAAACGTACCTAAATACCTCGTTACCAAATTTTACTGTGACCAAAATGCAATTACTCATATCATTATGTGCTTGTCAGCTTAAAAAGCTTAGTGATAGAAATAGGCATAAAAAGGTAAACTTATATGTTATAGTGACGAAACAAGCACGAGGACTAAGCTCTGCCTATAACAGATGCATTTCGTTAACGACGAATTGCACTGTGCCCGTCACACTGAGACGTACAGTTGTTAGTCTCATGTGCCTGTAATTTGTGTCTATGTCTGTTGTGTCTCGTAGCCATAGACACTGCCTACTCCGAGCCAAGAGCACCCGTCGCGGCAACACTGCGTCGCGCTCCCTTGGAATATAGTTTGAATATTTACATCGTGCTAAATAATAAAAATATGAAAAAAATAACTTACGGGCACAAGAGACTTAACATCAAGTGGCCCTCGTGCTTATTCCGACAAATATACACATAAATAAACACAAAACTTTTTTTTTAACGATAGCAAAAAAAGTCAAAATATTTGTTAGGACTAGCAGAAGTCAGCCCTAAGAGGTTGTTAGTAATTTATCAATAATCATGTATAATCATAATAAAGAGTGGGTATAGTAGGTTAAAATCTGATAGATTTCACCTTCATGTAACTGCACACTATAATCTAATGACGTAATGACTCAACAGCAATAATAACAATTGACTTAAACAAACCTAAATTGTCTCAAAGGTTTCTCTTTCAAGAAAACTTCTACTTCACCAGTTCATTCGGCATTATTATTTAATGAAAGTTCATACTACCACACAATAAATAACAGTTGTATGCTACATTTATTTGGCGCAGAAACAGAGAAGTATTGGTTTCGCCATCGGGGTAGCTGAATGCACCGAGCACTCCATAACATAACGTGAACGTTTTAGTAGACATACAATAAACTACAGAAACAAAGCTTAGACCAATTTCCTAATACAATGTATGTGGCTCACAGCTACAAGATCTGAATTGCATATCTCAGGAAACCATTATTCGAAGTAGGTAAGCGAAATTCAGAACTACGCATCTTTATCTACGCACTCATTTAAGCTATAGATATTGTATCTTGGCTTAGAGCGGAATGCAATTCGGCACAAAAATTATAGATCTTGCCATCCTTACCCAATATAATGAGTGTTTAAGTATTCAAACCACTTGGTTTGACCTTGGGCGCTAGTCACAGGGTCACCTGACGCCCAATTGCGGGCTTGATCACCAGGTGGAAATGGCACGCCACATGTTATGCCGCGTCGTGCAGGGTAGCACCCCATGATCCGGTAACGGATAACCATGGCAGGTTCGTGGTTGTGTGCGAAAGCACCCTTGCATTCCCGCAGAGAACTGCTAGAAGTGGAACATCGTGTGGTTACTCGGTCGGGAGACTTCCTGCCGCCTGCCCCAGAGTGGACAGGAATGCATTAAGGCATTTGCAAAATGTCAAAAAAAATGCCTAAGCTACCCTAACTAAAAAAATATTGCGTGGATAACAGATATATATTTTAGCAGCCAAGTATAACAAAAGATGACATTAGTCATACGCATATGTGCAATAGCACTGGACTGCCGAGCAGTAGGTCCATTATACAAATCCGTTACGGGTTTAGCTCCACCGAATGGTGAAAGGGCACTTTGCGAATTCTGTCCAGGATAGCTACCACTCTCTAGCAGAAAATCTGTCAAAGCACTAAAGGTGTGTTCACCAGTTGTCCTTAATGGACAGTGTTATCTATACGTTATATATGAAGCATGGTCCCTGGTTATAATTTCGTAACAAGAATATACATTTAATGCTACTTGGAATACATTTCCTGGAACTTTGAATATACAATTCAGATTAGTGAAATCTCAATATAACACGTATACTTATTTAGAATCTATAAGTTTAAAATAGTTATAAGCTGTATATGAATACATTGATATTTGAACTTCATTCCAATTCAAAGTTATTACACGATGTAAACTTTATATCATTAGTTAAAACAACTAATCTTCAGAAAAGCTTGGTATTTAAAGGTTGGTATGTAAAACACATAGTTCTTCCCCAAACGTAATAAACTTTGAAATTAGTGTGTGTGGATCAAATTCAAAGCATCTTTAACACTGAATTTCACTGTACTTATTCCAGTAGGGTAGGAGTTCTGTTCCACTTCAGTCTGACGGCGGGAGCGGTGGTGGACGCACGCTCTTTAACCCGTTGAAACCTTCCCTAGACACGTGTTCCTTAAGAAAATTACGATACGAACGCACATATCGATATCACATCAAATTTAACTAACAATGTTTTTGTTATGTGAGTGTTAGCGATACCATGAGTGCATAACTAAGCTGCACTGTGTTTTGGTGAGTATTGTAAAATATCACGATTTGACGGACGGGAATAGATTTTCAAGTTTAATGTTTATGCAACCTTGCAGCCGACCCAAATGAATCCCAAGTCGTAATTCAAATGTTTAAGTACTTAACAGATGGCGGCCCCATGAAAATCACTGTTTCATTAAACATTTAAATTTTAGGATAGAAGTTGTGAAGAATAAAAATGAAGTGCTACGTCCAATTGTCGTAAAAGTTTCAAGTTTTGATTTATGGAAATCGAGAATTTCTTTTGTAAAGAATCGTTTGAAACCATTTCACAGCCTACCGGTAAATGCCTTTCATATATTTGAGTCCATACTATTGAAATGTCTGGTACAGATATAATAAAATGGCATTGTTGGCCAAATTATCGTACAATATGGTACTAGTACACTAGTGGTATTAGAACTATCGACTTTATTGGAATTTTTAAAATTTTGTTCATCATATATTAACATTGACCTGAAAAAGTAATTGATGGGACGCAATAAGCTTCAAGTCAAAAGTGACCGCTCGTGGAAGCTCATTTAGTTTTTTGTATGTTTTTTTTACAAGTTGTTGACCGTTATTAACATAACACTACAAACTATATACAACACTTGAGCTACAACAACGAAAAAATTTAGATGACCTACAAGTCATTGCGGGCTCCCAGGCAGTCCAAATGCTCCAGCCCACTTCCAGTTGGCAGCGTGCCCAGCATAAAATTGTAAAAAAAATACTAGAAGGTATATTATAAATCACTTAAATTTCCTGAGAAATTAAATGTTTTATCTATTACCTTAGAACTTAAAATACTCACCGACGGCATATCCATTTTGGCTACTGAAAACGGGAGCAGATTTGCTAATTTTGAGAAGCTACCAAGTATTTAATTTTGTACCATCAAACAGGATGATGCATGCTGAATAAAAGAAGTATTGTTAAAGCACTACATTTTTGTGGTGAAGGTGAGCACGTTTCTCTAAATTACTAAATATAATTTATGAGACGTGTCGTCTCGTGGGTTTGTACCTTTTCAGGATACGTTTCTTTTTAAGGTCAATGTTAACCGTATATATAAAGAACAAAATTTTAAAAATTCCAATATCATCGACAGTGTACTAATACCACCAGTGTACCAGTACCACATTGTACGATAATTTGGCCAACGATGCCATTTTATTAATAATTATCTGGACCACACATTTTAATAGTATGGACTCAATAATTTGTAAGCCATTTCCCGGTAGGCTGCATAATGATTTCAAACTATTCCTTACAAAAAGAATTCTCGATTTTAATTCGTTTTCCACAGGTCAAAACTTTTAACTTTTACGAATATTGGACGTAGCACTTCATTTTTATTGACGATATGTCTCGTGGGTTTGTAAATCATTATATATTTGCAATACTCTAATATTTAAATTATACAGTTCGTCAGTTCATTCAAGTCTTATTTAGATATGTTACACCTTCTTTATCTTTAATTTTAGAGACCATCCAGATTTTGGGTCATGAATTAAATCTTCATTATTTATTTATATATAATTTAGCTACCTAGATAATGTGTTTTTAATCATATTACTTAAAGTTCGCTCATCAAAGTGTCAATCAATCGTGCCTAAAAGGGTTTGTGTAACTACACCACTATAAAACTAAACGCAAAAGTTTTGCAACTCCTTCGTTGGATAAATATTGACTTAAACCGAAAACTTTTTACACAGTGGTTTCAGTTATTTCATCCAGTACTGTGGTATAAATCAACGGTTGAACTCTAATAGGTGCTTTTAGGATTTCATACCTAAAGGGCAAAACGGAACTCCGCTTTTCGTTCATCCCTATTTCACGGTCCTCTAGCTAGTAAATGAAATGAGTTACAAGTACAAACCGAATATAATATATACTGCCTTTAACCGAAATATTATATATCATATTCTTTAATTAACCAAGAAATACTGAAAACACTGATTTATTATGTGGTTTTGAAGCTGTAATCAAAAGCAAAAATCAAGAATGATTGTTGCGAGAGCGAGCTAGCTCGTACAAGAGCTAGCAGCTGTTGCCATGCGGAACCTACAAAGAAATAGGTCAATTTTGAATATGGCCAATGTTTTGTTAATATCAAGATATGTAATAAGACATAGTAAAAGAAGATTATATGAGCTATCCCTAATCTTAGCACGATATAAAGCCGGAAATGAAATATATAATACACAAAACTTTACTTTTAGGGGTATTAAAGCTTTTATGATGAGATATTTATATAATTGACACAAATAGAGAAAGCTACATTTTCACGTTAATAATAATAGTGCAATAATTAACCAAATACTGTTATGTAGTTAACTTTTATGCTGTAGAAGTCGCAGCAAGTGGTATACAAACGAAATCTCTATATAACCTACTAAAAGACCTTGGCCTGTCAAGGACTACCGTAACTTCCATCGTAGAACGTGTATCCAAGTGGGCATTAGTAGGATCTTACCAAGTTTAGCTAGGCAGGGGAGGAGGCTCGAGCGGTGGACAGAGCATTGATGACATCGTAAAGGGGCCTCTTAACCCTTAACTCCCTGGGTTGCAAGTCCAAGGCGCCTGTGACATGGGCCTCTTCCTCTGCAACGTTATGGACCCGGTACTCGCACGGTGAATCCATGTACTGCTCAGTTATTCGTCTCTCTTCGAATGGCCAGCCAAGCGAACAAGCTTAAAAAAAATTAAGTACAGGAAGTCGCTTTTACGGTAACTCCCTAAACATGAAATCACAAAAAATACCTGAACTGTGAAGCTGAAATTTGGCAAGTAGGTAGTCTATAAGTGGGAGACATCAGCTAAGAACTGATTTTGCGATCGGGTTGCAATAAGGGGGTCAAACTGGGCCTCAAAATTTGTATGAAACTTCTATATTTTAAAAGTTAGGAGCGTGAAACTCGGCAAGTTGGTATTTAATAGGTAGAATACGTCTTTAGAGAACGGATTTTGGAACAGGGTCGAATGAATGAGTTCAAATCGGGGCTTCTTCAAAGTTTTTGAAATTCAGCATTACGTTAATTATGGGATGAATTAAGGGACACAAATAGGGGTTATAGATAATATTTAAGTCTTATATTCACGCTGAAAACGACTGGACTTATGAAACCAAAATTTACAACGTAGTTTATAGGTAGGATCCGTTAACTAAGGACGGATTTTGCCACAGGGCCGAATTAAAGAAGTCAAATTGGGGCTAAAATATTTTATTACATTCCCGTGTTTTTTAAATAAGGAGCATGATATTCGGTATTCAGTTTATGATGATATAAAAATTTATTTTTTTATTTTAACCTTAAAAACGCTTCACGTATATAGCTGAAATTTGGCAATAGGTAGCTTATAGGTTGGAAACCCTTTAATCTTGATCCTGAAATCCCCTTTTCAGGATCAAAATTCAAGGGTATTTTAATGTACTAAGGGTAATGGTATCTAGGTAGAGTGTAGTAAGGCTGTGGATAATTATTATGAAAAATTCTATTTAGTCGAGATTGAAGTAGACGTTAATATCGATTGATGTCAAGGTTGAGGTAATGTTTATTAAAATATTTATATAAATATATTTTAATTGTGAAAGAATGAGAGTTAATATAAATATACTATTACAAAATTCAATTTGAAGAAGACTTAAGTAAACGCGGGCGAAACCGCTGGGAAAAGCTGTTAAAGTATATTTTTATATTATTTGTACAGGTTGAGATGAAAGGTCGCGAAGTTGTCCGGCTTGCACTTAAAATTTTTCCTTTCGTTGTAATTTTCTGTACAAATTTAGGTTATCGATAAACGGCTATGTGTCACGACTATGCCTATTATCCAGGGTCATTGTGTCAGTCCTAGATAACACTGATTATTGTTGCGACCTTTCGTTTAATTAATTAATATACTAAATTAGATACCACACTAAATAAGAATAATTTATTAAGAATAAGAATAATTCATTATCAAAAAACACAATTAATGACAGTTACACTAAATTATGAAATGCTTACAGTTAAAAGTTGGTTAGGTATGTCAAGCGTTGGCAGTGGGTCCCAAACTAGGCAAAGCCTGTATCTTGGGCACCCTTGAGGACGTTACAATTAGATTTTAGTCACACAGAGTTGTACATGTTCACAAATTAAGGATGTTTCACGAGCTGAATATATCGTTATGATTTAAAAAAAAACCATAATATTCAGATCACATAATATGGACACTAATTCACTTACCTCGGTAAGGACTTATTTGAACTGTAAATTTCAATATCTTCAGTAAGCATGGTGGTCATTACAGAGGACGTATTGAAGAGAACTATGGTTGTGATATAATTATTCAAACGTAATTTCCCACAATAACTTACGATATAAGAGGCACTATTAATACTATTAATACCCATGCTATTGCGTGCGTAGCATTTGCCTACGGCTACGCGGTGCCGCTACGTATTTTAATTTGGATTATTAGCACAGTAATAGTAAAGAAAGATTTTACGATATTCTTTTATTTATTTTTTATGTGCCTGATAGTTTAGCCTTTGACCACTATCTCACCGTGTAAGTGATGATGTAGTCGAAGGTGTTGTTCAGGCTAACCTAGAATTACTGACTCTCAAAGACCGCTGCTGGAACACACCGTTAGGTGTTTTGGGACAGATTTTTCTACTTGACCTACCACCATGCAAAGGTTCCATTTCCTACCTACCTACCTACCCATTCACCTAGTACGGTCAAACGAGTACTTTACTTTAATTATATTACAGATATATTATGCCCATTAAGGTGTCAACCCGAAAGTTTAATAAACTGTCGTAAAAGTAATAGGGGTTGTACACGCAATAAGCATTTGTGGAAACAGTTTGTCGTAGATCCCATCCCAAAAATGGTAAAAACCAGGCATGTTTTACACGAACTTTTTGGTCATATTTGACTAAAATATTACCCATAATGAAATGCACCATCTAGTTAATAAAACTTGAATATATTGTATGCGTTGATTGCGCTGTAAGCGCTTCCGTGTAAGTAAATATTACATATAAATTGTCAATGAATCATCATTATACTGTAATAAAACCGGTCTGTCGGTGGTATAGATTGTGGATGTTTTTCCTGATATAAATATAAAGTTACGTTCAGTTCGAGATCAATCACATTAAATTTGGAGTTTATAATTTAGAGCAAAAGCAAATAACGTGAAAAAGGGTCGCGTCTTGTACGGATATACAATAAACGAGACTTTTTCCACATTTTGCGTAGAAGCAATGATGACCGAGCGATAGTGGCTATGGACTGCCGTGCCGCATTACCCTGGTTTGATCCCCACCGCCGGCTTGAGCTTCAGCGCTTGGTGGAAGGGCAGTTTGCAATTGCCCACCTGGCCAGCTACCATCCTCAAGTAGAAAATCTGTCGCCAAGCACCTAACGGTGTAGTCCTTGAAAGCCAGTGAAATTACAGGCACATGAGACTTAACAACTATGTCTCAAAGTGACGGGCGTAATGCAATCCATGACTTGTGATGAAATGCGTCTGTTATAGGCAGAGGTTAGTCCGCTTAGCATCAGGCGGGCCTTCGAGCTTGATCCGTCACAATAATATAAAAAAAAAACTTGTGCCCTATCTTAAAATCTGTGTGCTACTAACAAGTAAACGTCAATGATAATTTTTAATTTTAGCTTTATTATTATTTGTACAAGTATGTAATCAAATACTCGTAACACATATTCTGTGTAAAATGCATTTGATATAACACTTTAAATAATAGTAAAAAATTAAACGGACGGACGCTGACGTCTGCGGCGACAAATTTAACATGCATATGGATATGTTGCTGGATCATCTTACTATTGTATTTAATCACGTAAAACGTGAGATTTTAAGAGAATTTGTTACGATATCTGTTTTTTTTATATAATTACATTTGTTAGTTACTGGTAAACTATATTTTAAAAAAATCTGACGGTTTTGGGGGTGCTTAGAATTACGTGCACTGGTTTTCAAAGTGCTATATAAGACTTACTTCAAGGTATATATTGGTTTCCATTAACTTTGTAGTATTAAGTTGCAGCTAGCACTTACGTACTTTAAGTACAATTTAAGTGTCGTTTCAAGTAAGTAACATAATTTAAAAATAATCGAAGAAAATTTACTTGAACATATTTCAAGTAAATTTTCTATTGTTATTTCAGATAGATATCAGGCCGGGGCTCCGCCCGCGTTTAAATCGGGTAGCGCGCAAATCCATTAAAATCTTTTTGTGCAGTATGCAGTATTTGTGGATAAGTATCTTATGTCCTTCCGGCAAACTATTTCCATACCAAATTCCATCCAAATCGGTCCGATAGTTTTTGAGTTTATTCGTGACATACAAAAATACAAATCTTTCTTCTTTTTAATAGTAGTGTAGTTGTAGACGTAGATATAAATGTAGGTGTAGATATATTTTCTATAGCATTGATTGAAATTGTTATATTTCATTTCGTATTCCTTTTTTTTCCACTGCAATTGTATTTCTAGTGATAATTTAATAGTTTTGTTGGAAAATTTTAGCTGTTGTATCATTAATCCTCCGTGACGTCACAAAATGGCTCCAACGGAAGACCAGCGCTGATTTTAAACTAGCACATGCTGAGTTGGGGACCAATTATTTATGATGTCAAGCAATTATTAACATGTCTGTCACTTAACATGTCTGTCACTGTTATGTAAATATTTGTTGTAAATTGCTAACATCATAACTATATTAACTTTCTATTCATTCATAGTAATTAAACAATTTTAAACGGTTTAAATCGCGTATATTTATCATTATTTTTGTCCAGACGTTTCAAACACTTTGCAGTGATCGTGGTCACGGGGTGACTTTCTATTCATTCATTTCATAATTTTTAACATAATACGAGTATTATTATTTTAAAGTTGCTAATAACTAAATTACCATAATTGTGCTAAATAAGCTACTAGCGGGACAATTTGGAAATTCTTGCTATAGACATGACTTTCCACATTCAGGTATTTATATATTATAACATACCTAAGCGTATGATTAATAACAGGCTCATGCCTACAGGACACGAAATGCAACTCGAGCAATGAAAGGCAAATTTTATCTTGAAAATATCCTATTTTACTTTCTAACTACCACTACCTATTTCGACATTATTTACTGATGTCTACAAATTTTACAGTAAACCTATTTACACTTTTATTATCTTAACCAAATACTACAAACTATATACAACACTACAGCTATTGCTATATACTATATACTACAAACTATATACAACACTACAATAAAAGCATTTGGACTCATAGGCAGTCCAAATGCTCTAGTCCACTATCAGTTGGCAGCGTGCCCAGCATGCTGGCAGCATGCCCCGTTGAATTGCAATGCTTATTCTTTGAGCCAAATAGGTGCCAGCATTTTGATCACGCGTCACATCGACCAAGCGCTCTAATAGATTTTGGAAAATACGATGAGCTCTCGGTCCCCACGGACCCAACGTCTCCACACCCAACGGCTCAAATATGTAACCCATACCGAGGTTAGCATATTTGGGCCGCTTGAGTTGCTCCGCCGAAGTAGCCGCAGCGCCAGCCCTCACGTTGGTTTCAGAAAGATGTGACGGCGCTAAAGTGTCTACGCATGTAGCGTCCCACACTAAGGGCCGTCCTAACTTCCATGGAACCAGAGTCATGCCGTCAGGTCTTTTACCATCGTCACGCATCAGACCGTTCGGTTCGAGAACAGCTGGAACATTGGCGCTGGTAAAAGCCCGGCGAATGATATCGTTAAGGCTGGCGTGGCGGGAAATTCGACCAGCACTTCGAGAGCAGGAGAGGCCATGGTGACCGAGTTGGTCAACTGCAGTACCACACTGGCAGTGATGTGGAACACAACACCTTGCACCCAAGCGTAAGCTAATAGCGAGACGAAAAGCGGAAGGATCTATAAGGCTACCAGTTTTGTAAGAAGGAATGGCTTGTAACCAAAGACCTGATTCCCACATAGAAACAGCGAGAATACGAGCACGATCTGCGATACTAGGGCACGTATTTAAAAGATCTTTCCGTGCTAGCTCGCATAGGAGCCGATCCCACTGTTTCTGAGATGACAACATTTTTGGGAACTTTGTATTTGAACAAGCCAGTCCTCATGTGGTTTTGGCCTCAGCCAGATATGCTACATCAAAAGAGCCTAAAGATGGTGCAAGATTTTCTTCTACTAATTTGTGTGTACTGTGTACAGAAGACAAAAAAAGCTGGTAATGCCACACTAGTAATTTTGCGTATCCCTATGCCCCCCAACCTCACAGGGAGGGAAGCTTGCACCCAAGCCCTATCATCCATCTCAACATTCAAAACCGAAATTAACGTTTCTTCTAATAAATTGTCTAAGCTTAAAAGAAGCTCACTGTGTTTCCACAGCTCACAACACCTCAAAAAGAATGTAAATTTAGGAACGAAAAGGCAAAATCTAATAATAGTAAAAACCATATGGGCGTTAATTTTGAATAATTTGCTAGAAGCATTTCTAAACTTTTGAATTTGTTCTTCGACAAATGGTGACAAAGATTCGTCAAGAATCGGTGAACCCAAAAGACGGAGCGAACTTTTTTCTACTAATTTTATACCAGGCGCAAGTAAGTTGAATTTTTCAATAATCGAAACTTTATCCGGACAAGTATCACAAACAAAAAGTTCACATTTGGAAAAATTTAGTTCAAGGCCAATAAGACGAAAATCATCTATAAGTACTCGCAAGTCATTCAAAACCGTGTTCGCATCGCCTCCTAAGGTTCCGTCATCCAAATACCAAACGTTAAGTTTTGATTGGAGACGTTGAATTATTGAGTGGATGGCAAGGCTAAAGATGGCTGGCCCCAGAGGATCACCCTGTTGACATCCTACGGAAGATAATATAACATTGTTTTGGTATGTTAATTTTGATGGTTTGCCGTAAAATTGCCAAAGAAATGGGTATAATTTCGGAATTTTATCTTTCACTTCAGTCAAAAGGGTGCCTCTATCTAATGAGTTGAATGCATTTTTAACATCCACCTTCAAAAGCACATCTCCACAATTTTGATCAAGAAATGTGCAAAGTGAATGTACAGCAGCCTCACAACCACCCTGCGAACCAAAACCGAGTTGTAGTGGTTGAAAAAGATTACTTAAAAAAGCAACCTTTTTCCTACAACCACATTTGGCTGTGAGGCGACGATAAGTGTTGCCTACTGCTATAGGCCTAATACCACCATCTTTTTTATTGAGGGCACATAAATTCGCACCGTACAGAATTTCGGTAATTTCATTGTTGACCTGACCCGACAACATCAAATTAACCAAAGCCGTCACATCTCTTAGAAGTGTCTCGCCTACCTCACCAGAACTATAAGATAAAATATCTTTTAAGTGCTGAGGCGTCAGGCCATCTAGACCACCGGCTGAGCCACTTAGAAAAGATGCCACGGCTGCAGAAACATCCTGTGGGGTCACCCCAACAATGTCATTATTTTGTTCAGGAGAGTCGGGAAGGTGGAGACCTGCAGTTGCAGGCGGGTGCTTTTCTATTAGGGAATTCAACGTGTCAGATGTGAAAGGGGCGATTGTATCACTCGAAAACAAGATGCCTGCCGCGTTTTTGATGTCACCATCATTAATTTTGTTTTCTACTATTTTAATAGTAGCTGAATCGACATTATTTGTTTTTGGCTTCCGCCGCAGTGGCGGAATTATTAAAGTTGAGCCAAAAGATTGCTCTTCCCGTGCCCTGTATTTCACGCAGTTTTCCTTTACTCTAGTTGTAAGGGATTTTTTGTTAGAAGGATCAAAATTTACGTGAAATACGTGGTACGGGAATGCTAGAAGATGCTCCCAGGCTTGCGTAGTATTAGTAGCCAAAACGTTTTTAATCGAACAAGATAACGATTGGGCAACAGAAATTCTCGCCCCCCGAGTTATGCGTTTTATAATAGGAATATTATTTTTGTACGAGCTTAAAACCTCCCAAAACGGTTTGGCAGGGGTAGCAGGGCTCGCAACACTGCTATCTTAGCTACTACTTACTGTTTGATTATTTATTGGCGCCGAAAGGGGAATTTCCAAATTTTTATGACACCTTTTTTGGTGAATTTTTAGGCCTTTTTGACCTATAAAATATCGAGCCTGGGGGCACTGCGGACACAACATCTGGCTGTCTTGCGATACAAAAGTCCCAACTACTTCATTCATTGTTTGGGTACAAAGCATTGTTTACAAAATAGATCAAAGCTTATCTTAGAATCTCTAGGGTGTAATAATTAATGTTATAATAATTAATCTTTTATATTAACTGTTGCTATGTGATATCAGGTTTCCTTGAATACGTTCAACGCGAGTAATACACTATTTGCCAGTAAATTCTTATGAATCAGAACATAAAAATCTTTCTCAACCATTCCAAAAATAACAGTCAAACATGCTTACCGAATTCTTCAATGTATACGTATGAAAAGATAAACAAAGGAGTGTGTTACATAAATATCCAGATAAGATTTCTGAAGTAAGCCACTGGGATAGTGAATAAAGATTATTTCTGAACAGTCATTTCAGTTTTATGAGGTCAAGCTGTGAACCTTCATTGTTGGGTTCTATTTATAGAAGCCAACCCCTCTTGTTGCGAATGGTTACCTAAAATGGATACACAGTATGATTTTTACAGACTTAACGGAACAATGCGCGGTGGATGGATATCAATTCCATGTCGTGTTTTACCTTATATCTACTATTACCAACGCGCTTCTTGATCGTAAGAGTTATTTTATCACGACAAAAACTATGTGTGAAGCCTCCATTATATTTTTTATTGCAAGCAGAAGGAGAGATGAACGAAAGTATATGTTTCACAGAAGGCATTGACTTGAGCTCACCGCATGGTGGAAGGCATTTTGCGAATGCCCGCCTGGCTAGCTACCACCCTCAAGTCGAAAACTGTCGCCAAGCACCTAACGGTGTGTTCCGGCAGCAGTCCTTGAGAGCCAGTGAAATTACAGGCAAGTGAGACTTAACAGCTATGTCTCAAGGTGACGGGCGCAGTGCAATGCATGACTTGTGATGAAATGCATCTGTTATAGGCAGAGGTTAGTCCGCTTAACATCAGGTGGGCCTCGTGCTTGTTCCGTCACAATAACATGGAAAAAAAACACCTTAGGATTTCCAGTTAAATGTAATGTTTTTCTGTAAATCCATAAGAAGAACTCGAGGCAAAACCACGACCTCAGAGCTGAATCAAGGGTTATGATGGAAGCATTATAAAAGGAGAAGAATGTGCGTTGAAAAGATGGAAGGAGTTGTTTGAAAGTTTATTTGAAAGAGAGGGTGGACAGGTTCCATGAATACAATGATGAAAATGAAAGCAGCGTAGATGATATTTTGAAAGCTTTAAAAGGTTTTAAATTAGGTAAGGCTGCAGCCTTATATCCCGCAGGATATGATAGAGTGTCAGTCGAGATGCTGAGAACTGGGCGAGGCAAATCAATGATCTATTGTCTATTGAGAATATTTATTGTAATGCAGATGATAGCACTGGTGACGTCAGATGCCATTCATGCAAATATCTCCCGTTTGCTAGTAGAAGAGAATCGGGTAAGACTTGATTCTGACTTGTCACTTGAACCCCGTGTAGACATATGTCTGTGCATTGTCTGTGCCACAATTCCAAGGTACATCCTTGACCATCTATAGTAGTATCGGGATCCTTGGGGTCTGTACAATGGAGTGTTCTGAGGAGCTCTTTCATATGTTGCCAACTCCTGAATTCCGCCAGCGCACCACACTACCTTGAGCTTCCCGCTCGACTACTCAATGGTTCTCTCGAACGTTTATACCGCGTACTATAAAATTTTGCAGGGAATTTCCCGCCTAAGTCTTTCTTCTGCGTTACGATATAGGGTGGTTTAAAAAGGGATTCATCATCGGCATGGCGTTGGTAACGCATTTTTGGTTTTACAATTTTCCATAGGCGACGGTGACTACTTTCCATCAGGTCGGCCGCCTGCATGTCTGCCTACTATTAAGCAATAAACAAATAATTTTTAAGTGTCTAAAAACGGCAAGCCCCTCTTAATGGGGAAGGCCATTGTTATTTAGTAGCTATTGACGTGATTGTCTAAAAACACCTAATTCACACTTCTTTACCTTTTGCGTTATAATCGCTTCTAAAAATTAGATGGTAATGGAGATGAACTTCATATTTTCATATTCAAATGTCGAAACAAATTACATTTAAATTGTACTTTCTAGTTAGGCAATAAGGCTACTGAAAAGTTCAGGGGCCTTGGACGCAGAATTAAATTATCAAGACATATGACTATCAAGACAGTAAAATTCTCAATGAATTACAATTTGTGTCACAACGCACTTCACTAATATTGAGATCTAAACTAAAAGCTTACTAATAGGTACTCGTATATAAATTTTGGTCAGCATCTGTCTTATTTATATTTCTGATACGAAGTTTGATATAACAAAAGAGATCCACATGAATTGGTACGCCATGCGTAGATTTATGTGCTTCAATAGATAAGAACAAGCACCCGCAATCAAACGTGGCAGGTACTGTATAGGGTTGCCCATTCACCCTCTCAAAATATTTGGAGCGAGCGTTTTCAGCCAGAAAAAATAATATATAGGTATTTCCTATTACTAATAATAATTAATAATAATTTATTGTATTTCCACAAATATCGTAAAATTCATAGACAATCATATAATTACAGAACATAATAGTTTCTTACTGATTAGAAAACATTGGTACCCAAACTAGGAGCCCTGTGTTATGGCATACCAATGCCCTCCGCCGGACATACGAGTATGTATATAAATCTATATACAGTTCAATTAGATGAATTAATTGTGTTAATCTAATTAACACTAAGTATTAATATAATGGTGTTGTATAGTGTATTTGAGGGTGTGTCTGTGTGTACGTGTGTACAGATGAGTGACAGTGTGGGAATGAGCATGTATGTAGGGGTGAGTTATGAATGTGTATATTATATAAAACACAGTACTTACTGATTATAGGAGAATACGAATGAGGCATGTTTGGACTTTATGATAAAACTACCAATACCGATTCTGTGGCTATATAATCCAAGGTAAGTAGCCATTCCCTTATTGTGATTTTACAGGAATGACTGTTCATAGGGTATATACCCAATATTTTGTGTATATTTAACTAAGGTTGGATTCAATCAACCAAGCCATCTTATATGTATACTTATAAAAAGATATTATCTCATTGTGTTTTATGGCATATGCCTCTGTTAACAACATACTAGGAACTATATACTACACTACAGCTACTACAATAAAAGTATTTACACAACCTACAAGTCATTGCAGACTCGCAAGCAGTCCAATGCTCCAAGCCATTACCAGTTGGCAGCGTGCTGGTAAAATCCCGGCGAATGATATCGTTAAGGCTGGTGAAAATTCGACCAGCACGACAGCAGGAGAGGCCATGGTGGCCGAGTTGATCAACTGCAGTACCACATTGATAATAGTGTTGAATCATAATCATAACACCTTGCACCCAAGCGTAAGCTAATAGTGACACGAAAAGTGGATGGCTCTATAAGACCAGTTTAGTAAGAAGGGATGGCCTGTAACCAAAGACCAGATTCCAATTTCACACACAATGAGCGAGAATACGAACACGATCTGCGATAGTAAGACACGTATATAAAAGATCTTTCCGTGCTAGCTCGGATAGAGACCGATCGTACTGTATCAGAGATGACACAATTTTTGGTAATTCAGAATTTGGACAAGCCAGTCTCCATGTATTTTTGGCCTTAACCAGATATGCTTTTTACTCTAGTTGTAAGTATTTTTTTTTAAAGCTAAATTTTCGTGAAATTTCTGGTACGGGAATAAAAGATAGTCTCAGGCTTGCGTGGTATTATTAGCCAAAACGTTTATAATTGAACAAGATATCGATTGAGCAACATAAATTCTCGCATCCCGAGGTATGCATTTTTATAAACAAACAGATTATTTGTAAGACCTTAAAACCTCCCAAAACGGTTTGGAAGGCGTAGCAGGGCTCGCAACATTGCTGCTACTAACGTTTTGAAGATTAAGTGGTGCTGAAAGGGGAATTTTGATCTTTTTATGACACCTTGTTTGGTGAATTTTAAGATCTTTCTGACCTTTAAAATAACGAACGTCACAACATCTGGCTGTCTTGTGACACAAAGGGCCCCACTTCTGCATTTGAGGTTTGGGTACATAGCATTGTTTACAAAACAAACCAAAGCTTATCTTATAAGCTCTATAGAGTGGTGTCTCAACCCAGGTGAAGTTTCGCTTTCAATTTTATTATTGTTTGTGAGTGAGAATGTGAAGATGTTATTATGCTTTGTCGCGAAAACGGCTCAACCGACTTGGATGAAACTAAAAGTATAGATATTTTAGGTTCAAATTATTCATTTACTAAAGAAAAGTTTTTATCGTCATCATTATTATCACTATACATCTCTAAGTTGGTGAAACCGCGGGTATACTTATGTTATAAATATGTTTATTATCTTGTATTTTTCCCAGGTTTTATGAAATCTGACAACCCTAGATAGGGGCTCGTGAAGGGCCTTCAGTAATTGTGTATACAGAATCCGACCAAACCTACAATTGTGCTACAACTCAACCTGTGTAGCGCCATAACGAGCTTGTTTATCTTCCGCCTTGTGTAGTTTATTAGCAGATACAAATAATCTAGAAGTTTCGTTTTCTTTTCCCGTATATCTCTTGTTCCGGCTTCGAATACAATAAAATTGATATAAATCTGGGAATAATGATCCAGAGCAATTTTAGATCTCGTTGTAAATTTTTTTCGTCAGAACTCGTTCTCTCTTTTCACATTTCTGTACATTTGTTATGAAAGTAGAAGGTTCCCATACTTAATACTATCTACTAAATATATATTTTAAGTGTTTTGAAGCTGAGGAATCGATTCCTCAGTTCAGATGAACATTATCTATCCACATAGTATTGGGTATGTTGAAAAGTTACCTTTTATGTCCCGAAATTTAAAATAAATACCTAGTTACATACATATACACATTTTGTTATATTATATACATTTTGAAGCAATGATAGCTGAGCGGTAATAGCTATGGATGCTGTGTCGCAGGTACATGGTTCAATCCACACAGCCGCGCCAACTTGAGATTCACCGCATGAAGGAACAGCATTGGCTAGCTACCTCCCTCAAGTAGAAAATCTGACGTCAAGCACCTAACAGTGTGTTCCGGCAGCGGTCAGTAAAATTACAGGCACATGTGACTTAATAACTGTATGTCTCACAGTTTCGGGCGCAGTATTCGTTATTTGTGACGAAACACACGTTAAGGTGCTTGAATACAGATTTTTCTATTCTTATCTTCAATTTTTTCATGTTTAGGTGAAGGATGACGCGGCCAACGACGGAGCCCTTAGGGCTCTTAGGTCGGCTCACCAGCACGTCGACGACTACTACCAGCTCAACCCCCAGCACGGTTGGCGTGGCGAAGCCTAATGCCAGCAGCAACAAACGACCTACACCCATCATTATATACCCCACTGGTAAGATTAGCCCTACTAGCCATTTCACCATTCTAGGTCTTCTCGAGACCATTTTCGTAAACATTATTTTATATTGTTGCGCAAAATATAACCTGTGAGGTTTAAAAAATGTTTTCACTAATTGGTTTTTATATTATATTTCCGTATTTTATGAATTGTATTTTGTTAGCTTGTTCGCTTAACACGCAATAATGGAAATATTGCATCATCTGAATGAAGCTAGTCGTATCATCAAAAACAAGTTTAGTTGGAAATAAAATCTTGTTTGTAGGACTACTATATGGTTCTTTAGATGTATCTGCTCTATGTCTCTCCTTTAACGGTTTAATAAGTTGGCATCGTCAGGACCACTATGTCCTAGTTATGAATGAATTTCTATTGTTATCATTATCGCCGATGCCAATGAGTTAGAAAAAGAACGTAAGGATAAGTTGGAACTATTACTTATTTACCACAGTAGCTTAGATTGGAAGACCATGCTATATTATATGTGAACCACAGGGACGGACAATCACGAGTATGAATACCAGTGGTTCAAATTTCTTCTTTCGTTGTGATTTTGTAAGCTTCCTCACTTGGCAGGCGTTAATGCAATGCAAAGATAACAATAACAAATCTTGTTCTTCTAAATATCCTTTCAACCCATTTTGGTAGTACCCAACTTACCTCGTAGATGTACCTACATAAAGGCAAATCTAATAACTGAGCGTAAGGTAAACAATCTCAAACAATAAATTGGGTACATATAACATTCATAAGTTTAATAAAGAGAACGTACACCCTCTGTACAAACATACACGAATACCGCTCCGTCGACATGATTAGCTAGGTGAGGTATTTCACAAGAATTCACACCTTAGCAAAGCTACCAAGCCTTCAGAGACCCGCAAAGGAATGTTCCTAATCCTGAACCGACATTTAGCGCGTAAATAATTCAGTGACACAGGGATTAATTAGTCTAGGGTCTTCTACTACCGAAAGCTTTTACTCTGAACGGCGTGCCTTGATAACTAAATTAGAGAGCCATGCTTTCTACACGATTGGGAAAGGTTATTTCACTCAATTAAGTTCGGGTAGCTAAACTGTAGTCAGGAGTTTATATGAGGCATATTAGGAAGCTCTATTTACTCGACGTCGAAACAGTATCCTATTGTAACATTTGAAGCGATTCGTAGTGGAACAAATATTCCAAATGACTTACCAATACGACTATGGCAAGTCGAGTACTAAATCCAAATTTACAATTATTGTCTTAAGCGCTCTGAATTTAACACAAGAACATAATTGCACATAAGCACTGAAAAACAGCGTGACGAGTGCATGAACATGTCACGCGGCTTATGCTGAGTGTAACCCTATTGCCCACAATATTTATGAACCGCTTAATTTTATATTATTAAAAGCTTTTTTTTAACTTGCAATGTATGTATGTAAGTATGTTTGTTCGGGTGGAATCTTTGAACTCAATTTTTTGAAGTAGTTAACTTGGAATATATGTATGTAAGTATGTTTGTTCGGGTGGAATCTTTGAACTCAATTTTTTGAAGTAGTTAACTTGCAATATATGTATGTAAGTATGTTTGTTCGGGTGGAATTTTTAAACTCAATTTTTTGAAGTAGTTAACTTGCAATATCCGTATGTAAGTATGTTTGTTCAGGTGGAATCTTTGAACTCAATTTTGAAGTAATCTTTTACCGATTGAGCTGAACGCTGCTCCTTTATACACGTTTAGTTTGGATGGTAGGTAATGCATGATATGGTGTGTGACATCATTCTAAATCCAATATGGCGGACCATCCAAGATGGCGGAATAGTTATTTTTAATGCATTTCTACCATTTGGATATCAAATGAAAGGGCTTGTTGAAAGAAATTCGGAAAAAAATTTGGCGTCATTCTAAATCCAATATGGCGGACCACCCTAGATGGCGGATTAGTTATACAACCTTTTATGATCATATAAATTGTATGAGGTTTATGTGAGGTTATAAGTTGATAGTTAAAATTTAAAAAATAATATTTTCTTCTTTTTAAAAGCTTGTATTAAAAAAGATTTTTTGCTCGAAATTTATTTAATTCTGTATATATGTTATTTGTATGGCAATTAATAGATAATTAATTTCATAATAAACATTATTTTTCGGTAACAAATACAGGCCATCGCGCGAGTTTAAAGGCTACGCCGCTACGAGGCCACTCCTTGAAAATACTGACGTTAGTAAAATACCCGGTAGGATTCAGGTGATCATTCATTTGTCAAGATTTTATATTATGTGCCCTACTGATATGGACGTGAGTGGTGGCATTTTGATAATTTGCCGCATGTTTCTCTTAGTCGCTTAATACGACATTCAACAAAATGATATTGTAGTCTTTGTATGGCCGGGTACTGAAGCGCTCTGAAATGTAATTTCCTAAATATACCAAGTTGCTCCTCAACGTTGCCTGTAGGTATCACCTACTAATAAGGATTATTATTTCAAGCCTAATTTGGTTCACAGAGGCGGCGAGAACTCACCCCTGTTGTAGGAAGTTCTGGAATTTACAACAATTATGGGTTAATATCTCTTCCAAGATTCGCATACCTTTGTCATTATTATTTTATAGCCGTCTCAATTAGTTTACAAGCACTAAGCAGCTTTAAATCTCACGTCAATGGTGGAATCTCAGATATCGATCGTGGTCTTAGCACAAAATAATAGCAATTATTGTACTTTAAAATGGTAAAAATTCAAAAGTACTGTACTGTACTGTATCAGCCGAATCATCCACTGCTGAACACAGCCTCCCCTATTAAGGGGGTATTTGCCATAATCCCCACACTTGGCAGGCGGCTCGCAGAGTAAGATGGCAGTTCTTTAGAAGGCACTGCTGCCCACCTTCCAGTATTTTTACCTTAGTCGCCTCTTACGACACCCACGGGATGATATGGGGAGGTGCAATTCTAACCCGGCACCCCACTTGGTAAGTAAAAGTAACTTGACAATATTAATGTACAACTAACATTCCTATAGAGGTGTCGCTGCAACTGCATATAAAACTCAAACAAATTCAATAAATAAGTTAAAGCCCGCCTTCCATTGCAAAAGGTAATAAGCTGAAAATAATGTAGGCCTTCCAATGTTACAGAAATGTGGTAGTTATTTGTCTTTTATTACCATCGCGTCGCGTCGCGGGGTGATCTAGGTGGGAAATGATATGGGTCAGATGGGCGCATTGTTTGTCTTCAATTATTTGCGGCTAAAGCTTCGACCATACTGCGAGCTAAGCTAACCGAAGCTTGCATCGTATAGCTTAGCTCGAGTAGCTGTGGCATTTTTACATAATTCAGTTCATACCGCAAGTTAAACTAAGTGAACTAACTAAACTAATTTGAGTTAGTTATCCTGAAGATGCAAGATAGCTTTCGCCCTTTGCACGATTGTGAACAGAACTACATCCTTAGTTTTCGGTGTGAATTCAGATAGTTTGGCTGGCTTTCCTTAGCTCGCATAGTTTAGTGTACGCTGCTAAGTGAAACACTCTAAGAGGCCTCATAGAATATTTAGGTGGATAGAAGAAATAAAATTGACAAGGTCTATATTGCCCAATATTTTATTAGGTAATATGGGTCGTAGGCTTTCATTTATTTAAGTATTTGAACAGCGTTATCTCGTCACTACAACTCTCCTATACATCGTCGAGAGGCAAAGCGCGCGGTGTAGTGCAGACGGGAAACGCAGGAAAGCTTAACGCAGCGGAATTAGTATCGGAGCTGACGTTTGCATAGTTGTCTCCGGGCGTAAGGTCCAGTTTCAGTAGGTAAGGTAGAACATCATCCAGGTGATGATCCCTGGAATCCAGCATAGCCAGCAAATAAAATATTTCAAACCGTAGCGATAAATAATATTATAATTAGCATGAGTTGTATAAAGTCGTTACATACGCTATGACACCTAACTTTACGAAATTTGCTTCGGTTAGCTTAGTTCTTGGTAAGGCCTGCGCTCCAGCTGAGTGAGCTTGGTAACATGTTAGTCAAAAATCAGTCAGTGTTTAATAATTATTTCGTTTTCAATCCGGGGGGCTGTGGGGTCAGCCGTGCATGTCTTTTAGTGGTAGTCGTAAGATGCAAAAAGGCGAAAAATACCAGAAGGTGGGCAGCAAGACCTTCTGAAGAACTGCTATCCCCAAAACCCTTGCCAAGCGATTATGTGATGATGCCAAACCCCCTCTAACGGTAAGTTTTGAAACATTCAACAGTGGGTATACCAGCTGTTGACAATGATGATGACAACACGGGAATGTTCCTTTTTTTGTACTCATAACTACAACAGTCGTAATTTGTGTCAATTGGTGTTCTGTAAACAATGGCTGCTCGGCACCACACGCCGGGCTACTAAAGTCAACCTCACCTCTCTACCCATGGGTGTCGTAAGAGGCGACTAAGGGTAACAGAAGGTGGGCAGCACTGCTTTCTGAGGAACTGATATCTTATACTGCGATCCCGAAGATGCCTGCCATGCGTGGGGATTATGGCAAATCCCCCCAAAATGGGGGAGCCTATGTTCAGCAGTGAACAACCCGGCTAACACAGTAAACACTGGTTTATCGGACTTGTATCCTAGCTGTGACTTCAATACAAATCTCTATGTTGCTGTTGCAAGTGACTATTGAACTAGACAGGACGAGAATGCCGCAGCGAATGTTGGAGATGAGGGGGTGTTACCGGAGTCCGTTCAAAACTAGCGCCAAAGACAATGATAAGAGGACTCTTTTTAACTCGTCCAATCCACTTCGCTCACTCCTTTTTGGTGGAAGCATTTTTTGGAAATTTACTGTTACTAGTGGAATAGAGTCTATTGAAAATCCGCTGAACCTCGCAGCTAATTTTGTGAGTCTTTGTAATCGTTTAATCCGCTCCGTTCACTCGTTTACAGTAGAAACGCTGTGAAATTTCCCTATGAAAGCATCAAACGGATTAATGGAGTCGATACAAAGCGCGCTTCACTTGTATAATATTATACACACGCGGGCTTCATGAATGCGTGACACAGATTACTAAACAGTCTCCCTGTACAATCCAGAACAGTCCAGAACTTATAAACTGATGCAGATGCATATACTTCATACAGATTCGTAATCAATAACCTAGTATATCAGATGCCGGGAGGTCACATCTGTAGCTACCATTAAGAATTTTTAACGAATATGTTTGTACCAACATCCGAAAACGAGGACGTTGTCTTTGTTTGGCTTCATTGGGTTGTTTTCATTATGTGATTAATCCGCCAGTTATGAATTGGTTTTGATGATTCCTTATTTATTGGGTATTGGTATATCTCCAAGTTAGGCCCATTTAAATTACATCAACATTGCTTGAGTAACTTTTAAGTTACAGTCAATAAACTGAAAAAAGTGAAACCGAAATGTTCGACGTTGCGTGTTCGTTAGCTCACTCCGGGTAGGGTAGCGTTGTTGGGAGGCCTGGAAAGATTTGGCCTGAATTTTCGTTGTGACTTTGTGGCTCGCTTGAAAACCTTGGTAACACGTAGGGTGATATGTCGTCCTGATGCTGCAGTGCCACAGATTATATAAACATTTGGCATCTTGGTAATTTCGAGTTTACTACAGTGAGGTTTCCTACCTCCCTCCCGAGGTGTACGACGACGTTGACACACACAGGATGTGGTTTTCGTGGAGGCACGAACTGTGGTAATTGATTTATAATAGTAGGTCTGGGTTAACATATTCTATTGTGATGATATTATTTGAAATAAATATTCATCAATAGCGATTCTGCAGGTTGCTTTAGTATTAAAAGTAAACCTATTTGATTTAAACATGAAAATGATTTTAACCGCGTCGAATTTGGATGCTGGACCAATATGTGGCTGAACTCACTCTTGAATTTAATAGATATCAGAGAGTAACTAATTTATTTATTTATTGAGGTTAGGAGATCCAACGTTATGTATGCTAAATGTCGTCAAAATAAGTTCAAAAAATCTGAATTAATAAGAAATTACAAAATATCGATATTTCCCATTCTTATCCCTCATAACTGTTAATAGCCCCGATTGTAACAAATAATTATTTATTAGGGTACTAAGCCAATTTTATTTCATAATTTAATAAAACCTTATATACCGTCGGTTATACGTTCGTATATGATGTACTATTTTATGTAAAGTTAACATTATTAGTAATGCACTTATTTGGTCCACATCAATATTATTATTCAATTCGATTTCACGCAACTACTCCAGACCGTAATATAAAAGTTACGCCAAAAAATTTCTTCCGCGTCCCATGTACTTGTTCATAAATGTGAAATGAATATTCAGTAGCAATGAGTAATATTTCCATTTTGTTTCAGTGACGCCGGAGTCCATAGTCGTACCCATAGTGTCGTGTATATTCGGGTTTCCTCTACTGGCGCTCACCGTCATTTGCTGCCTGAGGCGGAGAGCAAAGTTGGCAAGGTGAGTTTTCGGTACCTTGCCGAGGTACTTCCAATCAAAGACTGATCAAAATGAAAATCAAAAGTTCTGAAACTAAAACATTCCACTGCACAGAAATGCCAATTATAATGCCGCAGCGCACAAGCTACGGTATAGAGAATGTTTTAATATCAAAACTAGACTTTAACTGCTACATTGGAAACGTTTTAAATTAAAAACTGTACTTTGACTGCTAAATTATATATTTGCGTTTCTGTGGTTATTAAAAGAGTGTCTTTACCCATTAAAGTACAAAACTAAAGATATTCATACTACAGTAGATAGTTCATGCTAAGTGTCAGTCCAAAAAACAATCACTTATGTTTGTTTTTTCTTTCAAAGAATATCAAGCTTGTTTTCAGTGAGTATGAGATGGAATGAAAATTCCATATTACTTGTATTTCAATTTAAACAATAACTATTTTTGGACTGACACTTAGCATGAACTATCTACTGTAGTATGAATATCATATAACTTGCTATGTATCTTAGCAATAAGTATAACTTGACGCAATGATAGTCCAGTGGCAAAACTGGCAAGCGGGTTCGAAAACAGCCGTGGGCTGGGGCTTAACCACAAGGTTGTAGTTTGTAAAAAATATGTCCCTAACCACCTAACGATGTTTTACAAATATATAACTTCCGATAACATCATTACTTTTCAACCGTTTTGATTTTGATCACGGGCTCAACTAACAGCAATTAAAAAAAAATGTAGTCTGAAAAAGAATTCCAACCATGCATCGATCCAAAATACCTCCACCTTATATTCGCTCGGTAATAGGAAAAAGAAACTGTTTCCGGAATTGCAATAATGATTTTCCAATAACAAGAGAGACGGGGGTAGTCAAGGGATATGTTAGCAACAGATCGTAATTACGGGCCGATTTCATTCGGAGAAAGATGAGATTAAAGACGCTGGATAAATACATATACGAATAAAAGTAGCGAGCATCAGACCAACACAAGCCGAAAACTATACACCGATCACAAAATTAACTGACTCAGGTGCGCTTAGGTAAATCTCGGACTTCAAATGTAATATCCTACTAACTTTACGCCAGCTTCGAAGGCCAGCTTAGAAAAGGAAGATTATTATTATCCATACTCTACACTCATAGAGCAATACATTACTTTCTCTTTTCTGAGGTACAAACCAACACACTTTTCTAGTTAAACATTTGGAATTGTGTAATATATATATCGTCATTCACACAATGTGTGTAAACAACCAATAGTAAACACTGGTTTTGCTCGAAAATTTCTTAATTTTACTGGCCCTTACCTCTATAATAATATAAATAAGGATAAAAAAAAATACTTTGTAAACCACTATGACGTGAAGGAAATATTATTTAACAAATTAAACAACCTTAACTATAATGAAACGGAAAACCTATTATATCATGAAATTTAAATTTGATGCTAATATTATTTTTATTTTTAATATTAATTGGACAGTGCAGGTATACACAACTTCATAAAACATAAATTAATTTTTCAACCACTAAAACACCCTTACCTACACGTACAATAACTCTCTCACACTTAATCACGAGTACACACGCTTTTGTTCTGTTACAGTTAAGTATCAAATTACAGGCAATTATTTTTGTTCCCCGACGAAAGTGACCTGGAACCTATCTTACGGGTCTAGAGCCTAGTTTAGGTTCCAGGTACTCCACAACTTATGTTTTATACATTGTATCTGCCTTTTACAACAAATAAAGAATGATATTATTATTATTATTATTAATATTTACACGTTATTCAATTAAATCAACGTCGTAGCATTGGGTAAACATATTTCGCCGTACAAACTTTAACATCCTATAAAACTCATGATGAGTAGAGTTTGAAGTGACCCGACCATTGCATTTTCAAATTGTTAATATGCTATTATGATATTATGAGGGTCACCTACTCGTATTTTTTGTTATGCCTGATAGTTTAGCCTTTGACCACTATCTCACCTGATGGTAAGTGATGATGTGGTCGAACATGTTGTTCAGGCTAACCTAGAAGTACTGGCTCTCAAGAACAGCTGCCGGAACACACCGTTAGGTACTTGCCGACAGATTTTCTACTTGAGGGTGGTAGCTAGCCAGGCGGGCATTCGCAAAATGCCCTACCACCATGCTGTAACGACTGCCATCCTAAGACGACAACCGGGACCGACGGCTTAACGTGCACTCCAAAGCACGGAAACGCTCAGTAGTAATGTCACTAACGGTCACCCATCCAACTCATGACCGCGGGCGACGTTGCTTAACTTTGCTGATCGGTTGAGAACAGCTAAGTAAACTTCGCTACGAGCACTTCGAGTATCTCGGTGACTTTTAGAAATTTGATGAAATAGATGCATGACAGAGACATAAATAGGTATAACAGAAATAGAACTAAACTATTTTACTAGATTTTGCGTTTCCAAATTTCCTAATACGAAAATATCCCGCTGGCTGAAAGTGCCCTTTTAAATCGCTGTTTTACTACACAGTAACAGCACAGTATGTAGGTAACCTAATTACACACATTGAAAAAAGTTACTTAACAAAGAAAATCTTTTTCAAACTCGCAAAACAGCCCTCTACCTGCCTTCTGTTTTCCTACGTTATTTCTCAAAGCAATTTTCCACCGCGCAGAATCATAATGTAAATATTTAATGGAGGCGTCTTTTTACCTTTTTTCTGTGGCGCATAACAGAAATTTAAGAAATAAACGAGTACCTAAATGTACTACCAGTATTTTTGCATTGTTTGTGTTCGTCGATGAATTATAATTGGATAGATCATTTGTGAAATTGAAACTAGAAAGTATGAAATAAACATTTAACTCTCAAAGTTGTTTTATATATGTTGTTATTCAAACGAATCCACACATTCGGCCTAGTTCACCACTGTCCATGGTAAATGGTAAATTTGATGGTTGGTCCATCCACTAGTAATTACTAGATAGCTACAAATTAATTTTTAATTATAAAGGAGAAACTAAAATGTTAAGAGTTATAAACGACAAAAATGCCTGGACAATTACGCCTCCGCCAGGCTATTGCCTGTCATCTACATAATTTAAACAAATATTGTAATAACTCTATTATATAGTAAGTATGTAACACATTGTTAAAAGATGTTTAAAAGAATGGCCCCGAGTTTCTTGCCCGTTCTTCTCGCAGTGGCTCTATACAATTTTTTTGCTGAACGTGGCAGTACAATGTAGAATATTTCAATACTAAAATTTGTAATTGACCTTCATAAGAGCGTCGTAGACGCCTAATTTGAATAAATGATTTTGACTTTGACTTTGAAAAAAGAGTACAGTTCACGGAGCGTTTCCATACACACGCAGTTTTGTCATATTTTAAATACCCTTTATCGTAATAAAGGGTATTTAAAATATGACAAGAGGTTAAACAGAAGGTTACACGGTGGTGGTGGTACGTATATAGGTGTACTTGAGCGACAGGATGAAGTTTAATTGCGAAGGATAAAAGAACTTCATCAACAGCCACGATGTCTACCGTTGAACATAGGCCTCCATTAGCTTTGTGGTAAATTAGTTAACCGTAGCCAATGCTGTTTTTCTTATTGCAAATAAGCAGCTCATGTTGTGCTACCAAAAAAAAAAGCTTTACAAGAAAATAAATGTAGCAGACACGGCTTTAAGTATGTTTTTAGCTGTCTGGCAAAGTGAATTGTAAAGTACTTACGTTTCAAAGTAGATATTAAACTTCAGAACGACCAGTTGAAAACTCTTTCGATCGATCATAGCGGGGTTAGTGTCACTTCAGTTGCCGTTCCGAGGTCCCTACCTCGGAACGTACTTGCGCCTAAGTGCCGTTCTAATAGGTTCTTACATTTTCATCTTCGTACTCTTATCAAAATCAGGTGGTACCGTGCAAGTATTAATAATCCATTTATTTCAGGCAACTTAGAGATAGTATTAGAAATAAAACGGGCCCTAATAAAATATTTAACATCAGGAGTAATAAAACGATAAACTCAATTTACGTTTAGCTAAAGCTATGGGCTAATATTTCGGAAATGTGACACTAACCTAAAGTTTATCATTAACAAATTTCATCAAAAATCAACAGCATTTTTGTTGTATATAGACATCTACAAACAAAAATGTACTCACTACTGCTAACTCTCTACTAAACTACTCTATACCTTTAAACTATTCTACCTCTACTCATATTTTTACCACTATCATCGTGAGCGGAAATTATGAATAAAAAACAACATGACGGCATCAGGTGGATATGCCGGCTTCCATATAAAAATGTTAAAACCCTTTTGATAACTGTCACCCTAAATTAACGTCTCTATGAGATCTATCACTTCTTTAAAGAAATTACTCGTGTAGGATCATTCATTTCCGATATATAGCCCTTATAAGTTTAAAAGCATCTTTTATTAAGTAAAGCTCTCGATCGAAGATCTGTCACTTCTGTATCAAACTTCTAAGGTAGAAAGGGTCTGAGATACTCGTTTAGTGTTAATTTTGCCAGCTATCACTTGTCTATATATAGGTAAACTATATACAGAGCCCTTTAATTTCTGACAGCTGTCATACAAAATTAAGATTTCGATGAGATGTATTACTACTCGAGTCTAGACTCTAAAATATCAGAGAGATCACTATAGTTACAAAGATATAAGGTCTCTTAATATTGATCTGTCACTTTTAATTTACCTTTACTTTTTTATATTAACATCTCTAGGAGATCTATCACTTCTGCAAAGAAACTATACTCGTCTGTGATCATTCATTTCCAATATATATCTCTATTATAAGTTTAACAACAGCTCACGTTTGTATTATACACCTTAATTCAATAGTATTCGCGATACTCGTATAGCTAAACCTAGCACACAACACACAACTATCATTAGAAATAAATATCTCGATGATATTTATCACAGATAACAGTTTTGACATACCCCCTTACATCTGACAGCTGTCATACGAAATGAAGTTTTGATAAGAGTTATAACTTCACACTTGTATAAATATTCCACTATTACTCTTAGATCATTGTAGTTAACGAGATATATCTAACATAAGTCCTTTTAGGTTTGATAACTGTCATGATAAAATAGAGATCTCAGCCCATGGTATATACGTGAACTTATTTGTAACTAATGATTACGTTATAGCCCTCAAATTTTTACCTAGTGCTTTATTCTATTGGGCAAAGGCTGGCTTATACGCAATTAAAAAATCCGATAAACTTTAGTTCCCATTAGTGGTGTCTACTATCGTAGGGTAACATAATAAACCTCGGACCTCCAGAGGTCCAATAATGCGAAATGGATGGTCCATCTAATAATATATACTTTTGGGAATATCTAGGCACATAACTACTACAATAAAGGCCTCTAAAAGTATAATACGTCGGTAAATATGTGGTGCAATGACCTAATGATCGATTTCTCAGTCAAACTTTATATACCTACGAAAAATATTTATCATGTACCATACAAAAAAGTAACTTAACTGTGCCCCCAACACCCAACGCATATCGATGTGAGTGGTGTTCTGCCCATTTGTTGCATTCATTCCCACAGTCACCTCATATCTCTATCTCAGACCCTTTTTACGTCATCTAATAGGAAGTCATTGATAAGCCGGGAACTATACAGCCCTCAAATAGGTACTACCAAAAAGCCCGTGATGGGTAACTTCCCATAAAATATATTCTGCAACTTATCTTAAAAATATTATACTCGCATGTAGGTACACATCCAACCCAAAATGTTCATCTTCTTATCTTCAATACGTAAGCGCTGGCGCTCCCTCGCACGATCAAATACGATGAAATAAAAATGCTCTCGGTTTCTATACGGCTTGATCTACTAAACATAATTTTCTGTCTCAAATATCATTTTACGCATGGAAACAAAACTAGAACAAGTATTTTTCGTAGGTTCTTAAGCACCGACGGACAACTTTATACAACAGAATGTCTGCAATAGAGCGCCAATTTACTTATTTTTTTCACTACATCATTAGGTACATTCAAGAAAAAAATAACAGGACCTAAAGTTTCAAGCTTAGCGCGAATTCGAAACCAGTTTTTTTAATTAGCAGTCAAAGCGCCGCGCTCTATATGAAAAAAGCTGCTGGATGCAGTGCAGTGAGGGTCTCTAATTAAATACTATTTGCATGGCTTAACTCTCAGCTTGCATTGGGTTAACTAGCCTTTGAAATCAGTAAAAATGTTTTTCTGCAGAGAGCGGGCCAGACGACGTAACTGTGAACTTGATCGTGGAGAGTTGTCGGTGGTCAGACTGTCACCGATGAAAGCGAAGCCTAGAGCTGTTAGCCTGGTGCGTTCTCCGCGACCACCGCCCACGCTCGAACTCGATACGGTACTTGAAGAACGGTCGGACCCTGAACAAACTACACTTTCACAGGTAATTTACACTTGAAATTAGAGGAAAAGGGTCACTTCCTTTGATTAGATTCTTTATTATACAGATACAAATATTCGGACTGATAAAAGATTCTTTGTTTAATGGTATTGTAACGGAAGCATGAGGTGTTAAACTATGATACTTCATTGAAGTAATATTTTGTCGGGACGAAGTGGAATATTCCCCATGGGATGCCGGGCTAGACTGTCACCCCCAATCTTTTCGCGTGGGTGTCATAGGAGACGACGATTATAGTCTTTTTTTTTACTCTGTGAGTAAAAAAAACTATATAGAATAATTGAAGTTTATGTTACTAGGTGGAGGTAACACCAGACCGTGAAGTTGGAGCTATCTTATTCGGGGCGATGGGCGCTGCAGGAGCAGCGGCGGCGGCGGCTGGTTGCAAGGACAGCTAGCGGCGGGGCTCGGCGGCGCTGGGCGCGCGCTCGCCGCTCTGGGCCGCTCTCACCAGCCAGCCCCTAGACGTAGATGTGGACGAAATTGACGAGGATGACGTCACAAACGACGACAGCTAACATCTGGACGAGCGCTCCGTGGTCGATATCGGGGAGCGCATGAAACTGTTCTTGGATATTCCTCTTAGGTTCTAGAGCAGTTTCTGATAGTGTTACTCTATAGGTGTTATTCCCATCCGTGCCAACAACTTACCCTTAGCTTACGTAACAAGTCAACTTCAAAAGAGAATTATTGGTACCGGTTCTATCCGTTTTTACCTCATTTTTATAGTACGATAACTAGAACCTAGTTAAGAAGACGATTTTGTAGTGCCGTAGAAGTTAAACTTTTAATATTTTCAGGCGTACGAATGAAGGAACTCGTTTTGCCCGACTAGACTGCACCTAATTATTAAAGGACCCAATTATTGTTATTGGTGTAAGTTATAGCTAAGTTAGCATAGAGCTAATTAACTAGTCATTATAGAGATACCTACCATCGTATTCAATTTCTAATTATGTGAATTCAGTCAATGATCTACGAGGTAGGTACTTTTACGCTTGACTTGAGGTTACAAAGTTATCAAATAGGTTCTAGTAGGTAGGTATATATATGTACATAGTTTATCTACTATTTTAAAGGACATTCATTAAGATAAGCGCTTTAAGTTGAAATGCTAAGGCTTCCAAATGACATTGTTTTCAAAGCCCACTAAACCCAGAAACGCGCAGCGAGTTTGTTTTTTAAATTCATGTAAGCGTAGGAAAGATTCTGAATTCTGCATCGTTGCTATACTAGCTATACTTGCAAAAGTTTGTTGAGTATCAGAGTATTCGTCTACGTCAAGAAGTACCTAGGTATCTACTGTGAATTTTTTTAATAACGCGATAATCAAGTTATATTTACAAACTGTATCGATTTGTATCTTTATTCCACCTGTTGTATGATTTACAAAAAGTTCTTCAAAGATTTATTCAACCCAGCACATCAACTGAATCGAAGAGAATCTCAAAAAAGATTTGCTTTTCCTTGACGAAGCACAGCTGATCTAATCGAAAGGTTTATGTTACCAAAAAGTATGTAGGTCACGTAGGTAATCATGACGTTAACATTTTTTTTGTAGGTGATCTTTGTATCTATAAATATAACACGATCATTCTGTCAGTTTATGCGATAACGATAACAATAGAATTTCATTCATAACTAGGCCATAGTGGTCTAGGACGGGATTAATTTTTGCGGCCACATAAGTGTAGATTTAAAATTGCATATCAACTAAAAGATGTCTTATGATATAATCTAATTTCATTAATTACTTCAGATTTTCAAATACCTGTATATCCAACCGCTCTATATTGAACGACAATTCATTTAAATTATTGTTCCTGTATAATGTGGTTATAGTAATAGAAAAAACGTTTACTTCTGTCTAGGAGGAACTTATGTAACAGTGGCATTCCTTCTTGTTGCCCGATGAATACCTTTACCAATTAAGATGTCATTTTATGTGTAGTTAAAGATTTGAAATGGTATCATCTCATAATGTAAGTCCAAGAAACTCTGTTTTTAAACAATACACGTTTTTCCGAAGATTCCAGATACATAGTTGTTTAATTAAGCTTAAGTTGTAAAAATATTAATACTAGTAATTAATCAAAAGATAGTTAGATATTTGGTCATTGACTTCTTTGTTTCTGTTTAAATACATGTGATTGTGTGCTATAATGTTTAATTACTCCGTGTTTGCCATCGGAAATACAGCTAGATCCATGTCATGCTTTCTCTTAACTATTAAATATACTAATATAGTATACCTGTTGCTCTAAATTATATTTGAATTTTACGAGAACATAACAAACTGTATAACCCAAAATTATAGGCATTCTCTAACATTATGCTTTATAGAATTGTAAAATTGAGCTTAAGTGTCTAAATAATTTAAAGTTATCTAAATTAACCTAATTTTTTACTAAATATTATGTTTAATGCCTAAACATAGCATTTAATAAAAATATTTCTTTAACATGTTGATTGTTTTTATATACACCTTTTAGTCTCATTTAGCGATAATGTGAAAGAGTGGAATAAGTTGGTAAAGTTTTCAAGATGTCCGAGAAAACTAAGTGTAGGTAGCAGCTGCGTTGGATTTCACTCGGGACAAATATAAATCGAGTTTTCACAGAGATGAGACCTAGCTTGATTGATTGTTCGTTCCTGAAGATTGCTTATTTTTGTAGAATATACTGACATCTATAAATGATTAGTTTTCGAAAAATGCTTTATCATAGGTATACCTACAATGGAATAGAATTACGTGGTCGTTAGAAAACAAGTCATACTGATGTTACTCCTAGTAAATCTACGATTCTTTGAATATTAGCATACTTATATATATATATATATATATATATATATATATATATATATATATATATATATATATATAAGTATGCTATATATATATATGCAAAATCCTGCGCATCACTGCACTGCGCTCGTTACCCTGAGAAATAGTTCGTATATCGTAACAGCTTGACAGCAGCTGCTAAATTAGCAGCTTAGCCTTTGACCAGATATTCCTTACATATGAAATTGGCGTTTTGTATGGGAGGAAAAAAAAGTCGAATATTTTTTAATATAATATATTTAATTAATCAAAGTATGAACCATTATTTTCTATGCACTTTTGCCATCTCATAGGTAGTTCATTGATCCCTTTACTAAAAAAACCAGTCGGACGGGAATCAATAAAATCTTTGAAGGCGATTTGGACTGCCCCATCGGAGTTGAATTTTTTCCCTTGCAAGAAGTTATCCAAATTTCGAAAAAAATGGTAATCTGTTGGAGCAAGGTCCGGTGAGTACGGAGGATGTCTTAGACTTTCCAATTGAAGCTCTTCTAATTTAGTAGCCGTCTGTAGCGCAGTGTGTGGTCTAGCGTTGTCGTGAAGCAGCAGTGGCGTGGAGCGATTGACCAGCCTAGGTTGTTTAGCCGCTAGCTTTTCCATCATGGTTTGCAATTCCTGACAATAGACATCAGCCGTAATAGTCTGGCCAGATTTCAAAAAACTGTAATGAACAATACCGGCACTAGTCCACCAAACGCTTACAAGTAACTTTTTTGGGGTTAATTTTCGCTTGGGGCAGGATTTGGCTGGCTGGCCAGGATCTAACCATTGCGCTGCGCGCTTCCGATTATCGTAAAGAACCCATTTTTCATCACAGGTAATGATTCAGTTTAAAATACCTTCATTATTGTGCCGGTTTAGTAATGTAACGCAGCAGTCGACGCGCGTTTGCCGGTTTGTTTCAGTCAATTCTTGAGGTACCCACCTTTCAAGCTTTTTAATCTTCCCAATTTGCTTCAAGTGAATTAAAACAGTTTTATTACTAACATCGCAGCCTGCAGCTAACTCGGACGTGGTTTGCGATGGATCCGCTTCCACAATAGCCTTCAACTCTTCATTATCAACTTGAGTCTCAGGCCGTCCACGGGGCTTGTTCTGCAGGTCGAAATTTCCAGAACGAAAACGTTGGAACCAAAAACGAACTGTGTTTTCTTTTGCAACACGACCGCCATACACATCATTCACCCTTCGAGTTGTTTCCGCAGCACTAGTGCCACGGCGGAACTCGTACTCGTAAATAATGCGATATTTAAGGTTTTCCATTTTGTAAAATGAGTGACGCAAACAGAAAAAAACAGAAGAAAAAAAACAAATGAATGACGATCATCGAAGCACAAATACATGAGTCTATAGCTGTACAATATGAATTTGGAATACAATTTGAATTTGGAATTCCTTACCAAAGAGGAGAAATTCGTGATTAAAGTGGCCAGTACGAAAAACGCCAATTTCATATGTAAGGACCTAATATATATATCACTTACCATCAGGTGAGATAGTGGTCAAAGGCTAAGCTGCTAATTTAGCAGCTGCTGTCAAGCTGTTACGATATACGAACTATTTCTCAGGGTAACGAGCGCAGTGCAGTGATGCGCAGGATTTTGCAAACAAAATTCTAAGTGGCATTGCAAGTTTTTACATTTGTCTACTTTGATCCATGAAAAAGAGGGAAGTAATATTTACTTTAATATATAAATAAAGAATGATAAATAAAATTCTCTAATCTGTTCAGTGGTACCAGGGTTAGAAAAAATAACCGTGATATACCAAGATGAGGTACCAAGGTCAAAGAACATATATACCAAGGTTATGAAAAAGTAACCGTGGTACAGCTACCACCAGCTGCGGTACCACGGCGTTCTTTTAAAATTGTGTTTATTGGCTGACATTATATAACAATTTATTATATAATTTCATTTACTTTTTCAATTTCTTCTTCTTTTTCTAAAATATTAATAATATATTTTATATACTAATTTATATATATTAATTTATAATATAGGTATGTATTGTATTATTAGCCTTTATTGCTGATACTAAACAATTATTTTACACACAGTAACAAATTATTTTAACTTAAATCTAATACATCGGGTTTCCCGGTTTAGTGGTCAGCGTGTTCAGTGACACATAGGCCTCTTCCAGCTGTTTCCATTCTTCCCTATCGATAGCTTTTCTAGACCAGAGTGTCCCTCCAATAATCTTGATATCATCTGTCCATCTTTTAGCTTGTCTGCCTCTTTTTCTTTTGCCATCACGTGGCTGCCATTCTGTTATAATATTAGTCTATTTCATTCTGCTTTCCCTTGTTATATGTCCTGTCCATCGCCATTTTAACCGTCTTATTTTCTTTAGTACGCCTTCCACCTTTGTTATATATCTAATGTCTGCTGCTCTTTTGCGGTCTTTTAGCGTCACGCCCAACATACTCCTTTCCATTCCCCTTTGACACGATCTTAGTTTTAAAAGATGTTTTTGAGTCAATGCCCATGTTTGGCATCCATATGTAAGACAAGGCAAGATGCAAGAATTAAACACTTTTTTCTTGGCTGTCATAGGAAAGTGTTTGCTTTTAAATACCTCTTTAAGAGACCAGTATCTTTTCCAAGCGCAGGCCACTCTGCTTTCTATTTCTATGTCTGTCCGGTCTCTAAAAGATATTAATTGCCCTAAGTATGTATAGTTTTTAACATATTCAATATCATCATTGTCTACTTTTATGGATAGTTCTTCTCTGTTTGTCATTACTTTTGTTTTTGATTTATTTATCGTAAGACCAACTACTCTGCTTGCCTCAGTTAGCTGTTGTAGCATATGTTGAAGGGTATTCACGTTGTCAGTTATTAGGACTAAGTCATCAGCGAATCTTAAGTGGCTAAGTTGTCTACCGTTGATATTAATACCAAAATTGTCCCACTCAAGAACTCTGAATATGCTTTCCAAGACTGCTGAGAAAAGTTTTGGCGATAGCGGATCTCCTTGCCTTACACCTCTGGCTATTGGGAACTCTTCGCCGGTTGATTCCAGTTTTATTTGCGCTGTGCTATTTGTGTATATATTTTTAATTATACGTATGTATTTTTTTAGCACTCCCTGCTGGATTAGAGCCCTCCAAAGCGAATCATGTTCTATAGAATCAAATGCTTTACTATAGTCAACAAATGCGATGTACAAGGCTTTACCGTATTCTTGACATTTTTCTATTAGCTGTTTGATGACATGCATGTGATCCGTAGTTGAAAACCCCGCTCTGAAACCAGCTTGTTCTATAGGTTGTTGTTCGTCCATTATTCCTGTTATTCTGTTCAAAATCAATTTGGAGAACACTTTATAAATATTCGACATAAGACTTATAGGCCTGTAGTTTTCTATGATGTTTCTATCCCCTTTTTTGTGTAATAGTATAATTGTGCTCTTAGTCCATTGCGGTGGTATACATTCTGAGCTTAAAATAGAATTGTATATTTCCGTGAGTTTTCTTAGCTTTTCCGGTACTCTAATTGAGATTTTGATCATTTCATTTGAAATCTGATCTGATCCAGGAGATTTGTTGTTCTTTTGACTGTTGACAGATTTTTCTATCTCTGATTGAAGGAAAACTGGTATGTCTTCGTCCATGTCGTCATCATCGAGATTTATAGTTAAGTCTCTAGTATTTCGTTCTGATGCATAAAGTTTTCTATAGAAGTCAGTTGCTGTCTGTATTATAGCTTTCCTTGTCGTGTGCTGTTTTCCTGCTTTATTTTTAATGTTTGGGATCCATTTTTTCGCCTCCACCAGTTCTTTCAAAGCTTTTTTAACTCCTCCTGTCTTATTTATATGGTAATTCAGTACATTCGTTCTTTTCTTAGTTCTGTCTTTTTTGATGCTGTTACTTATTTTTTTACTTAATTCTGATATGGCTCTTAAATTTTCTTTGTGTTTTCCAAGTTTTAAAAGTTTTCTTCTTTCTTCTATTAATGTTTTAGTGTCATTTTCGGTATGGGTTGTCTTAGGTTTTGCGAATTTGTTGAACAGTGGACCATATATTTCTTTTATCTCATTGTTATATTTATCTTCTATTTCATTTTTAGGTGTATTTATGAAACACTGTTTTTGTTTATTTATAAAGTTATCATTTATATTGTACTTTTTTCTGCTCTTTTTCGGTTCAGTGATATGTATTACTGCTCTTACTATCCGGTGGTTGGTATTAAACTCAAATTGGTTTAAAATGTTTATATCATGAAAAAACATTTTTTTTTTCGTTGCTATGTAATCTATTTCGTTTCTGTATGATCCATCTGGAGATAACCAAGTCCACTTCTTCTTCGGATCTTTTTTAAAAAAAACTGTTCATGAAGGCAAGATTGTTTTCCAATGCTAATTTAACCATTCTTTCTCCATTTTTACTTCTTCTACCGTAGCCAAATTTACCTATTAAGTGTTCTTCACCAGTTCGTTGAGACCCTATTCTACCATTAAAATCTCCTATAACCATAACGTTTTTGTGTGCATCTTGTAAGACTGATGACAGCTGATCATAGAAGATGTCTTTAACCCGTTCGTCATGTTGTTCAGTGGGAGCATATACTTGAATAATCGACCATTTGTGTCTGTAGCCCGGCAGATGCATATTGAGTACAGCTATTCTCTCTGATATGCCTATAAATTCTTCAATACTTTTTTCTAAGTGTTTTTTAACCATGAAGCCGACACCATAACTTCCCTTTGTTTCCCCTTTATAGTATAGGACGTATTCCTTTCGATCTTCAATGCTTTCACCTAATCTTCTTACTTCACTTAAACCTATTATGTCCCATTTTATTTTTGAAAGAGCTAACTCTAATTCGGTAAGTCTCTCTTGTGTTCTCAGTGTTAAGCAGTTTAATGTACAAATATAAAGTTTCTTATTTTCTTGTATTTTTAGTGTTTTGGTATTATTGGTATTTCTTTTTATTGGAGCTGGAAGGGATTGGTCGATATCCCCCACGGTGACCAGCCGGCTTGGGGGAGGTATTGTTGTTTTGTTTGTCTTGTTAATTGTTTTTCGTTCATTTGTTCTGAACTGATCTGATGTATTGTATAAGCCGTTGCAAATTCACATAACTTTTCAAAAGCCCAGTATTTTCTTTCTTTCCCAGGATGCCAGGTGCGTGAAGCGCAGACACTCGTAAAGGACGAACGTCAATATAAATGTGTTTTTTTATAGGCGCCAGGTCATTCATTATAAGAAACTGGATATTTACATCCTATCAAGTAATTTATGGACACTTGAATTGAGAATGAATTGTAAAGAATATATAAGAAATAAATAAAGAAAAAAAAATCGTTTATCCTCACGAACTCACGTCAGTCGAAAATCAAGGTGATGCCGATTAATGCAATTAGATGCAGTGATTGCTCAGTGGCATTGGCTATGTACTGCCGCGCAGCAGGTCCCACGTTCTCTAGCGTTGTCGTGAAGCAGCAGTGGCGTGGAGCGATTGACCAGCCTAGATTGTTTAGCCGCTAGCTTTTCCATCATGGTTTGCAATTCCTGACAATAGACATCAGCCGTAATAGTCTGGCCAGATTTGAAAAAACTGTAATGAACAATACCGGCACTAGTCCACCAAACGCTTACAAGTAACTTTTTTGGGGTTAATTTTAGCTTGGGGCAGGATTTGGCTGGCTGGCCAGGATCTAACCATTGCGCTGAGCGCTTCCGATTATCGTAAAGAACCCATTTTTCATCACAGGTAATGATTCGGTTTAAAATACCTTCATTATTGTGCCGGTTTAGTAATGTAACGCAGCAGTCGACGCGCGTTTGCCGGTTTGTTTCAGTCAATTCGTGAGGTACCCACCTTTCAAGCTTTTTAATCTTCCCAATTTGCTTCAAGTGAATTAAAACAGTTTTATCACTAACATCGCAGCCTGCAGCTAACTCGGACGTGGTTTGCGATGGATCCGCTTCCACAATAGCCTTCAACTCTTCATTATCAACTTGAGTCTCAGGCCGTCCACGGGGCTTGTTCTGCAGGTCGAAATTTCCAGAACGAAAACGTTGGAACCAAAAACGAACTGTGTTTTCTTTTGCAACACGACCGCCATACACATCATTCACCCTTCGAGTTGTTTCCGCAGCACTAGTGCCACGGCGGAACTCGTACTCGTAAATAATGCGATATTTAAGGTTTTCCATTTTGTAAAATGAGTGACGCAAACAGAAAAAAACAGAAGAAAAAAAACAAATGAATGACGATCATCGAAGCACAAATACATGAGTCTATAGCTGTACAAATTTGAATTTGGAATTCCTTACCAAAGAGGAGAAATTCGTGATTAAAGTGGCCAGTACGAAAAACGCCAATTTCATATGTAAGGACCTAATATATATATCACTTACCATCAGGTGAGATAGTGGTCAAAGGCTAAGCTGCTAATTTAGCAGCTGCTGTCAAGCTGTTACGATATACGAACTATTTCTCAGGGTAACGAGCGCAGTGCAGTGATGCGCAGGATTTTGCAAACAAAATTCTAAGTGGCATTGCAAGTTTTTACATTTGTCTACTTTGATCCATGAAAAAGAGGGAAGTAATATTTACTTTAATATATAAATAAAGAATGATAAATAAAATTCTCTAATCTGTTCAGTGGTACCAGGGTTAGAAAAAATAACCGTGATATACCAAGATGAGGTACCAAGGTCAAAGAACATATATACCAAGGTTATGAAAAAGTAACCGTGGTACAGCTACCACCAGCTGCGGTACCACGGCGTTCTTTTAAAATTGTGTTTATGGGCTGACATTATATAACAATTTATTATATAATTTCATTTACTTTTTCAATTTCTTCTTCTTTTTCTAAAATATTAATAATATATTTTATATACTAATTTATATATATTAATTTATAATATAGGTATGTATTGTATAAGCCGTTGCAAATTCACATAATTTTTCAAAAGCCCAGTATTTTCTTTCTTTCCCAGGATGCCAGGTGCGTGAAGCGCAGACACTCGTAAAGGACGAACGTCAATATAAATGTGTTTTTTTATAGGCCAGGTCATTCATTATAAGAAACTGGATATTTACATCCTATCAAGTAATTTATGGACACTTGAATTGAGAATGAATTGTAAAGAATATATAAGAAATAAATAAAGATAAAAAAAACGATTTATCATCACGAACTCACGTCGGTCGAAAATCAAGGTGAAGCCGATTAATGCAATTAGAAGCAGTGATGGCTCAGTGGCATTGGCTATGTACTGCCGCGCAGCAGGTCCATGGTTCGTACCCCGCCTCGGGCTTGAGCTTCACCGCATGGTAGAAGGGCATTATGCAAATGCCCGCCTGGCTAGCTACCAAATAGAAAATCTGTCGCCAAGCACCTCACAGTGTTTTTCGGCAGCAGTACTTGAGAGCCAGTAAGATTACAGGCACATGGTGAGACTTAACAGCTGTATGTGTCAGGGTGACGGGCGCAGTGCAGTTCATCACTTGTCATGAAATGCATCTGTTATAGGCAGAGGATACCGCTTAACATCAGGTGGGCCTTGTGCTTGTTCCTTCACAATAACAAAAAGCGTGCTAGATGGCAATCCAATCTCCTTTCCTTTTTTATATATTAAAAATATAACTCATAAATATGAAATATGAATCAAGTTAAAACGTACTATGTAAAACACATACAACGGCAAATTTCGAGTAGTACTCAACTTGCGCCACGACAACGCTTCCAGCTCGTGACCTTGTGATTTATGTCGTTTCCCAATAACCTGAGATATGATGATTGATGAGAGGATTTCATTTGAGGAACCCGAAGTGAAACACATAGGCGTGGTAAACATTCGTAGGGCCTCCCATTATAGATAATCTTTGAGTATACATGCCTATGGTATAAGTTTCGGCTGAAAAGAATAAGGTTCCTGTGGCCGAGAGGAAGAGGGGTATGAAATCAGGGGACGCGGGTTCGGTTTCAGTCCGGAACAAAAAAGAATATGCTCCTATAATTTGTAAATCAATAGGATTCAAGGTAGTCAAACACAATCAGAGCTGTACTCGTATGGGGACTAGCGGTATCTTTCATAAAGATGGTGTTCTCCTCTATGTCTATTCCATACCTATCAGGCATAAATAAATAAATAAATAATGTATAATAAAAAGGGCCAACATTTACACATGAAAGATTTCAATAATTTTTTTTTATTATTTTATTCCTGATAGGTTAGCCTTTGGCCACTATCTCACCTGATGGTTAGTGATGACGTGGTCAAAGATCTGTTCAGGCTAACCTAGAAGTAATGGCTCTCAAGGACAGCTGCCGTAACACACCGTTAGGTGCTTGGCGACAGATTTCTACTTGAGGGTGGTAGCTAGTCAGGCGGGCATTCGCAAAATGCCCTACCACCATGCTATAACGACTGCCATCCTAAGACGACAACCGGAACCAACGGCTTAACGTGCCCTCCGAAGCACGAAAACGCTCAGTAGTAATATCTCTACCGCGGCGGACGTTGCTTAACTTGGCTGATCGGTTAAGAACGGCTAAGCAAACTTCGCTACGAGCACTTCAAAAATGGAGGTAGAAATTGAACTTTAACTTGAATGAGAAATATGAAGTGGTCGTAGCGAAGTTTGCTTAGCCGTTCTTAACCGATCAGCCAAGTTAAGCAACGTCCGCCGCGGTCATCAATTGGATGGGTGACCGCTAGTGACATTACTACTGAGCGCATCCATGCTTCACTGTCGGTCCCATTTTTGTCTTAGGATGGCAGTCGTTATAGCATGGTGGTAGAGTATTTTGCGAATGCCTGCCTGGCCAGCTACCACCTGCCTCTCTACCCTCAAGTATAAAATCTGTCGCCAATCACATAATGGTTTGTTTCGGCAGCTGTCCTTGAGAGCCAGTAATTCTTGGTTAGCCTGAACAACATCTTCGACCACATCATCATTTACTTGCAGGTTAGATAGTGATTAAAGCCTAGCCTATCGAGAATAAAAAAAACATTAGTGCGGCTTTCCGAAGAAATTCCAGCCCACACTTGTATGGTACTTTCTCATCAATGCATGCTTGATTATAGCGCTCTCCTGGTGATCTATAGGCCCTATGCCTCCTATCGTGCGTGTACAGCATGTCAAGGTTCATGCTCCTCTGGCTCCGGATAACTGGTCGTCGTCCAGATAACTGGTCAAGAGTAATGCTTTCGACTCGTCTGAAAACATTACTCGTGACCAGTTATCCAGAGTCCAATTCATTTTTTGTTCTCTAGCATACCTAACTTGAAACTTCGACGCTGCCTTTCGAGAACTGGACCTTTCGCGGGTCTAAGTGGCTTCAAGTTAACTTCAGCAAGACGCGCCGTACAGGTACACGTGCTCAAATGGCTTCCTTTAGCACGTAGAAAGTGATTTGTGACTTCAAGAACCATTTGAATTCGATTTCTCAGCTTTGTTGACACAATATCGATCCTCCGGCGCTGCTGTCGTGAACCTTGTTTGTTCCTTTAGATATGTAAAGAAATAAACTTTAATTTAGTGTGAACTTAACAGTGTGTTCCGGCAGCTGTTCTTGAGAGCCAGTGCAATTACAGGCACATGAAACTTAATGACTATGTCTCAAAGTGTCGGGCGCAGTGCAATTCGTGACTTGTGATGAAATGCATCTGTTATAGGCAAAGGTTAGTCCGCTTAACATCAGGTGGGCCTCAAGCTTGTTTCGTCACAATAACATAAATAAATAAAAAAAGTATATTAATAATACTTATATTCATATTTGAATAAGCATTGCAATTCGTCTGGGCAATGCTGCCAGCATGCTGGGCACGCTGCCAACTGGTAGTGGCCTGGAACATTTGGACTGTCTGTGAATCTGGAATGACTATAGTTAATTTGTCTAAATGCTTTTATTCTCTTATTAGTAGTGTAGTATATAATTCGTAGTGTTTTATTAATAAAGGCATACCGCCGGATAAAAAAATAAGGTTTGTTATTTCTTTATTATTTTTATAGCTACGAAACAATATATTTCATAGAAATAACGATATATTATGACAAAATACTCTTTGCAACATTTTATAAATAGGTGATAAAATAATTTAAACGCCAAATTTTAGACATTGACAAATTAAATATTTATTTATACCAGACCTAGCCTAAATTACCTTCATTCTTATCATCTAAGTATTTTTTCGAGGCTATACATAATTTCCTTGTAAATAAAAATGTAAATTTGTTAAAACCGATTATTATTTAACATTATGTTATATATTACTGCCAATGACATTCAGCCGCTTGCCTTGACCTACGGGTGCCTCAGGGTCTAGTTTTGAAACCCATATTATAATACTACATAACGAGACCAAACTTGTTTAACCACCATGACAAGCACGTATCAATTTCCTCTCTCTCTAGTGGAAATTACGCAACCGTCCATTGGAGGTATGTATATGGCATTTAAATTGATTATGGCAGGTATTTTTTAAGTCCAATCTATTTTTAAATCCTACCACATAGCACACCGTGGCCACGGTAAGTAGAGATTGAAGATTCAATAAAAAGAACGGAAGGATAGATATGATGTCAATCTGATTTAGTACTAGTACCTTGGTCGAGTAATAAATCCAGCTGGTTTTTAAGTAACTATAACTACCTATAACTTTAACACTCGGGTAGTGTACTTGTCTAACTGGTCACTATCAACACGGTTTAATTTATTCAATACATATATTTAAAAAAAAACAAAACATATGGAGAAATTGAACCCATAGTTGAACTGACATTCAAGTAGTTAAAATCTTTGAATGATTACCTTTGTAAAAATTCTTAAAAAACATATAATTTTAAGATATTATATTTCTTACCAACTTACATCAACTAGTAATGATGATTTTAATTTCGATATTATTTCGCGAGGGAGAAAGGTAAAATAACTAGGTAACTAATAGTCAATATTAGGTCTGAAAGCATGAACTTGATTTGTACTGAAAAATTTAAATTAGTTTTTTCTTAATGTAACATATTTATTTAATCAAAATAATTGCCATTATTATCTATACATTACTGCCATCTCGAAGAAGGCATAAATTGCCTTTACGATAGAACTCTGGTGATCTAAATTCGACAAACTGTGTGAAAGCATTTTGTACTGCCTCCTATGGGAATAAAACTTTTGATCACCTAGAAAATGGTCCAAATCACGAAAAAAATGGTAGTCCGTTGGAGCAAGATCTGGCGAATACGGAGGGTGACGAATGGTTTCTAATTGCAGTTCATGTAGAGTGTTTCGGTTCGTCGGTTGAGCAGATCGGAGAAAGCTATAGTGAATAACACCATGCTGAGACCACCAAACAGTTACCTTTATATTGGTAAGCTTTGCCCTACGACACTGTTGCGGCGTTCAACCTATGGTCAGCCATTGCATTTTTCACTTTCGGTTATCGTAAAGAATCCACTTTTCATCACATGTCACAATTCGGTCCAATATCCTCCATTTTTGTACCGATTCAACAAGGCAACACAAGTTTCGACAAGGCACCCATTTTTCATATTTTTTTATTTTATGGATTTGAAGCATTCGACTCAATATTATTGGTAAGGTAACGTTAAACCATGCCCCTATTTCCTGGGTAGTTTGGCTCGGATCGGCTTCCACCATCTCTTTCAATTTATTGTTATACACCTGTTCCGTGAACGGTCCTGTGTGGGGGTGTCTACCACGCGGTTCGTTCTTCAAATCAAAGTTTCCATCACGAAAGCGTCACACGGTGAGTTCATTAGCAGTCCCCTCTCCAAACGCAACATTGACATTGCGAGCTGTTTCTGTCGTCTTAGTTCCGCTTCAGAACTCGTGTTCAAAAATCACTGGAATTTTTGAAGTATCCCTTTTTTGTCTAAGCTGATTAAAAAAAGCAACTGAAAGTTGATTATCGAATGTCACAACACACATTTTAAAAGAAGAACCTCATAGGTACCATGTGAAAATTGTTTCACTCAAAAATCTGAAACCATGAAGGTTCTAGTCAAATCGAAGTAGGTACCTATTACAATAAAATGGCTATTTCATCGTTTAACCCCTATTATATTATATTGTATAGGTACATATAAACTTTATATATAGGTACATATATAGGTACAATATATAAACTATATAAGCTTTAGCAGAACCAATTCTGATATGTGGTAAAGCTTGTACAATAAAAAGTCACGTTATGGAGTTATCGGTGATTCCATTGATTGGATTACATTGCAGGGCACTAACCCTCACTTGAATCAAGGGAGCAAACATATTTGCTTTCTTTATTTTATCTCCCTACGTGTTATAGCTTAGTTTCCTAATCGTAAAACCGAAGGTAACGTACGTTTACTCGCGCTAAAATAAAACTCAGTTTCAGGTCAATGTGGTAATGACCAATATGTTAGTAGATGAAATCATGTAGTGCGTAGGTGAAACGAACTGTTTACATGATGCATAATTTAGGAACTACACGCAATCTTTTGCTTCGCTATATTGTACCTACATACAAAATCAGACTATACATAGAACAGAATAGTTATTTATTGATACAGAAAATAAATGTAATGACTTACGACTATTTCTTATTATGAAGAAATAATATACGGGAAGTTTTATTGTGTCCCATACCCATTTCCTAAATTTTGTCTGCAAAGTGGGCAGAGGTTAAGGGTTTTACTTTTTTTAAGGGACTGGAGGAAAGTCTCGAATTTTCATACAAAAAGAGAAAACGTTTCTACCCCCCTAAACAATCACCGATTTTAGTGATTTTTGGAAATGTTATAGATGTTCAATATCCTGGTATATAAGTTTTGAGTTTATCATTATATAAAAGGGATTTTAACTAATGGGTATTTAAATACCGATATTTTCTCAAAACTCGTATCTCTAGTTTGTGAATTATTTATAGGCAAACTAATGATAAGTAAAGAAAAAGGAAACCTATAATCCTAGCTTATTCTGTCAGTTATGCTACGAATAAATACATTATTTATTCAATGCATAAATACATTATTTATTCGTAGCAGTTATGAATTATTTTAGATCTGATTAATGTTTACTATAGGAGAAAAGTTTTCACCCAGAACGCAAATTCTAGGTCAAAACTTGAAGAAGCTGCAATTGTCCTTATCGCACTATTCTGTTCGGGCGTCTAGCGGCGAGACAGCATCAATTTGTTAAAATACCTGTTTTTCTGTAGGAGCTTCTCTTCCCGTTCCTCAGTTTTGTGGGTCAGACAAAATATTGATATATAATTAAACTATAGACTTTTTAAGAAATTTTGAACACTGGCAAGTGATATATGGTACCGGAAAATGGAAATTAACTCTAAATATGTATAAAAATGCATATTAAAATATGTGACGTGTATATACAAAAAATATAACTTCTTTATGATGCTTGGCAATCTTCATCATACGTATCAATACCAATCTGATAAAAGCTGATGTAATACTTCCACATCACTTTCAATATCATAGGTCAATAAAGTTTATAAAATTGTAGCCATTTTTCCTAACTTGTACCTATTTTTCTTTCAGTATTTTAACAAAAAAAAACACTGGCGTCATCTTGATTTATCAATATTCTGGCATGAGGGATAAAGTAAAGTATCTATGGAAGTCACAAGGGCATAAGGTGTAAGAAGTAGGTACCTAATAGTTATTCACTGAATAATAAAATATAATAGATTGTACTATCACTATGTTTTACTTCGGGGATGCTCTTCCTCCATACCTATTTTTGTTACATTATAGCATAAAAAGGTCAAGAAAAATGTATCCGCTTATTATAATATATTCTAACGCTACTTTAGCACACAGCCATAAATACATTGATTTGTTATTTTATGTTTTTGCTGACCCCATAATGCATTGATTAGTTATTCGGCGGCTTCAGCTCCAGGCGAGGTCGGCGCACCTCCATCGCTGTTTAACATATACCACCAAATTGATTTCCTATACGTAGATAACCATGAAGGAAGAGGGAAGAGGGGCCGATCACAAATTATCCCTTGACGAAACATGTTTCCACTATGTGGGGTTGCGTCGCACAAGCGTTAATCGCACATCCATTTGTCGAACTCACATAGTACTCTCCGATGATTAGGTATGTAATTATAATTGCTTTCACAGTACCTGCAACACATTTCATATTAGGAATACATTATAAAACAGATTTCTTAGTTTATTTATATGCCTGAGTGTTTTTGAGAACCTATTATCAGGCCACCTGAAATAAAACGTAAGTAGATGAAAATATGGTTTCTAACGAAGAATTACCCGCACGTCTGATTTGTTATGTTTGTTATGGCCCAAAAACAGTACACGTCACATAATTCACAATACATTTTACATAACTAGGTTAACTTGAAAATGTTGTAAAAATATATGTTGTTGTATCCCAGGCCCAGGTATAACCGATCATAGCTTAAAATGCAAACTTGCCTAGCAACCAAGTAACTATAGTACAAGTGTATAATGTAACTACATACATAAAAAGTGTTCCGAAATAACATATGCTTATCCAGTTTTTTTTGGCTCGGTTTGAAATATTCGTACTTTTTTTCGGCTTTTCCTATGGATGACGCAACCAGGCAGATATTCTATATTTTGCTGACTGGAGTAAGTATTTGATTGTGTCCCTCACAAACAATACTGGTCAACATTGACAATAGCTGCCATGATTATATCTTCCAGGTAACAATGTTGTCTAATACCTTCTTCAGTTAATTGAGTTAACTTGAAAGCTATTTGTTTTAAAAGTAAGTAATCAATTTTATTAGAAATACAATGTATCCCACTACGAAATGTTTTATTCGTAGGTACCCCACAAAAAAAAATATGCGGTCTTCAAGTGAAAATTATTGTACGTGGTGCGCTTAAAATTCTGGAATATCTTTTTACAGTGGTAAGATTCAATACGATCCCATAAAACCGATCGTACTGAACGTTTCTTGCGACTAAACCCACATTATATTGGGAATTAATAAAAATGTGTACACATTGCCGTCGTAAAAAAAGTAATAAAAATTACGCAAGAGATACCTAACGCAAAAATATTCTCCACGGAACTACTGGTAACTTGGTGGTGTGGTGGGTCAATACCGAATAGTTGAAAAATCTGTTGCTAGCAAATATGATAAAATATAAAGTGTTCATTAAAAAGTATTACATACATTATTTTGCCAGGGATAGTGCAGACATTATATATTTTCAAAATGGCGATAAGATAAAATTGCTTTATGCAGTACAATGTACAAAGATACTTGAGCTCTTTTATTTAAATGACGTAACTCTCATGATTATAGTCAGAGCCAATTCACTCTTGTTAAAATATAAGCGCTTCTGTGAAGTTTTTACGGTATACTGTAAACTGTTTATTTTTAACAAACTTCCAAAAGTAATTCCACGATATCTTTTTATGTATGGCCACGCATAACATTTCACTGGATCATTACATTTTGATGATTCTTTGTTGTTGGGTAAAGTAGCTATAAACCTTCGAGTAGGTCCCCAGATATATTTCACAAACTTCGGTGGCGCCATGGTGGAGCGGTTTTTCTTATACCTACTTAATAAACTGAAAAAGTATGCATATTCAAATTACCAAAATCTAAATATGTTTTTTTTATGCTTGATAGGTTAGCCTTTGACCACAATCTCACCTGATGGTAGGTGATGATGTGGTCGAAGATGTTGTTCAGGAACCTAGAAGAATTACTGGTTATCAAGGACAGCGCCGGAACACACCGTTAGGTGCTTGGCGGCAGATTTTCTACTTGAGGGGGGTAGCTAGCCAGGCGAGCATTCGCAAAATGCCCTACTACCATGCTATAACGACTCCCATCCTAAGACAACAACCGGGACCGACGGCTTAACGTGCCCTACGAAGCACGGATGCACTCAGTAGTAATGTCACTAGCGGTCACCCATCCAACTCATGTCCGCGTCAGACGTTGCTTAACTTTACTGATCGGTTAAGAACGGCTACGCAAACTTCGCTACGAGCGCTTCAAGTTACGTCTCATGCCTGTAGCTCATGTTTACTGGCTCTCAAGGACTGCTGCCGGAACACGCGCCTGGCGAGCATTCGCAACATCCCTTTCCATCATGCGGGGAAGCTGAAGCCGGCGGCGGCGATGGAGATCGAACAAGAACCTGCGGCACGTCAGATACTTCATTAATCTGTGTTTAAATATAGTTGATCTGAAAGTTTAAAAGATGCACCCTAAGCTACTGGTATTTTGTAGATGATGAATGCTGGAAGCTTAGCTAGAACAGGCTAAAAGCTTCATCATGCACAGACTTGGTGCATTTCGTTGTTCATAATTGCAAATGATCGCAGGTTTTCGGGTACATTTCCGTTTTTATTTGGGTGTAGATAACATTTCTATTGCGTTTGACTACTGATACAATACAAGTCATTTCACTTGATTTTTTTTGCAATTTGTAATAAACTTAGCTGAGGTTTTTGTATTCTGTGGCTGAGAAAATAGCTTACTTTTATTATATGTTCTAGGGTAATAGATAAATGTCTAAGAATGATAGTGTATGATTACAACGTTTTGGGTTATGCCACTGCACTTCACAGCATTTGATTTTAGCTTACATGATTTTCAGCTGTGTCATTCTTCGCGGTTTTTTTTTTCATATTTTAGGTACTCTTGACAGAAATGAGGTTAGATAATCACATTGATGACTAGTGGGGTATACAAAGAAAAAATTAATATACCGGGGGAATATATCCCATCAAAACATGTAAATGAAGACTTTTTACATTATTCACAAACGAAATTCTGTTGTAGCAGAATGCGCGCCAAAAGTTTCTTACGCGTATGTAATGTAATGTATGTAATGTCTCAGCCGGATTGCCCACTGCTGAATACAGCCTCCCTATTTTTGAGGGGATAGCCATAATCCTCATGCTTGGCAGGCGTCTTGGGGATCGCGGTGTGATATATCAGTTCCTCAGAAAGCGCTGCTGCCCACCTTCTGGTATGTGTTACCCTTAGTCACCTCTTACGACACCCACGGATAGATTATGGGGGGTACCATTTTAGCCCGGCACCCCACGGGTCTTACGTCTTACGCATCTAATAAAGATATTTTAATAATTTCTAAGTTTATTCCTATTCATGCTGTTTTAAGGCTTGTAGAAACACTTTTTGCATACAAATATACAAATACTGTATCAGCCGGATTGTCCACTGCTGAACACAGCCACCCTCATTCAGGGGGTTGCCATAATCATCCGGCTTGGCAGGCGTTTGGGGGGCTGCAATGCAAGATAAAAGTTCTGCCCACATTCCGACATTTTCAACCCTTAGTCGCCTCTTACGAATCCCATGTTCGTCGTAAGAGGCGACGGAGAGATGGGGAGACGGAGAGATGGGGGGGACGGAGAGATGGGGGACACAGAGAGATGGGGGTTGATATTCTAAATCAGCATCTCACGGACAATATACAAATATATTTCCAATCAAATACCAATCTATTTCTTCACAACAAAACAAATTACAAGAAAGGAAACGAATAAAAGTGCTGGTGGCGGTAATTTTAAGATGAACCAGCGTATAGAAACTGGTATTGAGATTCGGAATGACAGACGGAATTTGCATATTTTCATGATTTGGCAACGAATTGTAAAGCAAAATAGTAATAATGAAATAAAATAGGTACAGAAAACTCGTATAAAATTAAAAACAAGAAGAAAGAGATAAAAATAAAAGTTTATTTTATTAGGTACCTACCTACTTAATAATCACAAATATTTAAAGAAAACATTATATTAATATATTCATAAAACACTTAAAAATTTAAAAATTATATTTAGTGACAATTCCGCCTAATTTTCCTGTTAAGCTGACGTGACGCCACAAACTCCACGCAGCGAAACCGGAAGAATTTTTGACGCGTTTCGATTCTACACGAATCATACTCAGGAGGTACTACGAGCCTCTACGGGCGCACGATCGAGAGCGTCGAAAATTCTTCCAGTTTGGCTGCGTGGCGCTTGTAGAGTCATGTCGGCTTAACAGGAAAATTAGGCGGAATTGTCGCTTGATATATTTTTTTAAGTGTTTAATTAAAATATTTGTTATTATTGGATATGGATTTCCGCAAAGTAATGCCAGCATCTGTTAATTAACCTACCTACGTATTTAAAAATGCAGTATGAATTGCTAAAAACATTAACTAAATTGAGCATTAATTTGATTGCCAATCTATAAAACGAAACAGCAGCAATAATAATTCCAGTACCGTGGATGGCACTGGAAAGGTATAACTAGAAAGCAATAATTGTTAAAAATCCAATTAATTATTAACCCGTAATAATTAAACCAAACATATAACCGCAACTATAGTTAGCATGCGATGTTAGACAACGTTGACGGGCATAGATTTTTAAAAGTATCGACCTGAGGCATTGCCAGCGACATTGCCATCAAAATACTACTCGTCGAGAGTCCTTTTTCCACCACAACATCACATTTGCAGTTCTATCACGCGCACTCTCTTTATTTGCTTTTTTTGTTTAGTAGCCAGATATCATGGCTGGTCTTATATTAATAACAAAATTAAATATAGGTAATCAATATTAGATAATTTTACTATTATCGCCAAACAATGAACAATTACTTAGTTTTAAAGGGATTTTCAAAAATAACTTTGTTTTTCAATTGGGGTTAAACCAACAGCATGACAGTTTTGACATTTAGTTTTGTGACGTATACGTAGTAAATAATTTGGCATTTGGAATATACAATAAATTCAATTTCACTCGAAAATCGCATTAAAATAATTAAAATCCACTATAAAAATGGTGGTTCTGTTAACGTTACATTTCGTAAACTTCGTGATATTTTCGGACAACATCGTCCTTCTGAGACTGCTATTCAAAATTTGGGCGCTGAATTAACATGTGGTTATAACAGGACGGTGCCACATGTCACACAGCCAAAACCTGAAACGATCAATTTATTGCAAACGAAATTTTCCGATCGCATAATTTTACGAAATTCAGCGGTTAAGTGGCCAGCCAGATCAGGTGTGATTTAACACCACTGGATTATTTTTTGTAGGGCTATGTTATTAACAGAATCCATACGAAGCCAACCGAATCGATTGAAGCCTTAAAACTGAAAATCCGTCATGTGATTAACGATATAGACCCGTCATTTTGCCAAAAAGGGATTATTATTATTATTATTTCTTAAAAAGTTCGATGAAAGAATCGTGCTTGTGGTAGACATTTGCCAGATATCATTTTTCATTCATAATATGCAAACTTTTCTCTTCGTAATACAATAAAAATTTGAATCATCTTCATCTAAATTCTACGTTTTATTCTGTTTTAGAAAACAAAGTCCTTGTTCAAAAATCCTTTATAATTAGTTTTGAAAGTAATTGTAAGCCAAATAAAGGAGCACGACGAGTTCCATTCTCATAATAAAATAAATAAATTGTATGTACTTTGTGACACTGTAAGATAAAAATATTAAACAAAGTCAAAGCATTTTGATACTCTCAGATGATAATATCTGTGTGAATATTCTTTCCTATATAGGAAAGAATATTCACACATTCATACTTAAAGCCGCCCTTGTAAGCCATTTAAAATAACAATAATCGTGGGAAAAAGTATTTTGCTCCATCAATTAGTTTCCGAGTATTATTTCTAGATACTTACATATATTTCTTAAACATACTGCAAGACTCGAGATTCCCCTGACTATCCCTGGCTGCGACTGATGACGTCACATTACAAAGCACAAGCAGTCCGTTTCGCGGCCCCATACTTTGAAAAGATGTATCTTTTGAACCGTAATATTTAACCGGTTGAAAATTCAACAGTTTATGTGTTATTACGGCGCGGCGGACGGTTTCAGAATTATATTGAAAATAAAGCACAAGACATCAAGGTGATATAAGAGACTGGTTTATTTTTTTTTTCTTTGTTGTTCTATCTTTAAAACATAAATACATTCATATCTAAAGTAGTAGGGACTACGAATGTAGGGAATATAAAAATTAAACTTTTTGATATTATTATATGTTAGGCAAGCTTCCATACTAACATTATGTGAAACAATTAACCAGCTAACGGTTTATAATGTACAAATTAAGTTTAGTATATTAATTACGGTTCCAAAGATACAGCCATTTAAAGTAATGGAGAGCGCGATGAACTGTGCGAGCGTTGTATTGAGAGTCATTCAGTAGCCGTTCACCCAAGCTCGGTAGGTATGTGATATTTAAAATAAATATAACTTTTTATTTGCTTAAACATGGGTAAATACACAGTAATGCATTATTGATGTACAAAAAAGTAAAGTGTCCACATGGTTAGTTTAAAAAATGCATACAAATTTTGCATAGATCCTATCGCTCAGCTAAGATTTTCAATGTCACGGATGTTTTAGACAAATAACAGTAGCACGAAGTGTTTTTCCAAATATAGAATATAATTTTACGTATTAGGTAATTAGTTCTTAATGTATTTATTTATTTGTAAAAGTCGGGGTAATAAATGTCTGTACTTTTATTTATCAAGAAAAATGTATTTTGGAAGTTTGGGAATAACCAATCGATGAAGTCTTTATCAGAAATCTTTTTATTCCTTCAAGTGCCGTTTGATTCGATGAAATTGAATCTATTGAGGCTAAATTCGCGTTACAATGGAACAAACCGCTCCAAAATTAAATCAGTGCTAACAATTGCTCTAAGTGGAGTACGCTGTATACTATATATATTACTGGATAGCTACAACTCTCAAATATAACATTTATCGCCAAGCACTGTTTCCAGCAGCTACTCTTGCAAGTACCAATCTATATAGAACTAGCTTGGATTGCGATCTTTAACCTCGTTATCCATCACTTCCCAACGTAGCATGTAATCGTTAAAAGACAAAATAATAAAAAAATAAAATGCAGAAATAATAAACATAAACTATGACCACAATGGTATCACCAAGGAAATCAGTTGTTGGTTAAACTAGATCAAGGTCACTGACATTCAATGATTACAAACATTTGTTAGCAGTGAAAACTGCAGTTCGTTTGTGCAATACCCACTAGCTCTGTGAGTAAGTACAGTGAAAGTCAATTAACTGGACAAAGTAAACCTCTCTCAACATATAATTTTGTATTGCAACGGAGGTTTCGAATAAATCATTCTTATGAGTATTCAAAAGTAGGCAGGCTTTTTTACAATTAAAGCTAGATTACATAATAATAAAGGTATAATATGCAAGTCTCATGAAGCATTAAGAAATTAATTAATTTATTAATCAAAAATAATGGAAGAAATAGTGAACTTTTTAGCTAGGTACGAGTACCTATATATTTTCTAGTACCTATATGTAATATACTTATTCGGAAACTAGATGAATCTAGCTACCTGTGCCATAAATAAAGATTTTACGTAGTCACATAATTAGTTCAACAATAATTGACCATTCGTAAATAATTAGCCACTCGTACATCATAAACCATTCTTATATTAGGTAAATGTGATGTTACCGATGAGCTTAACGATTTAGACTCTGAAGCGGCTACCAGCCCCTATATGATTTTACTAAATAATTGCTTCTTTTGAATTCTCCTGATACGAAGAACAGAGAAATAATAAGCTTCCTCTACAATACGCATCAATGCTTCCCACCACCGCTTGAGCCTTGGAAAGCCAAATTCAATTGAATCCTACTTATACCGTTTTGTATACTAGTTCTCATTTACTCGTAAAATTACGGTAGTCGAAAAATAAAATCCAAAAAAAAAATATCTTGTCAGTCTCACTTCCTCAGATAATCCCATTATATTACATATGACCAAAAATTTAACAAACATGTGAGTAAATGACCCCAGGATCGAATCCAGGAACTCGACATTCCACATCCGCACTTTACACCAGTTTAAAACAAAATTCATGAAAACCTAATTAAAGTCTGGTTGAGTAAAGTCTCGTTTAACTATATGGTTAATCGTATCACCTCCTGGTCCTGGTGGTATATCACATTTTTTTATATGGTACCATGGTGTGAATACAGTAAATCACATTTTTTTATAAAAGTTTTAAAAAAACAATTCATTAATCAAACAACAATTCATATTATCCAACTTTGTAGCAAACTAACCCATCTTTTAATATATACATACATTAAAAATAAACTGTGATCATACTGCGCTATTGCGGTTAAAAATTTCAGGCCACCCAATGTCCATAAATTATTCCACTATATATGCTTCCTTTAGTAAACGATGAAAATTTTAGACATCATAATTTCTGAAGGTGCCGGGCGGAAAAATTACAACTGAATATCTCCTGAGACAAAGTTCCTCCAACCAAGACTAATCAAAACAAAATATCATCAAGGACCCAAAAGTGAGACTGTTCGCAATTTCCCTGTAACATTATTACAAAATATGATAATAACTTTGAAATATACTGCTCTAATCTGCGCAAAGAAATTCTGAAAAAGTTGAGCTTTGATAAGTTATGAAATAGATAGGAGCTCCAGAAATGTTTACGAAGTATTTAGTTAGAAGAAAATGCGATCATTAGTTACTAGAACATAGTATAAAATATACAATTGACAAAAGCGTCCGGTTAAAGTAAAAATGTGTAATTACAAAGCATATGATAAGCAAAACTGTCAAGTTTTGCTTATCAAAGTTTTATGTATAATTGGTGTAAGGGGTGCAAAGGAATCAAGAAAATTCGAGGCAGTTCTAACTGCTAAATAGATGTACCAATATAAGATGAAGTATTAAATAGATAAGAGCACGCTAAAATTTCATGACTTGCAGAAATGTGTGTATAAAGTATTTGATTTGCAGAACTTGACCTAGAAAATGCGGGTCAGTTTGAATTCCACAGTAGGTGCTCCAGTACAGATTAGATAGCAGTTAGTAGGGTACACGTTCCAGTTGCAAGGTCGCTGGGCAGGCTGGTGAGTCGCGCCGCCGGCAATCACGGCATGGCTGGGGACACGCACCTGCTTCAGAGGTAAACACAATAATGTGGTCCGCTGACCGGTGCGTGCATCAACCGTTTAATCCCAGCACAAAACACGCATGCGAAAAAAAAACATCGCACATCCTTAATTTAGATATTTTCAATGCTGCGTCTAAAGATTGTTGACCGATTAGACACGTGAAAATTACGCCCGTAATTTACGCTTATACATTTGTGGTAAATTGTGAAGAGTGCATAAACAGTGCTACATGCAATTTGATTTATTGTCCGAGGTAAGATTTTTTTTTAAATCACCCACTGTACGTGTAGTTTAACATTCCATTATGTTTATTATGTATCTGATCATCTAGCAAGGGCATATTTCAGGATATAATAAACATCAGATTTTTCTATAATACATAGGATCATTACCTTGAAATAGTAGTCAAATGCAAAATTATCAGTAATAAAATAATAATAATAATGTATATATAATGTAGTAAGTACTTTTCTCAAAAAATATATCGAATTTTGCTATCAATCAATCGCGATAAAGATAAAACGGACTATTTTTATCTAAACTACCTATAATCTAAATAACTATCTTATAAAAAAAACAAATAACATAAAACATACCGTCATTACTGTGCATCCCCAACGGTGGATATTTCTTTATTCCCCTTCTTCCAGTCATATTTTCCGAGCACAATTTCAGACTCTAGACTACTGAAGCTTTTTCGTCAGAAAACTAATAACACTTTCGATCCTAGAATAGAACCCAAACCCAACCCATCTTGAAATTCCAAACGCCCTTCCACCAGACACTTTTATTAGCGATCTTAACAGAGACATACAATATCAATTCAATGCCTGTGGGTAACCTCTTAGCACTGTCTTGGAGTTTTAAGAACAAAAGTGACATTGCTTAGAAATATTCAATAAACATTTTAAAAATATACCACACCTATGTATATTACGCTGAAAAGATGTGCAGAGGTGTCTGAACACCCATATTATGTTTTTGTATAACAGAGGATTTTAATTTCAAATATAATACAGTACATACGAGTACATGCCGATAAATCTCATAATGTAATAGGATTTATTAACATTAACGCAACATATGGAAATAATGTACAATTTGCTCTCCAGAGACAAGTCTATGAATAGCCACCTAAACATCATTGATTATGAAACTTTGCGGCATATGTACTAAACCGTCGGTGGCAGCCACAAGTCCCTAGAGGTTTCGCCATTCAATAACACTTCATGAACATTACTTACCTGGTCTTAGCTCCTAGATAGAACCATACGCTACGTACATTTTAATCAAATAGCCTTAAAGAGGTGCAAATAGTTTTGGGCAAGATAATTTTATGAAAAATGGAAAAGACTTAGGAGACGAAAGCGAGTAGAAATTAAGGTCATTGAAAACTAGTTTGTATGTCCACTGCGTAGACATAGAATACTGCAATAAATACAGACATACGCAACAGAACTTGCAGATGGTATTGTTTGACCTGCATGGACAGGGGCGGATTTCCCTATAGTTTGAGAAGACCCGAACCTAGGATGAAAAATGTTGTGGTCGCCAAGCCTGGGGATTTTTTAAAGTAGTCGTATACTTTTTGTTCCCACACCGTTTATAAAAGCAAAAATTGTTCAGTACCAACTCGTAAAAAAATTTACACGTCTAGAAATTACGATTATTAAAAGTTTTATGAACTTTGCTTGCTAATTTACTCCAACTTTAAGGCTATCGTTTTCATTTTGCTCTACTACAGACAATACAGTTATTAGTACTGGGTTATTTGGTATCTTCCTGATGCAGCAAGTAAAGGTGGCACTCTTCAATTGGCCTAATATTGGTAATAGACCATTTCATTATGGGCTTGAAATGAGGCAACTAGATCTTGACGAATATATAACAGATGGTGACCGAAGAAGATGGATGGACAGCGTGCATCATAATATTTGTTCCGACGTTTTAAAAAATTCCAAAAACGAAATTGACAAAATATCATATAATTATTCAACCTGTCACAAAATTTCACAAGAATCGGTCGAGACATGGAACCTGTAGAAGAGGACAACCGGAAGTACGAACTGACATACGAAAACATTAACTCCGATGCTGAAACGGTGACGCTTCGCTCGGTCAATTAAAAATAATTATTGCCGTGCATTAAATATATGACGTACCTAACTAACTACAAGGTTTCTTATTATATATAGATGAGATTATATCTTAACGAATACAATAAAGACAAACCAACATTAAATGTGCAATGTGGTAAAGATTTAGCTGATTCCTGCAGTTCCCGCCTAGCAAATTTCCACTCTCAAGTAGATAGGATAGGTATATCCCAATGGTGTATGGCACCCGCTATTTTTGAGAACCACTTCTTATGCAAGGTTTGCTCTATTATATTCAATCATCATCACTCACATAAGGTGAGATTGTGGACAAAGGTTATGAGTAACAACAAAAGTGTTTATGTGAAGTTCGCTTTAATCCGAATATGTCGTCAATTTTGCAATTTGAGCTTCAGTTTACTGGAGGTCGTATTATTTGTTTCTCTGAAAGTCGTCCTTCTATACGTAAAAATTCACGAAGTTTTAATAATAGTGATACTTATCATCATTAGGTACTTCGTTTAGGATAACGTTTACAGAAACTTTACTTTTGGTGAAATATTCAGTTTTGTTGACTACTTAACAGAACATTTTGTTTCTAATTAATGTCAATTTTTGTAAGGAACTTAACTTATAGATATAAAAAACCGGCCCAGTACGTGACAAAACATGTACCATAAATTCGTAATTTTTACATACAGGTCGAGAGCCAAGCGTGTGTCCGAACTGGTTACGTGGTATACATATATTGGACTACAATGACTCAAAGTTTGATGCCTGCAGCTATAACCGTTTTAACGATACAGCAAAAACAAAAAGAAGTTATAAAAATTATTTTTTTGTATGGGGACTCCCTATTATTTTTAACTTACTGTATTATATAATATATTTACTAACTAACTCACATTCTGTTGAAATTTATACTCACTTATTTATTACGGTTCCAAAGCTACAGGTACCTTATAAATGGATGACTTTACCATTTTATTAAAAGTGACTGAATTAATAACAACGTGGTTATAAGATATGGGAAAATGTACAAAAAATATGTTACGTTATTTTGTGGGTAAAACTGATTAAAAAAATAGATAAATGTATGTAAAGTTTTATTAAAGCAATAATTCAGATTTTTTGTCGGTAGTATCGTAGTAGTATATTGGTAGACTAAAGATTACTAAAAACTGTATTGCCTAGAATAAATTCCTTAGTTATTCATAAAAACAGAAGAGAGAGACAATGTTAGGAATTTTTCCGAAGTCTATTATTTCATGCTCTGGACCTTGAAGTTCGGTATTCGGTTAGATGAATGAAAAGACTGACAGTCAAGGCTTAGTAAAAGGGTCTACCTACCTGTCTAGCAAACAATGTATATTAATTACGGTTTTATTAAAACCCAACATTAACATGAGGAAAAACAAGTTTACTATCGATCGTGAGTGATAAGTCGTTAACATTCTAAGCGATTGTCACAGAAGTCACCGAAAAAGGTCATCGAAAAGGTGAATTTATTCATCCCGGTGTCTTCTGCTATTATTGGTCATGCTCATAGCGTTTATAACACTAAAGTTTAAGTAGTACGCTCAAAAATACAGGATGCGACGGGTGAGCAAAATGCTGGTACATTAGCAATGCGTCCGAACGGAGCTAAAAAGCCTTTTTTTATATTAATGTGACGGAGAAGCACAACAAGAAGCTTGAGCCCTACCTGATGTTAAGAGACTAACCTCTGCCTAGAACAGATGCATTTCACCACAAGTGACGAATTGCACTGCACCCGTCACCTTGAGACATAGTTGTTAAGTCTCACGGGCCTGTAATTTCACTGGCTATCAAGGATTGCTGCTGGAACACACCGTTAGACACTTCGTGACAGGTTTTCTACTTGAGGGTAGTAGCTAACCAGGCGGGCAATAGCAAAATGCCCTTCCACCATGCGCTGAAGCTCAAGGCGGTGGGGATCGAACCAGGGACCGGCGGCACGGCAGATCATAGCTATTACCGCTCGGCCATCATTGCTTCATAAGCTGCTAGCAGGCTAGGCAGTCTGCCGATGAATTAATGTATGAACCGTTCGGTGGCAAATTATTTTTTACAGATAACTAACGTCGTTGAGGTCTATAAGCAGGCTTAATTACTGGTTCTCAAGAACAGATGTTAGATCACACAGTAAGATGCTTGGTAACATATTTTCTACTTTAGGGTGGTAGCTAGCCAAGCATTTTCAAAATGCACTATAACCGTGTGAAGATCTAGCGCGATGATTTCGAACCATTCATTCATATGCCATAGACCCTCTTAGCGTGGCAGTTCATACCTAATTATTGCCGCTGGGCCAACACTCCTTCGTTGTATTATAGCTACAAAGTATAATTATGTTTATATAATTACAATTATGGCTATTGAATTTTCAATCAAGGCAAACCTTTCAGTGATCAAATAGTATTTCTAGATTACTAAAAACTGTGTTTGTGATTAGATAGAATATATTTAAAAAGCGATACCCCTGTAATCCGTTCCGTTTAAACGTCTTTTGTTGTAATATAGGGTGTGGTTGCTTTAGTCGTACCACGGCCTGACTCGTTCTCTCGTAATATCTTATCTTCTTCTTCTCTTGGTGCCTCTTCAATCAATGAAGGTTGGCAATCAGCTTTCCGTACCCGTCTCTATCCTTGGCGATGCGAAAAAGTTCAGCAGCAATATCTTATCTATTGTAACCTAATTGAGGAATTCTAGACCTAATTCAACTTACCTAAGAAATCTGCATATAAATCCTTTTATCAGTGTATACTCATTCGAAAATGAATAACAGTCCTTTGTGAATAACATTTTTCAACATTTTTGCGTCAATATGGCCGGAACCCTCTAGACAAAAAGTTTATATCCTTGCTTAACCGGTTTTTTGTTATCATCGCAATGTCCACCATCTGCGGTATGAATCCAGTTACAAAATAGCTGGCTGCGGACAATTTTGCAACTATTTCAACTCACATTGAAGAACATGTGTGAGCACTTACTGAGCACCTATTGCTACCGCATTTACCGCTGTTACGTTGCAAATCTTTAATCGAATGGCTAAATCGTCGTTTTGGAATTTGCGAACCCAGGATCAGATTACTTCCTGGTTTTTTAACGAAAATATTTTCAGTAATTAAGTAACTACCTCGTCGCTGAGCTAGCTATTGCAACTCCCCATACCCTGTGCGAGTCATAAGAGGCGATGAAAAGAAAATTCCAGGAGGTGGCCAGCACCACATTCTGAAGAACTGATATTATATAGTCATATACCCTTCATGTGTCATATACGTGCATGTACATCAGAGACGTTTGTCTATTCGTTAGAGACCATCCAGAACACTTCAAAATTCGAAGCGAAGTATATTCACGGCAAAAACGAGCCAATTTCGCAAACTTATTATATCAACATCCATGTCGTAAAGATATCTACAAAAAAAAATTATATAATAATTGTATTAATATTTATAAGAGTTTATAGACCTAAGTGACAAAAATAATTTTTAATATTTGCACGCCTGCATGCAGGCAGAATACAAGAACAAATCGCCATAGTGTTTAAGATGTTTTTATGACTATGCATTCTTGTAAATAAATGATTGATTTGATTTGATTCGATCCCGGGACGCCTGCCTTCCCTAATAGAGGAGACATTGTTCAATACTTGACGTCTTCCGCGGAAGATCATTAACAGCCGCGGCTGTTAATGATAATTAACTGTCTATTACATGCGATCAAAAAATATCTGACAAAATCTGATGCGTTTATACCCCTCAGACTTCTGCCTACACATTTTGGGATATACATTCGTGAAGGTTTTTTTTTTTATTAAACTGTCCTATCTAAAAGCGTATCGGACACCTGCAAAGCATTACTGTTTCTATCATCAAACGATGAAACAAACAAGAAAACCCAATGATAATAAATTCTGAGCAGGTCCCCGAGGCTCGTTACTGAGCTGGTCACATAGAAACATTAAAATACCGTCGAGGTAGGAGACGAGCCTCACTATTTTAGCTTCCGCAGGTATTAGAACAAACCGTAAAATAAAAATAAATGTTTGTTGGTTTTGACCACAGCTTCCGCCACCTTATAACTTGGTATTTTCAGTATTTGTTAAATAAATGATATGGTAGATCATTAACAACCATGACATCCACGATTGCACAAGAGCTTACCCCATTAGGAAGGTTTGCCATAATTGCCACGCTTAGCAGGTGTCTTGGGATCACAGTATAAGATGGCAGTCAATCAGTAGGCACTGCTATTTGCTTTATTCATAGGGATCCGTTGTGTCCTTTAGTAAGCGCTTGTAGGGTACCTTGATCATTCGTACTTACGTGCTTCGGTCTGTTCTGGTTGTTGTCTTAGGATAGCAGTAGTTATAACATGGTGGTGGGGCATTTTGCGTATAGCCGCCTGGCTAGGCCATAGGCCACCCTCATTTTCAATTTTCACACCTATATTTTATTGCTGATTGACATGCCGTTGACCACAATCTCAGCTGATGGTAATTTGTGATATTGAGGTTGAAGACTCGGTTAGGTTCTTGGTGATTTTCTACTTCTCTTCTACTGCACTTGTCCAAGTCATGTAGGTCCTGCCCAAGTGGGGTACAAGCAAAACACATAATAAATCAAATTCTTCACTCCCCTAAGGCATTTTCTCAGTCTATCATATCTACTTTACAATAAGTAATTCTATAGCCTGAATCCTACCCAGTTATGTATTTGTTAGAAACCAGTATCTAATTTGGCAATGAGAATTGAGTCAATGATGCAAAAGTTTATCAAAATTTAGTGTCCATGATTCGTGTGGATTTGTGGAACATGGTCGCTTCTCAACAAAAACTATTTTTTGCATATTCGGGCCTACAAGCTCACCTTCATAATACCAGTTCTGTCATTAATAATGATATTTTTAGTAGCCACATGTCGATGGTAACATTCATGTGGATTGCATAACAGAATTCCTTAGCCTACACAGTAAGCCCCAAGGATTTCTAGAACCTTTAAATAAGCATTAATTTTATTTGTCTCATCGTTTATCATATTATAACTTGGTGATTACGAAACAACCGTTTGCATAGTTGCACTTATGGACAAGGTAGTTCCCACAGCAACACAGAATAAATATACTTAGGCAGTGTGCTAATTTCGATGATTTTCACATTCTTTATATATCAGATAGAAAAACTAGTAAGATGTGTTTGTAACGAACGACTACATATCTATGGACCATTTATGGAATTTAATAAGAAATTGTGATTGTTATTTGTTTCCTCATAAATTAGAGAAAAGTACCAGCATACAAGTCTCGGCCGAAGTGGCAATTAACGGTCTCGTTTAATTAGAAAGGACTCGGCTGCCAAGTCCATTTAAATTCCCTTAGTAAGTACTCAGCTTCGCCTCGTCATTCCAACATTTCTCGCCCGTCAAGTGCCTTAATTCAGGCTTGAACAATAATGTAGGTACTAGGTCTAAATTAAGACTCAAATTGCTCACCGTGATACAACACTAGGTATTTGTTCAGTATTTAGGTTCAGTGGCATATTTGCCATGGTGAGAATATCGAGGTAGGTACATACGCAAGATTCCTAATCGTTAAGAACCTTGTTACAGTAACATTATCAAATTTTAAGTTCAAATTTATTCAAGGTATTATCTTGTTCATTACTACAAAGTTCTAAATAGTTATCTTTTTCACGCCCCGCGTGCTATTACTTTAGTCGTCACTATTTAGCGCCCATGTGTTAATAATCTATATTTTTGCATGAACTCGTAAAATAAATATGGAGCCAAAACCATGCAGAGTCATCCTTCTAAGATTAATTGAAATGCAATTGGCCAAGAACTGACCAAGTCCAAGGTAAAAAGATATTTACATAATTTATTTGCTACCTACTGTTGCCTACGACACAAATAGCATAAGTAGTCGCATCCAGTAGAGCTTTAATAGCTTCTATCTATTTTTTAACCAATATGGCAGTTATCGAAATCATGATCAGTATTATTATTATAGATATTTGTTAGTGTTTATGAGCGTAACTATTGATTTGAAAATTGTCGCTGACAGCAAACATAAATTAACATATTAATGTATTAATCCGATGAATATTAAACAAGTTAAAGATCGGAACACGTATAGTACGCTGATAGTCGTAATTCATTAAAGCTGATAGCCATGAAACTCGCCGTAATATGTAAAAACAGGTGCGTCAAAATTTCGAGCACTGGTTTACGCATCTTTTCTGGGAACAACCTCGAGTAAATTGCATAATCAAGAACATGTCATAAATCACAGATCTTCATTATAAATGTGCAGGAATCTCAAGCTAAATCGGTGTTTCCGATGATAGTCATTATGTCATTCGAAATGATGAGCGCAGCCTCTGTCCTCGGTCACAGTATCTGATCATGTACTCGTTAAGCTAGTTTGACATTAATTCAACCTCTGTATTAGTTAGCACGTGATTTTAATAGACGTTCAAAGTTACAATAAGATATCTATGCAAGGTGTTAATGCTAAGTTCAAACTAAGTACACTTATGTAGGTAGCACGCAAGGCTTCGGAGCAGGCATGTTAATGGATCTTTATTCAGTTATAAACAAGTACATGTACACCTAGCGTGCTAGATACCATGCCATTAGCGCGCATATATTTCCCGCTGCATCAAAATTATTGTAAGAAGGTACATACGATAACTGATACATAAAATCTTTACGCTTACCGCTCCTACAGCTGGTGCTGGGGCTAGCCGTAGCCAGCACCTAATATATTATACAATGCGCATATTTAAACCCTCGCCTATGATGCTATGGCAACAAATCCAGCATGAATGCGACTTCATTTGATAGCCATCAGTTCACATGGTACGTGTGGGGTATGGCGAGAATGTGACTTGATTTACAGATCAGTCCATCATGATATCACTTGAGCGTGTGTTATATATTACAGGATATTTGTATGCATTACAAAGTCTCTTAACAGAATAATCTGCTACCAGTGACCTTCAAATAACTAAGGAACTGAAGGGATTGCAATATTTTCCACTCGTTTTTATTGCCGGTTAAGTATCACCACAAACGACAAGAATTTTAATATAAGTGAAAAATTGTGTTTAACTTTAGTTACAAGTTTTATTTTAATAAGAGGTTAGTATATTTTTCTTTATATTTCAGTGATGAAGAACACAGATGAACAACATGCGATGGTTATTATACTTCATCTTTATCACGACTGTAAGCGCTTTTGACGTCAGAAGATTTTTTGACTTCTGGACGGAGCTCTTTCGTCCTCTTCCCCATAACCCTAATGAAGGGTTCTTACCGGACTATACACCCGATGACAATGAAGAGTTTGATTTTATAGTCATAGGTGCTGGTTCAGCTGGAAGTGTAATAGCGAATAGATTAACTGAAGTACCGCAATGGAAAGTTTTACTTCTAGAAGCAGGAGGCAACGAGAACTTTTTCTCCGATGTGCCCATATTCGCCTCTTTCTTATCACTCACGCCAATGAATTGGGGATATGTTTCCGAACCTGAGAAGCGAGCATGCAAAGATTTAAGAGGGAAAGTTTGCTTTATGCCGCGAGGCAAAGTGCTCGGTGGCAGTAGCGTACTAAACTTTTTAATCTATCAACGGGGACATCCCGACGACTACAATGACTGGGTCAAAATGGGAAATGATGGATGGAGTTACGATGAAGTTCTCCCTTATTTCAAAAAGTCGGAAAATATAGGAATCAGTGAATTATTAAATTCCTCTTATCACGGGGTTGGAGGATACTTAGATATTGAATACTCCCCTTTTCATAGTCCGCTGCAAACTGCTTTTAAAAAAGCTGGGCAACAACTGGGCTACAAATGGAGAGACCCCAATGGGGAACAAGTGATAGGATTTTCCAAACCTCAAGCCACCATGAGGAAAGGTCGAAGGTGTAGCTCTTCAAAAGCATTTTTAGAACCGATTCGAAACAGGCAGAACTTGAAAGTTTCGAAGTATTCAACGGCGATGAAAATTCTAGTCCACCCATATACCAAAGTTGCCTACGGAGTGGAATTTATGAAAAAAAACGTAAAGTGAGTTTCCAAAACTTATATTAATAGATTTTATAGTAGAATACCTATTTTCCATTCTTATAGGTGGGTCTTTCATGGCCTGAATTTTAAACTTGTTCATACTTCTAAGACATATGTTTTTATTAGATTCTTATCGGATACTTACATTACCTACCTATATACCTATAAGAAATGTTGTGGTAACGTTTACAAATTACTGGGGCACAAATTTGTATTACTGCGGAAAATATTTTATTACATTGCTCAGGAATCGAACCCGCAACCTCTGATTTTGCGCCAGATGCCTATTCCACTCGGCTACAATAATTTGTAAATGTTATGTTCGCTCAGTACGCGATAGTGCTTGTAATCATATTGAGAAACTAGCTTTCCGGCCGCGGCTCCGCCCGCGGGTGTATCGGTTATCGCGCAAAACCATTAACCTCTTTTTGCGCAGTTGGATAAAAACTATCCTATGTCCTTCCCCGGGGCTCAAACTATTTCCATACCAAATTTCATCCAAATCGTTCCAGTAGTTTCAGAGCCTATTCAATGCAAACAAACAAACAATCAAATCTTTCCTCTTTATTATATTATAATTAAGATGTTATGGTTACCTACTGAGATACAAAGAGACGATTCCTGTGACAATGTCAACGAAAACTGTTTGCGTCTTCTTACATTATATTAATGAAGGACGTAGCGATAAATAATATTCAGAAGAATATTCGTGTTAAGAAATACTCAGATTTTATAGGAGCTCAGAATTGCATACATATGCATTACATTTTAGTATTAAAAACTGTGATATGAAGAACTTTCACTACTGATTATGGGCAATCGTGACATCAGACGCGTGACTTGTTCTTCATGTGACCTAACCTGATGCCTCAAATGTAAAAGTTTGCTTATTCCAAATATGGTGTGCAAGCTTTGAACATATATATATTATCGAAATGTGAAAACATCAATACAAAACAAGAACAGCAGACTGGAGGTTCTGGTTTTAAAAGGCTCAAAATTCAGGCTCTCGGCCTGAATTCGGATATATATGTTTTTTTAGGTATATATTATTAAAAAAAATATTTTTTTCGAGTGCATTCGAATATAAGCAAAATTAGTACATAAGTAAGAATTAGTGTTCTGTGATATTGGGGGACGATGACAAGCACATATCAACTTTTCACTAAACCTTTAACCTATTAAGTGATTATATACTTAAGTTATAATGTAAATAATATATATAATAAAACAATGTAAATATAATACAAAGTTTTTCACTGGGGCAAGCGTCACGTTCATTTAAGTTTTACCAGTTTTACAACGGGAAATGAAATAATTTCAAACTAAACTATACACAAATTTTCCTAACCCCATACTCTCGCCTGAGGCTGTGATCAAGTCTTCCAGCTATGCGCACCGGACACGTTTCCATTTCCGCCACCGAAACAGAAAAAATATGGGCTTTTATTGTATTATAACAGACAGGGACTTTGCGGCTTTATTATACAGTGATTTTTGTCTTTAATTAATTATGTTATCTATTTTATAATTGTCAAAAATGTAAACCAGGCATCACAGCATAATGTAATTAATATTTATTTAATTATTATTAATGTTTCAGAGCCTATTCAATGCAAACAAACAAACAATCAAATCTTTCCTCTTTATTATATTATAATTAAGATGTTATGGTTACCTACTGAGATACAAAGAGACGATTCCTGTGACAATGTCAACGAAAACTGTTTGCGTCTTCTTACATTATATTAATGAAGGACGTAGCGATAAATAATATTCAGAAGAATATTCGTGTTAAGAAATACTCAGATTTTATAGGAGCTCAGAATTGCATACATATGCATTACATTTTAGTATTAAAAACTGTGATATGAAGAACTTTCACTACTGATTATGGGCAATCGTGACATCAGACGCGTGACTTGTTCTTCATGTGACCTAACCTGATGCCTCAAATGTAAAAGTTTGCTTATTCCAAATATGGTGTGCAAGCTTTGAACATATATATATTATCGAAATGTGAAAACATCAATACAAAACAAGAACAGCAGACTGGAGGTTCTGGTTTTAAAAGGCTCAAAATTCAGGCTCTCGGCCTGAATTCGGATATATATGTTTTTTTAGGTATATATTATTAAAAAAAATATTTTTTTCGAGTGCATTCGAATATAAACAAAATTAGTACATAAGTAAGAATTAGTGTTCTGTGATATTGGGGGACGATGACAAGCACATATCAACTTTTCACTAAACCTTTAACCTATTAAGTGATTATATACTTAAGTTATAATGTAAATAATATATATAATAAAACAATGTAAATATAATACAAAGTTTTTCACTGGGGCAAGCGTCACGTTCATTTAAGTTTTACCAGTTTTACAACGGGAAATGAAATAATTTCAAACTAAACTATACACAAATTTTCCTAACCCCATACTCTCGCCTGAGGCTGTGATCAAGTCTTCCAGCTATGCGCACCGGACACGTTTCCATTTCCGCCACCGAAACAGAAAAAATATGGGCTTTTATTGTATTATAACAGACAGGGACTTTGCGGCTTTATTATACAGTGATTTTTGTCTTTAATTAATTATGTTATCTATTTTATAATTGTCAAAAATGTAAACCAGGCATCACAGCATAATGTAATTAATATTTATTTAATTATTATTAAACCTTAATAGATTATCATATAAAAAGAAACACAACACAAATATTATTAAGTAATGTAACTATATCTATGACCTAAATATTATACATAAAAAATGAGCTCCGTTTCCTAACAGGAGGCATCATAATTAGAAAACAGAGCTACAGGTCACTGTCCATAGGGTACCCAAAAGGCTGACAGCATATCCTCGTTGAATGGCAATACTAATTCTCTGGCCGAGGTATGCGCCAGCCTGGTCGTTACTCTTTTCTATCAGGCGCTTTGACAATATTTAAATAAAAAATTCAAACATATAGACCTATAGTATCAGAAATGTTCCTGGTGGAGAGCCAGGCTAGAATTGCACCTTTCATATCTTCTTTCGGGAGTTGTCAGAGACGACGAATGGAAACATAGCTGAAAATAGCAAGGGAAGTGAAGGGAAATAGCAGCGCCTTCCGAAGACCTGCCATCTTACACTGCTATTTCCAAAAAACCTGCAAAGCGTGGAGTTTTTACAAACCTCTGGTACTAGGGGGAGGTTTTGATCAACATTGAACGTTGTGGCTGTTAATGATGATGATGATGATCGGAATTGTACTCAGGGGCTTTTTGTCATTCAGCACTTTTTAAAAAAAGAACCTACTTTCTTAAGTGTAGTACCTTACGTACCCTTTCTTTGGTAGTTTTATAACCAAATGGAACTACTGACCGGTTTACAGCATATAGTATAGATATTTAAAAAGTTAAAACAAAAAAAAAATTTCCTCCATTTCTTTCATTTTGCTTCTATTTTCATTTCGATGTTTTCCAGACGTCAAGTCCGAGCGCGCCGCGAAGTGGTGCTATCAGCGGGCTCCATCGGCTCAGCGCAGCTGCTCATGATCTCTGGAATAGGCCCAGAAGACCATCTGCAAGAAATGAGCATAGAACCTCTAGTCAACCTTCCTGTGGGATACAACCTACAGGACCACGTCACGTTTTCTGGAAATGCGTTCATAGTCAATGACTCTGGGCTTTGCGTTAACGATGTAAGGTTTTTTATACAAGTTATTTTTTACAATCGTAATTTTCGCTTTCAACTGCCATAGGCTTTCTGTGGTGACTGGAGCACCTCAGAAAGCCCAGGCCACTGTCTATTACAACACGCAATAGGTTTTTTTTATATTTCTGATAGGTAAGCGATTGACCACAATCTCACCTGATAGTAAGTAATGATGTGGTCGAAGGTGTTAAACAGGCTTAACCTAGTGTACTGGCTCTCAAGCACAGCTGCCGGAGCATACCGTTAGGTGCTTGGCGACAGATTTTCTACTCGGGTGGTCGCGGGATTCGAACCATGGACCTGCTGCCTGGCAGTCCATAGCCAATGCCACTGACCCTGTCACCCTTCACTGCTTCTGTCCTACCACCATGAATCCGATATAACGACTCCCATCCTTGGCTAACAACCGGGACCGACGGTTTCACTTGCCCTCCAAAGCACGCGCTCAATATTAAATGCCACTAGCGGCCACCCATCCACGTAATGACCGCAGCGAACGTTACTTGACCACTTCCTCATACGCTGCTGTTTCAATGGGGATTAAAGCCGTAAATAGTAAGTGTTGGTATGGTAAAAGTTGGTAAACAGATTGAACGGTGTGATGAGGAGGTTCTTAAAGACAATTTCCAATACACACCATTCGTATGTCTATACAGTGGTAAATAGCCAAGTAAGCTTTGTTAATAAGTCCGGGACTCACCTCAACAACCGGTACGTCCACCGTTGAACATGGTCTCCCCCATTGGGAGATTTACCTTAATCCCCACGCACGGCGGGAGTCATGTGGATCGCAGTAAAGGTTTCAGTTCTTTAGAAGTCACTGTTTCCACTTTCTGGTATTTTTCCTTTAGTTGCCTCTTACAACACCCGCGGGAAGAAATGGGCAGTGATATTCTACCCCGGGACACCACTGTGTTAAAATATATGAATAATTATTTGTTATTTTATTACTCTACATTCATTCCCGCGGCGGGATACAAACCATGTTCCGTCTGCACGGTATTAGTCTTTAAACATTGCCACTGGTCCAATAGTACTTTGAATAATGTAATATATATAATGCAAGCCGCTATAAAACCACTACATTTACATCTGTTGGCTAGAGATTCACACTGTGGGGTGGTAGAGCATTTTGCATGTTCAACTGGCTGACCAATCCCGTCAAGTAGAAAATATGTAGCCAAGTATCTATGTGGTATGTTTTGTAATTCGACCTTGAAAGACGATTTCTATTTTTATTCTGCTTCCATATTTGGCACTACAAATAAACACTTACCATACTTTAAGTGATAGACATAGTTTTCAAAAGCCAATAAAACCAAATTATTTGGTTACAGATAACAGCAGCCTCACCTCTATCAGCAGCGGCTTATCTGGCGGGTCGTGGTCCTCTGACCCTGCCAGGAGGTGCGTCTGGTTTAGCCTTCATCCGCACTAAGGTGTCTAACGACTACTCTAAGAGCAGACCTGATATGGAGCTGGTCATGGGTGCTGGTTCACTGGCAGGAGACTTCTTGGGGATACTGAGGTCTTTGTTAGGTTAGTATAAAGTTCACAGACAAGTATGCCTAGGCCATCAGTAACCGGGAGGACAGACTAAGAATAATACTATATATCCTGCATTTATCGCACATCGCGGTCACAGTCACCGTTTTGGATAAATATCGAAAATTGAAGCAAAAAGGCTCATATACCATTTCAACCAATTAACCAAGAGTTTCATTTGGTTTACTTTGGTTCGTGGTAAAAATTTAGGTAGGCGTCCAAATAAATTATTATGATAATTGGATACTTGTAACAATAATGACGGGAACTCGTAACAATATGTAATCGTATATATATTTAATATCATACGAGTATATATAATTATGAGATGTAAACATTATGATAATAATTACATTTTCTAAAGAACAATAGTTGAGGGAAACTTCAGAACTTCTTTATATTTCGTTGTTGTCATGGGCTCCCAGATATTTTTTTGGTAATACATTTATTTGGTTATAATCTACACTACAACTCCTGATACGAAGGCATGTATTCAGAAAGTCCTGATTTCGTTATGATTTTGCTCATGCCGCTGTTCCTGGTGGTATTATGGACCTGGTGGTAAATTAACTATTAACAGATCTAAGTACGTATTTTAAGTAATGTTCGGAGGCTGTGCTCTGAACATTGCTTCGAAGCACCACGCAAACGACGCGGCTGTCCACTTTCCAGGTGGAAGGTCTCTTCAGCAAGAGTCCATCTTGGTGGGTAGTACTTTAGTTTCAGGTATTCTACCTTGGAACAGTAGTGTTCAAACACGCCTGTGCTAAGGCTCTAGGGCACTGTAGCAATTGAAATTACTGGGAAAATGAGACAAGAACTGATGTCTCGTAGTGACGAGTGCAGTGCACTGTTAGGTACTTATTTCTACCACTAAACAGTAATGTTCGCAATATTGTGTCCCGGTATGAAGTGCCGGTGAAATTACAGGCGTATAAGACTAAACAAGTTTATGTCCCAGGGCGATTGGCGCAGTACAGTGTATCACGTGTGATAAAATGCAACTTTTATAGGCTAAGGTTACCGCTGAACACCAGGTGAGGCTCGTACTGGTTTCGTCACAATGACAGTGGCCAAAAGCAAACCTATAACAATTAGCCCTATTATGGAACTCTGTATAAAAGTATACGACAACCTTACCAACTATCAGAAATTACAGGACAATTGCCAATTTACATACCTGTTCTTGTACTGTTTATTGACTATCCATTGACCACAATCTTATCTGATGGTAATTAGTAGTGATGAGATCGAAGATGATAAGGCCTACCTAGAATGAAATGATCGGCGAAGTGCAGTTCGCCACTTGTCATGAACTAAGTACCTACATCTGTTATAGGCAGAGGTTACCGCTTAGCACCAGGTGGGCCTCGACCTTGTTCCATCACGATCTCATAAAAAAATGATAAATAAAATTAAGTGTTCCTAAAATCCAAAAGAATTGGTTGAATTACATGTACTGCGTAGTGAATAATGTCTTTTCTCATGCGTAATCTTGATTTTTTTCTTTTTCGTCAACAGTATTAAATATTATCATGCTTAGGTACATCTTTTTAACGAGAACCTTACCAAGGTCGTATTTCACTTGAAATAACGATAGTGTCGACTATCATTATTTTCGATCATTTTGACCACATTTTTGTGTCTATGGTTCATATTAAATGTGGAACCATAGACGCAAAATGTGCTCAAATTTATCTCAAAATATCAAAGTTTATTAAATTATAATAACGATAGTGGCGTCAAGTGGAATACGCCCCAAATTGTTGCGTAGGTACTTACATATCGTCAAAACACCATTTAATATTCCTTATATACATCAAGTTTATGCTGATTATTAAATTTTCAAGGAGCTATTTAATATTGCCTAGAATAAAATGAATATTTCATCATGCATCCATTATGCATGATAAAATGTTAATAATAATTCAGGCATTGGAAATTATTAATACATAATGAAGGGCGGAGTACATTCTTCTCAGTGTAGCAATAAAATTGTCTACACTGAGCTGCTACGAAGTATGAAAAATGATAAAATCGAAGCCTCACCCGAATGTTCAGAATCAATAACTTTTGTTTTACGACTTCAAACTTTGCGAGAACTTTCAACATTACCTTACAAACTGACTTGATTCAGTGAGCACCGCTCCTCAAAAACCTCTTTGAGGACTTTTCATAAATTTTGAACTAAAGTTCCTGAACCTAAGTAAACAGCATAGGATGGGCAATAAATTCTCTGTCTACGTACAGATGTAGTCATGAAGAAATATATAGGTACTCTTTATTATACAGGGTTATTGTTAAAATGCTAACAACCTCTTAGGGTTGACTTCTGCTAGTCCTGAGAAAGTTTTTTTTTAGTTTTTTGTGTTTGTTTATGTGTATATTAAATTTTGAGTCTCTGAGCCAAGAGCGCCCACCGTGGCAGCACTGGACCGTGCCGCGCTCCATTTGAATAGAGTTTTGAATATTTACATCGAGCTAAGTAATAAAAATATATGAAATATTAAATTACAGGACCAAGAGACTTTTAATCATCAGGTGGTCCTCGTGCTTCTAACGTTATAAACATAAAAAAATAAAAAAATGTTTGACTAGCAGAAGTCAACCCTAAGAGGTTGTTAACATTTTACCAATAACCCTGTATAACAAAAACCAATGATTTGATCGATATATGTACATTATCGCTTTCTCGTTGTTTTCGAGCCTCTAAGTACACGTGGGCTGGAATTCATTGCTTTGCAGTTGCACAACCTGGGCCCCAATTCTCTTGATCCCAAATCTCTTCGATGCTTCTGCGATCGAACTGCTGTTGATGTTGAATTCGGTAGTCTGCTAATTCTAGCTACTAATCGCAGTTGTATAGCAATCGCGTCCCTATCGTATGGCTGTGCTGTGGCTTGCAAATGTTATCACGGAAATAATAATCAAAACTTCTATCAATCAAGCATCAGTTAAAACATTAATAGTGGTTTTCTAGTAAACAATACATAAAATAAATATTCAAATTAAAATTCAAATTATTTATTTGCTTAAACATGGGTAAAATTATATTACAGATGGTATTGTTAACAATGTTTCGTTCGCCATGTTCTAACCTGTGTGAGGTATGCAACATTATTTTATAAAAACACATGCACTTATTTAATTAAGCAAGTAATATAAATTATCTGCCATGCATAGAATATATTTATTTAAATCATTTAGCTATTTTTCTATCTAAAATCTATGCTATGCTATCTATGCCACTGTAGCAACGCAATCGCAACAAAATAGCTTTGGCATACTAAATATGTCAAAACTATTGATAGCAAGCCACTGACTTGCGATCGAACCTAAACGGATACTGTCAAAAACTACAATTTTCATGCAAATAAGTTGCGTTAACGCCGTTCAGAAGCTAAGAGAATCGGGCCCCTGATCTTATACACCTTGAAATAAGTATATATAAAATAGTATAGTAGTAGTATAAGTATTAATACTTTTCTAAAATTGAATACGTATGTACATACAATTGTTTTTATTCCAGGCGTGACAGACAGCTGGTACTGGAAGGTATATAGCAGCCTTCCACTTGCAGTAAGACAGCGAACATTTTCAATGAACCCAGTACTGATCCGTCCTCGGAGCATCGGACGGCTGATGCTGAGGAGTAACAGCTTTCAGGACCATCCTAAGATCCAGCCAAACTATTTTGATGATCCCAATGATTTGAGAGCAATGGTGGAAGGTGTTCGTATGGTAAGTTTGACTTACCAGTTTACTAACGAATACGTGACTCTACCACATCTATTATTTTAGTACCTCTACCTGTATTTAAGTACTTTGTTTGCGTGAAAAATTCTGGAAGGAATATATATAGGTGCAAAGGGAACATAAAAAGGGGAATAGGCTATTTTTCATTGAATAGACTTTTAATAGCAGCAAACAGAACCAGTAGGTACCTATATAATTAAATCCATATATCAAATAACGACGAGCCAAACGACTATGTAACGATTAGTGAGCTCCATCTCATAATATGCCAAGTACCCATTTTATCAATGACTCCCGAATTAATTTAGTACTTATTCGAAATAAAAACATAGGTATATAATGATATATTTTAATAATACCTGCCAAATTTCATGGATATCAAGTTTAGTACTAGTTAAAAGATATAGCAGTTATTCTTATAACCAAGACAATTAAACAATACCTGGATTTCCTAGTATACTTATTTGGAACTGAGTCTTAACTGGATCAAATACCTCTCTTTTTTTATATTGTAATCATCTTACTGTACGATAAATATATACCGATTTATTGAAACTGATATTGATTGTGACAAATAAAACCAATTAGTCACCCCGTGACCACGATCACTGCAAAGTGTTTGAAACGTCGCGTCGGAACAAAAATAATGATTAATATACGCGATTTGTTTAAAATTGTTTAATTACTATGATATTGATCTATTTTCAGATACAAAAGGTGATAAACACTAATCCGTTTCAACGTTACGGCACAAGGCTGCACGACACGCCATTCCCTGGCTGTGAACATTTGATCTTCGACTCTGATGAGTATTGGGAATGCGCCATTTCACAGACTTCGATAACATTGGACCACCAGGTACCCACTTACAGACCTGATCACTCACGAAGGCAGGCGCCTCCAAAGTAAATTATATATGCGCATTTGAACGGGTCTTGTTTGTACTCTACGTCTCATTTTTTTATGTTTGGTACGTTTGCCTTTGACCACTATCTCCCCTGATAATAAATGATGATGTGGTCGAAGAAATTGTTTAGGCTAACCTAAAATTACTGGATCTCCAGGACAGCTGCCAGAACACACCGTTAGGTGCTTGGCGACATATTTTCTACTTGAGGGTGGTAGCTAGCCAGGCGCTGCGCTTATATATCCTTGCTATATGGAAAAAACTGGATGGCCACCAAAGTCACAGGAAGTTCAGTGTTGCACTGCTTCAACCCGAAACTTTCCAAGTATGTTCGCCATTTTTCCAGTCTGTTCTGGACTTCGTTTGCTGCTACCGGGTATAGAGTACTTAAATGCAGCGCAGCGCAGCAGAGTTAAAGAAAGATGTTGTAATGCTCTGTGAATGTATAGAATTTCGGGAAATTGCTATCGATCTATGAAAAACAGCCTCATGAATAAAGAACTGTATTATTCATGTATGGCGTAGCTGCGCAGTACTGCACAGCGTCGTGCGTTTTGTATGTATTTAGTTTGATATTCAGATCAATTCGGAGTTTGTAACGAAAATATGACCTAACATGAATTAAATAAAGTTAAATCTCAAAGCGCACTGCGCGTGTTGGCTACGACCTTTTTGTTGACTGAATCACGCGAAAATATGAGAAATAATACTTTTGACATGGAAGAGTTAATCCGATTTTAAAATTTTCAACACGGATCCCGATTATTGAATCGGGGTCAGTCAATAGTCAAAATTTTTTCTAGGTCTTTTTAACCGTATAGATATGTAAGTACTTAAGTATTTTTGTTTTTTTATTTTCACAGGTGGGTACGTGTAAGATGGCTCCTGCTGGCGATCCCACCGGGGTAGTGAGTCCAAGACTTCTAGTTCATGGCACGCGGGGTCTGCGGATAGCTGATGCATCCATAATGCCACGAATACCCGCTTCGCACACTCACGCACCCGTAGTCATGATTGCAGAGAAAGCAGCTGATATCATCAAAGAAGACTGGGGCATTATCAGTACAGGATAATAGCTTCGACAGTTAAAAAAACAATAATGAAATGAACATACCATTGAAATTGAGATGCCGGTGCAAACTTCCCCACCTCTAGATAATTCAATTTAATAGGTCAACGTAGGGCTGTGGAGTTCTTCAAAATAGTGTCAAAGTAAAATCAATTTGTAGGTTAGGTATGATGAAACCTGGCCAATATAGCCATGTGTCATGGTGCGTTTAGACGCGTGCGTTCAACGTGGCAAGGGCACGTGCACGAGCTTGCCCAGCAAAGACGCGCCAGGTGCTTGCCGAGCTACCTACCTGCCATGCCGGACTACCTGCAATGCCGGGCCGCCTAGTGCCTGCCAGACTGCGCGGCGTTAGTGTGAGAGTGAACGCATAAATGAGAAAAGAATGGCGTGCCGCGGTACATTTCAATATCTTGCTTGGCCCGCGGAAGCGCGCCGAGCTACTTGCTGGGCTTCCTTCCAGGATATACGGCGCCCGTATGAACGCATTGAATAGCTCGCTTGGCCCGCAGATGGTGAAGGCGCGCGCCGCGCTGGCTGCCTCACAAGCCGCTTGCCGGGCTTCCTGCCAAACTGCGCTGCGTGCATCTGAAGCTCTGACCGCAACATCACAATAGTTCTAAGAGTCTTTGTGTATATAAGTAGATATGTATTTTAGTGATTGGATTTCAATCAATATTCTTAAATTTGTCATGAGTGAGATCAGGTTGTATCTGAGCATTATAGGCGCTAGCTAAAACTAACATTTAAATAAGTAGGACATGCAAGAAGTTCTGTGATAGACAACTTTATTAGTAAGAACTTACAAAAAGTACTTGTTATGTAAACAACCCTATTACCTACCATATTAGTAATTATTTTATATCGCTTAGTTAAATGTTTAATTACACATTTACCTACCAAATAATGTATACTTACATATTATGTATAGGTGACATGAACCAAACCCGACAAGACCATAGATAGACTTAGCTATCTACATGAAAAGTCAGGGACGAATCTAACTAGGCGAGTGGTCATGTATAAGTTATAACATTAGCATGCGCATGATATTAGGGTTATTTCTGGTCTTATTGTCTAATGGGAATGGTAATGGAGATAAACCTCATTTTGAATTTTTTCTTTGAAAAAGACTCCCATAGAATTCCAACTTCATCGTGAAAACAATGAAGTTTATGTTTATTAGATACCAGCTTTCAGACCGCGGCTCCGCCCGCGCGTATATCGGTTATCGCGCAAAAACATTAACCTCTTTTTGCGCAGTTGGATAAAAACTATCCTATGTCCTTCCCCGTGTCTCAAACTATTTCCATACCAAATTTCATCCTAATCGGTCCAGTAGTTTCAGAGCCTATTCAATGCAAACAAACAAACAATCAAATCTTTCGTCTTTATAATATTATAGTATAGATATAGATAGCTAGGCAATTAAGGCCCTAGACTCTAGGGCCATAATGTCTGATTAGAATGGAGGCAAATGCCATTTTGTCATTTTCCTTGAAAACGATGCTCATTAAGGAGATCCAAATTTAAAATGAGGTTAATTTTCATTTAACTTTTTTTTAATATAGGTACTTATTATTCATACTTACTTTGTCTAATAATATCGAAAATATTTTTCTTGACTAGTCTAATGCAGAGTGATGAGACAGTTACCAAATAATAGTGCATACTTAAATGGATAATATAAAGTAAGATAACTACAAATTATGTTTGTTTTACTTACCTAATCATATTCAAAACGTTTTAGTTTTATTATTTCTTGCAACACACTGTGATTAGAATGTTGCACCTAGTAGGTACGTAGCATAGAGAAAAGTAATATGCCGGGCATGTAGGTATAGAGATGTCAACATGAAACTCAACATTAGGTTGATGTTTCAAAAGCTACCTATATACTCATCTAAATTTGTATATTTTTAACTTTTTCTGCCCTCTATTTCAAGTTGTCATAGGTAGTTTCTTATTGACACCCAAGCCACAAGTTTCTGCAGCTTTGAGTAGGTAGGTAGGTATACACTTTTTTATGCTTGACTCTGTGACGTCAAGCTAGGAACTTAACTTCCAGGGTGCTGCTACGTTAGTCCACGATGTAGTATACATAAGCCGTGTTTATGTCTATGTGGAGTGTGTAAGAGGAATGAGATAGTGGTGAGTGCAGATTTTATAGATAAGGCGCACACGAGTCATTTACTCAGGGAAAATAAAATATAAATAATAAATTAGGCATTATTGTAAAGCATCAGTAAAATATTTACATTCAATGAAATAGTGAAAAGTATAAATTGAATAGGTATTTAGAAATAATAATATATGCAACCAATAAAATAAGGTTAGGTTTTTTCCTTAAAATTTCGATTATTAGATTGTATTTAATAATTGTTTTTATTGTTGCGCTAGTATAATCTAGTGATAAAAGGTGTTATTATTTTCATTCTTCATACGCGTGAGGTATCTTTAATTATATTAAGTGTCATATTTAGCTGTTTGTAGATGTATGGTCCTAAATATTTGTGACACTTCTGTCCTATCATTCCATGTCTTTATTGTATCTCATTTAGGTTTAACTTTCTCTGGAACTGATAATATTGGTGGTTATTAGAGCTGTTTTGTGAAATCTTAATGCAGTGGCTAAAAAAAAATGCTGACGTACCGTAAGTTCTTCGGTTTCTTTGTACAGATCGTTAGTCGGGTAGCGAAAAGGTTTTTTGTAAGTGACTAAGAACTGCCCGTTGTGCTCGTTCAGCTTTAACAAGATGCTTTTACAAATGCATATGCTGCATCCCATGAGGTTATACAATAATAAATAAGTGACTTACAAAGTGCAGAGTAAACCATTCTTATTGTTTTTACGACTGCTATTACTCTAAGGTTTTTGTATATAAATAGTAACTTTCTTATGCGATTGCTGAATGTCTGTATTTGCTTTGTCCAAGAGAGAAGTTCGTCTATATATTTTATAGTTATGCCTAAAAATGTAATGTCAGTGAAAAAGTAGAAAAAGTTCTAATTACAGGCAAACAGAGCATTGGTGTTGTGAATATATAGAATAAAATAGAACAGAACAGAACCGAACAGAACAGAACAGAATAGAATAATTATTTATTGCTACAGAAAAGAAAATACCTAAATGACATACAATTTCTTACAAACAATATACAACTTATAGCAAAAGGAATGCACTCAGTTTGAGTTACGGCTACACCAGTCAAGGTGCAACCATAACACTGATTTTCAGTGAATTCCTGAACTCGGGCTAGTGGGCGCGCAACGGCAAGAGACTCTAAATGCAACAAATTTCGTCTTGTCAGCATTAAAAGTGAGCAAATTATTCCCTGTGGAACTCCGAAAGCTACTTTCCGATAGTCACTTAAGTGCTCGTTGACTTTAAGCCGCTGCCTTCGGTCTGTAAGGTATGTCTGAAAACACCGTAACACTATTCCACGAATAATAGAATTCTTTGGTGGGAAGAGACGGCCAAACAGCCAACAACGAGCATGATTACGTAGGCAAGTCTAGAGTTTTTCTGGAACAAATCACTTTACGAATTTTTGAGCAGCACCTGCATTTAGCTACAAGTATACTGATAAAATTTTAGAGCTGAATACATTTGCGGAGTTGGTTTTTGTCGGTGACTTTAACTTGACTAAAAATGCTCTACAAAAATGCAATATGCTCGGCAATTTTCTATAACTATGGCGTTATTCGGATCAGGATACCTGAGCACAGATTGGACCTGACGTCAAGATTACTGTGTCTATATTGGAACTTATACTGAGCAGTAATTAAGCCTACTTAGTATCAGGTCATCAAAGATTGGAGCACCTCAAGATTCTTTAGGCCACTGACTGAAGAATACGGGGACAATGTGAGGGTGATCCAGATAGATGAAGAATGCTGCTACAAAAACGTATAAAGAAACTGAATTAAAGAACTTCTGCCTGTCTTCTTGTAAGTTTCTATGAATTTTATCTTATTGTTGTGGCGCACGTCACCTATCAAGGTTTATATGTGCGCCCTTCACTCTTCCAAATGCGTGTTCTTGCCTGTCTACTGGGAAGGGTAAATAAAAGTTCGTCATTTAAGTGATCATCGTTAATTATTGTCCATCACAATTACATATTAAGGTACATAAAAGGTTTTACTAATGAGGTAGGCTGAAGTACGGATAGTACAAACACGGTGGGGAAACTGAGCGCATGATACGACTTTTGCAAAACCAGCAAATTGCGCTCACGTTACATGTGTCCCTACACCACTCTACCAGCCCATGTATGTTTAAAATGGACTGTTACGCTACTTACAGTGCCCATAAAAAACCGTTTTCCTCGGTTCTTTTTATGCCACCAACTCGACTGTCAGTGTCTGCACCGCCTGTTTCCACCTGATAGAAGTTACATGCCAGGCGAACGGTTCTGTCAAAGAATCATGAAGGAAAATTAGTCTATAGATGTGCGAAAGTCGAGTGGGCCGAATAGCATTCAGGCTAAAGTTTTAAAATCTGATGTCTCGAGATTGATCTCGCTGCTTTTCTCTCTCTCTCTCTTATTTAGCTGGAATAGTTCCGTCTTTTCGGAATGAAACAAACTCATACTATTTCCAAACAGGTTAATCCATTGGATTCATTATAAATTCCAGGCGTATTGCGATTTTGTCCCTGCTTTCTAAGGTGACGGAGTGATCAACAGGCAGTTTTTGAGGTACAAGTACTTAGGTAATACCTCAAGGATCACTAGCTGATCAATGACCGTCAATATGGGTTCCATCTTACAGACTTTCCAGGTTATGCAAGTGGATAACAGTTTTGTGGCGTCTCAGAGCATCAAAGCGGTTGTAGGGCTTGCTCAGAAATTATGCTAAGGTTGGCGTAGTATACACTGGCTTTATCATGACCGACTCTGTTTGTTCTGCATATTTTGACGCTTTTTTGTTGACAATCAACAAAAATTGTTATTTGGAAGTTAGTATTGGTGATGCTAATACACAGGCAATATTTTTCGTACCTCTTAAAAGGTTTGGAGAGCAGGTCGAGTTTGAACTGAGCGCCAGTTAGGGGTCTCGTAATATGGGGTTGACTCAATTTGTTTAGCGTTTGTGGACTATGAGATAGCTTTCGATTCAATCGAAACCTGGGCCGTACAGCAGTCTCTTCAGCGATGCCAAATCGACTATAGGTACATCGAAGCGCTGAAGTGTTTGTATAGGAACGCCACCATGTCGATTCGACTTCAGGACAAAAGCACGGAACCAATCCAACTGCAATGAGGCGTGAGACAGGGAGACGTTATTTCTCCGAAACTGTTCACAAATGCGTTGGAGGACGTTTTTAAGCTCTTGGACTGGAAAGAATTCGGCATCAACATCTATGGCGAATACATCCTTCGTTTCGCCGATGACATAGTCATTATGGCAGAGTCGCTTGAGGAACTCAGTACAATGCTCAGCGACCTCAGTAGAGTTTCCCAACAGACCCACGTCTTAAAATGAACATGGACAAGACGAAAATTATGTCTAATGTCCATTTTGCACCCATACCTGTAGTTGTTGGGAACGATACGCTCGAAGTTGTTGACCATTACATTTACCTGGGACAGACTGTCCAGTTAGGTAGGTCCAACTTCGACAAAGAGGTCGCCCAAAGAATCCAACTCGGATGGGCAGCGTTTGGGAAGTTATGCAACATCTCCTCGTCGAAGATCCCGCAGAGCCTGAAGATCAATGTCTTCAATCAGTGTGTGTTGCCATTGATGACTTATGGCACTTAGACGTGGTCCTTAACTGTGGCCCTTATAGACAAGCTCAGATTCGCTCACGAGCTATGGAGAGAGCTATGCTCAGAGTTTCTTTGCGTGATAAAATCCGGAACGTGGAAATTCGCCAAAAAACCAAAGTCACCGACAAAGCTCTCAGAATTAGCAAGTTGAAGTGGCAGTGGGCGGGCCACATTGCTCGACGAACTGATAACCGATGGGGAAGAAAGGTTCACGAGTGGTTACCACACTACACCGGAAGACGTAGGTAGAGTTGGTAGGCCCCCCACCATGTGGACTGACAACATCGTGAAAGTCGCGGGTAGCCACTGTTTACAAGTGGCTAATGACCGCTTTTTGTGGCTTTCTATAGGGGATGCCTTTGTTCAGCAGTGGACGTCTTCTGGCTGATGATGATGATAATCATGATGATTGTGGTTCTGCTGCGGATCATGCTCTGCAGCAGAGCCACTTAGAACACGTTATTATAGGAGAGATAAACGCTACTGTTTCTTGACGAAAACTGATGTACTAACTTTTTATTGTGTACGTGCGGAAGAATATCTTTAATATATAGTGGTTTTATTTATTTTAACCTTTTTGATACGTTCATAGAAACCATGTCCTGTTATTTTATATTAGCAATTTTTTTTAGTAAAACGCACAAGTATGTATAGATAGGTAACACTAATAAATAAAATTATAAACAAGTGTAACGATAGGCGGTCTTATCACTTAGAGCGGTCTTGTCTCTTCTGGACAACCTTTAATTGGAGGACTACATTTTATTTATCTAGAAATATATATAGACAATGGTCTTTAATGTGCATTTGATACAATTGTGTGATGCCAGAATCAAAAATTAAAATATGCTCAGCGATTGTGTCTGCAAAGAATTTACAACAAGTCAGTGCCAAAATTCTTGGGAGAGCACACTTTGGGAAGACTGAATAAAAGCAGCTGTTTCGTTTCGTGTAAACATCGAATTGACATAGAAAACCTTCATGAGAGATCGTGGCGGGCGGTGGTCTCCTTCTGCGAAGCGGTAATGGCGCAGAAGGAGGCCGCGGAGCGGGTCAGGTAGGGCGATGCCCATGCTGCCCCGCTCCGGCGCAGACGAACGGGGGCGAGGAGGCGGCAGTTTGCCCGCCTCCTCCCTTCTTCGTAGTGGGGTCACTGGTGGAGAGTCAGGGGATTCTCCACCAGCTTGCACGGCCCCACACGTTTTGGGGGTGACCTTGGTGAGCAAGGTCGCCCCTCCACAGGCGCAGAGGCTCGACAGAGTTTGGGCCTACCGCCGGGGCAAGATGGTGACTGCAAACGCGACCCTATCTTTCCCCACCTTGGCGGAGGACTGCTCACGGGGGAGTTTTAGTGGGTTCAAGCCCAACACGCATTTCCCCCACTCAAAAAAAAAAAAAAGGTGATGAATAGTGGATTCTTTACGATAACAGAAAGCGATAAAAGCGGCGGTTAATAATGCAATGGCTGACCCCAGGGCAAACGCCGCAACAGTGTCCTACGGCAAAGCTTACCAATAAAAAGGTAATGGCATCTGTATGGGGGTCTCAGCATGGTGTTATTCACTAGGTATAGCTTTCTCCGATCAGGTCAAGCAATAACGGCAGATGTCTACTGTGCCGAACTCCGAACAATGATAACAAAACTAGTTGCGAAACAGCTCCGACTCATGAATCGAATTTCGCCATTATTGCTCCATGCCAATGACAACTCGAGACCATATAGGTACGGCACGAGAAACCGTTTTAACTCTACTGAACTACAATTAGCAACCATGCATCACCCTCCGTATTCGGACTGAACTGTCATTTTTTTCGTGATTTGGACAATTATCTACGTGTAAAAAAGTTTTCTTCCTGGGAGGCAGTATAATATGCTTTCACAGTAGGTATGTCGAATCTAGATCACCAGAGTTTTATCGCAAAGGCATAAATGACCTTCCTATTAGATGGCAAATATAGATAGTAATGGTATTTTTTTTGTTTTTATTGACGTTATTGTGACGGAACTAGCCCGATGCCCACCCGATGCCAAGTGGACTAAACTAACCTCTGCCTAGAACAGATGCATTTTATGACAGTGACGAATTGCATTGCGCCCGTCACCTTGAGACACAGTTGTTAAGTCATGTGCCTGTAATTTCACTGGCTCTCAAGGACTGCTGCCGGAACACACTGGTAGGTGCTTGGCGACAGATTTTCTACTTGTAGCTAGCCAGGCGGGCAATCGCAAAATGCCTGTTCACCATGCGGTGAATCTCAAGCCGGCGGTGGGGATCAATCCAGGGACCTGCTGCACGGCAGCCCATAGCTATTACCGCTCGGCCATCATTGATTAAATAAATATATTAAATTAAAAAAAAAACAGTTCATATCGGCAATATCATGCCCTAATATGTAATAATTAAATGCTCATTATAAATAATTTAAATTAAAAAAAAAACAGGTCATATCGGCTATTTCAAATCCCTAATAGTTAACAAAACGGAACCAACTTATTATTAATAACTTATAGCGTTGGAGATATAGCACTGGTGGAGAGTCAGGGGATTCTCCACCAGCTTGCACGGCCCCACACGTTTTGGGGGTGACCTTGGTGAGCAAGGTCGCCCCTCCACAGGCGCAGAGGCCCGACAGAGTTTGGGCCTACCGCCGGGGCAAGATGGTGACTGCAAACGCGACCCTATCTTTCCCCACCTTGGCGGAGGACTGCTCACGGGGGAGTTTTAGTGGGTTCAAGCCCAACACGCATTTCCCCCACTCAAAAAAAAAAAAAAGGTGATGAATAGTGGATTCTTTACGATAACAGAAAGCGATAAAAGCGGCGGTTAATAATGCAATGGCTGACCCCAGGGCAAACGCCGCAACAGTGTCCTACGGCAAAGCTTACCAATAAAAAGGTAATGGCATCTGTATGGGGGTCTCAGCATGGTGTTATTCACTAGGTATAGCTTTCTCCGATCAGGTCAAGCAATAACGGCAGATGTCTACTGTGCCGAACTCCGAACAATGATAACAAAACTAGTTGCGAAACAGCTCCGACTCATGAATCGAATTTCGCCATTATTGCTCCATGCCAATGACAACTCGAGACCATATAGGTACGGCACGAGAAACCGTTTTAACTCTACTGAACTACAATTAGCAACCATGCATCACCCTCCGTATTCGGACTGAACTGTCATTTTTTTCGTGATTTGGACAATTATCTACGTGTAAAAAAGTTTTCTTCCCGGGAGGCAGTATAATATGCTTTCACAGTAGGTATGTCGAATCTAGATCACCAGAGTTTTATCGCAAAGGCATAAATGACCTTCCTATTAGATGGCAAATATAGATAGTAATGGTATTTTTTTTGTTTTTATTGACGTTATTGTGACGGAACTAGCCCGATGCCCACCCGATGCCAAGTGGACTAAACTAACCTCTGCCTAGAACAGATGCATTTTATGACAGTGACGAATTGCATTGCGCCCGTCACCTTGAGACACAGTTGTTAAGTCATGTGCCTGTAATTTCACTGGCTCTCAAGGACTGCTGCCGGAACACACTGGTAGGTGCTTGGCGACAGATTTTCTACTTGTAGCTAGCCAGGCGGGCAATCGCAAAATGCCTGTTCACCATGCGGTGAATCTCAAGCCGGCGGTGGGGATCAATCCAGGGACCTGCTGCACGGCAGCCCATAGCTATTACCGCTCGGCCATCATTGATTAAATAAATATGTTAAATTAAAAAAAAAACAGTTCATATCGGCAATATCATGCCCTAATATGTAATAATTAAATGCTCATTATAAATAATTTAAATTAAAAAAAAAACAGGTCATATCGGCTATTTCAAATCCCTAATAGTTAACAAAACGGAACCAACTTATTATTAATAACTTATAGCGTTGCAGAGGAAGAAGCCCGAGTCAAGGTACCTGGGACTTGCAACCCAGGGAGTAAGATTAAGGGGCCCCTTGATGATGACATCAATGCTCCCTTCCCTTTCACCGCTCCGGCCTCCTCCCCTGCCCAACTAAATTTGGTAAGTTCCTACTCGTGCCGCCTTGGATACACGTTCTAGGATGGAAGTTAAGGTTATTTTTGACAGGGCAAGGTCTTTTACTAGGTTATATAGGGATTTCGCTGGTATACCCCTTGCTCCGACTTCAACAAGTCGGAGCAAGGAGTATACCAGCCATTATACTAATCTCAAAAAACCGTATTCGATTCCGGGTATTATTCGGACATAAAATAAATGAGTAGCAGTCCAGAGTTTGGAATTATGCCCCATGGCAATAGGCTAACCTCTTATTAGTCCTTTGGAATCTGACGTATTTAAGAATTTGAATATTATTCACATCAACGCGCAGAGCCATGGACATATAGATTTCATAGATCCATGCGCAAAGCATACCCAAACATTGTTCTGACACGCAGACGATTTTTGACACTTTTGACTTTTGTCTCGAAGAGATTGCTCTAAGTGATAAGACCGCCTATTAATTTGTACACTTAGTTTATTTTTTATTTATTAGTGTTACCTATCTATTCAAACTTGTGCGACTTATTTAAAAAAAAATGCTAATATAAAATAACAGAGCATGTTTTCTATGAACGTATCAAAAAGGTTAAAATAATTAAACCACTATCTGATAAGGATATTTTTCCGCACCTACAGAATAAAAAGTATTCGTACATCAGTTTTCATCAAGAAACAGTAGCGTTTATCTCTCCTAATAACGTGTTCTAAGTGTTCTAAATGGCTCTGCTGCTGAGCTACAATAAATGCCTATTATTTCATTAGTTAATATACGTACAGCAGTAACGGCATATTGTACATTATGTACGTTCGAAGTACATCATTTTAAGATATAATTAAAATGTATTTACTATAGTGGCTCTGCGCCAGAGCATCACGCTTACAGATTGATTCTACACGTCACGAATGACGTAGTAAAAAGCCAGAAATGGCAATGATTGAGCTACACCCGTAGCTGGCGTAGACCACAGTGAACCGTTTACACCAGGCGCATCGCCTGCTTGTTTGACATTCAGAGTTATAAAAAAGTAAGATGAAACAGTTATCTTTATAAAAAAGAATACAAACATGCTCAGTGTGAGCGACAGTGCAAAATAAAATATAGAACATTAAATTCTAATCTAATATTTATTAACCTAAAGTAACGAATACAATTTAATTAGGAGACATCCCCGTTTTGGTATTTCTGTTAAGAGTTCTGTACAAATAACCAATTCTCTTCTGCATTTCCTTCCACTTGGTTGGCCGGAAATATGGAGTGCCAGTCTTCGCCCACATCTTCCTCTTTCGCAAGAGAATCTGAAAATTTTAACAAACATACTGTTTTATTGTCCTTTTTGTACTCGGCTACGAAAATGTATTCACTCATTATTGCATTAATATTTATGATCATCTTCCCAGCCCTATCCCACAAACGATTAGGGTCAATAAAATATTTTTTCTCTAAAATTAACACATAAGACAAAACAAGAACCAAAACCATTTTTTACGAAAAGGTTATACCTATTATGTTGGATGACGAAACTGTAGAGTAAGTGCTATCGCAATGCAAGGCCTTAGAAGAAAGGAGGCGAAATAGCACTTTGCATAGTAGGAATGACGACTCTGTGGATTCAAGAGCACCCATAATCACAGAAGGAAAGAAAGTGTAAAAATAGACAATAAGAACATTCTCTCCATACAAAGCACCCGGTTTTGATAACTTCAATGTGGAGAAACTTTTATAATTATGAATCTTACACATAAACTTCAGCGCATGCATAACATATCGGTATGTACCACTTGCACGGAGGCAGGTATAAAGGTTTTATTTATACCCAAGCTTGCAAATTATACAGACGAAAGATTGATTTCCGACCATCGCGGCCATTCGCAGCCGTGCTAGATTGATATCGTGCGGCTGACGCGCGCAGCTGATGCGACAATAGTGAGAGTATGGAAATGTATGGCGCCGTTTTCGAGGTCTGCAACAGACGCACGCGGCCGACGACTCAGTATTTTACTACTCTGACTCAAGCATCAGCCGCGCGTGTCAGCCACACGCGATCAATCGGCCGTGATGCAGGCTTACAGACCAGTAAGCCTCACGTTATGCTGACTAAAAACACTAGAAAGACTGCTATGGGTACATTAGAGATAGTATACTAAGTTGGATACGTATGCATCAAGAACATCATGGCTATAGTTCAGGTAAATCAACAGAACCTGCTCTACGTAAGAGCTTGTGTCAAGGATAGAACGTGACATTCAAACCAACCAAGTTGTGTTTGAGAGCCTTCATAGATATTGAAGGAGCATTCATCAATACCAACTTCAAGCATATAAAAATGGCACTGTATGTGTCTATACAGTGTCTACATAGTTGATACAACAAAACATATTTAAACAGTTAAAACTGAGAGCCGTACCGTACGAATTAACCTAAACGGTTCAAGTATGGGAGTGGTGACACGAAGCTGCCCTCATGGAGAGTTCTGTTCGCCGCTCATGGAAAATGGTTGCTGGTGATTTAAACTCAACTCTGCAGCACAAGAGTACAAGCGTACAAGCACTACAATGGTACAACCACACATTAGTGCTAATCAAACAGTATCACTATATACTAAAACAAGTACAATGTTACCCTCCAATGCAGGAAGGGAACAGCAGATCTAGAGGAAATTTTGCAGCAGACAAACTAGAGAGGAGAGGCTCTCCAATTCGTCTGGAAGGACCAAGATCCTCTTGCCGTTTAGACTAATATGTGCCTGGATACTTCCCAGAACCAAAACTTACAATCAGAGATTGCAGGCAGTTGAAGAAAGCATTCCCTGAACTCAACCCGAGATACTGTAAAAGACTCCACAATCTAAAATGAGACACAGAGTTTGTCCAAATAGTTGAAATTTTCATGGGACAATGCTTACTTAATAAACACCTGTTTACTTTAAGTACCACAGATCACCCATAAAAAAGTGGACCAATTTTGCCAACGACCAAGAGCCGGTTTGTAATACATAAAGGAGTTGGGAAGGCTAGGGCAGCAAATACAATACATCCCAAGCAGGATGTCAGTTCCCATTGTAAGTTGAAGTCAACTTTTTAGGAGAGTGCTCTTTACCTAAGATACCTGCAAATTAACAGTCATTGCAGGTGTTAAGATGGTTATGCACCTAATGTACAAAATCAGTTATGACCAGAATATATTTTCTGAACTTAACTAAGTCATCAGGGGTTGACTTGCCTATTGAGTGGTGAACCAATATAACCAATAATGCATGAAAGAAAGTCAATGGCTGATCAGCAAACTAGAAATATATAGTGACTGTGGATCACAAAGATGATTTAGAAATCTATACCAGATTCTCAAACTGGTATAAATGGCCAATTAAGGCATTTATAAGAGAACTTATAAAATGTACAAAAATTATCATAAGCAATGTATGGACAAAATTGTTCTAAAAGCATCTGAAAATGTGACACGGTTAAAACATTTTACTTGTTCATTAATATCTTGCATTTATGGGTATGATCTGCCTAGCATCCATGGACCACTGCTGAACAAAACCTCTCAAAGGAGATTTTTCAGAATTGTCATGCATAACAGGGCGTCAAGTCAACTTTCAACTTTTTAACTTAATGGCCTCTGCAGCATTGCCACAATTTCGCCAATGTCACGTAGGATAAGTAGAAAATAAACGAAGGAGATTGGTCGGTGCTCGGAAGAGTGATCGGTGTTTTCAGCCAGGATCATCAATTTTGCGTCTGGGTATATTTATCTGAAAATAACACATAAGACGTATACAGGACAACACAAATAATATTAGACATACATATAATACTGGTTATATACTATACATACTTCTTATTATAAACATATGGAGATATATAAATTTAACTATCTACAACTTAATTTTATTAATAACAATAAATTTAATTAAAATGTTTATCAAAGGAGAAAAAGCAAGGGATAAAAGGTAGCATAAGTTAGTAGGACGGGGGATACCTGGGGGAAGCATATCATAGAGAGAACAGCGGAGCATCGGACAGTTGAAAAAAATGTGATCTGCAGTGCCCTCGTCAAGGCCACATTCACAGATTGAGTGGTCTCGGATTCTAATTTTTGCCAAAAAGACTGGAGTACATGAGTGACCCAAGCGTAAGCGACATATAGTCGATGTTGCAATTTTATTCGCTTTTTTAAACTTAAAAAACCAAGGCTTTGAAGGTATACAGTATTGAAGTTGGCCATAAAATTTTCCTTTGGATATTAAAGAGTTTTTCCAGTACTTATCCCAAGAAATCCGCATTTGAGACTCACAAGTTAGAGCAAGGTCATGTGTATAAATTTTAAAATAGTCCCTATTGCCTTGGGACACCGCAGCTTTGGCGCATGAGTCAGCAGTTTCATTGCCAGGAATACCTACATGGCTGGGTATCCATGCTAAGACTAGCTTTAGGCCTAGCTGAAAGTTTTGGTATAGTGCTTCTTTGATTTTTAAGATAATAGGGAACCTAGTTTTACATTTAAATTGATTAGATAGAATAGACTGCAGGCAGCTTTTTGAGTCTGTAAAAATAATTGTTTGAGGAATCTTGTGCGAGTTCACATACATAATGGCTTCTAAGATGGCAATAGACTCTCCAGTAAATACTGAAGCTATAGGAGGGCATTTATTGTTTAATATAATTCTATATTTCGGGATCCAAACTGCAACCCCAACATCACTATCTGGTGACAGTTTGGATGCATCTGTGTACACTGCAAGCCAGTCTTTCCAGTTAGACAGAATTTTTTGAGAAAATAGTTTAGAGGGTTCAATTGAGTCCTTATCAATGCCGAAATGGAGAATTATGGAGGGTTGGAATATCAAAGATTCGTAACTTACAGAGAATAAGGGGTTACCGTGAAATTGAGCTATAGGGTATGGGAGTCGGGAATATTTCAGGAAGCTACGTACAATACATGGGAGGTTTTCTTCAGACCTAAAACCAAGGGAATGATACAGGTCATATAATTTTCCAATCTTTCCAATAAGAGGGTGATCTGCATTTTGAACTAATTTGAAATAGAACCTATCAGAAAGGAATTGACGACGCAATTGGAGAGGGGGTTCAACACATTCTACCTGCATTGCGTTAATAGGAGAAGATTTCATCGCCCCCAGGATTATGCGGAGACATTTGGCTTGAATTTTATTGAGTTTGTCCATTGCAGCTTTGTTGCCAGGATCTAAGAGAAACGAACCGTAATCTAAATGGCTTCGAATAATTGCGTTATATAGTAATTTTTGAGAAAATGGATGGGATCCCCACCAAACTCCGGAGAGGGAGCGGAGAATGTTGATATTCTTTTCACATCTTTCAACAACATAATTGAAATGAGCTACTCCATTCAGTCTAGAGTCTAATAGAACGCCTAAAAATTTAACTATGTTTTGTTGGGGAATATTTTCGTTTTTATAAATAATATTAGCTCTGGGAATCATTTTCTTTCTGGTATAAATAACCGAGCAACTTTTTTGGGCTGATATGCTTAGACCATGGTCATCCAGCCACACACTAAGGTAACTTAGCGCTGTGTTGAGTTTATTTTCCGCTTCAGAAATCGATTTAGTAGTCATGAATAGAGCCAGGTCATCAGCATATTGGAGGACTTGACAAAATGAATCAACTGAGAGTTCCAGGTCCCACGTATATATACTATACAGAAGAGGACTTAGTACTGAGCCTTGGGGTAGGCCTTTCCAGACAAATCTAGGTGATAGGAATGCGTTGTCAGTTCTAATTAGGATTGACCTTTGTGTCAGGAAGCAGCAGATAAAGCGTGTCATTCTCGCGGGAATACTCAGCTGTGACAGCTTGTCTCTGAGCACAGGGAGAAGAACATTGTCGTAAGCAGCTGCTACGTCTAAAAACACGCCTATGAGGTACTCTTTTTTTTTAAAAGCATGATGAATTTCAGTTGTTAAAATACACAGACTATCAAAAGTGCTCATGCCCTTCCTAAACCCAAATTGTGTTTTCGCAAGGAGTTTCCTGCTTTCCACCAACCATTCAAGCCTGTTTTTGATTAAGAGTTCTGAAATTTTAGCTAAAACACAGGATAAGGCGATTGGCCGTCGTGAGTTAGGATCTGAGGCATTCTTGCCTGGCTTTAGTACGGGGATAATAATTTGGGTGCTCCATGGCTCTGGGATGCAACCATGTTCATAAAATTTGTTAATTAAATTTAAAAATAATTCTTTAGTTTTCTGAGACGCTTTTGTAATAAAAGAATAAGGGATTCCATCTATTCCTGGGGCTGAATCTACCAGCCCATCTAAGGCAGCATCCTGCAGTTCCTCAAAGGTGAACTGGTCATTAAATGTATCAAAACAGGGTAGACAATTTGGAATGTTAAGGGAAAGAGCCATCTGAACAAAGGGGGGGGCAAGCTTGTCTGAAAATGCTTCAATCCAGGATGAAGAGTCATTTGAAGTTGAGTTAATATAGTTAAAATAACCTCTGAATTTACGAATGAGCTTCCACACTACAGATGGGGGAGTATTAGGTGACAAATTTTCGCAAGTTTTGATCCAACTTTCTCGTTTTCTTGAAGAAACTAATCTTCTAGATTTTGCCGCAGATTCTTGATAGAGCAAGAAATTCCTCTCAGTCATAGCATTATTGTAGTTAACTTCGGCTTCATTTCTATCTCTGGCTGCCCTAGTGCATTCAGCATTCCACCAGTAAGGGGAAGATCTCCTACACCAAGGGTTTTTGAGGGGGATAAGTTCATCAGCGGTGCTAGTAATACTTTCAGTAAACTTTGTATAGCACAGAAGAAAATTCTCAGTACAGAGATTAGAAATAGAGTCCACTTTACTGTCAAGGGAGTTTGAGTAAGCTTCCCAATCAGCTCCTGAAAGCCTGTATTTCAAGAGGGGATTTAGTGTTGGTTGCGGGGGGCATCTTTGAGGAAGTTTGATGATAATTGGGAAATGATCGCTACCATAGGTCAGAGGCTGTACTTCCCAGGTCAGCACTGAAGCTAGAGATGGGGAACAAACAGTTAAGTCCACTGCACTTCTAGGATTTTGAGATGGCAAGACTCTATGTGTTGGAGTTCCATCATTTATAACACAGAGGTTCGCCTCATCGAACATCTCCAGGAGGGCGTACCCAAATGGGTTACAATGGTAAGATCCCCAAGAAGTATGGTGAGCATTTAGATCGCCCATTATAATAATTGGAGGAGGAAGTGATGATACAATTAAGAGGATATCGGGGATGAGGTGAGGATGGGGATGAGGAATATAAATAGATAAAAATGTTATGTTAAAAGCACGAACAGCTACAGCATTAAACTCTGAGCTGTGAGCAGGTATGGTTAATTGTGTGAAAGTTAAGCTACGCTTAACTAGCAGGGCACAGCCTGCATACCCGTCCTGACGATCATCCCGAAGACAGGAGTAGCCCGAGACTCGATAATGAGATCCGGGCACCAGCCATGTCTCAGAGATGGCCATCAGGACGGGGGAATACTTAGCTATTAAGTGGTATACTTCATGATTTTTCAGTCGAAGACTGTGGGCATTCCATTGTATTATTGGACACAGGTCCATTATGGCCTATTAAGGATGTGAGCTGGGTAATCATTTGGGCAACGTTGGGCGGTAAATTAAAAGAGTTCTGAGATATAATACTAATTATAATAGTGAGAAGTTGCACAAGAAGCTGGTCTTGTGATTCCTCACGAGGAGAAGAAGCGATTTGAGAGGATTGCAGGGCAAATCCATTAGGAAGAGAGGATGGGACATCAGCAACAATATTTTGATGTGCAGCCCTGTCGTAGGATTTACCTAGAGGCTGTCTAGGTCTGGGCAGGGAAGATACAGTTTTCTTGTAAGACATCACAGAATGTGAGTATTGATTTGGGGGGTTTGTGATTTGCTGAGAGGGAAGAGAATCTGGGGTATAAGAAGCCTTAGCTGCTTCAGAGAAGGTTTTGCGTACACTAGGGAATAGAGTAGAGGCTTCTTGATATGAAATTCCTTCACGGGCCATCATAATTTTTATTGATTTTTGTCTGTCCTGCTCTGGGCAAGATCTATTAGTTGAAAAGTGGTTTGCTGAGCAGTACAGACAAGTGGATTTAGTTTCCTCAACACTGCACTCGTCTCCAACATGCGGTTGAGCACACTTAAAACATCTCGGCTTAGAACGGCATTGAGTTTTGATATGCCCGAAGCGGCAACAATTCAAACACTGTATGGTGGGATATTGGTAAGGTTCTACAGCTAATGAAGAGTAATAAGAATACACTCGTGGAGGAAGTTGTTGACCTCTAAAGGTAAGCACTACAGTCTGTGTTGGTTCCCATGTGATGTTACTGTCAGTTTTCACTTTTCGGTTCATGCGTCTAGCTTTTATGATATGGGTATGGTATCCAGGGATTTGTAGGGACTCAACAAAACTGTCCATTGACCATTCTACAGGTACACCCCTGACTAGTCCCATGCGTGTCACATTGTATGTTGGGATGAATGCCTCATACTTACAAAGCTTTAATATTGGGTTATCAAGGAACTTATTCGCCCCCAATGCAGATGTGAAGGTGATAGAGATCTTATTGCGGCCCACTCTTTTGACGCCATCGTGACAGATATTGTCAATTTTGTTATTAAATAAGAACTGACCGAATTTAATAGGTCTGATCTCCGTGCTTGCTGCTGGGTCAGTCACGACTTTGGAAACATGAACCAGGAAAGGTCCCGCGTCGGTTGTTTCATAGGATCTGAGACCATCAACTACAATAGAAGGATGGGTGTATACCGTTTGTATGGATGCTGACGCTACTTCGCTGTTGGTTATATGTTTTTTACTTGGACAAGGGTTATCCTCGTCCGTTCGCTGTCTTTTAGTAGCCGTAATCGGCGCTAAAGTTAACTCCACATCCGGGGGATCCGGTGGAGGGTCAGGGGAAATGGGCTCCATTTCCCCTGATTACTAACGAAAACAAACACAAAAACTCACCACCACCAACACAAAAGATTAAATATGCCTCAGGGGTAAAAATATAGTCCAAAACGTTGATTAATTCACATAAAACTTCGACCAATCTCACTAACACGTGTATATTCCTATCGCACCCACAGAGCCTTTTCGGCGTCAAGTCTGCTAATCAATATGAATCTATAGTGGACTCGGCCTGGTAAATTTTGACAGTTTTGGTAGTTTACTAACTTCATATCGTTCTTGAGTCAATATTGATTCAATATCGGTTTCATATGAAAGCGAAGCGAAATAATAAAATAATAATGACATTGTTTTCTAAATTACCTTACTCTTCTCTTTTTATTTTTCATGGGCAATATCGTCAAACCAGCCTAGATTCATCATAGATTCATATATTCGTTAGGGATCAGCAGACTACTGATTCTGTCTTGTCATGAATGAACATCTTGAATGAATCTATGCTGAATATGAACATGTAATTAGCAGACTTGGTCCCCTGGTATCTTTTGATAGCTCCTTATACGATGCTGCTGTTCTTTCTTTGGCTAATATAGTCTTAATCCAAGAAGCTTGCAGGTTGCAATTTTGTTTACATATTTTGAATTATGTCCAGTGTAAGAAAATAATCAATAAAAAAAAATTAAGTACTATTTTTTTAATCCACATTTGAAACACATTTTGAAATAAGGAAATTGTATCATCAATAATTATTTTAGTACCCAAAATTTATTATTTTTCAGATCCTCAAATATTTGCCATTAAAAATTATATATAGATAACATTTATAAAATACATACATGATATTCTTGTCCACTGATGCCTCTGATCCAGGTAGGAATATTGTACAATGTTTTTACAGGGTGTAAATTGCCCGAGCCTAAGATGTCAATGTAGTCATTCTGACCAAACAAAGCTTTACGGTCCACCCAGGCATTTGAAGGCCTATAAAAATACATAAGAAACTTGAAATTTTTATTTTTGGTAGCAGTTTAGCATTCCATAAAATCTTTTATGTTTACTAAACTGCATCAACATTGAACACTCTGCTGACACTTTAACATTTTACCTAAGACATAATTATATACTTATGCAGTTTTGTTGAACAATAAATAATAATATATAAACATATACTCCTCTGCACATCTTATAAAAAACATGCTTTCAACTTTTTCTGTTATGGATATGACTTTGATTTTTAAGACTTATGGATTAGCATTTGACTGCTACCTCACCTGGTGGTAAGTGATGATGTGGTTGAATGTTATGTTGTTCAGGTTAACCTAGAATTACTCTCAAGGACAGCTGCCGGAACACAGTAAGGTGTCCGGCGACAGATTTTCTACTTGAGGGTGGTAGCTAGATAGGTGAGCATTCACAAAATACCCTACCACCATGCTATGCCCTACCAGCATGAAATGCCATACCACCATACAATTGTGCTTGTCACTATAAGATAATTAGCTCTTCTACCTTATTCAGCCAGTAATTACAATTATTAGATACAATGTCCATCACAACTAAACAGTAGTAATTGCATGCTACTGTCTACTGCCTAGAAAATAGAATAAAGAGAATATCTGACACTGTAGTGGTAACAATTTAGACAGGCTCTTACTGGAGACACCACCTGTCAAACACCAGGTAAATACTATCTTGTACTATACTCTGTTTGCTGAGAATGTCTAATATAGGGCGCTCTCTCTTGCACAATTGTATGCAAGTTTAAAAGACGACACTAGCCTCACCATGAGTGACCGTGATTGGTCTGGCGGAGGGAACATTTTTTAAAAATGTTAGGCCATGTTTATATTGCTTACTACAAACCATTAATTACACGAATGTTTTTGACAGGGCAGTCATGTTTTTATATTATTTATTGGAAAAATCCTTTGTTTACCTCAATCATCCAATACCTTCTAGAAAGTATTCTTATTACAAAATCACAAATATACTACAGGAAAAATTTAAGTCATGTGCGGGAAAATTTTTCCTATGATATATTTGTGATTTTGTAATGTTATCCGCATAGCAGGAGTTATTGCAATCATAACAATATTAAAAAAGTATTCTTATAATTTTATTAATTATCTGATTCACTTGAATCTGTATCATCCTCCAAGATTACATAAAACATACTGTCATATTTTCTACATTTCTGTCTATAATGTCCATACCATGCTCTATCATCTCAACTGCATGCTTTATAAATTTTTGCCATTTGTTGCTATCTATTTTTCGGATGCCTTCATTTAATAATGTTGACAATCATGGAACTGAATCACCATCCAAGATACACGCCAAGTCACGAGGTAAACAGGAAACAATCCAATAAACAAGCCAGGTCAATGTTATAACAAATACTTACTAAGAACACAGGTACAGAGCACTAAACGATATGTCCACACCGCACAACTGACAAATAAGAGTGACATTTGCTCACAGCATGTACAACGCAGCATGTTGTATGCGTCCTATGTTTGTTATTTAAGACCAATGACGAGTAGTCCCTGATTTCCCTATTGGACATTCTCAGCGAACAGAGTATAGATACTAATTGCAATTACTTTTTCATTATGTACTAAATAAATAGTATCTTGCACTAGATAGGTACTCAATCTTTTCGCTTCATTTTATAATTAAGAGCTGTTTAATGAAATAAGTATTCCTTTATATGGTAACCTGTATTCTGGATTGGGTAATGGTTTTCCCAAAGTTCTTGGCAATAATCCACCATTCCAAATTTTTTCTTCGTAACCGTATCTCCTCACTAGGCGAGTTTTGTCAGCGTGATATCTTGTCCTGGAAAGAGCAGTAAGTCCATTATTTTCAACGTGCATTATTTTGTTGGAGAAATTATAGGAACAGGTTCTAACCTCACAAAATTCAGGGTGGGTCTCCAAAATGTATTTAAAATGGTAGACCCTAACGTCACCATTTCGACTACAAATATTGCTTCACATCAATAACATAAAAATCAATATAAATATTACTTTATTAAACTGAAAATAGGTAACGACTTTTCTTTTATTTGGCAATTGTTTAGAATTTTTTTGCCAATGTCACGTCAGAAGGGATAATCAAATCTTGAACGGAATTTTGATTTTGGTGTATTAGAATTATTTGAATTATTGGTCTATATACATATCTGAAACAATGAAAAATATCTTAAACTTACTATGTACAGAAAATACAAAATGGTATTATTTGTAATGAAAAATGAGAAAAAAAAAACAAAAATTTACATTAGATACTTTTAAAGTTATATACACAAAATTGAGAACTACAGTTTAATATTGTTTGTATTTATGCATTTCTGATGAGAAAAGTGGCATCGCCCAATTGTGAAGTGTGCGGTTCAATAGAGGATGTACAACATCTATTGATTGAGTGTTCCCGGAATGCAGATCTCAGAAGAACCATATTTGGTTCATCACAGATTTATGAGATTGGTTTGTGTAATAGCATATTGGCCTCACCACTGTCTGATGAGGCCCAAAAGTTATATGGTCTTGTAACAAAATATTTTGAAAGGAATTAGATTGTATTTAGTTAGTAATAGTTTTAAGTACCGATGGGGCGATGTGGTCGCTACGCGACAAAGAACCTTTTATTACATACGCAATAAAAAAAAAAATGTTTCTATTTACAAAACATGATATAAGATATATTAAGATATAAGGTTTAAGGTTTAAAGATATTTATTCTCAAAAAAGACATTACATATCACTCACTTGAGAACAATTATGAACATAAATAAAATTACCATAGTCGTCCTATCTAGTAAGGGTACCTACACTCCCAACGTGTTCATTTGCTCAATTGATTGCTATCTGCAATTAGATATTGAGCTAGTAGTTTTTTGAACACGTTGAAAGAGTTTACATTTTTTATGTGTGAGGGTATCTTATTATAAAGTTGTGCTCCTTCGAATGGAATAATTTTTTTGCCGTAATTGGTTCTAGCTTTTGGTAAGATTAAAAAACTAGCGCGACGGGTGCTTGGTTTTGTAGTTTCTTTAATTTTTGTAAGAGAAATGTTACTGTGAATACTTTTGTTCAGAATTTTACGAATAAAAATACATACGTTTTATATATATAATTGCTTCACGTTCATTATTTTGGTCTCTTTATAAATTTTTGTAGTGGATGTCAAAAAGGGATAATTAAAAAGCATTTTTACTATTTTATTTTGTGCTATTTGTAGTTCGGCCAATTTTGTTTTTGAGGCGCAACCCCAAATTTCAATTAAGTTTAGTAGGTGCGGTTTAACCAATGCATTGTAGATGGTGTATCTAATTCTATGTGGAATACATCGAACTATATTACGGAGTGAACCAAGGAGGGATGAAAGTTTTTTTGTTATGTGATCAATATGAGAGTTCCAAGTCAGGGAGCAGTCCATTCTCAATCCAAGATACTTTTCACAGATTTTTTGTTGTAAGGGTACATTATTAACTGTTAGTGTTTCGTGCCCTGGAATAATTTTATTTTTGGCTTTGAACAATATGTAGCAAGTTTTTGAAATATTAATTGTCAAAAGATTGTACTGAAACCAAGAGTTTAAAGTAGTTAAGTCATTTTGTGCATTTTGTATTAAATTGTTTATAGATGAGCCAAAGTAGAATAAACATGTGTCATCTGCGTAAAGAGTTAGATGACCATGTAGCCCAATCTCGTGAATGTTATTAATATAGACCAAGAAAAGGAGTGGGCCTAAGATAGATCCCTGCGGGACTCCACATTTTATTGCTAAAGCATCACTTTTGAAGTGGTTGTCCAACCTGACTACTTGGGATCTGTTATTTAAATATGATTGAAACATTTTTAGGCATTTTCCCGAGATATTAATAGCTTCTAATTTTTTTATGAGCAGTTCGTGACTTACTGTGTCAAATGCTTTTTTTAAGTCTATAAAGATTCCAAGAACTATATTTTTACTGATTATATGATTTATATTACATAGAATGTTGTCTATATGTACAGGTAATGGATATTTATATTGTATTAATGAATTGAATAATGAATTATGGTCGAAATTGGGACATGAAAAGAAGATGTGATTTAAATTGGCTTCATCCATACTAAACTCGCATATAGAGGAATCTTTGATTCTGAGTTTTTTTTAATGTACACCAGAACAGCAATGGCCAAATCGCAATCTTGATATTATCGATATGATATATCTATCATATTTAAATTTAAAGAACCAGGGTTTTCTTTGAATATTCGGTTTAATACTTATATCCAGTCCGCCTACTTATTAACCACCTTTTCGACCACCTCAGCTTTAAATCTTGAATAGGGAGAAGCAAAAGGTCTTGGGGATAATTTTTAAATGGTACTTTACTACGCGGGGCATTCGCAAAATGCCCTACCACCATGCTATAACGACTGCCATCCTAAGACAACAACCGGGACCGACGGTTTAACGTGCCCTCCGAAGCACGGAAACGCTCAGTAGTAATGTCACTAGCGGTCACCCATCCAACTCATGACCGCGCGCGACGTTGCTTAACTTTGCTGATCGGTTGAGAACAGCCAAGTAAACTTCGCTACGAGCGCTTCAACTTGAAGCAAACTGAGAGCTGCAAACCATTTTTTAAAAATCACAGGATATTAACTCTACCATCAATGTACATACTTGACATAGATATGTTTGTAAAGTAGAATACAAAACTGTTTCTACGACTAACAGATTTAGTCGTTCGTAACAGACGAGACAACAGGAAACTGCTTGCAAAAGTTTAATACTGCACTAATGCATAAGAGCGTCTTCTGTATGTCTCCTTTACTATATAATAATATACCCTATTCTATTAAATGTAGAAATACAGATTTGTTTAAGAAAAAGATGTTATTATAACATAGATGAGTTCCTGACTGACAAATTGTGACTATTATAAATCTAATTAATTTATGAGTAATGAAATCGTTTATATTAATTTGACATTTTTTATCATGTATAGTTTACCTAACGTCTTCTATTTAACTAAATTGACATCCTTATTGTATACCTAAAATTTGATTAAGTGTTTTGAATGTATTAAATGTAATCTATGTAATTTGAAATCCTAGATTTGTATGCCTCATAGGGCGAAACATGTTTGTGCTAACTTACTTTATATAAGACCATAAAAATAAATAATTTGATTTGATTCAGTAATCTTTACGTCATTTGGAGCCAAATATTATATTAAAACTGAAAAATACCATATTAGCTGACATTTTTAAATCTTTGCATTGGTAGCACATATACTAAATTAGAATTGATAAATGATACATCAGTTGGTGCATCCAAGACCTTTTTCAAGGTAATTTTTATGACATTTGTAGCACACATTTGACGTCAAAAATTATTAAGAATACGAAAAAAATATTGGAAATTACTTTCATACAAAATTGTATGCTAAAGCGTCCTCGCGGTCCCGCCGAGAAGCGGTAGAAGTCTAACACCGAGTTGTTATTTAGTCGGTAGGGGGCTAGAGGCACTAGCTGCTGTGGGACTAGTTTGTGCTGAGTCCGACATATCTCGGCCATCTCCCCCGTAGATGGGCGGGAAATAGGGGAATGCGTGCAGTTTTCACACGAACAGAAAAAAAAATATTTAGTCAAATATAGGTTTTCAAAATATTGTTATTTATTCGTTTATGAAAGTTATTCCCGAATTTTTCATATCCGTATGTGTGGCTTCTCCACCATTTTAAAACAGACTATGGTATATTTGCTTCCCGCGGTTCCACCGCATGACTCGAACCCACGGTAGGTACACTTTTTAAACCACGTTACGGGCACTAACTACACGTATGTATTTATTTGTAGCCTATAAATAAATATTGCTAGATAAAATGCATGTTTGACGTTATAAGTTAAGCAACAAACAACCCAACGGATCGCCACGCCGCGCCGCCGCGCCGTCCGTATTGAGAAGTGTAGCATTTACCATAGGGAGAGATGTAATTCGTTCGGTTACTATTCTCTTTGTCGTAGGTATGTGTTGTGATGTTGGGGTGCGTTCCGAACCTTGGTTAGAGCGCACTCGGAGTGCAACTTTTCACTCTAACGTCGTTCACAACCTTCGAGTAGAGCGTTCGGTTGTCACAACTGGACCGTTCCAAACCTTTGAAGGTTGCAACTTTTTAACCATAAAACGCGTGACATGAAATGACTTTGACGTTTATATCGTATTCTATCTGATGCGCTTACCCATATATCTCAAAAAATATAAATACTAATATAATTTCTCAAAATATAAAACTTAAATAAAAATGGAAAACGAATTTGTGATAGTGTTAAATAGCAATTATTATTACGATAATGATGTAAGTCTGTCAATGTCACAATTTGTTTGAGGTTATAAAACAACCGGTCGTTCCATACCTCAGGGTAAGTTGTAAAACAACCAAACAACGAAACAACTACACTCTGAGCCTCTGAACGCACTCTTGATAGTCAAAAATACTTGTAGTTACACAGAAAAAAAACTGAACAAAAAAAAAAAACTACAAACAAAAGCAATCCAACAAAATGGCCGATCATCTTTAAACATTTTTAGACAATTTATGGATTATTGCACAGAAGAACGTTACTTAGAAACATTATTACAATAAATTAAGTAAATTACTAAGATTCATGTAAATTCCTAATGTTACAAGCTTGTGCTCGTTTTTAAAGGTAAAATAAACCCTACACACTGGCACCAATGTTTCATGTTTGTTTATCCTTCTAAAACGAAAATTTTAATCTATTAGATTCTTATTAGAAGTATTTCAATGCCCGTAAATATTTTGACTTTTATTATATTTAGAACTGTTCTATTCGGTATAGAGCATCAATAAATGCACTGTTGTTGTATTCGTGAGTGATTGGGCGCTAAATTGCGTTGTTTGTTTATCTTTCAATGTAATATTGCACAATTTGCAACTACCTATTTTTACGCTCATTGAAAAAGTGTTTTAATGTAGGTATGACTAATTTCAGATTGCTTGCCGAAAATATGTCTAAAAGGGACTCGAATGACCGCAATGAGAGGAAATTAGACCAGAGTGATTACGAAAATATTATATCTCAACACAGCATATTCGAATCGTCGAGGTCCAAACATCAGGAGTTGCCTAGTTTCCCTGGTTTTTCGAATGCAGAAACTCAAACTAAGACTAGTGATATTAAAAATCAAACAGTTCAGCCAAGCCTGGGAGCTTGGCATTATAATCCTTGGTGGATGCTTGCTAGTACTTCGCGTAACATTCCTACACAAGAGGACTATGCTGAAAACAATGAGAATGCTAAAGTGAAACAGGAGCCTTCTGGCGCAGGCACTCCAGATCGAGACCCACTGCAGACCGACCTGGACCAGTACCACACAGGTGCCGCTACTCCTCCAGCAGGTCTCGAATCTTTTTGTGATGACTGCTCAGATCCGTTCTGTGACTCCAGCACACATATATGTCGTAAGCTTTTCCATTGTCCCCATTGTAGAAAGAGTTATCCCACCATACTTGAATTTAACACACATTTGACTGGAGTACATCCTGCTCAAAAGCCATTCAGATGTCAAATCTGCTTAGAGCCATTTAATAAAAAGTCCCACCTACGTCGACATCTTGATGCCAATCACACAAGAAAAGATGTCAACAAATGTTCTGTGTGTTCTAAATATATAAAAGATAAGAGCAACTTGCGGAAACACATGCAAGTACATACAGGGCGGGTGCCTCAGAAACAGTTTAAGTGTGATCTGTGCAACAATAAACGTTATATGTCATTAGACAGACTGAACAATCATAAAGTAGTCTGTACTGGGGAGAAAGTACTCAAATATTGTGACATGTGCACTAAAGTTTTTGATAATTCAAGATCTCTGAATAGCCATAAGAAAGTTCATGCCAGAGAATTAAAGTGTGACAATTGTGGGGAACAACTGCGTTCATTAGAACAATACACAAATCATAAAATGGTTTGTCGTGCATCAACATCAGAAGCAGGTGGTAGTCATGGTGGTTCCTCAGGGAATGTGAATGCTTCTATGAGCAGATGCTGCACCCAGCCTGGAATATGTGAGCATGACAAGCCTGCATATCTAAACATACCAGGCTATGCAGCAAGCCGTGTGCTTGATGCTACTATGTCATCATTAAAATCTGAAATGAACTGATATCAAACATTATATACAAAACAGTGTAGGATTTAGAATTCCAACCATTTCTTTTTAAAAACAAGTTTACCAAATAGATAAAAGACAGTAATAATTTTCACAACTGAAAATTTCTCAAGACTGATGCAAATATCCCGCCTCACGACTTGCTTTATTATTACCATTTAAAATATAAGCTTTAGTTTTGTAGAAGTATTCACAGTAAGAATAAGCAAGGTAACATTTTGAGCATATTCTATGTTGGAAAGAAAGTAATGAAGAAAGAACATGCTCAAATTGTTGTTGAATAAACAAATAATGTCATAAGATTATGTTAAAAGGGTTATGTTCAATGACAAAATCAGGCTATAATTTTTCTTGTTGATTTTAAAAGAATATTTTGTTCAAGAACTTATCTTTTACAATTCTTTGACTGATTTAGTGTAACATGATGTGCAGTATTACATACATAAATCAATTTTTATTTTTCTATATTAAAGTTGTAAGAGGTATATTATTTTTATATTATTAGATATAACATTTTTATTTCTAATTCTGTACCTTATTGTTCGATTGTAAGCAAGCTTTCATAGGAGACTATAATGACAAGCACTTTGCTTTTCTGTGCTCTGCTATAATATTTTCTCCAAAGACAAAAAATATAATTATAAGCAGTTTAATACTTATTTTATAATGTATTTTAAAAGGTCTTGTATTGCAAGGCGTCTTTTTTACAGAATCTAAATAAAATGTGGGTCAGGAAGGACCTACCTTATAGTGTAAGTAAATTATCAAGTTGAATAAGTGCAATGATCCATTGGCAAAGCCTTGAACATACCTACTGTGTTTATGAAAATTATATTTGTTGTGTTCTTATCCACGTAAGAATGTTCTTAGTGTTACATGTTGTACACAAAATCTTCTGTAATTTTATAAATTTGTTTGAATTGAATGTGTTAGCATATTATATTATTAAATCATGTATAAATTTAATGTTTGTATTTTGTATGTATAACAGGACCACTCCTCATTACTAAATTCTCAATAGCAGAATATAAAGTATATATTAGAAAATCTATAAAAAATTTAACATGAAGTTTTCTATCAATGTTATGAATTAATTTCACTGAAAATGAGAGTGGTACTGTTTTTAACAGTAAGTTTAGAGGCTATACGTGAAATTAAGGCCTTGATTTACAGATGAAGTATATTGCATATTTGTACTCTCAAATAAATCCTGAGTGCTTAAAACTATTTTCTAATCTTATTTTTTTTCTAATTTTATTTTATTCATGTTATTTGAAAAGAATAATACTTCTATTTGGAGGCTTTTTATTATTATTATTAGTTGTTGCTATTTACATTTGTTTTAACTCCTAAATGTAAGTTATTTTAATGGTTATGTTTAGAATATAATAAGATAGTGTTTATGTTATTATTATTAGAGTATATTTTCCATAAAACATTAAATATTAATCACTGTAATTTGGCTATATATGTTAAAACTGCTACTTGTATTTGGAATATCATTTTATGTAGTCTAAGAACTATTGAAATTAAGTGTAACGAATAAGGAATGTGACATTTGGAATCTTATATTTTTACACATTGAATTATTTGTGCAATGAGGAAAGTTAAAATGTACACAATAATGTAGGTCATCCATAGTATAAAACAAATCAAATGTTTATGAAAGAAGTGACTTGTAATGCCTGAAAAAGTCTGGTATATTATTAGACTAATAACTGTCATCTTGAGTTTTTTTTATTTTTTTACAAATCAGGTGCATATTGTTATAGTATTTAGATTTTGAAATTATGATACACTGTGTGCTGCATGCTTGTACTTTATAACTACGAATTAATATATTATAATGCAACACTTTGCGCTACCTGAGTTCACCAAACCTTTGTATTCTGCAAGCATTGAGAGGCAACATCTGACACCACAGCGCCGACTTTGGCTGAATCTGCCCAATGTGTAAGGAATTTTTGTTTGGAACGCCGTTGCAAAATATGTTGCAAGTCAATTGTTGTAAAGACATCGAGTTTCTCGATGCATACATAAGGAAAACATGGCTTAGCACAGTTCAATTTAGTTACAATTTAAAATGATGGGATTGGTACCTTTTTAGACCTCTATTCTGAACACAAAGCTATACAAATAATAAATATTATGTAAGATTGAACTGAATCGTAATAGTATAAAAAAATACATGTTGCATGAGATGACTCCAAAATTAGTATGATGTTGTCCAGTTTATATGATGAACAGTTTAATCATTGTTAATATCAATATTAGTTGAATACTGATAACTTAAATAGCTCAATAAATTACAGACACGTTTTTAATAGCCTCTTATTATTAATGTTTCATTTTCATAGATATATTTTAAGACTATGTAACAAAAAAAAAATTGCCTACATTTAAACTTATTTTTAATTAATATAGGCAAGTAATTTAACAAATAGGTATATATAGCTATATAATACCTATTTGTTAAAATACAGTCAAATACGGAAATAAACATCTATTCCAAATCATAAAAGTACAAGTCAACCACCAAAATATAAATAGGTTTAACAAGTTTTGTAATAATGCCACCGCTTGCTGCCTGGATTATTAATACTTGCACCAAATTATTAATGCCGCTGTCTGTATAATTTGCAAAGTGACTTCTTGAAATAGATCAAGTTAGTTATTCACAGTAAGTATTGTAACTTCAAATGCTTCACTAATTTGCATCTTGTAATATTAATTTATTGGAAGATGCAAATAAATTAAAATATATATGTTGCATACATATTCTTGTTGACTTTCTTTCATTTTTATTATGTACTACTTGCAATTGAACTATTGGATTAATCAATAATAAGGTTTATTAATTTGTTGTGTGCCTATCGACCCCACATGTTATTTTTTGTCTTAATACCTTAGAATGGTGTGTTAGGTATTTTAAAATGCACATAGAAATAAGAAAAAATGTGTTCATATGAATTTAGTTAGGCATATAGTATATTACTTAGTTTGTCTATTAGTAACATAGACTGTAAAACAGTATCATAGGTTCTGCTATGGTTTGGACAATAGACTTCCACTGTATAATAAAAGACAGCCAAAAATATTTTTTTTCTGTTGGGTACCAATTTTTTGTAGGTACTACCTTGACAATGTGTAGGTAGGTACTTTTTACTATTGTATTCGCCACACAATTTCCATTACGATTTTTTAAATTTGAAGCGTATATTATAGTTTAACTACAACGTTACATACATACCATTTAATTAATAAAACAAATAAATGACATTTCCTTTCTGTTGAATTAACTGTTTTATTTAACGCGTTCCCTATTTACCTTATAAAAAATGCTATGGAGTAACTTTTAATATAATAAAAAATAATATAGGTTTGCTCCTTAAAAGTCCCAAAATCTCCTTTGAGGGAAAATTTAAAGGGAATTTCGGAACTAAGCTCTAGCGACTTGCTAAAAATAACGTAAGTTTCCCAAAAAAAAAATTAAGATTCATCATAATATGAATGAATATTTTTAGAAGCAAGCAAGTTTGTCCCAGTAGTTCAACTACGTATAAATTCTTCTAGGAGTTGGGACTACTGAGACTATATGGTTGAACTCATTACGTTAAGGTAATAACAAATTAAAAAAAATGTTTTGAAAAACATTTTCATGTAGAAGAGCTAGTACGGAACACATTGAAATTATGCTTCTATTATTTTTTGAGTTATTCACGTTCAGTGTTTTAGCTTTACGCCAGACTATTTGTGTAGTGGCAGTGACAACCACACATAGAGAAATATAATACTATTTTATAATAGAAATTTGATGGAGCTGCATGCAGTGAGCTATCTGCGGAACGACTGTCAGTAGCACTGTAGTTCGTAGACGATATTACTTGCTCAGTGCGTAGACGTAAATCTCCTGTAGAGGAGTATGCTTGGCACGCGTGCCACGCCCCCATCACATCTATTGCTTTCTCTTTTCTGTGGTAACAACCTTTGAGAACTTGTATGGATTTAGGTACCTAATCTTAAGAATGGCTTTTTTACCTATTGCAGCACTTTCATAATCTCGTAGTTTGAAATACCCACATCATATTCTCGATAACAGGGCGTGGGTGGTGAGGATGCCTTGAACGCAGAAGCGAAAGCTTCTGTCCCTATGGAATTATTATATGGCGAGCACAAGACGTTCTGGCACACCAAAGTGATAGGTATAGCTTGTAAATTAAGTCATTATGGCAGACTTTGACAAAACTTTCGCTACATCGGCAACGACTGCTATAATCCCTTGCAGCTTATAGGTTCCTTATTAAAACTCTCAAGGACGTGCTCCGTGATGCGGTGCACCTATTGGAACCATGAGTATCGCAGTTTAGTCCTGAACCCAAACATCTGGAATGAGGTGGTGTTCCCGTGCGTGGTTCGAGAGACAGTTCGCCAGAAGCCGTTCATATAGAGCTGCCTCACGGCGCGGCAATGAGGAGGCTAATGGGACTGTAGCTAGTGGGGTCAGAGGAGATTTGACTAGTTTGTGAATGCCAATGACATTAGTACATTTCCAGGCCTCGGGGAACAAACACGGGCATATAGCGGCATTGAGGATGCTATAACTATAAGAATAAGGGGCAGAAAGGTGTTTAAGCTCTCTGTTGGAGACGCCGTGGGCACATGGAGTTTTACGCTGCCGGAGATTCTCGATGAGTCTCGTCATCTCACCAAAAGATACTGGGATAAGAGGCGAGAGGTTAGAAATTGTCACAGAGATTTTACGTTCGTCTTTGTAGTGTGAAAGTTTGTTGTCTCAGCCCTAATCACGAAACTAGGATACGCGACTACGGACTAGACGATCACAGTGACGTTTCTTAGCGTTGTTCGCATTGGTGGGATAGGCGACGTAGCGTCTTGTGACTGCATTATTTTTCGTCAGTAATCACGTCACGTCCACTGGAAATACAATGCACTGGTCATCCGTCAATGTAATCTCTTTTGATGCAAGGGAAACGTCGTCTTTAGTCTGGATGTCGTCAGGGAACCTATCAAGGTTAGGTGAGCTGATAACCTTTAGGGATTCACCTAAACGTTTCCAGCTCACAACTATGTTGACAGGACGAGGTACGTTAGTTATCGGCCTGCCTAGTTGCAGTATTAAGGGACGGTGGTCGGAAAATAGTTCATAGAGCACATTAAACAGCGTAACTACCTAGTGGGTTACACCTCTAAAGAGTGGAAACCATGGTGGTCACTCGCTACTGCCTAATACCCTGCTGGGAAGAGTGTGCGTTGCATTTTAGTTTGAAACATTACCATATTAATTTTCTTCCTTACATATCTGAAAATTTCCTTCCTCTAGGTACTGCTACACGAAAATAACTTCACAATGGCTCATGGTGTGTTCGTAGCCAATGTGAAGGTGGATTATTCCGGAAATCCCCCATGGCTAACCCCCTGTTAATTAGTCGGCAATGACCTTCTCCGTAGTTCTCCCGGGTTCACCTGGGTGGCCCAAAGGTTTACCATACCATAATGTACCTAGCTGCATGTTTTCATGCAGTTAGCAGTTTCCATTTCGTACAAAGCATTCACTCCGCCACGGGTGTAGTTCGAACTCGCTTCTTTCGGTAATACGCGCCAGATGCGTTTCATATTCTCAACCGAAACCAATAGCAGAGGCATTTTGTGATCCAAGCGATCTAATCCAGACAATCAACCAGACTAATGAACTTCGTCTGAACTGAAGAAAGAAGTTTTTGCAAACATAAGTAGGTACAAAGCTTTCGAAACAATGATGTCACTACGTTTTTAATTTCTAAAGATTCTTACGCATTTAATGCATATATATATATATATATATTATTTAATAATGATTTCAGAAAAGACACAATTTTACAATCTTAAAATGACTGTACATACATATACCTACAATATTACATACGTAATGCAAAATCACATACCTATGTACAGTTAGGCTTGGTCCTGCAAAGCCTAGGGCCGAATTGCCGCTTTGCCTCGCGGGCAGCTTTTATGCACGAGTACGAAGCTCGTATGAGTGGCTATCACGTACAGTGAGATAAACGAGCTAACGTATCGGACAGTGAAGATACCTATACCTGCTGTACGAAGGCACCTATAATTTCATCCTATGATATTAGCTTCGCCATCCGCCACTGCATCAGTCTGGGTCGCTGGCGAAAACGGAACCGGCCGTCCACGCCGGAAGATGCAGATTCAATCGCAGAAGCGAAAATTTGTGAATATTCGGTAATCAATTGATCTTGCTTAAGTGCTTGAAAATCCTATTTAAGGATACTCGTAAGTATATACTTAGTATAAAGTAAGATTTACCTACCTGTTTAAATATGATACAACAACAGGATCCTTATAACTTTTTAGTTGTCTTTCTGTCAGGCCCAAATTTTTGAGAGCCTGCTGTTTAGCTATTGAACCATAGTATGCTAGGTACATAATATGGTTCAATAGTTATACAGGTACCTACAGCAAGGTTAAAAGTATCTTACGCGTTGTAATTGCGGATTGCCTGGAAGAAATCGATAAATACAAAAACCTATTAGTAGTACTTACCTATTATTTTTTATTAATGTTTTTGATTTTGCTGCAACGTATAAAAGGGTATCATTAAAAAAAACACTTATACACAAGTGTGTCCAACTTGGTGTGGACTGTGGAGTACAAAGTAAAACGAAAAATAATAAAATCTAATCTAAGTGCCTGTCGGCCATGTGCTTATGTTCACAACTGGATGATAAAATAACGATTATTTGGTCTAACGATTATCTCCTACCTACCTACAACCGTGGTTCATCTCGGTTTGCAAGTCCAGCTAGAACATGGCTGGTTTAGTGAATTAAAACAATGCCCTAAATAGTTATTTTCTTGCATCAGCACAAGCTTTAGTTATTTCTTTGTATTAAAATTGGATGCACCCAGTGAGTCCCAGAGTGCATTGCACCTCTGCCAAACCACAAAGGGCGGCGGCGCGGCACCAACGTAATGTAAGTAATAAAAGCAAATACATACAGTAATACGTTTTGCAGTACCCTGGTTCGATCCCCACCGCCGGCTTGAGCTTCACCGCATGGGGAAGGGCATTTTGCGATTGCCCGCCTGGCTAGCTACCACCCTCAAGTAGAAAATCTGTCGCCATACACCTAACGGTGTGTTCCGGCAGCAGTCCTTGAGAGCCAGTGAAATTACAGGAACATGAGACTTAACCTATGTCTCAAAGTGACGGGCGCAGTGCAATTCGTGACTTGTGATGAAATGCATCTGTTATAGGCAGAGGTTAGTCAGCTTGATATCAGGTGGGCCTCGAGCTTGTTCCGTCACAATAACATAAAAGATAAAATAAAAAAAACTTAAATATTAAGTTCATTTTTGTAACTGATTATCGAAAAACATTTAAAATAATGGGCCAGATTTTATTCCCGTTCTTCTGGCAGTATCTTCTGGCTCTATAATCTTTTACAATGGCGGTAAAATGTAATCTTTCGATATGCCCGTCACCAGGGCGGGACCACCATCTCCGATTTGGCTCAAAATTTCATTAGAGAGATAAACGATCATACCAATACAAAAGTAGACTATTTAACTTCTATCTCATTTGGTGGAAAATCCAGGACTAGATATTTATTGTGAACCTCCATTCGACTTTTAACGAATCGTCATAACGAATGAATGTGTGAACAAGCTGTAATATAGTGTCAAAGAAGTTTTACGCAAGAAGTTTGTCTTTTTGGTGTAAATGCTCAATTTACACCCGATATATAACTCAAGAGGAGTGAAGCTAGCGAGGAGGGCGCTTATACCACAGTCAAGGGAAGAGCTCATAAACGGTGCGGTGGTTATGTCACCGTTTTATTGTACTAACCGTTAGTTTATAATAAATCTAGTTAGATTGTAAACTGTCGATAGATTGTGAACGGAAACTAAAATTTACAATTTAACGTTTAAATTTTCGTAAGATTATAAACTGACCATGTCCAGCCGTCAAATTGTAAATATGTGGATCAACAACAATTTACCATAGATCTACGAAAGTATTACAGTGGCCATAAGTAAAATACGTAGGTACAGGTTTTTAATGTATTATTTTTTGGCTTATGTTTAACTTACAGATATAGTAGAGTAACATATAACAGACAACAATAGTAAATGATCACCAAAATTAAACCCGCATTTTAATGTAATCTTATAACCAATGTTTCAACATCTCGCTATCCTATTTAAGCAAAATTACTCAAAATAAATCATTGTTAACCCAAAAGTAGTGCAGGTCACCAAAATTAAATTCTTGTGGCGCATCGCTGGCCGCTGCCGAGGAACGCTCGCTTCGCTCGCTCGGCTCGCGCGTTGTTGTAGTCACAAATAACCTAACGCTCCTCCTCGCTTCGCTCGTCGTCGCACCTAAATATGACATTGCCCTAGACTAAATGATATTTAACCCCTCGCTAAAATATAGTGATCTTTTACTACATTTGGTGTCCGATTAAATTTTTTGGTAAAAGAACTAAGGGTATCAAAGCATTTTATGGTGGTTATTATTTTAAATCCCTTAGTTTTTTTTAATGCACAAACTCGGAATTAATATGTTTTTTTTTGTCTGACTATTCTTTTTGTTTTAACTCTATGAAATGAACTCATGGCAACTATAATGGCGACCAATCAGAGGACGGTTTACAATTTCGCGGGCGATTATAGATCATTAGATTATAAACTGCCAGCTAGACATCGTCAGTTAATCTGACGAAAATGTAAGCGTTAGTTTTTAATGTTCGTTCACAATCTATCGACAGTTTATAATCTCACTAGATAGTTTATAAACTAACGCGTCGTACAATTACCCGGTGACAGTTATACTATTTCAAGGGAAGGTAAGGAAAAAACATTTAAAAATATAGGTACATTCATATTTATTTGAACCAAAATTATAATACAAACCAAGCTATATAACAACTCTTCCCCTCTTGACTGCAGCCTTAACAACTTTTGATTTCTTTTCCTTCTTTTTCTTGCTAATATTTTCTTGTCTCTTCTTTTGTCTCTCATCTTTCTTCTGTTCAACACCTTTGACTCTGCTGTCCCATTTTTTCTGACTGTGCTTTTTCTTTTGTTCCTGTTAAATAAATAATAAAAAGTGTTATTATTCTCAAATTCTAACACCAATATCTATTTCATCATCAATCAAACTATTCAATCATATTATACAAAGGTTTCTAAACTACTACTACTACAATTATAGTTACCACCATTGGACAAAAGCCTTTGCCTTTGCAAAAGAGTTTGCCATAATCCCTACACTTAGCAGGTGTCTTGAAATCACAGTGTAAGATGACATTTCTTCAGAAGGTCTGCTGTCCAGATTCTGGTATTTTATTATTATTCTATTATTATGAGCGACAAAGCTTTATGTAATTCTTCATAGTTATTATAGAGTTTTATTGTAGTGTATGTGCTGGACCACTTTTATTGCAACTATCTCTTCTAGCTCGCCAACTTTTCTTTAGCATGCACACTCATTAGATAGTTTATAAATTACATGCAGAGAAAAAACAGACTCTGGAGAGTTCTACTAGATTTCACAACTATTTTTTTATTGGATATCACTACCATGAATATATGTATGTAACAAGGTGATAAAATAATACCCACCATTCTTTTTATAGATTTCTTTAATAAAGTTGGGTCATCTTTGATCTTTTGACCTTCTGCTTTTTGGAGTACTGTTTTCCATGCCACTTTTTCTTTAAGTTCCTTAACTTTACTTCCTCCGTCATTTTCTTCTAGTTCACGGAACTTCTGCTCTTGATGTTTGATATTTTCCAAAATTTTTTTGGGATCTTTTTCAGTTTTTTTCACTCTCTCTGAAAGTAAAAAAAATATAGGTAGGTAAGCAAAAAGTACATTTACACACACAAACATTAATTGTTTGCATGATAAAACTAATAGTTAGCTGTGAGTTGAGGCCTTGGGCTGAACCTAATAAATGTTACAGCTTTTGGCTTGTACTAAAAAAAACCTAGATAATTTATATGAAGTTAGTTATGTACCTAATTTATAGGGTGTTTTTAAAAAATATCAATTTTGAGAATAAAGTGGACGTGGAATTCTAGGTATTCAGCTGAATGATAATTCATCTAAATTACATAAAAGCAGGGCATACTCTGCTTTTATGTTATTTAGATGTACACTGTATGCTCAAAATTGAAAATGTTTAAAAAACCCTCTAAAATTAGTTGTGTGGGGATAGATCTTATGTCTAATTTTACATAAGTAACTTCATATAAATTACCTAAGTATTTTTTTTCAGTCAGCAAAAAGTCAATTCAGCCGGACATTAAAAACAGAATTATTGAGTAGGCAAATGTCTCAATAAACAAATAGTATGTTACAGTGTAGCATGATTAGAATACCTTATTGGCCAAAATAACAACTTATTTGGATGTCTTAAAGACAGTATCAGTTTAATAACAAAAATATCTGTAAGTGTAAAAAATACCTAATCTGTATTGTATACATTTCAACAGCTACAATCATATTATGTTAGAGTGTGACACCTAGGTGCTTCTACTAATTTCTCCTACTGGTGAGCATGGGCGTATTCCTAAAATACTATGCAACAAGCTCTTACTAAGTAGTCATTAAAATAATTCAATGAATCAATATTTCATTATTATAATGATATAAGACATTTCAGCAGATTACATGAATTTGCTGAAATTTCTTACAATTTTAAAATAATTGTTAAAGTATCTATGTATACAAACAAACTAATATGTTTTGCTGCTAGTCTTTGATGTTAGTTATTTTTTTAGGCTGATAGCCTCTTAAATAACAGTGTATATGCCCTGTTGTTGGCAAACAATTATGTTAGCATCACACAACCATATAGTAATAGCTTACCATCATCAACAATGTGCAAGGATTACAGCATTTTTAGACCCAGACATTTTGGTACTAGTAGGTATATTTTAAATCATGATATTTGAATAGCACAAAATCAGGAGCATGTTCGGACTTCAACTTGATCAAGATTTCATGTAGTGTTCCATAAATGTTCTTGTTTGACACATTTGTGAAACAATATATGCACATATGCTAACAATTAGTGTTTATGTTTATTTAATAATTATGGCATTATTAATAAAGACATTTCAAGCAAAACAATTAAATCAGCCAAATAATCAATATCCCATTAAGAGATAGAAGCAATGATGGCCGAGCAGTAATAGCATAGACTGCAGTTCTGCAGGTCCATGGTTCAATCCCCACCGCCGGCTTAAGCTTCACCGCATGGAAGGGCATTTTGCGAATGCTCGCCTTGCTAGCTACCACCCTCAAATAGAAAACCTGTCGCCGAGCACATAACAGGGTGTTTGGGCAGCAATGAAATTACAGGCACATGAGACTTAACAACTGTATGTCTCAGTGTGACAGGTGAAGAGTAATTCGTAACTTGTGACGACCTACCAAGAATTTAGCTTATAATATGAATTTAAAAACTATAATATTTACAAGATACCTAGCCATTAAATTTCTTGAAGATTGTATCAACTGTTCAAAAGTTATTGTTGATCAAACATACATAATATACAAATGACAAACCTATCTTGCTACAGAGACTACTTATCTGGGTCAAAAGTTGTGGTGAATATATGTGCATACCTTTTTGGCCAACATCTGCAAAATCAAACTTAGAGAATACAAGCTTGCCATCGTTATTGAAGACAGGTTTTGCATTAACATTTGGTTTTATGTCTATTTTTACTTGTTCAACATTTTCTGTTAGAGGAGTCGTATCTCCTGTTGGTTTCATATTTTTTTTATTTTGTCTTTCTTTCTTTTTAATCTTTTTATTAAGTTTACTACTTAAGCTTTTTTTGACTAGTTTGTTTTTTAGATTGAATTTATGCTGTGATTTTATTTTGTTCAGCTTTTCTTCAAGTTCTGCAATATTGCAAGCTCGTTTAGGAAGTTCTTGTTCTTCTGTACTACTTGGTTTCTCATTGACAATCTCATAATCCACATTGTCTTCATTTTCACCTGTAAAAAAAATGTAGTGTAATACTGGTGCGGAAAAACAGGCAAAGTTGTCTACTGATTATTTACACAATAATTTTTATTGCGTCTGACCAAATAATTAATTAGTTTCTGCCAAAATAAACACTTTTTTTAAGGTTTTACATCTTTGTTTTTAAGTTTACTATTTCTGGGAAATTCAAGATTTAAACCATTTTTTGCGTATGAAGCCTGTTTGGTTAGATAACTATTAAAACAAAAAAAAAGATATTAGAAGAAAACAGAATTGCTCTCCAAAGAACTATTCTTACTAGTGTTCTGTAAAGATTTTCAATGTTCCATTCTTATTAGTCAGCGTTCGATGTGAGCACCATGCATGGTCCAGGTCCAGTGTGTTGCAGAGAAAGGAGCTTAAGGAGTGCTACGAACTTGCTCAACCAAATAAGCTCTTATAGGATATATATATGATGCTTATCTTTGATCACATTCAATAATGCTAATTTGACTGGGCCCTTATAATTTATATTCATAACATGCATAAATACCTCATGACTTAATAAAATTAGAACAGAAACACTTTTTAGGTGCATGTGTAGAAGAGTAATACAATACCTGGCTTGCAAATTGAATTTTAAGCTGTAGGCCATTGAAGCCATATTGACGCAGTAAAATAAAAGTAGCTTTAACAGTGTCTTGCAAAGCGATTAAATCAGTTTTCAATAAAACTTAATATAATTTGAAATTGTAAAGCACAATGGATAAAAGGATGAAAGTATCAGCCAAGAATAAGTCAAAACTTCAGAACTTTGACAATGCAGCCGAAATTTCCGATGTATTAGTTTTCTCTGTGGGCAAAAAAAAACCAGCATACCCAGAACAAAATATATACACAAATTTTAGGAAAACTGAACTGGACTCGAAACACAGGGATTACAAACATAATATTTTGGTGACATAAAAAAATTACCTTTCATTTGTATTGGTATAGACAACATGGAAAATACACTTTTTAAAAAGTTTAGCTCTTTACTTAGCTCTGCCTTTAATTGTTTGTTTTTAATCTGTTTCTTCGCCATCGTCATCTGTAAAATAATTTAGGTACGAAATATATTTTACTAGAAGATAAAATTTAAACATACAAATATTTAACTTTATTTATATTATATACAAAGTCTTACTTTAGCTTTGATAATTTAGTTAACCTGACCAATGGCAAGATATTGAATCACGGAACCTTGCGAGTACCTATTTATTTCGTGATGTTAACAAACAGACTCTAACTAGGTGTAAGACAATAATAACTTGGATAGTCAGTTAAGAAGTCGAAGAATAAGCTTTAACACTTACAAAACTATTCGTACACAATTTTATAACCTAACATCACACACAAGTCAGTCGTGGTATTGTAACGCGATATATTTTGCATCACAGATTAATAAAATTAGAGCGCGTTCGGAAATCACTGCGTGAATGTAAAAGTTATCCGAGTGCTCTCCGGAATTCACCGCGGTGAATTTTTACATTCCCTTGAGGCTGTTCGAAAACGCGAAATACAAGCCTAATATAATGTTCTATGCCTTAATTAACTTAGGGTACGTACCATTTGAGTGAGATTCGCTAAAAACGCTAAAAACGATCACACTCCCAAAAAGTTTTCCACATGTGTCTTGGCGTTATTTTCGCCTTAAACGCAACATCTAATGTCAAAAGTGACAGAAGTGGCAAATTTTAGTGGCATTCTTAGCGTTCTTATCCTAAATGGAACAGGGGATGACAGTTACAAACGATCACAGTGATCACAACCACAGACGCAGAAAGTGATCAAAATTATCGAAATTAACGTTCTTAGCGACAAATGGAACATACCCTAAGGGTTTTTCATACGGTCCATTAGTCGCTAAGAACGTACATACCCTTAGGGTATGTTCCATTTGTCGCTAAGAACGTTAATTTCGATAATTTTGATCACTTTCTGCGTCTGTGGTTGTGATCACTGTGATCGTTTGTAACTGTCATCCCCTGTTCCATTTAGGATAAGAACGCTAAGAATGCCACTAAAATTTGCCACTTCTGTCACTTTTGACATTAGATGTAGGGAATTCAAACTGTTCCAGTAGCCTCATAGCGTTTGTGGCGAAAATAACGCCAAGACCCATGTGGAACAACTTTTTGGGAGTGTGATCGTTTTTAGCGTTTTTAGCGAATCTAACTTCAAATGGTAAGCACCCTTAGTAGTACCGTAATGTCACTATACTACGCGAAAATACCATAATTTTGTCTTCAGGTCAACCGACTTTTGTTATTGGTAAACTATCCAATAAAAATATTACAAAATTTGCTCTAATTTTACCTCACGCAAACGCTGATTGTGAAAGAGTGTTCAGCAAAGTTAATTTAGCAAAAACCAAATTAAAGAACGACCTTGCAACTCGCTCCATTGACTCCCTGTTACTCTCTTGCGATGCAATAAAAGAAAGTAAATCCAAGAACTTATTATCTTGAACAGTTAGTAGTATGAGTAGTAACCAATACTGTCAAAAAAATATAAACTCACCTCGTGACAAATGGTACCTATATATTATGACTGGTATATTCAAGAAGTATTGCATAAATGTATTAGATGTTGTAAAATCTCTCCTCCAAATCTGGCGTTGCACGCGATCTAGCAAGATGTACAAAAGATTTATCAAAAATAATTAAGACTACTAGAAAAATTAGAAAGACGTCTTTTTCGCCTTTATTCAAAACATAAATGCCAAAAACTGAAATGTTATATGATATGAAAAAAAACCTGAAACTTGAAACGTAGTATAAATAGTATAATTTTATTTTCCATGTACAATAAGTTTGGTGGTCTGTCCAACCCTGAATGGCTGTGGTGCATTGTGATATTGTGGGTTTGTAACAGTGTTGCCAGACATGCGATAATTATCCTAGATCCACGATATATTTGAGTGTCATGCGATAAAAAATAATAATGACGTATTGCACGATATTTCATCAAATTTCTACGATATTTTTTCATTTACACTATAATTTTACAACGAATTCTGATCCGAGTAATTTTTATATTACTCGGATCAGAACCAAATTTGTTTTTGTAAGAAAGTTCTCATACATACTAGGACCGTTTATATATAATAAAATAAATAAGGACAGGAAAATAATTACTCTCTCATCATTTGAAGTAAAAAAAATCGTAGTGGAATTTCTTTCTAATCTCAATTACCATGATACTGAAGACCTTCTAATACCACCTCAATAACATTAAAATTTAATCCACACATCTCCAAACCACGCCATATAAACCCACACCCAACACACACACACACACACACACACACACACACACACACACACACACACACACACACACACACACACACACACACACACACACACACATACACACACTCACACAAACACATCTTAACAGCTAGCCTAAATGTTTATTAACATTTTTGAATTGTATAGATATATATAGTGTAATAAGTAACTTATTCCACTCACTCTCTCATAATATTGCCATGTATAACTATTGAATAATTTGCCATACTCATTAGTCATTATGAATTACTCTGATGAAAGGCACGCATTTATTTGTTTGTAACGACTTCGACGGAAGAGTCCTTCTTCTCATAATACGGGCCTCGAGCCTAGTGTGGGAATCAGGTGCTCAACCATTTCATTTAAACTGTGCTCTTACTTATCATAATAAACATTTTTTCATTTCATTTTCATTTTCAAATATAATTTTTATATTATCTATGGCAATCCAAACGAATGCAAAATGAGATAGGTATTTTCTTAAATAAATTCCATAAAAACAAAAAGCCGAAACTGTTATAAAACAACTACTGTTATATAATTGCATAGCTGATCAGTCTGCATGAAGATGTGGCAATAGAAGCGAAAAACCTGATGTATTGATTTTATAGCGAGAGAATGATTGAGTGTACTAACAACGCAGGACTGTAGGGTCCTGAGAAAACCAGAGCCCGTCAATGCTTACATGTGGGCATGTACCCTCAGAACTTTATTCATTGAGTGCTGATTCTGAGGAAGAGGTTATTTTTGACCATCCATAAAATAAGATGTAGGTATAGTAATAAATTTTTTTTACTGAAAATATTAAATTAATATTTTAGAAAACACTTTAAAATATATATCTTGTCTCTGACACTAAGAACTGAAACGAAGGTTGAGTAATTTATAAAGTTTAGAACTTGCGATAAAAACACGATAATTTTGCAGTAATTCTCTGATAATTTTTAACTCACCGATCTGGCAACACTGGTTAGTAATCTTTGCTGTGATGGTGTGAATATGGTATCGTGCTCATTGATTCAAATTAGAGAGTAAATAAAATGTACTTTGCGTATTGAATTGATTATTTACTAGCTACATTTTATCCGACAAATAAAATGCGCCACTTAATAATAAGAAAACTTTCTACCACGGTACCAAAAAGCAGTTTCATTGAAGAACTGCAAGGTAATTATATCCCGACAAATACATTTCAAAGAGTATTATTATCATGTGGTTCAGCTGCGATCTCGCTGCTGGACCCTCACCGGGGAGATATGATCGCTTGCTTGGGAGAGGTCACAGGTGAAAGGGCGCTACAGTACATGCAAGGGCAAATGAATAAGACGGACGAAGGTACGCAAATATTGAGAGAAATGCCGCGAATAAATTCAAAAACTGTGTCTTTTGAGAAGCTTTCCAAGATGCCAGAGAACACCCTGGGTCGTGTGTATGCTGATTTCATGCGAGACAATAATATTACAGCTGATTCACGATTGCCAGTACAGTTTATAGAAGATTCTCAGCTTGCCTATGTTATGCAACGGTATAGAGAAGTGCATGATTTGGTTCATGCTTGTCTGTTCATGAAAACTACTATGCTGGGAGAGGTAATTTATAGAATCTATTTCAAAAGTCACCACCTTTTTGATTTTTTTGCAAACTTTCCACACAATGAAACTAGTATTAGTAGATACATAAACAATAAAAAAACATGTTATAGAGCCTTAACTCGTTGCCATCGGCTGACCCACTATGGCCAATTTATGAATGAAATTCTATTGTTATCATTATCGCAGATTCCAATGGGTTAAGTGTCCTGTTTCCGATATATTTGTAGGTAAAGATGATAACAATGAAAAAATTATTTCAAATGTATGTTTGTGCATTACATTGTATTGAAATAATAGTTTTGTCAAACTATTTAATAGAATGCCTTAAATATTGCATTAAAAATTAATTTATTTAACTAGGTACAAATATTTTGTGTGAAAAAATAATATAGTAACTAGTATTTCAATGCAATATATGTATTGCCTTCTAATAAATTGTTAAATTGACTTAGAAATGGAATTATTATTTGAATTCAATGGAATGTTTAAACACACTGAGTTAATACATTCTAATGATTGTCAATCTTCTGATATCATTGTGGTGATCTTTACCTGCAGATACATCAGAAATGTTATGTATCTGCAGGTATATTATGTATCTGTAGGCATTAGGGTATCATATTACATTACAGTATTTGCTCATATAAGTGTCCTCTATCAAAATATACCACTTTCATTGTGTGCAGAAATTAATAATTTTAATCTAGATGGGAGAAGCCACTGGCACCCGAAACACAGTTTTCAACTAGTGCAGGAGCCTATGGGTTCATTAAAAAAATTGTTACATTTTTATGTAAATAAATTATTATTATAAAGAAAAATTCAATATGGTGGCAGGTCCATAAGATACTTTAGCGGATCGAGCAGATATGCCAACATCCATAGAAAAATGATTGTACCCCTTTAATCTAGTTGATGCCTTTTTTTGCCTCTAAAATATTTTATAATACCTACTTCACTTCAGGTGGCAGTAAAATGGGTGGAAGGAATCCAAACAAAGCTTCCAATGTGCATCAGTGGAGGTATTTGGGGTGCGGGTAGGTTAAAGCCCAAACACCGGCAGCTATATCTGAAGCATTACTTACCTTGGGCTATTCGAACTGGAAACAATGCAAATTTTTTGCAAAGTGAGTGTTGTCATGAATTACGAATTTAGTTCCATATACACTTCAGAAAAATAAGTGTATTAAACAAAATTTTAGTTTAAGCCATTATTAGTCACATTTAGTGACAACAATATTGTCCCATGCCAGTTTTATATAGACACCATATTCCAAGTTTCATCTAAATCTACTACAGAGTGAGGGTAAAAACAAACACTCATGCTTACTTACAATCACATATTGTTGAATTTTAATATTTTGATGAAAATAGTTGGATCTGCACAAAAATACCAATATGCTCTACATTGAATTACCTACAAGTTTTGGTTTTATGTTGATATGAGTTATGGTTTTAAAAATAACCACTTTTTTTTTATTATAATGCACATAAGTGTCAAAATCAGAGAGGTGAGCATTATGCTTCTGACAAAGTTTTTATTAATATAATAATTTAATTATTTTGAAATGAATGTTCTGTGCATAATAATTAGAAAGCACTCTACATTTTTAAGTAAAAAGGTCCAAATATTCATTCCGGGAATGCATCCTTATATGTACCATGTTTCATAGTTCAGACAAGTTAAAAATGTTTACACTGATGACTCAAAATTGTCATACTTTAATATTAGCCTTCAAAATTATAAAATTAAGAATATATTATGTATAAATTACATTAATACCAGTTTAATATTGCATTATTATGCAAGCATTACATATTAAGCATAATATGGTTTTAAAATCATATTATGATTTTAGTATTTACGGTTGCACTTACGAATATTTATATATGTCGGATTCGGACCCACTTCATTCGAACGCCAGTGTCGCTCCTTGATGAAAGGGGTCCGAATCCCACAAAACTAATCGGGCGTCTATACGTATGTGCTTACTCTTTTAGACGATTTAATTTTTTATTGTTAAAATTAATATTAACAAAAAGAACAATTTCATTACGTTTTAATTACATAATCCGTTCCTTTATTTAAAAAAATACAAAGCTATTTTGAAGCAGTGATGGCTCAGTGGCATTGGCTATGGACTGCCGCGCAGCAGGTCCATGGTTCGAATCCCGCCCAGAGCTTGAGCTCTCCTCCCCACTCTCTCTCCCACGCCGCCACCGTGGATTCTCCGGCGCTCATTTCTATTGTACAGAGGGCGGTAATGAGGAGTTTATTTTTATATCATATTTATATGTTCAAGATTTTCCTTCATTATGACGCACATCGCTCTAGTGATAAACCTAGTGTCAAGTCTTTTATAATTACGATGACATTTACCACAATAGAACAACAAATACTTAGGTATTTAAGTTGTTTTTCCTACTTGTTCTATTGGTAGACACTCCCAGCTTATATAGTAATGATTTTGTGTGTCTAAAAATTAAACATGGATTTAACACATTCAGTTATCGATTCCAAAACACCCCCTGCGGTATGGTACCATATATTATAATGTCCACCTTATATATAATTTATTATATTGGTTCTGGATTAAGACATAATACTTTATATATTTATTTAATAAAAGACCGCAATGAGGAACTATGTGGGGGCGAAAGCTAGTGAAGTTATAAATATGTATATATAAAGCGTTCTTAGAAGATGATGATTCATGCCCTCAAATAATTAGTCAGAATTATAGTAAAATATGTAGGTTCACAAACAAGCAAGACAAGGTTTGAACTATGCTTATTAACTATGTTTATTATCTACGTCGCAATGTGTCCTCAATCCAGAATCTACTATAGACCCAATCATTTAGTAAATAATGCTAACTTGTTTAATTACAGGTATCTACTTTGAAAAGAGATGGGATCAAGATATTGATGACTTTCACAAAGAAATGAACATAGTAAGATTAGTGAAGAAATAAGTGAACCCTTTGTGATAGCAAATAAACTAGAAATTGTTGAGTGTTATATAAGTATATGTGAAAGAACCAATTTCTATACAGTGAGTTTTTAAGGAACATTTTACAAAAGACAAGAGTTTTAACTTTGACTCTGTAACAAATAAATATAGTATCGTCTCAAGTCTTTGATCATTTACCAATGGATTAGTTAACACAATAATCTCTGTACATATTTTTTTGTCATTTCTTCTTTTGAGAGAAAAAGACGCTTAGCACACAATTATAAAATAATGTTCGCATGTTTTACAAAATGTTATTCTTATGAACGCAATTTAACAGGAACTATCAAATTCAAATTTATAATTCAAACACATAACATGCTAACAGTTAAAAAAATACCTTGTTTACACAATATTAACATGTCAACTAAAGAAAGTTACACCAATCTTTTGCATACCTATACTTAGGTACTCGTATGATGAATGATTAACTATTGATAAATGAATTAATATATGTATAAAGAAATATATTTACAGTTTTCTCTTTATCTTTTAATTACTTTTATTTAATTGAGCTGAAATGTAGCATATTTATGTAAATTTGTCAGTGCAACAACATGTTAGCTCTTAGGTAATCTGATGATGGATCCAGAAGGTATGACAGGAGCACAAACAGTGGCACAGTTGTAGAATACTATCTAGTATGGGCTTATTTCATTCGTCTTCGAGGATATTATGTTATCGTTTGACTTACTACCTCTATCTACTATTTGTTACTGATAATGTGGTACTAGCGTTCAACTTACGTCGTACTACAAACAAGACTAAGTATTGCAATTAGCTTTAAACTTGTTTACGAAGACGCAACCCTATAATTTGTCATATTTTTGTAATGACGCATTCTCCACCGATAACATTACAAAATTACGAGAGGATTCGAACCCGCGCCATCCACCCCTACAGCGCGGTATTCTCTAACCACTAAGCCAACATAATATATGATTGACTAATTTATCCTATCGTTCTTAACCATTCTATGGGGAGGGAGCGACATCAATAGTTCAACTTACGTTGTACTACAAACTAGACGACCTATTTTGTATTTGACATTTGTACCCCAGGCAAACAGTCACAGAATGTTGAACCATGCAGTGAAGCTCAAACCCATGGCGGGATTCAAACTATGGGCTTCGTGGCAGTTTATACATATTGCCGCCTAGCCATCACTGTTATAAAGCAATAATATTTCAGCATATCAATAAAATCCAACTCACTCGTGATATACTAAATTAATGTTGTAAAAATAATCTATAAAAACAGAAGTGATGACACTTAGAACCTGTTTCAGAATGTTCGAGTTAGTTCCGGTTATACTACCCAGAACATATTTAATAAATAAAACACTATATTTGCGTTTCACAGTCATCGATTTAGCCTATCCATCGGTTAAAGCTTGAAACGCGCTGCATGTTAACTGTCATTTTTATCATTCAGTTATTTTATGTTCTGGGTAGTATAACCGGAACTTACTCGATTATTCTGAAACATTTCCAAAGTGAAATGTTTATCGCTCATTATTGTGGGATGCCAAGTTAGTTTTTGAAGACAATGTTTTCTACTGTGCCTTTATGTTTCAAATCTTTCAAACATCTACTATATATAAATAAAAAAAAGTAATTTTACTTTCATCCAATTTTACTGATTATATTAGTAGATTTTTTCTTAAATAATTGACTTGGCTCGCTGAAGATTTGAAGGAGAAAACGGGAATGCGAAACGTTGATATTGTGAATTTTCTTCTAATACCTCTCAGCATCGCCCGACACTCTTAAGTCTTGTTGTTGGATGGCAGTTGTAATATAATGGTGTTAGGGCATTTAGCGATTGCCAGCCTGGCTAGCCTCAAGCCTCAAGTACATGGCCTAACAACTGTACGTCTGTGTGACTGGCACAGAGCAATTCGTTGTTGCGAACTGCGTCTGTTATAGGCAGAGGTTAGTCTTAACATCAGGTGGGCCTCGGGCTTGTTCAGTCACAATAAAATTTAAAAAAAAAACAATGACGACCGAAACGTGGTCATACGTTGACGTCCGCCGCGGTTAGACACATGAAGTCAACTTTCGCTGGTTTGTGACCAAGTTTGTAGAACTTACCAGACTATATTAAGCTCGCACGCGTTCGCGTCCCGCTGTTGTATAATTTAATACTAAAATAAAACTCAATAAATATGTAAAATATATCTATTTTACCGATATTCTTAATATTCTAGGTCCTATATACTAACATCACAGAAGCATTTCCGAACTCCGTCCATTGGTATTGTGCATAGCTGTGGTGCGATCACCGACTTGCACTATCCACTCGTACCACACACGGCGGCAGTCCACACAACGCCAGAACGTAGCTGTGATCGTTTCACCGCGTTTCACTCGTAAAGGCGTCTGAAAAAGAAAAAAAATAATGTATTACTTGTACTGACATAACAAATTATAACACATATTTCGCGTAAATTTTAACTGGCTACCTATTACGATTCAAAATATCTATCCCTTTAAAAGTAGATTGGTCAAACGAAGCGCTTGTAGCGAAGGTTGCTTAGCTGTTCTTAACCAATCAATAAACACACGATCTCTTAAGGCACTTAATAGTCTCCTGGACCGGCTGGACCGGAACCCTACTTGTGATGTGCTTGCGGATTAATGGAAGGTGATTATCTCTGAATGTTTAAAATTGTGTGAGGAAAATGCCTGACATTTTGTGTATGTTTATTTGACATTTTATTTGTTAATTTAATTTTTATTTGTATTGGAAGTTGTATTTAAGGATGCACTTGCCGACGGCCCGAACTTATCAGCGGGCGAGGCAACAAAGCATGCTATTTCACCTATACCTTTGTGGGAAAGGGTAAGACTCCGTGATGAGTAGTAAGAAGATAGTGCTCGCGCATCACACACCCGTATTGCATCTACGCTAATTACGCACACTTGTATGCGATATATCAATGAACGCCGAACCATGCCGAACGAATTACGATGTTTGACGACGGACGGAGATAGTGTCTCAAGCTACGTCACGACGTGTGTAGGTATTTCTCATAAAATAATATTATATGTATATTCACAGAGGAATACATTTTGGTTCGGACAGTAGGTACCTGTTGTTATAATTTTCGTTCGTTTTATAATAACATACTGATGTTATTTCACCTATAGTAGGTAAATATTTAGTAAGTAGGTACAATGATTTGTAGGTACATAGTAAATGTTAAGTTAAATGTATTAGTTTGTTCTTTTCATATTGATGTAGTAAATATTTACCTACAATAATTATTTATTACATAATTAGCAAGTTACTGCTTTTACTACAACATATTTTGTAAAGCAGTGACGGCTCAGTGGCATAGGTTATGGACTTCCGCGCAGCAAGTCCATGGTTCGAATCCCGTCGCGGGCTTAATCTTCACCGCGTGGTAGAAGAGCATTTTACGAATGCCCGCCTGGATAGCTACTACCCTCAAGTAAAAAATCGGTCGCCAAGCACCTAAAGGGAAGCAGTGATGGCTCAGTGGCATTGGTTATGGACTGCTGCGCAGCAGGTCCATAGTTTGAATCCCGCCGCGATATTGAGCTTCACCGCGTGGTGGAGAGCTCGTAGCGAAGTTTACTTAGCTGTTCTCAACCGATCAGCAAAGTTTAGCACCGTCACGCGCGTCATGAGTTGGATGGGTGACCGCTAGGACAATACTACTGAGCGCTTCCGTGCTTCGGAGGGCACGTTAAGCCGTTGGTCCCGGTTGTGGTCTTAGGATGGCAGTCGTTATAGCATGGTGGTAGGGCATTTTGCGAATGCCCGCCTGTATAGCTACCACCCTCAAGTAGAAAATCTGTCGCCAAGCACCTAACGGTGAGTTCCGGCAGCTGTCCTTGAGAGCCAGTACTTCTAGGTTAGCCTGAACAACATCTTCGACCACATCATCACTTACCATCAGGTGAGATAGTGGTCAAAGGCTAACCTATCAGGCATAAAAAAAGAGCATTTTGCGAATGCTCGCCGGGATAGCTACCCAAGTAGAAAATCTGTCACCATGCAACTAACGTGAACTCAGTGGCATTAGCTATGGACTGCCTCGCAGCATGTTTATGGTTCGAATCCCGCTGCGGGCTCGAGCTTCACCGCTTGGTGGAAGGGCATAGGGCATTTTGCGAATGTTCGCCTGGCTAGCCACCATCCTCAAGCAGAAAATCTGTCAGTAAGCGCCTAACGGGAAGCAGTGATGGGCCAGTGGCATTAGCTAGTGACTGCCGCGCAGCAGGTCCATGGTTCGAATCCAGCCGCGATATTGAGCTTCCCCGCGTTGGTGAAGAGCATTTTGCGAATGCTCGCCTGGATAGCTACCACCCTCAAGTAGAAAATCTGTCAGAAAGCACCTAACGGGAAGCAGTGATGGCTCAGTGGCATTAGCTTTGGACTGCCACGCAGCAGGTCATGGTTCGAATCCCGCCGCGGGCTTGAAATTCACCGCTTGGTAGAAGGGCATTTTGCGAATGCTCGCTTGGCTAGCTACCACACTCAAGTGGAAATTCTGTCACTAAACACTTAACGGGAAGCAGTGATGGCTCTTAGCAATGGACTGCCGCGCAACAGGTCTATGGGTCGAATCCCGCCGCGGGCATGAACTTCACCGCATGGTGGAAGGTTGTTTTGCGAATGCTCGCCCGGCTAGCGAGCTTTGAGATGAGAGTGCCGTACCGATTTCAAAATCTGTCTCTAAGCGGTAATGTACGATGGCATCATGGATCTACCAATCCTGGTAGAACACATTTGGAATAAGAATTCTCTACCTACCCGTAACTGATTTAAATTATTTCCAATAAAAATCAATAACTAATCATAGGTTATTTTTGATTACGTAAGTGCCTACAATCATCGCTAAGTTTACCATATAAACTTTCGTACTACCTTAGGTATAAGTACCTACTACAAATATACATACTTATTCTATTAATTTACGTAGGTAGATACATAGTACTAACTTTATTATTTGTTGTGATCTTATAGCTATGTAGATAGGTATGCAATGTAATGCGCGCCCGCGAATGTCGATTTGACATCGCTGACAGTTGCATGCCTAGGCAGGCCTATAAGATAAATGATAATTATATCGTAGATAGGTAGGTATCTTCCATTGAGCTTCTAATTCTAACCCTTTATTACTTTAGGTGCGTTCGTTTTGGCTCGATTGCGTTTGTAGCAGTTTCAAAAGTGGCATTTGTGTATTAGCGTTCGGATAGAAGCTTTTGCTATTTTTGACCACCAATTACTGCATGCTATCCGAACGGCTTAAAACATACTTTGACAACCGACAATATTTTAACAATTTTGCACAGTACGAAAAATGGAATCAATCTCTAAAATTAACAAAACAAGTAGGTACCTACTACATAAAATATAAATACTATAAGGAAAACTTGTGAAACTATCAATCGCGCCATATACAACTGTCAAACCAGCAGTTGTCAAAAAACGATCACAACGATCCCACGGTAAGACATGGGTCAAAAATATCACTTTTCTCTGTCATTTGTAGCGTTTTCAAAGCTATCCGAATGGTGAGCGAAAACGATATTTTTGCTCACGAAGTCCCAAATCGAACGGCCCGTGTGATCATTTTTAGCGTTTGTGAGTGTTATTTTTGGAACTGATAGGCTATACGAACGCCCCATATGTGTTAGGTAGGTACTTTCTCGAAGGTAGCTATATTACTGCTTAGACTATATTCTAAAAAGAATGCGGACTACCTACGTCCATACCATATCTAACCAAATGCAGCTTTTTATATTGTCTAAGTGTTGCTAAAATGATCAGGTACTCACCATAGCTATCATGACCTGCGTATTGACTAATACCTACTAGGTACTAACTTAGGTGAGAGTAGGTGAGTACCTAGACATAGTTACGTATTTATATTACCCAAGTACCTATCTATATGGATTATGGCGTCCGACACTTACTATCACGAACAAACTAATCAAATGCGAAAGAAAATCCGGTCCCCAACTCCCAACATTATGTAAATATATATATATATATATATATATATATATATAAGTACGTAAGTAGGCATAGGCACTACATATTGGTAGTGTTTACATACGTGCACACCATAAAGCAACAGGGCATTCCTACAATTTAATATTATGTTCTAAGATCGCGGCGCGGTGCACGTGACTTTTGGTAGTGTGCGTTTTGTTAATTATATATTAGTGTGCTGCGCATGAGACCCGCCCGCCCGCTTTCCTCACCGCGGAATGGAAGTATTGACATGAGATGCCCAATATTTTGAACGCAAACTAGCGCGCAAAACTATGTGTGCCGACCTTTGGCTCTAGGATGTTTATGATTATACTACTGGATGTATTTGTTTTCCAAAATGTTATCTAAAATGATCATGAACTGAGCTATGCTTCTATGTAAATAATTTTACGGATTTCATGCTCTATAAGTCGTTTATTTACGACTAAACATTCGCTAAAATTCGTGATATTACAGGGATGTTTCGAGGCTTATAACTATCATGTGAAGATTTTTTTTACAAATCGGTGCCAAGACAAGCCTAGATAATGAAGAGATAAATCGATATCATGCTTAGTTCTGGACCTAAAACCTCAAACAAGGGAGTGATCACCCTACGGCGTTTGTATGGAAAAGTTACCGGCCAGTTCAACCTTAATTTTATTTGACACTGATTTCAGTAACTTATTTGCCTAATTTATTTTTATTGTGATTGATTGATTTTATTGTTACATGAAGTTTTTCTATATTGACATTTTATTATTTGTTTGTAAATCTTATGATTAGTAATTAATAATCTAATTGGTGTAATTGGCAATAGCCGTACTAATTATGTAAATAAATAAATAAAGTTAAGCAACGTTCGCCGCGGTCATGAGTTGGATGGGTGACTGGTAGTGACATTACTACTAAACGTTTCCTTGCTTCGGTGGGCACGTTAAGCCGTCGGTCCCGGTTGTTGTCATAGGATGGCAGTCGTTATAGCATGGTGGTAGGGCATTTTGCAAATGCCACCCTCAAGTAGACCATCTGTCGCCAGACACCTAACGGTGTGTTCTGGCAGCTGTCCTTGAGAGCCAGTACTTCTAGGTTAAGGCTGTTAACACCTTCGACATTATCACATACCATCAGGTGAGATAGTTGTCAAAGGCTAACCTATCAGGCACAAAAATAAAAAGTTACCATACCTTGATGGGAATGAAGACTGGAAACCACGATATCATCCCTGGACTGTGAGTTGATGGCTCTATACTGATAATCGCGTCTCCGAACAAGGTGCAGTCGAAGTATCCTCCAAAGCCGTGCATCACATTGTCCTGGGACGCCTCCCAGGATATGGTGGTTGATCGTCTGTTGTCCGTAAGCGGTAGCCCTCGCCAGTCTGTCATTTCTTGACCCTGATGGTCTCTGGCTCCTTTGGCTGGATGCTCAAATGTGAAAACGCGCTGGAATTTACAATGTAGAGTTCTAAATATAAATAATGATTATTATGCTGTAGCTGTCTGGAGTCTGGAATTGTGTCTGGTACATGACAATAGGCTCGCCCCCTATTACATGGGACCATAAACATGTCTGGCGAAACGTGGGTGTTTAGACACATCAGTCAGCCTTTAGAATGTAGCCTTTAATATTTTTTTTATTTTTTATTTTATTTTAAGAAAACATTAAGTAAATTAATATTTTAATAATCGTAGAGTCAAGTCAGATGCGTGGCGTTTGTGACGTCACGTCGGCTTAACGGGAAAATTAGGCGGAAAATTAAATTATCGAGAAAGATCTCTCGATCGTGCGCTCGTAGAGTCAAGACCTCCTGAGGATGCTTCGTGTAGAAGCCAAACACGTCGAAAACTCTTCCGGTTTGGCTGCGTGGCGTTTGTGAAGTCACGACAGCTTAACAGGAAAATTAGACGAAATTGTCACTAGATATATTTTTTAATTGTTTTATTAAACTATTTTTTATTATTAAATATGAATTTCCGCAAAGTAATGCCTGAATCTATTTAATAGCTTAATGTAGCCTTTACATAAATATAGGGAGTGCAACATGTTATCCTCTAAAGTATCGGCTTGACCATGTCTAGCTGGCAGTTTATAATCTAACTATCTATAATCGCCCGCGAAATTGTGTACCGTCCTCTGATTGGTCGCCGTTATAGGTGCCATGAGTTCATTTCATAGAGTTAAGAACAAAAATAATAGTCAGACAAAAAAAAACATTCAATTCGAGTTTGTACATTAAAAAAACTAAGGGATTTAAAATAATGACCACCATAAAATGCTTTGATACCAGTTCTTTTACCAAAAATTTTAATCGGACACCTAATGTAGTAAATGATCACTACTTTTTAGCGAGGGGTTAAATATCATTTAGTCTAGGGCAAAGTCATATTTAGGTGCGACGACGAGCGAAGCGAGGAGGAGCGTTAGGTTACTTGTGACTACAACAACGCGCGAGCCGAGCGAGCGAAGTGAGCGTGCCACGGCAGCGGCCGGCGATGCGCCACAAGAATTTAATTTTGGTGATCATTTACTACTTTTGGGTTAACAATGATTTATTTTGAGTAATTTCGATTAAATAGGATAGCGAGATGTTAAAACTTTGGTTATAAGATTACATTAAAATGCGGGTTTAATTTTAGTGGTCATTTACTATTTTTGTCTGTTATATGTTACTCTACTATATCTGGTGGTAAGTTAAACATAAGCCAAAAAATAATACATTAAAAACCTGTACCTACGTATTTTGCTTATGGCCACTGTAATACTTTCGTAGATCTATGGTAAATTGTTGTAGATCCACATACAGACCCACCAACTTAACTGTTCAGGTGGCAGAAAAAAGAACTAAAACTTTCCCTCAAATGTGACAGTCTGTAGTTGATTTCCATGACCAGTAGCGCCCTCGAAAACTGCACGGTTAAGTTGGTGGTACTAAAATTACAATTTGACGGCTGGACATGGTCAGTTTATAATCTTACAAAAATGTAAACGTTAGATTGTAAATTTTAGTTTCCATTCACTCGACAGTTTATAATCTAACGAGATTTATTATAAACTAACGGTTAGTACAATAAAACGGTGACATATACGTACAGTAAAACATGTAAAATATGAGCGCTTGGGTTGGCAGCAGTCATTGAAATAACATCAAAAAAGTTTGAGAAGCTCAAAATCGTGAGTTGCAATGCCTTTAATATATGAATAAATGTTAAAAATAAATATGTATCGTGTTTTAGCAAAACCGCGCGTAGTGGCATCAATGAATCAAATAAAAATACATCAAGCGAATGATTATATTGTTGAATAATATAAAATCAAAGCAAAATCCGAATCCCCGTTAAAAAAATTATTTAATGCTAGTTTTGACACAATATTAAAAAATTATGATAATTCTCCATTAAAACCTACAATATCTAAATATTTTTACAGATTTTTTTCCTTATGAAAAATCCCAACCCAACTTTCGCGGTAGCTTACAGCAGCGGAAAACACCATAAAAGCTTTGTGGCTTGCATGGTTCTAAGTCGATTAACAAGGTTAATCATCTCAATGACAGCTGCCGGAACACACCTTTAGGTGCTTGGCGACAGCTTTTCTACTTGAGGGTGGTCGCTAGCCAGGCGGGCATTAGTAAAAATGCCCCTCCACCATGCGTTGAAGCACAAGCCCGCGGCAGGATTCGAACGAAGGACCTGCTGCGCGGCAGTCCATAGCCAATGCCACCGAGCTATCCACTGCTTCTTACCATCAGGTGAGATGGTGGTCAACCGCAAAGCTAGCTTATCAGTAATAATAACATGAAAACAAACCAGTAACTCATACGGAGTAATTCGCGGCAGAAACTATTATAGAATGCTGAATAAATAAATAATGAGTAATTTACCTTAGTATCTGCAATGAAATGCTTATTCTGCATGTAAACAACCCACAGTGTCTCAAGATTCTTCTCCTTGGTGTGGGAAAACCCAGCGGCGACTTTAGCGGCAGCCCACAGCCGCGGCGAAGACACGGGAGAAACGTATGAGTTGTATTCACGAGGTATGGAGATTCCACCCGGCTTGAGGAGGCCAGCCGCGCCGTCTAGGCATTCAGGCGATAGTTCATTGTCGCCCCATGACCCTAGTGAAACAGAACTTATTATAAATAGGTGACGTCTCTGTATTTGAGCTAAAAAACTTTCGCGAGTTTTGTCCAATGCGACTAGGACTTGCGTAATATTGACTGTGCACAATCGTGACTCCACACTGAGAAAAACGACTTTGGAGCTTAAATCAAATTTGACCTTTTACCGTTGAATTGTAACTACGCAAGGTGAATTCACAAGTCTTAAGATGATTTTCACCAATTAATAAAAATGTACCATGTTTTATAAAAAACAAAACGGTCAAAAAACGCCTTCCGTAAAGTATTTTCAGAATTGAACTTGTTATACGATAATAATTGCAGTATTGACCATAAAATATACCTTACTTTTACGGCGGTTTATAAACGGTGATTATCACTATAACGTACGACTTAATCAGCCTCATGGAAAAGTCAATATTTAAGAAAGACCACAAAATACACCTTCAATGAAGACGAAAAGAAACATTTGCCTTCACTGACCTCGTTTAACGCTTTCTAGTCGGAAGGCGTTTTTGTACGTATTTACGTTTGGTCGGTTTTTTGCCTTCATACCATAGACATACATAATTGGCCGTCATTAGGGCGCTTTTGACTTTAGATTTTTCTCAGTGCAGACAAAGAACTTCAAACAAGTTCGAAACTGGTCTGAGCAATATCCGGTAAATATTACGCGAGTCCTAGCCGGTTACTAAATAATAATGAAGTCTCTGTATTTTCTATACACCTGGAATAATATTTCAACCACACGAGGACAACATGTAACATTCAAACTCAAAAGTAAGCATATCAGTTGTTATACTTTTTACTATAAGAAAATATTATGGGGGCCGGTAAGAAACCGTTGGTGCGGACGCGTATGTAAACTTTAGATTTCTTCTTATCATACTGCTGATCGGTCCTTTGGACATAATCTCATCTACTGGTAAGTGATATGGTCAAAAGTAGTTGATGAAATGAGGTATTGATGGCTGATGCAAACTAATCTCAATTGGGAACTGGCTCTCAAGGACAGCTGCCGGAACACTCAGCAATAATAAATGCCACTAGCGGTAGTGCCTGTAATGAACATTGCTTTTTTTTATGGTAGATAGGTTATTGTTTTGACCACTATCTCACCTGATGGTAAGTGATGATGTGGTCGGAGATGTTCAGGCTAACCTAGAATTACTGGTTCTCAAAGGACAGCTGCCGGAACACACTGTTAGGTGCTCGGCGACAGATTTTCTACTAGCGGGTGGTAGCTAGCCAGGCGGGCATTCGCTAAATGCCCTACCACCAACCAAAACTGCTTTATCTTGTTGATTGGTTAAGAATGATTAGATTCATAATAAAAGAAAGATATCTAAAAGCATAGATTCGAGGATATCTGCTTTGGGGTCTAATTAAACAGGTGAACCTGCGCGGCGCCTCTATGACGTTATTTTCGCGCCACACTTCACACATGATTACACAAACAAACACAAGTCTTTTCTACTGCTATTTCACCAAATGCAGACAAAATAGAGATGGATATGATATTTACTTTGGGACCCAGCGACGCTATCAAAGCACGATCGATTAACACTACGTTTTTCAGTATTACAGAAGACAGCGTTATTTCTTATTTCAAATACAGATAGAGATACAGATCAGTGATGATACCTAAAAGCTCAGAGACGATTATGTCTGCTTTGGGGGAGAGAGTGAGATGGCGCATGTCTCCCGGCACCACGGTGACGTCACGATCCCGCCAAACTTCGCGTACTTGCGCAGCGAGCACCACCACTGCACACGGATTCTTTTCGACCGCTATCACCTGCAAACACAATAGTTCTTTTTTATTGCTTATGATAAAATAACTTGACTAGCCATTTACCGCAATCTTACTTGATGTGGTCGAAGCTGGTAAACAGAATCAACCCATAATGAGATCTGGCTCTCAAGGACGGCTGCCATAAGTCACCGTTTGGTGCTTGGCGAGTGTGTAGCTAGCAGGACGGCATAAACCTCCAAAGCAGGTTTTTTTATGTTATTGTGACGGAACAAGCTCGAGGCCCACCTGATGTTAAGCGGACTAACCTATGCCTATAACAGATGCATTTCATCACAATTCACGAATTGCATTGCAATTCAAGTCGCATTTTACGCTTGATTTCGAGGATCGGTTGAATGAGACGAGTTTTTTATCCAAAAACGAGAACTGTATGGAGAGTTCCTGTATTGTAATCGCTATACTGTAACGCATTATCCCGCCGCTTGCGTTCGTGAAACTCTACTTCTGTAAATCAGCCCTTAAACTGAATTGCTAACAATACTGCTAAAGAGGCATTGAGATAAACAAAAAGAGAAGCAAACTTCATTATCACGCGTCAAAAAAAGTATAACCACTACTTAACCGCGACGACGTAGCTTTGAAACAACTAAACATTTAAAGGAAACATATATTTGTCTCGCTTACTCAAGTTCAAGAACAATACCGTGTCGCTAAGACTAGACAAAGATCGCGACATAAACATGCAATGGCAGGTTTGTGTTGCCTACCGTATGAAATTTTACCCAACAAGTTAATAAAAACCATTTTTTATTAATGTCACTTTGTTATAAAATAAATACATTCAAACTACTTTATTTATATTTTTTATTGTATGAATAAAAGTAACGATGTTTAATAAAATAATTAAGACATTTTCTGAATCAATATTTTTATTGCTGCTATACCAAAAGTAAATCAAACCCCGCTATGAAGCATCAGTTTCGTTATATACAACTGCCTTTTCGACTCCTTTTTGTAGGTTTGAGTAATTATTCACTCAATTTGCTTTCGTGATACAATCTTATTTATAATACCTATTTATAAATAATGGCTTTTATTAATAAAAGGGGTGCATCAATGCAATGATCAACTATTATTGATGATATGTGTTCCCTTGGATGTATTGCGAATTCCTTTAACATCTTGTTTCCTTGAAGGGTCAAGGAATATAATGAGACCAAATTTGGGAGACAAAGACTTGGCGTCGGAAAGTTTTACGGCATGTCTTACAACGCTTTCACAATTCATATATATTTCATACACATGTTCTGATGGGTAACATAATCCTCCTTTATCTTTCGATCTTACGATTGTTTTTTGGTCCTAGTTTGTCTCGATCCCGTAGACTGCACCCACGGCTTAAATCGTGTGAATTTCGAGCCGAATCAATTGGCATCTATCAGTCTGCCAAACATTTAATATTAAAATGCGTCGCTAACAAACGAACCGCGGCTGATAGAACGTCAGAGAAAATATAATTTATGCTATATAATATATGCTATTTAATTGAGCTCGTTTGTGCTCTAGTATGTGCCAGCCCTTTGAAATCAAAACCTGATTATCAGCCTTATGTCAGCTATAATAGTTACTTTGCGAAAACATTAAGCGCTATCCTTAGTTACATAAGGAACCTCCATGCAAAATGTCATATTTCTGGAACCAGCTATTTAGATTGAGCGTTGTTCGGTCATTCTGTCGGTTAATTTTTTGTGGGATATTAAACCATGTATATCTTTATTATATTAGTGCAAAAGTATTTAAAATCAGAAGAAACAAAGGAACTTATTCCATACATTTGAAATTCTCCCATAAATGTGGGAAAACCAAAACGATGTTTTAGTGGTAACACTAAAACATCGTTGAACCTAAATAACAATACTCTCTGTGTAATTTTAGTTTTTGCATTATTTAAGCTAATATGAATGCATAAACAATAAACTTGTGTGTGGAAAGTAATTCCGCTTGATTTATAATGTTTTTGTGACCTTGAATCGTACTCTTTCACTACGCATTTACCCATTTTGAAGATCTTTTTTTGTCGCGTGTCGCTGGGTTCAACTCCGTTGGCGTTACACTGAGCACTAAATTGATGTTAGCTGCGCATATGGCTGTGGCCATATGTGCGGTGGCAACGCTTTGGCGCGGTAACTAGATTAGTCTATGTATTTAAATCAATGTAAAGAGGAGTTTGTGTCAAAAACATCTTTTCACCGTTTTTTTTAGTTACCTTAACTCGAGTGTTGGTGATATCGGCAGCATTCAATGTAGCTCTGATCAATGGCCCCCTGCCGGCCCCAAGCACCATCACCGTGATGGGCTGATGGTTGTTGTTGTCTACTATGTCACCATGTCCTAATTCCGCTTTTAGGATTATGTCTGCACCTTGTTTTTCATTGCTTTCGTTCTGTAATTTTAATTGATTCATTTAGAGTTATCGAGACTTTATAAACTAACTACATAAATAAAAGTGTTTTCATAACCGCTTGATATCATTAAAACACTCTGTAACTTTTTCTTAATTTAATTCTTAATGCGCTTCGTGGATAATTATAACAGTAGAAATGGATAATATTGTCCACGGCAGATGCTATGAGGTCAGCTTTTCAACAACTAAACAAAAAAGAACCATACTGTATGCTATGCTGCTATCTTCAGCTGATTACTGTTTTGACCAATAAAGCTATGATTATATGCACCTACCTGCAGGTAGGCATTTCAAGTGATTTGACAAGTTTCTAGGTTTAACATTCTTAAAAATTGTCTATTTCCTTGTTCCTGGCAAAGTCCAAACTGCTGCTGAATATGTCTTTGACAGAAAAACTTAATAGCTGTCTGACGCAGGATTCGAACCCAGGACCTCCAGATTCTAAGGCAATTCTTTATGCCAATGACCGATCAGGCATACCAATTAAAATGTTTTCAATTAAAAAAGAAAATCACCTGTTCCTTGCTTTTCACATGGAGTAATGCTTGGGTTATAGCTTTTTGGTACAGATCATACTTGATGGGATCTTTTTCAAAAACATTGTAAGTGTGCGTGTCCAAGTTATCAGCTAAAGGTTGTAGTGGCGTCTGAAGATAATCTTCCCATCTGAAAATTAACAGCCTTACTTATAAACGCTACTTAAATTTTAAACATTACTTAGCCGCTGTTTAGCAAAATGTTTTACTCATAAACGCTACATAACTTTATCCAGTACCTAAGTACTGCTTAAATCAGCTGTCAATTTAAACACCGTCCCACCCATGTTTAAATATTTAAGTAGCAAGATGGCGCCCATATTTCTGATCAGCTGATTTTTTTTTTTTTTTTTTTTTTTTTTTTATGCTTGATAGGTTAGCCTTTGACCACTATCTCACCTGATGGTAAGTGATGATGTGGTCGAAGATGTTGTTCAGGCTAACCCAGAAGTACTGGCTCTCAAGGACAGCTGCCGGAACACACCGTTAGGTGCTTGGCGACAGATTTTCTACTTGAGGGTGGTAGCTAGCCAGGCGGGCATTCGCAAAATGCCCTACCACCATGCTATAACGACTGCCATCCTAAGACGACAACCGGGACCGACGGCTTAACGTGCCCTCCGAAGCACGGAAACGCTCAGTAGTAATGTCACTAGCGGTCACCCATCCAACTCACGACCGCGCGCGACGTTGCTTAACTTTGCTGATCGGTTGAGAACAGCTAACTAAACTTCGCTACGAGCGCTTCAAGTTACAGACCCACCAACTTATCTGTTCAGATGGCAGAAAAAAGAACTACAACATTCCTTCAAATTGTGACAGTTCGTAGTTGATTTCCTTGACCAGTAGCGCCCTCGAAAACTGCACAGTTAAGTTGGTGGTACTATACAAAGAAAAGTATTATATTTACTTTTTAATTTCAAGATATTTAGCACTTGATACATGCTATTTGGCTATTTAGGTCATTCATAATACTTTTTAGTACAATGTTGTCAGTTTAAAATACGTTCGACCTCATTATCCATTGCTTAGCTAAACAGGTGCTATGTAGCGTTTATAAGTAAGAAATATTTAAGCATTACTTAAACACTGTTTAGTTATCCATTACTTAGCAACTACATAGCGATGTTTTTATAAGTAAGGGGGTAAATGTTTTAACACCTATATTACTGTGAACACTGAACATATTTTGTTGCATACACAAGATGTCAGAAGCTCAAGAGTTTAGTTTGATATTTTTGAAATTGTTTACTTTCAAAATAATTACTTTGAAATTATTCTATATCGCACAATAATGATGGTTTCTTCTTTGATTCAGCTTCACACTATGAAGAGATGAAAGATAGGTAGAAGATCAATAAATAAATACAGTACGGTATTTTATAAAACTTGTTATGTAGGTACCTAATAATTAGTTAATCGGCCTATATTCCAAAATGAAGGGTTATAATAATTAGGTACTGATTGACATTTTATCAAATCTAAGTCAAGATTAAATTTTAATCCTTTTAAAGTTAATTGGTGTAGCGTTACTAGTGTAAGCATACCCATTATTTCATAAATTAGAAAGAAGGAAAATATAATTATTCATGCAACCCACAACATTACATTTAACCCATTGGCATCGGCGATAATTATAACAATAGAATTTCATTCATAAATTGGCCATAGTGTTCCAGTCCGATGACAACTTATTAAATAAAACCGGCTATATGCGAGTGGGACTCGCGCACGAAGGGTTCCGTAACTAAATATTCTGTGAATAGTTAAAGCGTCTACCTGTCACCGTTATTAGTAACGAGCAAGAAACGTTATAAAATGAAGTTTGTTGTATGGGAGCCCCCTTAAATAATTATCTTATTTTATTTTTAGTATTTGTTACAGCGGCAATAGAAATAGATCATCTGTGAAAATTTCAATTGTCTAGCTATCACCATTCTTGAGATACAGCCTGGTGACAGACGGACGGACAGCGATCACAGTAATAGGGTCCCGTTTTAACCCCTTGGGTACGGAACCCTAAAAACAGACAGAATATGAATAAACTGTAGAATAAGTTTTGTGATGCCACATAAGAGCTCCGAATCAGCATACTGTTACGGCGCATAGACTCGAACAATCTAGCATAATCCAAGGTCGATAAACAAGTAAAGAATGTACCTACTCTTCACAAAAAAATGTTATAAAAAAAGGGTCGCCTTTTGTTCTCAGGCAAATAGTAAACAACCACAGTATAAGTAGTAGTTAGTTTCCATTGAATTGCATACAAAAGTTGTTTACGTTAAACGAGTGATTTATGGCCCCTATTGTTTTTCTATCTAGACTAGTATAGAATATTCTGGTAGCTTTGACTTTTGGGTATAAATAGGGTCGGGTCCGGGCCGACAAGACAGTCTTACTTTGAGTTCGAAACGAGAAACTGTGCGATTACCTTTGGACCAAGTGCTCCAAGCGCGAATAGTCAAGTACAGTGAAGTGTGTGATTAGTGATCTTTTAAGTGCGAACAGTCAGTGTTTTAGTGTTGTGTTCAGTTAAGTGTGAAGTGACTGTAGAACTGTGAATAAAGGTGTCAGTTTGCTGAAAACGTATTGCATTATTTATCCCGAACCCTCAGCTCGTAACAAATTGGTGTCAGAATTGGGGATAAATAATGCCTGTGCTACCAAAGGACGACGTTGAAGGCATCCGAACGAGGAGTCAGCGGCAACAGGACATCGACCAACGAAGGTTTGGAGGAGCTACACCACCAGTTCTCTCCGAAGAACAGCCGACTGCAGAGGCAACCACCGCCTCTATGTCGGGAGCCCCTTCGACTACGGCTGCTCCGGCTGCAACTGACTTTGCTGCACTAATGGCAATGCTTCAGGAGCAGGCCCGACGCCAGGAGGAGCAGGCCCGACGTCTTGAAGAGCAGCTGCAACAAGACAAGGAGGAGCAGTTACGCCGCCAGGAGGAGCAGTTACGCCGCCAGGAGGAGCAAGTCCGCCGCCAGGAAGAGCAGGCCCGTCGACTGGAGGACCAATTGCAACAGGACAGAGAAGAACAGACACGTCGCCAAGAGGAACAGACCCGTCGCCAAGAGGAGCAGACTCTTCTGATGAAAGACCTACACGCAACGTTCGGGAAGAAACTCCAAGTGGTGGAAGATCAGGTCCACCAGCATGAGGACCGCTTTGAGAAAGTGGAAGCCCGAATGGATGACATGCAAAAAATGCTGTGCATTTTAAAAACTGGAGCTGGATTACCTGCGTCAGTAGTACCTGCGCCATCACCTCGAGGATTTAAAGTACCACCATTCGACGGAACCTCTTCGTGGTCGGCCTACAAAATTCAATTTGAGGCTGTAGTGCAGGCCAACGGTTGGACTAAAGCGCAGGCTATGACAGCGCTTACTCTGGGCTTACGTGACAAAGCCTTAACAGTTCTGGAGGCGCTTGGAAAAGACATAGCGTTTGACCAACTTCTGGAGGCATTGGAGTCTAGATTCGGTGATGCTCATCTGGAGCATGTATTCCGCGCTCAGCTTAAAGAACGAACCCAGCGAAGCAGTGAAAATCTCCAGCAGTGGGCGCTGGAAGTGGAAATGCTCGTACGGAAGGCGTATCAATCATCACCGGCACTCATCGACGGAATCCTACTTCAAGCATTCGTAGATGGGATACGTGACTTAGAAGTGAGAGCTGCTGTGAGGCTGGGTCATCATGAATCAATTAAGGACGCCCTAGCCCATGCTTTGGAGGTGGAAGCCGTACGACATGATCATCGATCGCATCACATTCGAGAGGTTACCACACAACGTTACCGTGATGACAACCAGGGATTCAGCCCTCGATGTTTTGAATGTGGAGAAAGGGGTCACTTGCGATATAACTGCCCGCACCAGAGTGACCGAAGACACGACAGAACATGGGAAAGAAAACTTTCTACTGGTGTGAATATGCAATGGACCAGGAAAGGAGATACACTGTCTGATACAAATTATCCAAGATTCAGCCCGAGATGCTACAGCTGTGGAGAAAAAGGGCATTTGAGATCCAGTTGCCCCAGATGGAAATTGACATCGGAAGACAGACTGCGACAAGGACGGAATCAGCAGTGCAACGAACTTCACTCTAATATTGAACGCAGCGACATTAGAGAAACTCACGATGGCAAAGTGAAGGAAGTCATACCAGTAAGGATGGTGAGAACAGTTATAACCGACGACTGGAAGAAATCCATGCGACGTGCACAGCAGGATGATGCGAATATCAGGCCTATTCTGTCATGGATGGAAGCTGGCACTGGAAGGCCCAATTGGAATGTTGTTGCTGGAATGGGTATGGCAACAAGGGTTTATTGGGCGCAGTGGGACAGCTTGGTGATCCATAGTGGTGTGCTGTGCCGCAAATGGGAGAATGTTCGGGGCGATAACTATCACCTGCAAGTGGTTGTTCCGGAAGCGAAAATTCGTGAGATTCTACGACAATGTCATAACGAATATTCAAGAAGTCACCCTGGAGTGAGAAAGACATTGTCAAAGATTCGAGAGCAGTTTTATTGGATCCATTGTCGGAGCGATGTTGTAGACTGGTGTAACAAATGCAGTATTTGTGCCACTAGAAGAGCATCTCAAACAAGGAGTGTAAAGGGTTTTGTGAGTGACCTCCGCAAACAGAAGAATATTTGGGAGCGTCAAGATCAATACAAATATGGAATTTCCGACATGAAGAAGACCCAGTACAGTGGAGAACTGGTTAAACCTGGATTCCAAGAAGGTTCAAAAGTAATGCTGCGTAATCCTGTACGCAGTATAGGGAAGTCACCGAAGCTTCAGCCTAAATGGGACGGACCATACCTGGTGGTGAACAAAATCAACGACATCACGTACCGGATACGAAAGGGTCAACGAGGAGTATCTAAGATTGTTCACGTGGATCGATTAGCGCCATACCGTGGTTCCAACTATGCTCGGGACGAGCATGTCTTAGGAGGGGGCAGTGTTACGGCGCATAGACTCGAACAATCTAGCATAATCCAAGGTCGATAAACAAGTAAAGAATGTACCTACTCTTCACAAAAAAATGTTATAAAAAAAAGGGTCGCCTTTTGTTCTCAGGCAAATAGTAAACAACCACAGTATAGGTAGTAGTTAGTTTCCATTGAATTGCATACAAAAGTTGTTTACGTTAAACGAGTGATTTATGGCCCCTATTGTTTTTCTATCTAGACTAGTATAGAATATTCTGGTAGCTTTGACTTTTGGGTATAAATAGGGTCGGGTCCGGGCCGACAAGACAGTCTTACTTTGAGTTCGAAACGAGAAACTGTGCGATTACCTTTGGACCAGTGCTCCAAGCGCGAATAGTCAAGTACAGTGAAGTGTGTGATTAGTGATCTTTTAAGTGCGAACAGTCAGTGTTTTAGTGTTGTGTTCAGTTAAGTGTGAAGTGACTGTAGAACTGTGAATAAAGGTGTCAGTTTGCTGAAAACGTATTGCATTATTTATCCCGAACCCTCAGCTCGTAACAATACTATAGATAGGTAAACCAAAGCACTGATTTTCAGCGGCACTCTTTCACTGACTTAACAAGCATTTAATTGATACACCAGACACAAAAGAATAATCTGTAAGAGTTAATTTACCTATAAATGAATCTTAATGAGTAGATATACGTAAAAATCCTTGTATGGTGTATACAAATAAAATTAATTCATATGAAAAGAAGTGTAACTCTCATACAGTGACCGCTTAGATTTCGCGTCGCGCTGCACCACTGCTGTAAGTGCGTTTTACCTTGCAGCATAGAACATATAATAATACTACGTATATAATGGACACTCCTCACCCCCCACCAAAACGGGCCTTCCTCACCCCGCCACCGATTCTGAGCTGTCGCTGAGCTGACTTGAGTACGGGACTCGCAACTCGCGCACGATGACGTGACGATTGTACGAATATTTTAAAAGTTGAGAATGGGGTAATCTTGTGCTGTTTACGGTTGCTTATCAACGAAACAAGAAATAGGATAGGGGTTTTTATAGATTCCCTAAGGATAAAACGAGGTAAGTCATTCTTGGTAACCTGCACTAAGTACCTACCTATTTGTCGTTCTTCGGTTATCCAGTAGGTAACTTATAAAAACCGGTAATTTACAGTTGTTACTTATTGAAAAAAATACAAACAATATTTTGTATTTTATTCAAACTGCTATTCAAATAATGATTATATTAAAAGATTTTCGTTTTCAAAAAATATCCGTGGATATCGACTTCGTTTGCAGCGAAACAAGTGTCTTTGTAACCTATACCTACCATAGAGAAAAGCAATACACCTACCGACCTTCGCCACGGTTGACACGCGGCACACTTCATGATTGTTTATTATACGAGAAGAACATAAATTACGATTGTATTTATTATCATTACTTGTATAAAATGTGAACTTGGAATGATACTTTTTGTATAGTGTAGGTATCTATTATTACTACTTCGTACATGGAGTTGGATTATTGTGCTTGTAAATGTTTCTGAAGGTAGGTAAGATAACCTACGAAATCTAATAAGTCATATAAACAGCATCAAAGGATTGTTAGGTAGGCAAGTACAACAATTATTTATACGATGACAACCTTAGACTTCACGCAAACATTTACGCGTGTACAAAAACAACATTTGTGTAGTGTCTGTGTGATAGGTAGTTAGAACGCGGCTTTTGTAAAGAGAATGAGTCGAGTGTCCAGGCTGTGCTTGCGGCACCGGAGAGCCGCGGTTAATTTACCCAGTCAGTGCACATTTTCCGCCCACGTTTCAACATTTCATATAACCTCTTTCTACATTCTATAATTTGTGTGAAATCGATTAATATCTTTTAAGAGCCGTGTTTTATTTTTTTTAAACGAGAATTTAGTATTACCTTTACCTAAATAGTACGCATATTAATTTTTTCAACTGTATATGCCTCTTCGCAAGACATAACGATTATTCTACTTCGACGATTTCATCCATTTTGATTTTTTGCCATGAGTTGGAAGAACCGTTCTGCTACGTCGTATTGCTATTTTGAACGAAAGAGTCGCGCCACTTCGCTGTAGCACTGCTCTGCGCATCCATGTTAGGTAGTGTCGGTCGCTCAGCTACCGCGCCGCGCTTCTGTAGTGCGGTCTCAGCTTTTATTTTTAATAAGAATTTATTGATTTTCCACTGACTCCATGGTCTGAGCCATTTTTTAAGTTAACGAAGATATTAATTAAACAATTATATTTCTGGGGAACATTCTTACAAACTTAGGGGGAAACACAGCTACAGCGGATACAGGGTTATTGGTTAAATGGTAACAACCTCTTAGGGTTGACTTCTGCTAGTCCTAACAAACACTTTATACTTATTATATACTAGCGGTCCGCTCCGGCTTCGCACGGGTATAAAATATATAGCCTATGTCATTCACTGAAAAAATGATTAAAATCGATTCAGTAGTTTTGATTTATTAATTACTGCCCGTGGCCCGCACGCGTTAAATTTATAGTAAAACAATTCTTCTTTCCCCAAACCATAAAGATTTCCTGCTATCTTTGGAATATCTAAATTCATACACTACATTTTTACTTATTTACTTTTACATTTTTACACTACTACACGCTTCCGCCGCCCGGGCCGGCCGGAACCGCCGCAAACGCTACGTCCCGCAATTTTTAAATCTGTAATATCTTCGAAAATATTCATTTAAAACATATGCTGTAGGGGGGCTATAGATTTATATTAAATCAACAATGTATTTAAAGTATTCAATTAGATAAGGATTAATGCTGTATTGGTTTAAAATCGCTTCGAAAATTAGCCATTATTTGTCGTAAAAAATAATGACAAAAAATATATATTGTGGGATATCCATAAGAAATAGGACATATACCATAGTGGAGTTTGTAGACATTTTCAATGTGTACAATAATTAGTACATTATTTTGATAAGTCTCGTAGGGTTCAGCCTGCGTTTGCAATGTAAGCGGAAAAAAAGTAATTATTTACGACATCACAATAGAAACCTCAAAAATAACAGTATTTTTCCACTCCTTAATGGATGTTATTATACATGTAAACCTTCCTCTTGAATCACTCTATCTATTTAAAAAAAACCGCATCAAAATCCGTTGCGTATTTTAAAAGATTTAAGCATACATAGGGATATAGGGATTAGGGACAGAGAAAGCGACTTTGTTTTATACTATGTAGTGATGTAGTGATATTGTGTTTGATTATGTGTATATGATGAAATAAGCACTAGGACTACCTGATGTTAGAAGTCTCTTGTGCCTGTAATTTAATATTTCATATTTTTTATTACTAAGCCCGATGTAAATACTCAAAACTTTATTCAAAGGGAGCGCGGTGCGGTGATGCCCCGGCGGGCGCTGCGTGGCTCGATGGTTCATGAGCTGGGATGTATTAGGGCGGACAGACTTGTCCCTTTGTCAGCTCTCGTTCTTGTTTTATTTGGTGGGGCTAGTAGTTTGCTAGCTTTTTAGTTTTTGGTTGGGTAGGAGATAAGGAGGATGGTATACAGAATAAGCTTCGTGTAGCAGCACTGAAAGCTTTCAGGATCGCCGAGACGCGGCCGCTGCTCGTGGTTGGGCTGTGTTGCTGGTTCCTTTCCGTCCTTGCTTTTTCCTGCAGTCTCTTTGAGCCACTTTTCGAGCTCGGGGTCGGATTTCGCCAACTATCTGTTGCACGGTTGTATTCGGGGCTTTTGAGGAAACTCAAGATTTCACCTCTGTCCTCATACACAACTACCTCATGGTGTTCCAAGGCTTTGATGCAACCTAGTTGGTCTTTGACTCCCCCTTGCTCTCTTCTTGCCTCAATAACCATGGTGTCTACGCTTATCGTGGGCTATCAGTGTTTTCAGTAATATTTGAGAGCAGCGAGCATGCTTGCGCAAACGGTGTGTGCTCTGTCCATTCGATCAGGATGACTGTCTTGTTTTTCAGTCGCACCAATCGGCATGGGTGGCCCCAACTGCCATCACTGGCATCGCGTTAAAAGTTTTGCGCTTCATTGTGGTTTATTGTGGTTTTAAAGCTGCTCCCATTTACCAAACATGATAGACTTGGTGCAGAAGTTTTGAGTATTAACCTTTTAGTAAATAAATCTTCACTCCATCGCTCTATCCCAATACGATGGTTAAAGAACGATAGGAAAGATTTGAGTTATGACGTCATGTCATGTTAGCTCAATTGGTTAGAGCATACCCTGGCTAAAGGGGTGGATGGACGTGGGTTCTAATCCTGCACATGACTTAAATTTTTCCTCTCGTATATTTGTAATTTTGTAAATAAATCTTATTTAACCTTTGGTGTAAATTCATGCAGCAAACCTATAAAATTACTTGTAATTACATATACTTCAAAGCAATCTTTTATAACCATGCAGAGTATAATTTTGACTGTATGTGTTCATCCTTACCCTCGAGCATAACTCAACATAGGATCATCAACAACATGTGGTCTTCTCATCCACAATCTTTGCATATACTGCAAGTAGAACTTGACGTCATGTCTTCGTGCGCCACTGATGATCACCTGAGCCTCATGTTCAACCATGCTGATGACTAACTGCTGGTGGGCTCGCGACAAGACTGGGTAGCTAGAATAAAAAAACAAATGAAATTCAATCTATTATACAATTTAAGTTTGATCACAATGATTACCTATGCTAGGTGATGTTACTACAGATTTTGTTCAGAAAACACAAGAAGGACTGGCTCTCAGGAACAGTTGCTTGGCTACAGATCTCTACATGTATCAAAATGCACTACTACCATTCTGTAACGGCTTAGTCCCAAAATACCCTTAAAATTTCCCTAAGAAGGACTTTAACAACTGCCAACGGCAATAATCAGAAGCAGAAAGCATGGAAGCATTCAGTAGTAAATGCCACTATTGGTTACCCTTACAAGTCATGACCACAGCAAATGTTACTAACCTAGTTGATTGGTTAAGTACAAGCAAGCTTAAATAAGGGCACTTCAAAACTACATTATTGAAATATTGTTTTTTTTTCCATGAAGCTTACCCACTGCTAAACTAAAATTCATGCTGATGTGACACAAACAATTTTCAACTTGCTGCCAAATCGTAAAACAAATGACAAATAAATACTCAATAAATATAGGAGAGTTCCATTTAAAAAATTTTAACTTATTTTTAATTACATTGTTTAAAAGTGGCCAGTTCTAAAAACTTCCAGTGTCACCCTTGTATATAGTGCCAGCTGATTGTGCAAACTTTTTTTTCAATTGTATCTAAAATGGTATCAGTATTATTCTACTTTAATATCACACATTGCTTAAATTAGCCTCAAAAATAAATCAAATTAGATTTTGGGTGTGACAACTGTCAAATTAAAATTATTGTAGCAAAAAATTATTCTACACCAAAGTTAGATATTTTGACCAAAATCTTCCATTTAGTAAAGAAGTGATATGTTTTTGACCTACTCTATACATAATATTATGATGATATACAGGGTGTCCCAAGAAGTAGTGATATACTGAAGCTGGGAGGTAGAGGGCCTAGATGGCTATCTGAATAACCTGAAATAATGTATGTTCCGTGATTTTTCGTATTTTCGGAATTATGACTTTTTTTTAATTTTTCACCTATCGCCGATTATGATGAGATTTTTATTTATGGTGACGTGAATTATTGCGGTAGATGCTTGATTTTTTTTGTGTGCTAAGCTGATTGATGAATAGGCCAATTCAGTGTGGTAACATTTACTATCGTTAGATTTGAATGCAATAAAAAAAAATTAAATGCCAAGGAAGATAAAATGGTACGACTTTCCATTGACGTCCGTCGAATCCAGGGTGTAGAGGGGTTGGGGAGAGGGGGGAGGGATACCACTCCCCCAATGAGCAAAATTATCGAAAATAACGAAATTAACGTCAAGTGGAATATGCCTTTAACCGTTCGTAAAACGAAACGTTCATTGGCGAGAATTCTATATAATCTGTGCTACCACAGATTTGTCAATCCCTATGGATTAGCATTAATATTCCAAATAATTAATTTTAAATATTTTTTTACTCAAAAACTAGGCGTCTAAAATCAGAAAGATTTTGAAACTTTGCATGTAATTTTATAAAAATGTAACCTTTCTGTGAATAAATATCAACCCTCAACCCGATGGACGGCAATGGAAAACTGAGCCGATAAAATTACCCAGTACGTTCACAACTTCAAGGGCCCTTAAAAAATAAAATCACAAAAAAAATACTGTTTGGCTTTTAAAAACTTGCTCTACCTATGAGGTAGCTACCCTGAAAATTTCATTTTATAATTCATAAGGCTTCAATCAAAAAAATAAAATCCAAATGTGATAAGTGCAAAATTTTAATTTACATGATGATTAATCCTAGCAAGTAAAACCAATTACTAGGTGTTATTGGTTTTACTTTGCTATTAAAAAAAAGTCATAACTCCAAAAATACGAAAAATCGCGGAACAGACATGGGGGTGATTCAGATAGCCCTCTAGGTCCTCTACCTCCCAGCTTCAGTATATCACTACTTCTTGGGACACACTGTATACTAAATGGTTTTAATTTTGGTGCACTGTACACAAAAATTTACTACATCATCTTTTTGATTTATGTTAAGCAATAGCATCTAGTTTTGCATAGGTACAATACATAACACATTATTATGCTAATGAATTGTTATTCATGGACTTACCCTTTCTTATTGTTATGAAATAATGAAGTAGGCACTACAATGGCCTTGACTGGCTCCCCAAGCCACCTCTTTATAATTTCCTCAGATGGGAGGTCAGCTGACAATTCAAGAACAACTCCAACTCTCTTATCCCAGTCGAGATGTTCATGAAACATGGACCACCAGAGCCAAGTTTCATTCCAGGCAGTGTCATCATCATCGTCTGAATCAGGACCTACATTACGTAGTGATCTACGGCACATCATTGGAACTTGTGCCCATACTAGAGAAGGGTGGTAGCTGTAATAAAAATATATAATTTCTTATTTTAGTGGAGTCCATCTAATTTGGTAAGGTGTGTACACATAAAAATGATGTCAAGTAAATAAGAACGAAAGCAATATCAGTAAAATGTTGTTGTCTTGAAATTCAAATCTATACATATATTAAAATTATATAAAAAATTGGATATTAATTTTTAGTTATGTATTTTTGATTTATTTCCAAAACCTGTTAGCATCACATGTACCTGAAGTTAGGCATTCATGAATAAAAATTAATAGTTATCATTATCTATGATAATGATTAGAGATCACTTAACAACAGCAGTCATTATATGTCCACAGTTTAACAAATACCTCTACTATTAGAGTTTGCCATAAACCCCACTCTTAGGAGGCAGGTAACATAGGAATTGCAGTGTAAGATGGCTGTTCTTCAGACAGCGCTACTGCCCACCATCTGGTATAGTAAGCTTACAATAGCGAGTAGTTTTTAAGCACACCCTAGAAGTTCACATTCTAATAAGGAATTGAGTTCTGTGGAATGTTCAACTACCACATGACATGTCAATGATTATTGGAATTCTTTATTATCATCAGTTATGGATAACCTTACCTGGATTCATAGTAGGATAGTAATATTCGGGCTAAATTGTTAGAATTTCTACCATGCAATGGCAGCATGATAGCTGGGAGACCGAGGCCCTTACAGTATGACAGCTCTTCGTTAAGGCAATCTTCATGCCTCTGACGCGCTATGAGTGAAGCCGAATCAACATTCAGATGAGGCGATAGTTTACCAACGATACGACTAGTCCAATCCTGAGGCGGTAAAACCATATCTGATCGTGTGAAACCACCAACTCTATCAGAGTTCGAATAATGCTGCCGGCTAAAACGTGGGTGAACTATTGGCGAAACTATAAATGAATAACTGCATTGTAAAGCTTCAGTTAGACACGCTTGTAAGTCTGGTGTAATACTATACTCAAAGCCACAAGATATATCTTGGTGTGACATCTTATCTTCGTCGCTATTTAACTTTTATCTGAAATTATAATCTTCTATTAGAAATTTGCACAGTTTCATAGACATTCCAAAATCCAAACGAAAGACAAAGAGGATGATAAACACAGAACAAAGATTACAGTCTCCAGATCCAGACTACAGACCAGAGAAACCATAGAGATAATAATATTTTTAAGGGAAGGGTCACGTCCTATTTTTTTTGCCTCCTCAATGGGTCTGACAAAACTTTATTTACATTAGAAGCCATATAAATCTACAAAAAAATACGAAAAGTACTGTGTTTTTACTATTTTCATATCTTAAAAAAATGGACGATCAAAGTGCGTATTTCCGCCCGAAGGTTTTTAACGGCTCTCACTAGCTGATGGATGACGTTACACCCTCGGTCATTCAACAGTCGCGCTCTCGTTCAGTCGCCGATGCGCATTGCGCAGTAAAAAACAAAATATAAAACTGTATAGTGTATCAGTGCTTGAATTTCCAAAAATCCTGCCGGGCCCACGCACGTGACAGCTCTAATAAGACTGGTCAGCCCGTTAAACCAACACCAACTAACGAAATTTGACCCACCTGTCGCACGCGACGCTGTTGCCGGCATTGCGGTCAAGTTTCATAGTTCGGTATTGGTTTTATATGATGGATGACTAGTCTAACTTGAGCTGTTACGCGCGGGTACTTGAGCTCTAGCGCGCGGTCTTTTTGAAGCGAAACTTTTTTAGCGGCGTTGTGCACTTTTCTTGGGATGGGTACAAAATTTTAAAACTAGCATCAGAAACTCGCGTCAGGACACGTGACCTGATTGAAAATTCGTAAGACGGAGTAATGACGTAATCGTATGTTCAAGTTTTCACTTCTGCCGGCACTCCCGGAGTGCAAACCTTTGTTTTTTTTATAAGCAGCACTGTACAGTGCTTCTCAACCGACTGTGTTGGCCGGCCGCAAATTATATATATGGAAATATTTTCTTCCACCATGAATAAGTAAATGTTTTGTCAGAAGTATCAAACTCGCGGCCCGCATTTATCCATATTTTTTATTTTATTAACGAAAGACTACCTTTAAAGTGATGCAACTTACATTAAACAGGGATTTTATTCAGGTTTATTATTTTGAAAAATAACATGGAAAACTATGTTAAGTATAAGTTAAAGAAAGATGGCGACGTTCCATACAACTTGAGACTCGACATTATTGTAAACACCATGTGGCGTTCTGTCGGCATACTTTTCGTTACTGATAATGCAAGATATGAGAATGAAAATGCGCAATGAATCCAGTACGTAGGAGTCGGGGTAAAATAATAGTCAGAGGTTTTGCACCTTCCTATATATTTTCTATCACAGAATGGGGTCTGGCAGGAAGTTGTTTATAATTATCGCCATAGTTTTACGGATTTTAAGGCTGTTTTATTGCTTTATTACGATATATATTAATTGGCAGGCCAAATACGCTTCTAAAGCGCAGTAATTACACCCTCATCGCATGCACCGGCACGAGGTCGATAGATCACAAACGGGCTATACTCATCGCCATTTCTATCATAGATCAGTAAGGGTGCAGTCCTAATTACGCCAGCAATACTAAAAGTACTCACTGCTAAGAGTAATAATAAGTGGAACGATTGAGTTATGTAAGCTCATGGCCGATTGCACTACTACAATTCAGACCAAGTAAAAGCATGCTTAATACGTTATCAATCTATCTTAAAATAAATTGTTATCTTACTAGCTAAAAATAGTAATGGATTTGAACTAAGTTTGTTTAACCATTTGAGAGATTGAATTATGAGACGTTAAACAAAACATAAAGGTCTGACACTTTCAACTCTTCATTTTTAATGTCTGTGGCAGTTGACCTTTAGTTTGTAAGCAAACAAATATTCGGTCCAAAGAGCAGTATTGGCAGGGAGCTGCGCTTAACCAAAAGTGTAATTCGGACTGCACCAAAAAGACTGTATATATACTCCATGACACTAAAACAAATGTCAATGTCATAGCTACTGATTGCAACTACAGTCCCACCAACTTATCTGTTCAGGCGGCAAAAAAAGAACTACAATATTCCTTCAAATTGTGGCAGTTTGTAGTTGATTTCCTTGACCAGTAGCGCCCTCGAAAACTGCACAGTTAAGTTGGTGGTACTATAACAGAAAATGAAAATAAAGTTTTTTCTTTATTTTGGCTTCGTAGCATTTGGCGTGCTGTGCCAAACCTATGTAAAAATTATATAAATGGATTTAAATATAACTCAAGAATCCCTACTTTGAAAAATATACTGATATTTTTAAATAATGTAAAGCAGGCTGTCAATTAAAACAATACCTAAAACATTCATGAACCAGATCTGGTTAAGTTGGGTCAGTAGTCGCCATCCTTCTTTACTTCCACCCTTTATAATAGATGGAGGCAAAATTAACTTAAACTCGAGAAATGGGAAGTGCCTCATAAGTTTGCTTGTTAAAACAATCAGATGAAAAACATGAGCGCTCTGTTGTAAAAAAATCTTAAAATTGACTAACAACTTACTCAAGTGTGTGTAAGTGTATTGCGTCTACTCCACATGATGTTAAAGAAATAAATTGTGAATTTCATTATTCGAGTCATAAGATATTGTGAATGATCCCAAAAAAGATATTATAAAAACGAAACACAAAAAGTTAACCGATTTTGATAAAACATGTATATGAACAACTGTTAAAAAAACAACATTCAAATACGGTACTACAGATAAACATACAGACACAAAGACAGACATACAAACACACAGACAGACATAAAGACAGACACACACGTCAAACTATAACACCCCTCTTATTGCGTCGGGCGTTAATAAATAGCGAATAAAAATGATAAGTATAAATTTGCGTTCCGCAAGTTGATCAGCACTGATTTTGTAACTATTATTTATTTATATTTAAAAAAAATGAAAAAATTAATCAAAATTACATGTTTAGTATAAAAATATTATAAGAGATATTTGCCTAATTAGCAAACTGTTATCTACGTAAGTAACTATACTAGGACTTACCTATATCTGTATATGGATGAAAATAGTGAAATTTTCTTTAAGTTTATACTAATAAAACACATAAAATTATCATCGACAACCTCGAGATGTTGATTTAAGTCATATTCGTATAAATCCATTGTTTTATTTTGTTTTAGAAAACTAAGTTCTTGTTGAAGTTCTTTTCTAGTGGTAGTGCCACGCTGTAGCTCTTCGGGTTACAGCTGCATGGGCCGGCATGACTGGGGATGTACCACTCTCCCACATGATATGGACGTGAAGTAGTGGCTTTGCCATTGTGTTTCGATCAATTTGTGGGAGACCCGGAGGCCCAGTCTCCCCCCCGAAGGAATATGGCAGTTTAAAGAGACATTACTCCAGGAGGGAACCACCCGCGAAAGCGCTAGAGAAAACCGAAGGTGGTTGCTTGGGCTGCTCTGCGTATTCTGGAGGGGGCAAAACCATGCTCGATTATATTTCTGCTGCTTGAGGCAAACGAAGCAGGAGGCTTAAATCACCCCACACCCACGTTAGCCGTGGACTTTTGTCCACGTCACCGTTCTAACCTGAACGATGTCTACTACCACCTGGAGACTGCTAAGCCGGCCTTGCTCTTTTTAACGGAAACACAGATATGCTCTCCGATAGACACCTCATTCCTCATATATCCAGGGTACAAACTGGAGCATTCCTTTTTGCCGCGGGCGGGGGTGTGTCTTTAAGTCAGAGAGGATATCTGTGCTTGTCGTCTCAGTAGCCTTGAAGGACGAGGCCTGACATTTGGTTGCGCGTAGACTGCGATGACCACCCGCGAATCTACGCGTGCCTTAATAGGTCCCATAGCAACGGTAATGCCGAAAAAGATCAATTCATGGAGCACTTACAGATGGCTGCAGATTGTGTGCTTTAGCAGATCCCCACCGCAGAGATCGTGATACTTGGCGATTTCAACGCCCACCATATCGAATGGCTTGGTTTGCGCACCACCGATCATGTGGGGAGATCTGTTCACGACCACGCTTTAGCATATGATCTTACACAACTGGTCACCTCACCTACGCGTATCCCAGATGTGGATTATCATACACCTTCCCTGTTGGACCTTCTGCTGACCTCTCACCCGGACAACTACTCAGTATCCGTGAACGCTCCTCTTGGTTCGTCGGACCACTGCCAGATACGGAGTTCAGTGCCGGTTACACGCCCAACTCGACCCCGTTTTGTAGGTTTTCGTCGCGTGTGGCACTATAGGTCTGCAGATTGGGACGGAATGCGGTCCTTTTTTGCATCCTACCCATGGGGACAAGTTTGTTTCTTGCTCGATGATCCAGATGTCACTGCCGACTATGTTGCTGATGTAGTGCTTCAAGGTATGGAACTCTTTATTCCATATTCTGCAGTGCCCATCGGTGGCAGGTCCCAGCTCTGGTTTGGCTGTACTTGTACAATGGCTTCTGGCCAAAAACGAGAGCGTTACCAAGCTTGGGCCAACTCAGTGGCATCTAAGGATTTAAATACCAGCGATCTCAAAAAGGAATATAATTTTGCCTCCAGGTCCTTCAAAAGAGTAATCGCAAGAGCGAAGTCGGAGCATATCGGCAGAATTGGCAAGAGATTAACCCGCCTTCCTTCTAGAACACGTGCGTTCTGGTCTCTCGCCAGGGCTGTCTAGGGGAATTTTTGCCACTCATCTCTACCGCCCCTGCACAGAGAGAATGACACACTGGCCCACACTGCAAAGGAGAAAGCCTATCTTCTGGGCTCTCTCTTTGCGTCAAACTCGACTTAGGATGACCAGGAGAACTCACCACCGACTATACCACATATTAATGACCTGCTGAAACCCGGTATTTTTGGGTACGCAGATGACAGCACCGTTGTGGAGAGTTACACATCTGACGCACGGACCAGTGCATTACAAATCCAGTCTCATAGGGAAGCGATGGTTCAGCGCTTGAACTATTATTTGCAGGCAGTCTCCGATTGGGGCTATGCCAATCTAGTTAAGTTCAATGCTGCTAAAACCCAGGCGTGTCTTTTCTCCGCCAAACGGAGCCCTTTTCACCTGGCTTCTACTTTCAGGGATGTGTCCGTGCCGATAAGTAACCATTTCGAGCTTCTTGGCATCTCATTAACACCAACTCTCAATTTCGGCTCCTATATTGAGTCCAAAGCCCAGCTTGCCTCAAAAAAGCTTGGTGTTTTGGCTAAAGTGAGACAATACTTCACACCGGAACAGTTGCTTAATCTTTATCAAGCCCAAGTCCGGTCGTGTATTGAGTACTGTTCTCACCTTTGGGATGGTTCTGCCAAATACCAGCTAGAGACACTGGAAGCTATTGAGAGGAGAGCCAAGAGACTCATTAACGACGACCACCTAGTACGCAAGAGACTCCAGAGTCTCGAGCATCGCCGCAAAGTCGCTTGTTTATCAGTTTTTATCGGATACATTGGCTTGCTCTTATCAAGTACCTGTTTCTCCTGTTAATAGAGTTAAGTATAAAAACTTAGATATACGGCCTGTTTTGAAATATTCCCCTAAAATACGGCAATTTATGATTTTGAGATTGAGAGAGACGGCAACCCTAAAATTTACTTGGAAGTTCCAAGTTGGAACAACCAGGAAGCTGGGAGACAACACCAGCTTCCTGGGTGCACTGATCATAGAGAAATCAGAAAAGTTATACAGGGCGTAATCCACTTGATGCTAATTTCGTTATTTTCGATAATTTTGACCACATTTTGCATCTATGGTTCCACATTTAATATGAAACATGTCGTCAAGTGGAATACGGCCTTAAATTGGGTGTTACCATTTGAAGTTAGATTCGCTAAAAACGCTAAAAACGATCACACTCACAAAAAGTTGTTCCACATGGGTCTTGGCGTTATTTTCGCCATAAACGCTACATCTAATGTCAAAAGTGACAGAAGTGGCAAATTTAGTGGCATTCTTAGCGTTCTTATCCTAAATGGAACAGGGGATGACAGTTACAAACGATCACAGTGATCACAACCACAGACGCAGAATGTGATCAAAATTATCGAAATTAACGTTCTTAGCGACAAATGGAACATACCCTTAGTGTTGTGATCGTAGGCATAAAGTAACTTTGTATATACTGAAAATCGTAGGTAGCGTAGGGGGCTAGGGGCTAGGCTAGGGCCCTAGGGGTTAGTAACTTAGTAATCTTTGGTGTGCAGTGTGCACAGTTGTGTTGTGTGTCGTGATGAAGTTTTATTTGAAATTCTTCTCGTTATATTTATAAAGACGACTCAAATGTTTAAAATTATAACTTTCCTAGTTTTTCCGCAGTAGTAGTCCGCATAAAAAGCCGTTGTTCCTATATCCTGAAAGCAGTAGTCCGTAGTTTTTCTGATTTGGGAGCAATTTGTGTTCCGCTTGAATAATGGAGCTCATCTAAAATACTTAGTTTAGTACTTATTGGAAACGGTAGTTACATTTATTGGCCAGTTGAACTACATATCTGAAAGAAGCAAAAAATTGTTTTTTCAAAGCCTAAACGGTAATGAAATAACATACTATTGTAGTGGTAACTTAAGATATGAATACATGATATGTTGTTGCTATAGATATCAGTACATGTAAATATTATTAAAAAAATACTGTAACTGCCCACATTACTACACAAATTGGCCATGAGATATAACAGTTATCATTGGTATATACTATGTAAATAAACACTAACACAATGTAGGTAACTATTATCTTTCAAAGCATGCATAGTGGATCTTGCTTAGCCGAATTAACCACTATACGAAGCCTTATTAAAAGGTTGGTTGTGGTCATTACTTGGTAACCGCTTGTGTTATTACATACTATTAAGCACTTTTGTGCTTCAGAGAACATGTCAAACCCTTGTGGCCCATTTTAACGAGACATTCCTTGTTAGAATAAGACTTTCTTGCTTGTCAAGTAATTTTTCTTACAGTTTCAAAAAGGTTTCCTTATTTACTGTGCTATATTTTGCATAGTTATTTTATAGGACGGATCCTAAGGAAAGAGAAAAGTTGAAGAGACTGGTATTGGCCTACTTTTTTGTATTGAATATTATTTCTGGTAATTGGTAGGCCAATGACTAGCTACTTAAATAGCTCTAACATTTTATAATACCTGAATACTCCACGCTATCCGGAAAAACAATAAGATTTGTTCATTAATTCACACCTTATTTTGTCAAATAAGTCAAATTGGAATAAATGTAGTAATTGGTAAAGGGGGCCTTACACTGTAAATGTCAAAAACCTTTGTCATAGTAATCGGCCTATAATAAAGTTTTAGGATAAGTACAGGTATTGTTAATTTACACTTGAACTTGTTAGTATGCTTAAAATAATCTGTTTTATATATTTTTTAACATGTCACTACCACAGTTTATATGGATTGGTCTAATAGGAACATTATTTTCAAATTCTTAACATTTTTAAAATAAAATTTACTCACTTCCACCCAATGACAAAAGAAAGATATGTTTCCAAAAAATGAGTCCACCTAGCTATGTTTTACTAAAACTTTTTGGATAGACATATAAATGCTACCATAATATGTTTTTCAGTTACCATCTAACTTGTATGTCATGACAAATTTGAAATATATGTCTTATTGGCCAAAAACTATACCTTCTCCCCTATAATTTAATAATAGTGGATTAAGTTATGGAAATAAAATCTTGGTCTTAGTTATTTATTACAAAAAAGCTTTAACAACAAGGTAAAAATGGATGAAAAGAAACAACTACAAATTTCATTTGGGCGTGTGGCTCCAAATCATAATGGAAATCCTAGAGGGAGACCATGTAACATTCAATCCATGAACCATGGCCACAAGCCAAAGTCAATAGTGTCACAAATTCTTGAAGAGATGGTTAATGCTAATAGAATTACTATTCCTATTGAAGCGAATATACATAACTCATCAATAATTGAAGAACAGAACAACCACAATTTCAAAGAATCTATTGACTTAGATGAAGCTGATCAATCTGAAGAATATAATATATTGTGCGAAGAACCAAAGTATGTATTTTAATATGATATCATATTTCGCCTGATGTTATATTTCGAGTGTAATTACATCTTTCACTATTTTACAGGAAAAGCTGTAAAAGCAAAAGAGAATTGCTACCAAAAATATACATATGTGATTTTACAAAATGCACATACAGTTCAAAATTATCTTCAAACCTTGAGAAACATAAAAGGACACATACTGGGGAGAAACCTTATTTATGTGACAGATGTTCTTTCAGGACTAGCTTCAGCAACTCATTAAAAGTTCATAGAAGGCTACATACAAAAGAGAGACCTTATCAATGCAAACATTGTAATTACAAATGCAACAGTATATCAAATCTTAAGAAGCATAGCAATAGCAAACACAAAGATATCTTAAGTACTAGTGAAAGTATCCAAGTGCCAGTTACAAATGGAGCTGAGAAAACCTAATTTATTTCCAAGTACCTACTGAATTCAACTTTCATAAAAAAAATATTGAAGTGCTGTATGTGTGTGTAGGGTTAAATACCTTACTACCATGACCATTAGGCACACAACACCATTTATTTATCTAACTAATCCAAAGATGGTAAGTTACTGCCTATGACAGTCTTCCCAAGGAGTGTTTCATCACAGTGCCAGCCAACCATAAAACGAAACCAAAATCTATACATACCAATATATCAAGCAAAGGACATATTATATAAACCCCAACTCAGAGGTCCAGTCTTCCGACCCTAGTTTTGGTTGTGCCAAGTAGAATTGAAAATTGAAAATTGAAATGTACATACCTTTTTAATAAGCCTGTATAATATTTCTATAGGTATTATTGGATGTTGATTCTCATAAAAACTATATGAATAGTCCAAAGCTTTTATTTCATAATAACCTAAATACATGTATAATCCTAAAAATATATAACTGGTATATAAACATCGGCCACAGTGCTTAAATAACTGCTTTCTTCTTATAACATGATAATAACACACCACAATATTTGTATAGTTTGAGCTTCACTAAAAGCGAGGTTCTAAAATAAAATAATACTTTTTTCACACCTCACTTTACGTTTCGTCAGTGACAGTGTTCAGTAAAATCCACAACAACAGATTCACGCCATCCAAAAAGGAAGTAGCCTGTGGCCGATCCAAGAACAACGGCTGCACACAGCCATGTGTTATAGGTCATAAACACCAGCATCAACATGTAACTCACTAACACTTGTACTCCATGGAGCACTGTTTGCCAAGCATGTGCTGTGCTCAACATTGTAGGACTGAAAAAAAAAACAAAAAACAATTAAAATAGAACACCAGCTTAACTCTATACAGGTCCCAGCTGGAATGTATAGTTATTTGTTATGTAGGCCTGCAAAGTTGTTATTTGGCGCGAGTTTTATTGAAACCTGTGCGGCTATAGGGTTAAACTCTAGGATTAAAATAATTATAGTATATATATATAATCCTGAGCATACAGAAGGTTTCAAAGGTACAAGATGCAAAATAACTTTACGAACCGAGCGCAACACAACGAATTTCAAAAACCTTTTCCACACTAGTGGGTAGAAAGCACATTTCATGAAATGATAAAGATAAAGAACACCTTTCCGAGCTTGAGAGGTGAAAAAGTATTTTTGTATCCTCCCATTAAATGTTCATAAAAGTTGACTGAGGGAAAATAAATGCACTAAATGGCTTCATAGATAATAAGCATGCAAAGATAGTATAAGCCAATGAGTCTTATTTTATGCATAATGTGCTGCAACTCTACTAAAAGGTTACTAAATTCTAGGTTAGCCTAAACAACATCTCTGATCACATCATCACTTACCATCAGGTGAGGAAGTGGTCAAAGGCAATCCTACCAGGCATAAAAAAAAATGTGTGAGTAATGGCATGCTGCGGATGCTGCTTATTCAGGCGCATTAAATTATTTTCCTTTAGGCCTTTTTTATGAACTAGCCTCTTACAACACCCACGGGTGTGACATTACGACGCGGCACCCCACGGGTAATAACATAATACAGTATATAAAGTTTAAAATATACTTACACATTTCTTTCAAGGGCATGCGGTACCGGCCTTTAAAGAGAAGAGAATTTTCGAGTTAGTATGTTTAAAAGATAAACGTGTTGCAGTAAAACCAGTAATTAGCGTCATAAAGCCTTGTAACCATGCATGTGACATTAGAATACTTAAGCATGCAAATTACGATCCGGTACACTCGAATGACTAGTGTTAAATTGACTTAGGATATAGCAAGGAATACCCCCTCCAGGAACACGGGTATCACTGGAGGGGGTTCTGGTCCCGGTTGGGACCCAGATGAAGTATCCGGGTCTCATCCTGGACGGGAGGTGGGCTTTTAGGGCCCACTTTGCCCAGTTGGCTCCAAAAGTAGTGGGAGCTGCGGCCGCCCTGGGGAGGCTGCTGCCCAACGTTGGTGGCCCTAATGCCAATTGCCGCCGTCTATACTCCGGAGTGATCCGGAGTATGGCCCTGTACGGGGCACCTGTCTGGGTGGACGCCCTCAACCGCGGCAACAAGATTCTGCTGCGACGTCCGCAGCGGGTTGTCGCGACGAGGGCGATACGCGGATACCGGACGGTGTCCTGGACGGCAGCCTGCGTGTTGGCCGGTGATCCCCCATGGGAGCTCCAAGCGGAGATCCTTGCCGAAGTTTACCACTTCGTGGCGGCGAGGAGATCCCGTGGAGAGCCCCCAGTGTGGGAGGAGGTCACACGCATGCGGCAGCAGGCGAGGGCTGCCCTGTTGCGGCGGTGGACGGAGGACCTGGCTCCACCGGGCCCTGGGCAGTGGACGGTGGAGGCGATCCGCCCGGTCCTTCGGAGGTGGGTAAAACGGCCGTTCGGGTCGCTGACTTTCCGATTGGTGCAGGTGCTTTCTGGACACGGTTGTTTCGGAAAGTACCTGCACCAGATCGCAAGATGGGAGGCGACCCCAGCCTGCCACGAGTGTGGGGCGCCAGAAGATACGGCGCTCCATACGCTGGAGGTGTGTGCCGCATGGGGCCCGCAGCGGCACACTCTTTCAGCCCTCATAGGAGGGGATCTCTCTCTGCCGAGCGTTGTAAACGCCATGGTCGGGGGAGAGAGATCGTGGCAGGCGGTGGTCTCCTTTTGCGAAGCGGTGATGGCGCAGAAGGAGGCCGCGGAGCGGGTCAGGGAGGCCGATGTCCATGCTGGCCCGCTCCGGCGCAGACGAACGGGGACGAGGAGGCGGCAGTTTGCCCGCCTCCTTCCTTCTCCTTAGTGTGGTCACTGGTGGAGAGTCGGGGGATTCTGCACGGCCCCACACGTTTGGGTGGTGGCCTTGGTGAGCAAGGTCACCCCTCCACAGGCGCAGAGGCCCGACGGAGTTCGGGCCTACCGCCGGGGCAAGATGGCGAATGCTACCGCGACCCTATCTTGCCCCTCCTTGGCGGAGGACTGCTCACGGGGGGGTTTTAGTGGGTTCGAGTCCCACACATCCCCTTCCACCACCCCCGTGGCGGAAGGGCAGTGCGAAGGCATTTCCCCCAAAAAAAAAATAGCAAGGAATCCTAAAGAAATAAGCACTTAAATAATTTACATAATTATATAAAATAATTCACTTCCTTGAGTAATTTGTATGTGTTGGTGTATTTTAGGTTTTCTATAGGCAATGTATTTTAGTTGATGACTTCTCCTTCAAGCTAGCTTGAAAGCATGATCTTAATCAATGATGGCCGAGCGGTGATAGCTATGGACTGCTGTGCCGCAGGTCCCTGGTTCGATCCCCACCGCCGGCTTGAGCTTCACCACATGGTGGAAGGGCATTTTGCCATTGCCCGCCTGGCTAGGTACCACCCTCAAGTAGAAAATCTGTCGCCAAGCACCTAACGGTGCGTTCCGGCAGCAGTGCAATTCGTGCCTTGTGATGAAATGCATCTATTATAGTGTTATTACTACTACTACTATATAGATATAGTGTTATCTGGCAGAGCTTAGTTGGTTTAATATCAGGTTGACCTCGAGTTTGTTCCATCATAATAATAAAAAAAATCATAAATTATATGACCCATTGTCAAGGATTATGATTCCCCCAGACATACTTATTTTGAAATTGTTTTGGGCTACCAGATAACCCAGTCAAACACAAACAATACTGTTGATAAAAAAAATCAAAAAAGGGATAGTTATTTGAAGCAGTGATAGCTCAGTGGCATTGGCTATGGACTGCCGCGCAGCAGGTCCATGGTTCACCGCATGGTGGTAGGGCATTTTGCGGCAGCCCGCCTGGCTTGGCAAGTAGGAAATCTGTCGCCAAACACCTTACGGTGTGTTCCAGCAGCTGTCAGCCAGTAATTCTAGGGTAAGCCTGTTAACACCTTAGACCACATCATCACTTACCATCAGATGAGATTGTGGTCAAAGGCTTACCTATCAGCAATAAAAAATATTTTAGTTGTGCTATAGGTGAGACCATCTTTTGGAATTCATTTTAAGTTCAGATGTTTGACTAAGAATTACTTTAGGATTTATAAATACAACACAATTACAAACGTTAAAAGAAAGAAACTCACTGAATGACTTGTGGTTCATCAGGAGCACATATATTAGACACACCCTTGTCTGGCGGTGCTACAGCACAGTATTGTAGACCTGTATACGTCTTCCATAGGAGATGTTTTCTGTAGTACTTGAGCCTGCAACAATAATTACAAGTTACATAGATTGTCTCTTAAACCCTTACGTATCTCGTGCAACCGATATCGTCCATTAAGGAATGAATTTCAATGGTTATCAATGGATTAAGAATAATAAAATAAAACCGGTCAAGTGCAAGTCTGACTCCCGTGAGGTGTCGGGCTAGAAAGTCACCCTTGCTACCTGTGGGTGTCGTAAGAGGCGGCTAAAGGTAAAATACCAGAAGGTGGGCAGCAGCGCTTTCTGAGGAACTGATATCTTGCTGCGATTTCCAAGACGCCTGCCAAGCGTGGGGATTATGGCAAATCCCGCCTTAATGGGTGAGGCTGTGTTCAGCCGTAGACAATCCGGCTGATTCAGTACAGCAAGTCTGACTCTCACACCGATGATTCCGTACCAACACAAAATGTACCTACGATAAATTCGTTATTTTTTCACGAAACTCGAAGTCCTAGCGGGAGTTCGAGCCGCATTTGAAAGATTTTTATAATTTGACTATTGCATCAAATTATAATAAACATAGGAAGGTTTTGAAGCTTCTATATTTTATGTCTTTCCGTAGAACAAAAACAAAACACTGGTCAAGTGCGAGTCGAGCCTCGCTTTATTCGAGTACCGCATTGCAATGCAACATCCCATAAAATAATTTGTTGGTTTTAACATGCGTCATATTCACAGCTTCAAAACTACATCTTAAATCAGAGTTGTCAGAATTTATTAATATCAGATTCCTAACTAGTTTACTTTTTGATATCGACCATGCAACTAACATTATTTGATTTTTGTGGGCACCTCATCTCCTGAAAAATATATTCCTAGAGATTTTATTCAATTTATAGTCCAACATTCATGCATGGGTCAAAATTCTACTCAAATCATACAACATTCAGGTTTGTAACTCATTTCGTTTCGAGACCTGTGTTATATTCTATATGGAGACCATATGTATTGAATTTTTATTCTCCTCTCGTAAGGGAATACAACAAAATCTAATTGTATGATGAATTTTTGCTTATTTAGCCAGGTCTAGGATCGTCCAAGGGTTGGCAAACTGAGAGGGAATTTTGATAAGTTATTTGATCATTATTAATAAAAAATTGTAAAATGTCCCAAAGTTGGTAATTATAGGTAAGTTGGAAATATATAGGTAAGTGTTAGTATTTATTTAGGTATGAGAAAAAGAAAAATCGGAACCAAATGCGAACACTGGTAAGTATAACAATAAACTGTTGCTATCACTCGGTACCTACTATGCCGATTCAAAACACCCTGATCACACACTTTCATGGTCCTGACTTCCACAAATTATTTAAAATTTGAAAGTGTTAGAAGTTCCGTTTTATTATTATTTATTTAGTAAATATAATAAAATAATACAAGCTGCGCGCAGTATAGTGTTTAATTCGGCCACAAAAGTCGCGATGGTTAAGAGGCATTTCACATTTTAATGCGGTATACGAAGATTTAAAGCGCTTAATTTACTATCATAGGAAATATCTACAAGTTGTTTAATAATTGATAAAAATAGAATAATCTGTTCTCTTTTCAGTTAATGTACCAGATTTACAAACATAACATTAATTATTTTGTAGTGACCAATCTCCCGCACCTTGTTTTACGAATTGAAGTACACATAGCCAACTTCAGAGTTATATCTCTTGTATAAAGATTCATCAAATTAACTAAAAAAAGAAAACTGTGCATCAGGCATATAATCTTGTTGACACATAGTGTACTAGAATATCGCTAATTAATCGTCATTTTAGAAAAAAAAATAAAGATCTTGCGCCAATTTCCACGAATTATATCAGCAGTTTACCACCATATATTGCGTTTAATAAAGTGTAATTCCAAACATATATTATATAAAAAGAAAGTTCATTCTTTAATTAATCTGATCTTGAATAAATTGTGATATTAACTCTGTTTTGTGAGACAAGAAAAAATATTTAACATAACTCGAAATGCACATAAATTGAAATGTACAAGCGCGAGGCGATCAGTACCGCGCGAGCGCCCATCGAGGTAGGACCTGTGTTCGTTTTCCTTGCCCTGACGTCTCGTACGCGGAACGCTTAGATGCAAGTTTATAGTGCGACCACAGAGTTTTGATCATGTCGATATTTTTTTTAAGTAACAGACAATACTATAGGTACTTTATTTTTGTTGTCCATAATATAAGTATTGTTGTCTTGTTAAGTAACTACATCTTTAGTTTCTGTTCATCCAATGTATTAAAAAAAGGAAACGTCACAATTATGCAGCCTTATACAGCGTTATTGGAAAAATGCTAACAACCTCACAGGGTTGACTTTTTCTTTTTGGTCTGCTAGTATTTATATTATTCTAGTTTAAATTAGTAACTCACTATAACTTTTGTTTTAGGAGGATTAGATGACAGGCGAATAATTGATTTCCAATATTTTTGGATTCAGTTAATGTCTATAAGTGAACACAGCGATAAGTTCAGCTGGATATTAAACTACCTTCTATTGAAAATTTGTACAAACCGGCCTCCCGGCTTTTCCATCATTTGTACAAACCGGGATACCAGTTAGCGGTCGATAGTCGTATTTACAAATTTACCATAAATCTGCGTAAGTCCGACTTTCTAAACCAAAAATCTGAAATAATACAGGTGTATAAATTACATGTAAATAATAATATCAAAGAAGGACCAAAGCCGTAGGTGGTATAGTTTTTCAGAAAAAATAATTGCTCTCCAATACAGTTTTCCCGCCAAAGTTCTTAAAACAATTGGGTTGTTTTAATTTTGTTACTTTAAAATATTTGGCGTAAAAATCTGTAACAATTCATGGCTAAAGAACAAGAGTAAATTATCATATTAAAAGAAGATCGAAGTTCTAGGTGAGTTAGCTACGAAAAAATAGAAATAGCAATCAATTACTATTTTGTCGTGTGTTCAAACCCCATTTCCAGTATTTTTTTGTATAAAAAGGTAAATGATAATACACCTTTTTTCTATAGAGGAAATAGTGAGCATAAGAGTATATAGTGAGGATTGCATTGGTACCAAGAAGTATATACATACATACATAAAATCACGCCTCTTTCCCGAAGGGGTAGGCAGAGACCACGGATTTCCACTTACTACGATCCTGACATATCTCTTTCGCTTCATCTATACTCATCAATCCTTTCATACATAAGCGTCGGTTTAGGGTACTTTTGACCTGGCCTTTTTTCAGAACGTCTTCAATCTGATTTAGGAAGTATATATATGTTGATTATAGATTGCATCAAAGATATTCGATTTAAAAACAAAAAAACCTCAAAATCTGTAAATATATATTTACATTTCGCTGTTTGGTCTACTCAAACTAAATGGATGAAAATGTTATTTTTTTAATGGTGTAGGTGATATATTATGGTATGGGAATATGAGGGTGACATGTTAAAGTAATGGAAAACCAAAAACGTCATGGGACGTTTGTGGTTGGTACTAAGTTGTTTTCCGGATGCACAGAAAAATAAACCTCAATCCTATGCATGGTCATTATGACAGACAGTGTTAACGACTGGATATAGATACTGAAGAGTGTGAACGAGGAAAACAGCAATTTTTGGAAAATTTAAAAGAAAGAGCTTTTAGTCCGCAGCTTTTAATCAATGCCGTTACATCAAATATTTATATAATTTTAAGCCGTATAATTTTTTAATTATTTAAGTTTTTTGTTACAATAAATGATTCAAACATATCTATTTTTTATTCATCAAGGATGAAATTTAAATAAAAGATTCACGATGCAGGTTGACTATTTAATGTACATGCCTACTTCTTTTCTATAACATTAGCAAGTAATCGACAAGAAATTGATTATTTACTCATGTCAATCACACAATTTTTAAATTCGCAACTTAGATTTCTTTATTAATGAGTGCTAGTATCAAAATATGTTACTCACAGTCACGCTATTCCGTCGTCACTTCTTCCGCTTGTGTAAGCGATGCGCTGGCATTTACCTAAACTTCAGTAGCGTGATTTTGTGAAATGGCTCTTAATAGTGACATTTTAATGATCATTTATCAGGTCATCGAAGTATGAGACTTATTCACAGACGACAGAATGAACTACTACCGTCAGTACTATGACTTATTGGCAAATACTTTTTCAACTCAGCAGCTCAAACATGCATGTTTCGTTGCTGGAACGGTAAGTAAACTGCGATTTGGCTTTATAGAAAGAGACATAATAAAATTACATACTTACATCAAGTTTTTAGGTTTTACCGGGTAGTAGGTCTAAGAGACCTATGGCAAGTAAAATCGGGAATCGGGGAGCTCTTTAGCAAGAGTCCGTCTTGGTGGTTATCACCGCAATATCCGGTATTTTGCCTCGACTAAGACTAAGACTTAACATCGAGTGACGATCGCAGTGCAGTGTCATGCAGAACGAAGACAGCAAACCGCGACTGTAATTGACAGACGTGACGCTTACCATCAGGTCTCGTCTAAAACTCATTACATAAAAGTAAAGGTCGCTTCACTTTTCGAATAGATCATGCCCGTGGGGTGCCGGGGTAGAATGTCACCCCCCATCTCTACCCGTGAGTGTCGTAAGAGGCGACTAAGGGTAACACACCAGAAGGTGGGCAGCAGCGTTTTCTGAAGAACTGATATCTCCCACTGCGTTCCGCAAGACGCCTGCCAAGCGTGGGGATCCCCCCATAATGGGGGAGGCTGTGTTCAGCAGTGGACAATCCGGTTGATACAATACAGTAATACCCTCATTGGACCTGTGTGGTAGATTATGATGAGATAAGAAAAATGGACAAAGATCAGCTCAGATCAGATTTCTTGTTTGGGAATTACAACATTGAACCTACTTGAAGGTGGAGAAAACAATGCAGTGCTGAATGCTGATTATTACTCCATTCCCAAACAAGAAATGCAACAAAACGTTTTTACAGTAGAATCGGTGACTACATCATTTAGTATTCTAGTTAAGAGTGTACTGTGAAAAATGTGATTATTACTAAACCCTTTACAGCTAGATAAATTAACACGTAGATACAGCGGAGTAGGGTAACTCAGTTCATTCATAACTTTGCTGCGTGACTAATATTTTGCTATTGATGAGTCGCTAGTAAAATGTTACCGATGTAGATGTAGTATGTGCCTACTTCTTACACGCATTGTTATAGTATCAGCATCCGACCTTAGAAAATTGCATCACATGCATAATAATTTAATTTTCACCTCGCAAGCTAAGAAAGGTTTTGTTTATCGTTAAAAATCTGTGTGGAACTAAATTAGAACATTTAGGGCCTGTTTCAGAATGTTCGAGTAAGTTCCGGTTATACTACCCAGAACATAAAATAACAGATCCCCAGTGATCGCGATTTTTTGAAGCAGTGATTGGCTATGGACTGCCGCGCAGCAGGTCCATGGTTCGAATCCCGCCACGGGCTTAGCTTCACCGCATGGTGGAAGGGCATTTTGCGAATGCCCGCCTGGCTAGCGACCACCCTCAAGTAGAAAATCTACCGCCAAGTACCTAACGGTGTGTTCCGGCAGAAGTCCTTGAGAGCCAATTCTAGGTTAGCCTGAACAACATCTTCGACCACATCGTCACTTACCATCAGATGAGATAATGGTCAAAGTCTAACCTTTAAGGAAAAAAATATAATATTATCGCTGCGAGCGTGAGAATATTTTTTTCTTCGTATTTAAAACATCAACTCTCAACCGGCCTCCCGGCTTTTCCATCATTTGTACAAACCGGGATACCAGTTAGCGGTCGATAGTCGTATTTACAAATTTACCATAAATCTGCGTAAGTCCGACTTTCTAAACCAAAAATCTGAAATAATACAGGTGTATAAATTACATGTAAATAATAATATCAAAGAAGGACCAAAGCCGTAGGTGGTATAGTTTTTCAGAAAAAATAATTGCTCTCCAATACAGTTTTCCCGCCAAAGTTCTTAAAACAATTGGGTTGTTTTAATTTTGTTACTTTAAAATATTTGGCGTAAAAATCTGTAACAATTCATGGCTAAAGAACAAGAGTAAATTATCATATTAAAAGAAGATCGAAGTTCTAGGTGAGTTAGCTACGAAAAAATAGAAATAGCAATCAATTACTATTTTGTCGTGTGTTCAAACCCCATTTCCAGTATTTTTTTGTATAAAAAGGTAAATGATAATACACCTTTTTTCTATAGAGGAAATAGTGAGCATAAGAGTATATAGTGAGGATTGCATTGGTACCAAGAAGTATATACATACATACATAAAATCACGCCTCTTTCCCGAAGGGGTAGGCAGAGACCACGGATTTCCACTTACTACGATCCTGACATATCTCTTTCGCTTCATCTATACTCATCAATCCTTTCATACATAAGCGTCGGTTTAGGGTACTTTTGACCTGGCCTTTTTTCAGAACGTCTTCAATCTGATTTAGGAAGTATATATATGTTGATTATAGATTGCATCAAAGATATTCGATTTAAAAACAAAAAAACCTCAAAATCTGTAAATATATATTTACATTTCGCTGTTTGGTCTACTCAAACTAAATGGATGAAAATGTTATTTTTTTAATGGTGTAGGTGATATATTATGGTATGGGAATATGAGGGTGACATGTTAAAGTAATGGAAAACCAAAAACGTCATGGGACGTTTGTGGTTGGTACTAAGTTGTTTTCCGGATGCACAGAAAAATAAACCTCAATCCTATGCATGGTCATTATGACAGACAGTGTTAACGACTGGATATAGATACTGAAGAGTGTGAACGAGGAAAACAGCAATTTTTGGAAAATTTAAAAGAAAGAGCTTTTAGTCCGCAGCTTTTAATCAATGCCGTTACATCAAATATTTATATAATTTTAAGCCGTATAATTTTTTAATTATTTAAGTTTTTTGTTACAATAAATGATTCAAACATATCTATTTTTTATTCATCAAGGATGAAATTTAAATAAAAGATTCACGATGCAGGTTGACTATTTAATGTACATGCCTACTTCTTTTCTATAACATTAGCAAGTAATCGACAAGAAATTGATTATTTACTCATGTCAATCACACAATTTTTAAATTCGCAACTTAGATTTCTTTATTAATGAGTGCTAGTATCAAAATATGTTACTCACAGTCACGCTATTCCGTCGTCACTTCTTCCGCTTGTGTAAGCGATGCGCTGGCATTTACCTAAACTTCAGTAGCGTGATTTTGTGAAATGGCTCTTAATAGTGACATTTTAATGATCATTTATCAGGTCATCGAAGTATGAGACTTATTCACAGACGACAGAATGAACTACTACCGTCAGTACTATGACTTATTGGCAAATACTTTTTCAACTCAGCAGCTCAAACATGCATGTTTCGTTGCTGGAACGGTAAGTAAACTGCGATTTGGCTTTATAGAAAGAGACATAATAAAATTACATACTTACATCAAGTTTTTAGGTTTTACCGGGTAGTAGGTCTAAGAGACCTATGGCAAGTAAAATCGGGAATCGGGGAGCTCTTTAGCAAGAGTCCGTCTTGGTGGTTATCACCGCAATATCCGGTATTTTGCCTCGACTAAGACTAAGACTTAACATCGAGTGACGATCGCAGTGCAGTGTCATGCAGAACGAAGACAGCAAACCGCGACTGTAATTGACAGACGTGACGCTTACCATCAGGTCTCGTCTAAAACTCATTACATAAAAGTAAAGGTCGCTTCACTTTTCGAATAGATCATGCCCGTGGGGTGCCGGGGTAGAATGTCACCCCCCATCTCTACCCGTGAGTGTCGTAAGAGGCGACTAAGGGTAACACACCAGAAGGTGGGCAGCAGCGTTTTCTGAAGAACTGATATCTCCCACTGCGTTCCGCAAGACGCCTGCCAAGCGTGGGGATCCCCCCATAATGGGGGAGGCTGTGTTCAGCAGTGGACAATCCGGTTGATACAATACAGTAATACCCTCATTGGACCTGTGTGGTAGATTATGATGAGATAAGAAAAATGGACAAAGATCAGCTCAGATCAGATTTCTTGTTTGGGAATTACAACATTGAACCTACTTGAAGGTGGAGAAAACAATGCAGTGCTGAATGCTGATTATTACTCCATTCCCAAACAAGAAATGCAACAAAACGTTTTTACAGTAGAATCGGTGACTACATCATTTAGTATTCTAGTTAAGAGTGTACTGTGAAAAATGTGATTATTACTAAACCCTTTACAGCTAGATAAATTAACACGTAGATACAGCGGAGTAGGGTAACTCAGTTCATTCATAACTTTGCTGCGTGACTAATATTTTGCTATTGATGAGTCGCTAGTAAAATGTTACCGATGTAGATGTAGTATGTGCCTACTTCTTACACGCATTGTTATAGTATCAGCATCCGACCTTAGAAAATTGCATCACATGCATAATAATTTAATTTTCACCTCGCAAGCTAAGAAAGGTTTTGTTTATCGTTAAAAATCTGTGTGGAACTAAATTAGAACATTTAGGGCCTGTTTCAGAATGTTCGAGTAAGTTCCGGTTATACTACCCAGAACATAAAATAACAGATCCCCAGTGATCGCGATTTTTTGAAGCAGTGATTGGCTATGGACTGCCGCGCAGCAGGTCCATGGTTCGAATCCCGCCACGGGCTTAGCTTCACCGCATGGTGGAAGGGCATTTTGCGAATGCCCGCCTGGCTAGCGACCACCCTCAAGTAGAAAATCTACCGCCAAGTACCTAACGGTGTGTTCCGGCAGAAGTCCTTGAGAGCCAATTCTAGGTTAGCCTGAACAACATCTTCGACCACATCGTCACTTACCATCAGATGAGATAATGGTCAAAGTCTAACCTTTAAGGAAAAAAATATAATATTTTCGCTGCGAGCGTGAGAATATTTTTTTCTTCGTATTTAAAACATCAACTCTCGGAATTGATAAAATTAATCATTTCATTTCATGACTCCTGCCTGGCTGTAAATTGTACCTAATGATATGTTTCTCTTTTACAAAATTTCACCAAAATTGGTTCAGTAGTGTTTGCGATATGCGGAACACACAGACGGACTTATTAAATACGTGAACAAATATGAAGTCCTACTTTTGGCTGTAGATGGTAGGTATCTACCTAATAATAATATGGTGTGTACATAGAGTAAGTTAGACTTTTGCAAAATTTTATAGAAATTGGTTCAGTGATTTTGCCTATATTCTGAATAAGTTATAGGCAAGTAGGTACTCTTGCCTATTTTTATATTGGATTACATGATTGGGAAGTATGTAACTTTTTTTAACTACCTGTCTATGCCTACTAAAAGTTAATGGTTGTTAGTTGCGATACTTAGTTAAATATAGCCTACAATACACACACAGATTTTCTATCATTTCAAATTTTCTACATACAGAATAATGTAGAAAATTTGCCAGATTTTACTAATTATCTGTCAATTATTCAAAGTTTAATTGAAAATATTAATGTAAATGTTGCAATAGCTTTGGGCGATTATAATGCCAATACGAACACGTTATTTGAGAATGAATTAGCGAAATTTTGTGATGAAAATGACTTGATTTATGTAGACAAAGACTTTTTTAGAAATAGTGATGGAATTTTTACCTACGTTAGTTATGCTCACGGATCGAAGAGCTGGCTAGACCATTGCATAGCTACCCGTCTGGCTTGGTCGGCAATATCAAATGTTTACGTTATAACAGATGTGTTTTGGTCGGATCACAGGCCACTGGCAGTGGAGTTTAATTTTGGTAACATATCTGTCAACAGAGTAGATAAAGACTATTGTCCTAATAACGTAAATCGCATCCATTGGGGTAAAAGAAGTGGCGTAGACATCGAGTTCTATATGTCTCGCTGTAGTGAATACCTATCTCGTCTTAACTGGAACCTATTGCGTCAAATGGGTACGTGTAATAACTGTGCCGTAGAAACTCACAATGAGGTGTTATCTAGATTTTATAAGGAATTTATCAGTATCTTGCAGAGTGCTGCGGCAGCCGGCAGTGATCGCTTGGTTTATAGGCATAATCGTAAACCGGTCCCGGGCTGGAACCAGTACGTAAAAACCGCATACGATGTTGCTAAGTCTCACTATCTTGCATGGATTGATGCTGGAGCTCCAAGTTCCGGTCATTACTTTGAATTAATGAAACAAAGTAGATCTGTTTTTAAAGGACGTCTTAAATGGTGTCAAAAAAACGAAAACCAAATTTTACTAGACAAGGTTAGTAGTGCTTGTTCAAAAAAGAATTTCCGTAAATTTTGGCAAGAGACATCTAAGTTATGCAATACCAAATGTGGTGCTCCAGCGTCAGTGGATGGGGAAAGTGACAGTAAGAAAATTGCAGAAAGCTTTAAGCAAAGATTTTTGATTGCTGCTTCGAGCTCGGGACATGCGGACCAAGCGTCCATCGAGGATGACCCTTGTTGTCTTAATACGGAGGCATACACACATCTCGATGAGCGTCTGGTATATGATACCATTAAAAGTATGCCTATGGGAAAAGCTGTCGGCTACGATCATATTGGTGTTGAGCACCTACGTTTCGGAGGTCCATGGGTGGTAGTATTCCTCTCGGTGTTTTTCAATGCCTGCATCAGACATGCTTTCTTACCCTCCGACCTGTTACGTTCAGTGGTATCCCCAATAGTAAAAAGTAAGACTGAGAGTGCATCAGTAGGCTCTAATTACCGCCCTATTTCGATTGCTACAACGTGTTCAAAAATCATTGATTCTATAATGTTAAAATTATTATCAAAACACATCGAAATAAGTGACGCACAGTTCGGTTTCAAAGAAAAAAGTTCAACGTCAATGGCTATATTCACTTTAAAACAAATAGTTGACTACTATGTAAATAGGAAAACTAAAATGTATGCATGCTTCCTTGATTTAAGCAGGGCTTTTGACCGAGTCGACTATCGGATTTTGTGGGACAAACTCCGAGGCGTGGGTGTTCCTAATGACATTTTAAATCTGCTTAGATACTGGTACAATTCACAGGTTAACGTAGTTCGCTGGCGTGACTCATACTCTGACGAGTATGTATTGCCGTGCGGAGTGAGGCAGGGGGGCCTCACCTCCCCCTTGCTTTTCAATTTTTATGTAAACGCGCTGATAGGCTATAGGGCTCAGCAAAACCGGCGTTGGCTGCTCCATTGGTCAGAAAATCATGAATAACTTAAGTTACGCTGACGATATGGTTTTGTTGGCCCCCTCGATCAACGCCATGCGAATATTGCTATCTACATGTGAGAAATATGCACGGGAACATAACTTAGTATATAACACGGAAAAGTCAATGGCGATGGTTTTTGGAGCTACCCCGAAAGATAATACTCCCCTACCACTTTACTTGGACGGAAACACTCTGAGATATGTTACTTCCTTCAAATATCTAGGTCACATAATCACCAGTGACCTGAGAGACGACCATGACATTGACAGAGAGAGACGATCTCTTGCCGTTCGAGCAAACATGCTAGGCAGAAGATTTAATAATTGCTCACGGGAGGCGAAAATTTTATTATTTAAAACATATTGTACGGCACTGTATACGCCCCATTTATGGTTTAGCTATAAAGCTGAAAGTTACCGCACTTTCAAAGTGCAATATAATGATTCGTTTCGCATCTTGTTTCGCCTCCCGCGGTATTGCAGTGCGTCTGCGATGTTCGCTGAAGCTCGTGTGCCGGCTCTCGATGGACTGATACGGCATCGCATTGCCAGATTTAGAGACTCACTTTTTAGGTCTGGCAATGCTCTTGTCAAAACTATAACATGTGTCTGTCATAATTTTTTAAAATTTTGTTCTAAGATGTTGAGCACTAATAAATTTTATTGATTTGTCCTAATTTAATTTGACATGGTATAATTTTGACTATTTGTAATTTTGTTTATCGTGTACATGTATTATTATTATTAATGGACCTTATACGATGTCTGACAATAAATAAATTTAATTTAATTTAATACGAAAACTTTATTGTCACCAACATATATGCTTGTGACAATCTTTTTTAGATAAGGCAGTTAACATACATAGGTACACTAGTGCTAGGTTAGTTTATTTCGCATACTTCCACAGTATTATGCCGTAAGGTGTATTGCTGTGGGGAGCTGCTGCTGAGATAGAGACAATATTTATATTATAAAAGCGTGCTATTCGAGCCATATATGAAATGGATACTGTTGAAAGTCTGAGGGACCTTTTTATAAAAATATATATATTAACTTTACCGAGTCTGTAATCTGTATATATTTGAAAATATTATGCACGTTTGTAAAAACTAAAACGGTTTAATTTAAAAGTAAATTTAAATTGAACAGTGACAATTAAGATTACAACCATAGGAATAAAGATAATATAGCGGTGCTCAGTTTTAGATTAGCAAAGACAAATAAAAGGTCCTTCTTGTATGAATGAAAGGGGTGATATAGAATTGATGATTCATCTTTACTATAAATACCAAGCTTGGCCAAGTTTCTCACCAAGCTGGGAAAAACGCCTTAATCCTCATAGAAGAGAAGTCATCTGCTTACGGGGAATCTGCCCTGGAAACCCATGGTTTACAAATTGCATGGCGTACTCAAGCAAGGCAGAGAGTGGTGTTTTTTATTTTACATATATAGTCATAAGTTTGAGGCTTAAATTTGGGTGGCCGTTATATAGATTGTAGCATCCGTTTACTGTGAAGTCAACATGTTTTATTTTAGTTCTTTTTATCTACGATGCTATTAAGGCTCATTTCATGTCATGCATATTTTCGCGCGGATCCGGTTCGCATGCGGGTGACAGCACGCTACTGGTCACTCGCAGGACAAAAAAGGACGTAGAATCAAGGATCAGGAAAAAAAGAACTCGCAGTCTATCGCTGTGTAAGCACTGACCGGCTCCTCCGTCTCATGGGATAGAAGGGACGAGTAGGCAGTTCACTTATATCTTAATATCAGTATACATATCTTAATATCAGTTCCTCAGAAGGTGCTACCCTTCTGGTACACGCCTCTTACGACACCCACGACGTAAGACACTCAGGGTGACATTTTAGCCTGGCACCCCCCAGCATGTCGGACTTGCGTGCAGAAGGATTCACAGTATTACCTATTTGCTTCCTTTCCTGTTTACTATGAGCAAGTCACGCTGCCGCCGCAGGCCACACGGCTCTTTCGTATAGTTATAAAATTTTACTGTACACAATATTTTCTGAGACATACTCGTAAGTACAAGTAAGTCTGGTAAAGGAAGTTCGACTTCTACTTATATATTTTTCGCAATATCGTTTTAAAAAGTATGACCATAATATCCCTCATCCCTTTCATTTGTTAGTCACCTGAGGTATTTGATAAGATTGTAAGATATTATGATGGAAATCGTATCAGTTTTGTCTTTTCTTTAAGTTACACATTATTGGTATTCTATTTGTGCATACAGAATACCTATAATGTGATCAATCAAACAATTCTATCTGTCCACTAGGTTTGGAATAAAACAGGCCGGGGTTGCGGCTGCGACAGAGAGCCATATGCGCGAATAATGCTATGAAGGTTCCGTGTTTCATCAGATGTAGGGAACCGAAAAGGATATATGCGCAGTCTTATTAACTGAGATCTTTAACAGCCACTGTCGGCTTAGCCACTGCCGGTAAATAATGCTTACTCACTCACCCTTCATATAAAAGAGCCATTATGAATATCGCGAAGAATGAACCGACGAATTCTCCCACTTCCGTCACGTTCCACCACGAGAACAGAATAACCTCCGAGACACCGCCGTGAAACTGAAATTACAAATAGTTGTTAGAACTTAAGTCTACACTGTGATTTAGGACAAAAAACTGAAATAGGTATTAAATAATATAAATAATTAAAAAAACCTACACTAAACAAACGGAAACAATATTGAGAATCCCGCTAAGTTTAGTTGCAAACGTAACCCATGAATTTTCTTTCGGCTTATATAATTTGCAATGGGGTCCAACCTGCTACTTAAACATAAGATACATACATAAAAACATCCTTTCCTAGGCTATCGCACAGTAACTTTTTTCATAGACATAAAATAACAAATTAATAAGGAAATAAAACAAAACTTAAACAAATTGAGCGAGGAATGTGTGCGATACGGTGTAGCGCTTACTCACACAGCTGAAAAAGACCGCTACGCATCTTCGCACCGCTCAGCTACACTGTTCCACAGCTTCGCTATATACGCACCCTCGCACCGCTCATGTTCCTCGCACAGCTTTGGTAGATACACAGCCTGCCCTCATCAAGCTGATCATATTTAGCTTGTCGCACACATAAGGCACATAATAAAAAGTTCTACGTACGGCTTGTACGCACCGCACTGGTCTTATCAGCCCTAAAAGCCGTAAAACAATGAAGCGATACACTTTAAGCTGACGCATCTGTTAGCTCTTAATAATATGCTCACTGTTATTCGTTACAATTTGTAGATAGATATTATAGTAAACACCACAGACCTATATACCTATAGTGTAGATGACGCCAGTGTATGTAGATCGCGTGGCAAATAATGTGCTAAAAGGGAGAGCAATCTCCTTTGATTTAGTTGCGATCTATCGAAATCGTTATCAAGCGTTAATCAAAATTTTAATACAAGCCTAAATGGGTCGTATCGAACTGTAAAATGTCCACATAAAATTAGAAATTCCCAAAAAAAGTTAGCGGAGATAATGGAAACGTTTCGCTTTTCATAGGTAGAAAAAAAGTGGCACGCTTGGATTCTATTCATATGGTGCGACAGGCTTTATCTATTTCAAACTATGTCTGTGGTTATCACCGTTCTGCGTGACACTGCATTGCCTTCACCACTCCGATAAAAAATTTAGTTCTTATGTTTCGTTTGACCAATCATTTCACTTATCACCAAGTAGTAAGAATAGAAGTATGCAAACACAACTGCGTGTTTACGCTGAAACACAGTAGTGTTTGCTGAGAGGCAGTAGCACTGCGGTTGTACCCAACAAGACGGTCACCTACTCAAGGGAGGCCTATACCTGGTAAAACCTAAGTCCCGACTTTCAATAAATAAATATTTGAATTTGCAATCAGTAATGACACTTACGGTCATAGACATCATGTGGCCGGCGCCGTGTCCTTGATGGCCGCTGTCACGAAGAGCTTCATGTCCTCCGTGACCTCCCATCATGTCAGGTGAGTAGTTCAAGCTGCTCTCTACACTACTGGAATTAAGACTCTGAAAATGAATAATACATACTGGATAACTAAATATTTTATTGATTTAGTAATACAAAAGCTGCTTAGACAAGAGCCTTCCCTTAAGGGGCTAATTAATGTAAATATGCAGGTATTTTTTTGGCTTTGACCTTTGCGAATTGGGTGAGACGAACTGTTAGCGCCATCTAGCGAGAAGGCGCAGCTACTCTTTGAATGATAGCGTAATCCGTCTGTCAGTCCAATCTTTAAATATTGGACACTTTGAAGCAGTGATGGCTCAGTGGCATTAGCTATGGACTGCCTAGCCGCAGGTGCATAGTTCGAATCCCGCCGCGGGCTTGAACTTAACCGCATGGTGGAGGGGCATTTTGGAAATGCTCATCTGGCTAACGACCACCCTTAAGTAGAAAATCTGTCACTAAGGACCTAACGTTGTGTTTCTGCAGCTGTCCTTGAGAGCCAGTAATACTAGGTTAAGCCTGTTAATACCTTCCACCACGTCATCACTTACCATCAGGTGAGATTCGGGTCAAAGACTTACTTATCAGCAATAAAAAAAATCTTTAAATAATAGTTCTGTATTTATAAATAGGTAATAGGTATCCGGTTGAAACTTGCACAGAATATGCGATAGTATGTCGGATTGCATAATAAATAATTACAATAACAAAAAATAAGTGGGGACCCCTACAAGCAACGGGATTTATATAACGATTGTTTTCTTTTCGCTCCATCGTAAAAACCAACAATACATACAAGTGTCATACTTGTTATGAAAGTAGTCCAATAAGTGTCTAACGAACAACAATAAATAATGAAATCGACCAAGTTGTTATATTAGCGGAATCCGCCTAAGGACATCGAACTGAATAAAGAATAAAAAAACCTGTCCTGTCCTGTCACGGTCGCCAATTTTGTTGAGTATTATACCTTTTATTGAATGAATACGCTGGAGTTGGTATAATACTGTTTTTAATTATAAAAATGATGTACAATAATGAATAACAACTTTCGTGGAGTTAATCACAGCTGTCAAAAATAGTTCTTCTCTTGGCCAGCAGGGGCGCAGCTAGACTAGTGCGCGGTATTTGAATATCTTAGTTAGCTAAATGTTTGTATTAACAACCTCCGCCTTCTTGAAAAGTTGAATTTCTCTCAGCCCTTTATATTCTTTACAGTTGTGATATTATGATTAGTCTAGCAACGGGCAAATTTTGTTTATAGCTCGACGTACGATTCCCTTGCTGGTTTTAATGTCTGCTACTCTGCAGGCTCCATCGGGTCCAGGAAAAACTTCAACAATACGACCTAATGGCCATTTCAATGGTGGATTTGCTTCATCTCTGATTAACACCAACTGATCAGTCTTGATGTCAGGGTATCTGTTCTTCCATTTCAATCGCTGCTGCAGTTCACATATGTATTCACTGCTCCAACGGCTCCAGAAGTGTTGTCGCGCTTGCTCTATACGGGCGTATCGATGCAATCGATCTGGATTAACCTCTTGCAAGTTAGGCGCTGGCAGTGATATAAGGGGTCTCCCTATGAGGAAGTGCCCAGGTGTCAAAGGACAAAGATCATTTGGATCAGGGGAAAGAGGGACTAGCGGCCTCGAGTTTAAAATAGCCTCTATTTGGCAAAATAGTGTTGCAAGCTCTTCAAAGGTAAAATGCGCATTACCTGCAACCTTTTTCATATGTGATTTAGCTAATTTTACCGAAGCTTCATTTAATCCTCTAAAATTAGGCGCGTACGCCGGTGAAAAGTTAAATTTGATGCCTTCATCAATGAAATCTGGCACAGCATCAGAACAATTCTTTATAAGAGCAGAAATTTCGCGGTTCGCACCAACGAAATTGGTGCCATTGTCACAAAATATCTCACGAGGCTTACCTCGGCGAGATATAAAGCGACGCAAGGCCAATATAAAAGCTTCTGTGGTCAAATCGCTTACTAATTCGAGATTAACCGCTTTAACCTTAAAACAAATGAACACACAGAGATAACATTTTATTAGCCTGGCGCCGCGGCCCTTTTTATTTAAGATCATAAAAGGTCCCGCATAATCTGTTCCTACCACTTCAAACGGAAACCCTGGTGTTACTCTTTGAGATGGTAAAGTTCCCATTATCTGTTTGGCAACTGCTCCTTTCAGTCGTTTGCAAATTAAACAACATCTGCAAACTCGTCTCGCTAAAACTCTCCCGCCAATAGGCCAATATTGTTCACGCACGACTGAGAGGAGCAGTTGTGGTCCTGCATGCATCAACTTGGTGTGATAGTACCTCATTAATAATAATGTAAAATGATGTTTGTTGTCTAAAACAATTGGATGTTTCTTATCAAAATCGTAATTAGATTGATCTATCCTTCCACCAACACGAATCAACCCTGTCTCTTTCTCTACGATTGGAGTTAAGTTGTGTAATACCGGGAAATTCTTAAAGTTATTGTCAAAATTAGGAAAACTCTCGTGTTGTGACATTTGAGCTAGCTTGGACTCTGAACTTTCTAATTCAGTTACAGTCAAAGGCCCCGTCTTCTTACTACTCATACAGTTATTGATAAATCTATAAACATAAGCTAGTATCCTACGTAATTTCAAAAAACTAGAATACCGCTCGAATTCAATTATTGACTTCTGAGGCGTACTAACGTTACTAACATGAACGCGTATTTCAGGCTTCAGGTTAGTTTGTATTTCTCCGCATTGCTGGTCAGGCCAGTCACTTTTTGTACCTTTCAGGAATTCAGGCCCATCCCACCACAACGAAAGGTTCAGTACTTCATCTGGATCTACACCACGTGTCGCCAGATCTGATGGATTTAAGTGCGATGGTACATACAAAAAGACATCATTAACACACAAATCTCTCACCTCAGCAACCCGGTGTGAAACAAATGTACTTAACTTGTGTGGAGAAGTGTCCAGCCAGGCAAGAACGATCTTTGAGTCGCACCAAAAATGTTTGTTATTTAATGAACACCTCAACGATTCTGTGACCTTCTTACACAATCGAGCTCCTAATACTGCTCCACACAGCTCAAGCCTTGGTATGGTGGAAGTTTTAAGTGGCGCTACTTTAGATTTGGCACACAAAAGCCGTACAGTAATATTCCCTAATGCATCGGCAGAACGCAGATATACACATGTAGAATACGCTTTAAGTGAAGCGTCTGAAAAAATGTGCATATCAATTGTAATGGGATTAGCACAAATTGCCTGGCGAGGAATAGATAAATGTTCAATTTTCTTTAAGCTATTGATAAATTTTTGCCAAACTTGTGAGATTTCCTCGGGTATTTGCTCATCCCATCCAATTTTTTGCAACCATAACTGCTGCAAAATTATCTTACAAGTTACAATGCAGATACTTAATAATCCTAATGGGTCAAATACACTAGATGACTTTGATAAGATACTACGCTTCGTTAATGAATTAAAGTGTTTTTGTACGTTTAATGATTTTGCTATTGCAATTAGAATACAATCACTGCTAGGGTTCCACTCAATACCTAACGTATTAGTTACCGTAGAAAATCTTAAATTTTCTTGAACGTTTTCTAAGTCAGTTTCCTGCGAAATTCTATTAATTAGTGCCTGAGAGTTGCTTTTGACTTTACGTAAATTAAAACATGCCGATTCTAATTGTTTAGTGACACCTTGATAAATATGTTGTAAGCCCATCTCATCAGAACACCCAGTAATTATATCATCGATATAATAATCATGTAACATGACCTCTTTGATGATTGGATCATCACATTCTAATCCTAACTGTATTCAAATCAAATCAAATCAAATATTTTATTGCAGAATTATGTGGTTGTACATGCAGATCTTAAATAAACACAAGGTTATAGGTATCACATAATTACCCTATTTGGGTGTAGCAATGTTGGTAAGGAGTGGGCCGGTCTATTTCCAATCATTAATATACTACATTATTCTTTAAGGAATTCGTCAAGAGAATAATATGATTTTTTAATTAATAGGTTTTTTAGACTTATTTCAAATGTATGTTCATTTTCTTCTTCTTTTAATCCAACTGGTAATTTGTTAAATATTTTAATGGCCATTGAATTTGGGCTGGAGCCATGGATTTTTATTCTAGATTTCGTCATCACTAAATTGTGTTGATATCTTGTTGGGTACCTACGTGGCATATCAGTTTCCTTTTTAAAAAAGAAGGGGTATTTTTTGACGAATTTACAAGTCTCTAATATGTATATGGACGAGATGGTTAAAATTTTATATTTTATAAAAAATGGTTTATGAAAGTATGGTTTACTAATATTGGGGGTTTTGATGTTGGCAAGGATACGGATACATTTTTTTTGTAGTATAAAAAGATCTTCTATCATTGAACTATTTCCCCACAGTATAATCCCATATCTGAACCAGGAATATGCATACGCGAAGTACGCTGTTAAGGCTGTGTTAGCGTCTGTAGCTCGTCGTAGCTCTCTTAGTGCATATACAAAACTTGATAATTTTGTTTTAATTTTTTGAATATGCGATTTCCAATTTAAATACGAATCTAGTTCTAGGCCTAATAGTGTTGCCGCGTCAATGGATTCCAATCGATTATTATTATATACAAAGTTAATGTCAAGGGGGGCTTTTTGGTAGGGTCTAAATTGCATAATTTTAGTTTTTGGAAAATTAAGGTCAAGGTTATGGTCAGTCATCCAATTAATTATATTATTAAGTATGTCAGTTAGATTATTATTCAAATTATTCAAATTATGAGTGTCTATACAGGATGTCAAGATAGAAATGTCGTCGGCAAAGAGTACACATGTTTCATTTATTGATTTTGGGAGGTCATTTATGTAAATTAAAAATAGGATACATCCAAGGACGCTACCTTGGGGGATGGAATGATTTATTAGGGTGGGGGTTGATCTCGCTACGTTAATAAATCCGGTGTGCCAGTCATAATTTTCAATCTCTACGTATTGCTTACGATTTTCTAAGTACGACCTAAACCATTCATGCGTAATTCCACGTATCCCTATGTTATCAAGTTTTTGTAATAAAATTTTAAATTGAACTTTGTCATATGCCTTTTTCATGTCTAGTAAAATGCCTATAGCGTATTTTTTATCATCAATTATGTTTAATATTTGTTGTACATATTTATACACTGCCAAAACAGTCGAGCGATTTTTTCGGAACTCGTTTTGCGAATCGTCAAATATATGGTATTTTTCGCAAAATGAGTTCAAGCGTAATTGCATTATCTTTTCAAATATTTTAGAAGATGTAGGCAAGAGCGCTATTGGCCTATAGTTGCTTGGGTCTTGTTTTGAGGATTTCTTATGGACAGGTTTGATAAGGGCTATTTTAAGTAGATCAGGAAACGTACCTTCACTGAACGATTGATTAATTAGCAAGTAGTAAGGTAAGGTCAATTCTTCTGCACATTTTTTAATTAATATTGGTGGTAGTTCATCCGCACCGTAACTGTATTTGTTTTTTAGGTGTTTAATGGTTAGGTATATTTCGCGTGGTTCAACTGGTCTCAAGTACATAGTATTATCAGTGCGCGTCTCCTGGAACCGGCTGCGCGCTGCCGGCCCCCCACCGCCACACGCACCGCCCACTGACGCGAAATACTCGTTGAACGCATTTGCTACCTGCAATGGCTCACAGATGATATTGTTATTAATTTTTAGGCTTATATTATTTTTTATTTTTTTGATATTTTTATTAGTGCGTTCTTTTATAATTTTCCACATGCATCTAGTCTTATTATCTGAATTTTTCATATCGTTAATATATAGATTTCTTTTTGATTTATTCACTGTTTTTTTTAGTAATTTAACATAGGATTTATAATAATTTGTTAATATTGGGTGCTTGTAGTAAGTAACCCAGGATTTTAAATGGCGCTTATTTTTACAAGTAGTCTTAATACCAGCCGTAAGCCAGGCGTATTTTATATTTGCTTTTAATTTTAATATTTTTTTAGGAATACAGCGATCAAGAATTTCCATTAGTGTGTCATTGAAAATTTTAAAATTATCGTTTACCGTATTTTGGGTGTCAATATTTAAAAGTTTAGCCCATTCTATGTGTTTCAAGTTATTTTTAAAGTTTTCTATATTTTGCTTAGTAAATAATCGTTTTTTTACCTTCCAAATTAATGTGTTTTTATGTGAATCTAATGTATTAATCAATTTTAAATGTATTCCTAAATGATCTGAAAAACCGTAATCTTGAACTGATACATTTATTTTGTTTTTATTGCAGTTTGTAAACAAAAGATCTAAGCAAGTAGCTGTTGTTCTTGTGATACGAGTAGGCTTATTTACATATTGACATAGGTTATATTCAAGCATTAGGTTAATCAATACGGTAGATTCTTTGGTATTTTTTATTATATCTAAGTTAAAGTCTCCACCTATTATTATATCAATCGAATTGTATTTTTTCATTATTATTTCTAGTAGTTTATTTAATTGATTATAAAATAAATCGGCCCCATGGCTATTCCAATAAATTATAATTAATAAAACATTCAGTTTGTGAATTAATATTGAACTTATTTCTATACAGTATTCAATTGACAAATCTTCTATTTCTGTTATCTTTGTGCATTCAAAGTCGTCCCGTAACAATATAATAGTTCCTCCTCCCGTCTGTTGTTGCCTACAGAACGCTGACGTTATATTATATCCAGTACAATTAATCAGTTCGAGTTTGTCCTTTGACAGCCACGTTTCTGTTGCACATAACACGTGAACCGTATCATAATTTTCTTGTAGGAAAGCCTTTACAGTGTCCCTTTTTCCGTAAATACTTTGCATATTTTGAACAATGATGTTGAAATCCGTGTGTTTAGTGGCGAAAGTTATAGTTTTGAGTTCGTGAATATGATTGTGTACTAGTGCGATCGGAGAAAGATGCGTTGCCTATTGAGGAAGTTGAAGCGTGCGATTCTCGTTGCGATGGTCTCGTAGACACAGATGACTTATTTTGGAGGTAAGTGTGTGTGAGGTTCCCATCTACTATAAGTTTATTATTTCTAATTACTGCATGGTGGCCATCCAGTCGTGCTGCTCGAAGTTGTATTTGAAGGTTTTTTCTGGTCTGTAGGGATTTTTCATCCAGGAATTCGGATATTGATAGTCCCGAGTTTTTAAAGTATCGACTATTTTGCAGTAGATATTTAGTCATATTTTTACTGATAAGCTCAATTACTATCGGTCTGCGGTTTGAGTTTTTTCTCCCAATTCTGGTCAGTTCCTCTATGTACCCTCTTAAATCTGTATTTAATATATTTTGAAAGATATTTATTATATTGTGGTGAAGATGTGTCTCTGTTTCGTAGTCATTTTCATTTAAGCCATACAATACAAGTTTTTTTGAATTATCTATACTGAGTTGCTGCACAGTGCCTGAAGTGTTTGTTTTTAGTTGGTTTATATCATTTTGATGTTTTTTTATTTCTGCTTCTAATTTTTCTATTGTTTTATTGAGTGTAGTTATTTGGTTTTTCATTATAGATTGGTCATTTATCAGAATGTCCGTCTTTTTTGTTATATTTTCGTATAATTTCTTTGTCACTAGTTCTATTTTAGTATCAATAGTACTTTTTATCTCACTAAGTATAGATATTTTATTCTCTTCAAGCTTTCTATCCAAGAGGAGGCTAATTTTTTCTAACAATGTTGAGTTTTCAGGAGAAATCAATGTCGGACTTTGCAGTGCTTGGTCATTATTCGACATTGTGCTCTGATGGTGTTTATTTCGGTCGTCCATCACTGAGTCATCAAGAGATATAACAGTGTTATTCAAAACTGAAAACTGATTTCTCACGGGCGTATTATCATTTCTATGTCTCCTGGTGACATTTTGGCAAGAAGGGCATTTCCATGACTTTTTAATATCTAATATGTTATCTAAGTAGAAAGCTGATGTAATATTTAAACATGCATAATGATAGTTCATTTCACAGGCGGTACATTTTAGCGTTTCTCCTTCATTTAGTATAGGTTCATTACAGGCTAGGCAGTTCATTATTGTATATTCCTGAAGTAATTAGTAAAATGAAATATAAATCTTCACTTATCTTTTCCTTAGCTTCGTAATTCGTAGGTCCAGTTTGTAACTCCAATCTCGTAGCAGGACTATTAGACATCTAGTACTCAGAAATGGTGCAGAAGAGGTACCATAAGTAACCGTATGCAGTTGCATGTATCTCAACGATTCCCGCTCATCCTTTCTCCATAATATTGATTGAAGATGCCTTTGACTTGGTTCGATAAATATTTGCCTATACATTTTTTCTATGTCTCCAGTAAAAATAAATGCATGTTGTCGCAATCTAATTAATATAGAGAAAATGTCATCCTGTACTGTTGGTCCTACCATCAATATGTCATTAAGAGAGAAGCCCGAAGAAGTGCGGCAACTTCCGTCAAATACGACTCTACATTTTGTACTCTCACTTTTATCCTTCAATACAGGATGATGTGGTAAAAATACAGCGTGCTCAGGTCTTTTAGTACTTGATAAATGACCAAGAGCTTCATACTCATTCAAAAACTGAGCATATTGCGATTTTACTTCAGGCTGCCTTTGAAATCGACGCTCTAACGATTCAAATCTTTTACGGGCAATGCAATATGAGTCTCCTAATACTTCTGGCTTCATTTTCAAAGGCAGCGTAACGCAAAATCTCCCGTTTTCAAGACGACGCGTGTGTTGCACAAAATGATGCTCACACGCCTCCTCTTCTTGAGACATAACTGGCTTTACAGGCACTTCTTCTAGTTCCCAAAACTTGTTGAGCTGGGTTCGAATCTCGTGACTGAAATCGCAAAAAAGATTTGTGTGAGCATCTTTTGTTGGTAAACATATGATTGGTCCGGATACCAACCACCCAAATACTGAGTTTTGTAACACAGGCAAATATCGACCTAGTTTAATTTGTTCCGGACATATGATATCCCAAAATACGTCGGCTCCTAATAGTATGTCTATTTTAGCAGGAGTATGGAATGTCTTATCTGCGAGTGATATATTTTTAGGTATATTGATTCTGGAAATATCAACTTCATGACTTGGCAGTGAACTAGTTATTTCTTTGATAACAAATGCATTGACTGACGTGCTAAATACACTTGTTTTAGACTGCACTGTTAAATAGCAGCGCTGTAAAGCTTCAAATGACATGCTGTTAATACCTGTGACACAAACGGAGTCTACACCCTCAGTCTGTACACAGAGTTTATTTTGTAAATCCTGGCTCACGAAACTCGACTGGCTTCCATTATCTAATAGGCAGCGAGCTTCAATACATTTTTGTGTATCAGGCGAATTATTGTTAATGCATGAGACTTTGATAATGGCTGTTGATAACAATACTTGATTGGCGATACAAGTTGAAAGTGATATTGGGTTGGAAACTATTTGGTTTTCTGCGATTGGTTTATCAAAGTGTAAGAGTGAATTATGCTTTGTATTGCATAACTTACATGGTCGAGATTTGCACTGTGGTGCCAAATGTCCGCTACGAAGACAGTTAATACATTGCCTATTTTTAATAATAACCTTTAATCTGTCTGTCGGTGACATAGACAAAAACTTTTTACAGTAGTAAATCAGATGTTCCTCATTACATACTACACATGCAGAATAATGTTTTTTGTCTAAAGATGCAGCAACGAATGACTTTTGTTGTTTATTCATGCGCTTGAATTTCTGCAGCTGCGGCTGTTCCAGCGATTGCTGCAGTTCGGCAGCACGGTTGCTACTACTTGCCGTTGCTTCTATAACATCTGCTCTCCTACGCAAAAAAGTAAAGAATTTTTCTAAGTCGGGATTTTCTGACAATGCTGATTTATATTCTTCCCATTTAATACTTGTAATGCTATCGAGTTTAGTCGAGAACAAAAATATTATCAACGTATCCCAATTTTCCGTTTTTTCTCCTAAGGTACTTAACGCTCTTAAATGCTTAGCAATATGATCGGCGAGGGAACGTAACGCATTTTCTTCACTGATAGTTTGAACATCAAATAAAGCCTTAAGATGAGTACATACTAGCTTACGCTTATCATTGTACCTATCACATAGAAGTTTCCATGCTACTTCGTAATTACTACTAGAAATTTCTAAAGACGCTATTACCGAAGCTGCTGGACCAGTGAGTGCACCTTTGAGGTATTGATACTTATTTATACTTGCTATAGAATCATTGTTATGAATCATAGAAGTAAAGGTATCGTGAAATTCTAACCATTAAGAAGCATCACCATTGTAGTTAGGAATCCCAACTTGAGGTAATTTAAAATTAGAGTGCTTTAAAGACACTTGGGAACATGAACTGTCTAATTCTGTATTATTACATTTCTCCATAATTTCCTGAGCTTCTGCCATACACCTAAAAAATCGATTGTCCGTTGTTTCCCTTTCAATTACATTTTCTTGACTATCCTGTTTAATTTCTATGGTAGTCTGAATGAGATCGTACTCGTCGAAAATAGCTTCTATCTTTTTTAAGCGTGATTTTAACTCGTTTTGTTGTATTTTATTTATTACCGTCTGTTCTTTTAATTCTTCTAAATATTTTTCAAATGTAGTTAACCTTCCCTTTAACGAGGACCTTTTACCTTTAAGTTCTTTCATATCCTGAACGCTCTTATCGTCTGTGCCAGTCATTTGAATGAAAACAAAAAATTCACTTTATAAATACCTTAGCAACAACATAAAACCGCTGTAATCTCGCGCGAGAATAATAGAATCGGCCGGCCGGTTCTGCACCACAGTCGAATTATAACTGTGAATCAGCTGATCGTTATTGCACGGTGCCCGGCGTCTCGTTATAACTGCAATTGATAATGTTTACACTTTAAATTTACTGAGCACAAAAAATATTTTACTTTGGGGTCGATACTAAGATTAATTAACAGGTAGTGAATATATGCATAGGAATGTAAGAAATTCAAAGCTCTTCTTAATAGTAGTAGACAAACGAATTGGTATGTAAATGACTGTGCTAAGTAAGTTGTTTACAACGATGAAATACACTTTGCACTTAGCGCGCTAGTTTCTATTCGTAGCTCGCATAATTATGCGCAGAAAAAAGTGGGTAGATTATTGATGGGAATTGTAGGAAGAAATAAACGAATATTGTTTATATAAAGATGCTTATTGAAGCAAAATAGATGCAACTATGTATGATTATAGTATATAGAATCTAATTATATAGCTTGACAGCTGAAATTACTGAGTAATATTTTGTTTACTCTGAAGTTGGACTTTGGGTTTAACGTATATAATTTCTTGGAAACTCGAGCAAGCTAGACGAAGTAGAAGAAAGTAAAGAATGGGCAAACCTCCCTTTGAGAAGCCTTCTGCACTGCCAGCTTTCTAAATCTCTTTGCAATTCCTCGCCGTTGTCGTCCCAGATAAAAATTATCACAGTCACCAAGTCATCAAAAATTCCAATGAAGTCCGCCGTTGTTATTGTTTCCGTGTTGATTGCAGTTCGTGAATTGTGTCTTTACACAATATTGTAAACGGTCGCCAATTTTGTTGAGTATTATACCTTTTATTGAATGAATACGCTGGAGTTGGTATAATACTGTTTTTAATTATAAAAATGATGTACAATAATGAATAACAACTTTCGTGGAGTTAATCACAGCTGTCAAAAATAGTTCTTCTCTTGGCCAGCAGGGGCGCAGCTAGACTAGTGCGCGGTATTTGAATATCTTAGTTAGCTAATTGTTTGTATTAACAATTACCAAAAAATGGAACCGACTGCAACACTCAAATGTGTGCAACAATTTGTTGAAGTCAGTACCATGATGCTGATGGTTCAAAAGTACCAATATTTTTTTTTAATTAATTGTGCGCATTTTACCGACTTCGACAAGTTATGTCACACATTTGAGTGTTAAAGTCGGTTCCAATGTCTGTTAAAAAAAACCACCCTTTTTATTTACCCTTGCTACTTATGGGATCGATTTTCATTCACTGTCAATGACTATACAATCAAGATAAGAAAATACTTTTCAGTTATTGGAGTGTAACTCAAAAAGGGCTAGACCGATTTTGGTGAAATTTCTCTCAAATAAAAAAAGGAATTTTCATAATCGGTTTACCCATTTAAAAGTTCTGAGGTAACAAACATAAAATAAAAAGACTAAAAAATTCAGATGAATTGACTACCTCCTCCTTTTTTTGAAGTCGGTAAAAAATACCAGTTTTATGGTACATTCTGTGTTGGTGCGGTACCCTCAGTGAGTAAACCCAACTCGAACTTTGACAGTTTTATTTATGTTTCAGATGAATTAATCTGATAATTTTTATTCCTATTACTAGTTGTAGAAATTTTAATAGTTTTTTTGAAGTAAATAAGTACTAAGATCAAACTTATGTGAGGTACTTTGTACGTAGTTAAAGTTGCTTTGCTTAATTTGTATTACTATATTATAAGGTTTAATTATTTCTGTAGGTATTCGTAGTAATGATATTTGACCTTCGGAAAACCACGCGAGTTGTAATTCTCAGAGAGGAAAATGTATGTGCGAGTCTATCAACTATATGTAGTTATAAGTATTTGACGGGACTTATTCGCGTTTAAAATATGTATATTATTTACCTCGACGTTTCGACCAAGTTGCATTGTATCGGACGGAGCGGCTGATAGGATTTCGATGAAATTTATAGAATAGGACACACGATAGATATGTAGTTACTTTTTATCTCTACATCCGAATGAATTTCTAATAAGCGTGATATAATCAAATTTTTCGCGGGCGAAGATTTGTATTATTCATACTGTAGCAGCCGGATTGCCAACACTGCCTCTCCCATTTGGGGGTTTTGCCACAATCCCCACGCTTGGCAGGCGTCTTGGGGATCGCAGCTTAAGATATCAGTTCTTCAGAAAGCGCTGCTACCTTCAGTTATCACAACCACAGGTAGCAATGGGTGGCATTCTAACCCGACTCCGGGTATTATTCATAAAGTAAGTATATATTACTACCTATATCTATAAATGCGTAAGTATGTGTGAGAGTAACCTTTCTCCTACGAAACGACGGAACATATTTTGATATACACTCGTTCTTACTATCCCGACCTGACTAACCCCTAGCATTTCCCGTGGGATCGGATATAACTGATTTGCACGCCAGCGGAAGTAAGTTATTCATTATTAATATTGCAATCCATTAATGTTAGTAGCAGTTTATAAAAAGTTTAACACGCACGTGGCGTAGCAGTTGAAATGCATCGTATAACCCACTAGTACAGTCCGCGAGGCATAAGCTGAGCTTTGCATTAGGGTGAGTGATCACCAATCGGCAGGAGCGCGGCACAGAGATCACCAATCGGCAGGAGCGCGGCGAGACAGAATGGCGCCGCGCCTCAGGCCGGTTACCCAAAATCAGGTTTTTACCGGGCGAAAATGGCGCCGCGCCTAAGGCCGGTTGTCACACCTACACTATCCATGTACACTCACACAAATGCAAAGCTCACCTTATACCTCGCGGACTGTACCTTCCTATATTTTAGCTACGCGCAACTCCATTGATTGAGTCAATGACATTTTACTTGTTTAAATTGGTAGAACAAATGGCTAGCTAATAAATCCTGGCGGCATGTTGGTAACGAATCTACTTGATATAAGTATATAGCGACTGTTTCGATGAAGGGAGTGTGGCGCATAGCGTCTCTTTGAAATTTTAAGGTTCTCAGTAAGAATTATTTAAGCAATGACAGCCCAGTACGTAGCAATGGCTATGAATTGCAGCGCAGGTGGTCCATGGTATGGTTATGCATAATGGTTCGTATCCTGCCACGGGTTGGAGATTATACGTTCAAAAACTTGTTTGAATGTGCCTATGTAAAAACTGCTAAGACTGTTATACTGGAGGACAACCGAAAAGAAAGATTTACAAAAATAAGCCAGACTACCTAGCACAGTTTGACAATGTAAATAACTGTAATGTTATATATCTGTAATAACCACTGTCAAGTAGTAAATCTGTCATCAAGCTTTTTAAGGTATGTTCCGGCAGCTATCCTTGAGTGTTTTTAGATTAGCCTTTTAACGCCTTCGATCACATTATCACTTTCCAACAGGTGAAATTGTCGTCTAAGGCTAAAATTCTTTCAAGCAAATTCTTTACCTCTAAATGACAAACCTATCTAGCGATACCTACATTTCAACACATACTCGTATGTAAGTTTGACCTTAGATACCAAACGAATGCCAATCCGAGGTATTTTAAAAATGTAAAAGTAAACTTGTTTGAGTATTTCCATTGTGAGCAATAAATTGTTTTCAATGCAATGTCTCATTCATTCGATGGTATTGTTATTAAATTATCATGGTCTTTCACGTAATGTTATGTGAAATATTATACACTGAGAAAAATCTAAAGTCAAAAGCCCCCTAATGACGGCCAATTTATATGGTATCAGGCGAAAAACCGACCAAACGTAAATACGTACAAATACGCCTTCCAACTAGAATGCGTTAAACGAGGTCAGTGAAGGCGAATTTTTCTTTTCGTCTTCATTTAAGGTGTATTTTGTGGTCTTTCTTAAATATTGACTTTTCGATGAGGCTGATTAAGTCGTACGTTATAGTGATAATCACAGTATAAACCGCCGTAAAAGTAAGGTATATTTTATGGTCAATACTGCAATTATTATCGTATAACAAGTTCAATTCAGAAAATATTTTACGGAAGGCGTTTTTGACGGTTGTGGTTATTATAAAACATGGTACATTTTTATTGATTGGTAAAAATCATCTTAAGAGTTGTGAATTCATCTTACGTATTTACAATTCAACGGTAAAAGGTCAAATTTGATTTAAGCCTATAAGTCGTTTTTCTCAGTGTACTTAACTCTAAATTACTAAGTTCCTTTATTAAGAGCCACCTTCTCGTATAATCATATTATATCTTATAGCACTGTATCAGCCGAATCGTCTACTGCCTTAATCTACTAATTAACATTAAGGGAGGGTTTTGCCATAATCTCCACGCTTAGCAGGCGTCTTAGGGATCGCAGTATAAGATAATAGTTCCTCAGAAGGCGCTTCTCCGCACCTTCCGGTATTTTTCCCTTAGTCGCCTCTTACACCTACGGGAAGAGATGGGGGGGGGGGGGTGACATTCTATCTCTGCACCCCACGGGGCTGATATGACGGAGTGACATTTTATAATGGAATGCTTACAGCATGCACCTATCGGTGTGTGCAGGCCGCTATCCTTGGGAGCCAGAAGCCGTTCTAAATCTAGCCTTTGAACACCTTTCACCATATTCTCACTTACCAAGAAGTGGAACAGTGGTCAAGGGCTTGACTAAAAGCAATTCAAAATTGCTCTTTATATTCATAAAAAAAAATAGGTACTATTTTTAAGTACGAACGATTATGATAGCAATTGAAGTACTTAACCAATCGACAGATAAAGATATCACAACCGTAATTGCAGTGACAAATATATCAACAAACATGTTAACGATAAGGATAATAAACAATAATAAACATTTATAAGAAGTACGAGCCGCGATGGGGACGTACAAACATCTTGATGAATGCGGTCATGACCACGTGGAGAAGTACCTTTCTTGCAGTTTGTACAATTAGTAGTTCCTACCTACTAATAAGAACGTTTTACCGCAGTCTTACCATTGTACCTACATAAACCTAAATTCAAAGCAAGAGCACAGTACACATATTGAATTAAATCTACTATTAATACTATGACATGAGTTTTTAAACCTAATTTCTAGTAAAGATATAAAGTTTTATCAGCCCTTTTGTAAATTATTTACAGGCAAGTCAAGGTACATTTAATACATATTTATACTACTTAATCATATTAAATTCTAATTACGTTTATATAAATAATTGATTAAAATTTAATTATCATATTTTTTTATTTACAATTAAATAAAATTTACAGTTATCACGTTTGCACTTGTCCTAAGAACAAAGATTCTAAAAGCTGCATTTACATGATTTCTTTTAGCAGAAGGGATTGTTTTCAAAAAAGTTCTTAAATTTTAGTTTGAACAAAGTATATTTTAAGGTGGTCACACTTTTTGGTAATTTATTATACATTAGTATTTTCGAATAACAACCTTGTTTAGTATGTACGTAAGTATTACAAAGTATAAGTTGCGAAAGTTCGTGTGTTTGTTCATTCCACCTAAACCTCTGAACGCATTTTGGTGGAATTAAGCGAATACATAGATTCTCTAGCTCCTGGATTCATGCGTAACATACTTTTACCCGGATATACAGAGTAGTTTCCGACTCCCGAGAGAGAGCAACTTACTTAGAAAAAAATTAAACGCGGGTGAAGCCACGTGCGGAAATTAGAAGAAATAACCGGCGAAATAATTTATTTTAGTAATCAGCATTACTGGTTTTGACCACAGCTTCAAAAATACAGTGAACCATCGACATATTCAGTATTTGTTGGTAAAACAGACGATATATTTTATGGTACCTAGTATACTGAAATCCCCGATTCCTAGGTTTAGTTTTTTGCGATACATCCGCAAAAAATAGTGTAACATTTACAACTTTGATGTCAATTTTAGACCAAAAAAACTCTACTTAATGAGCTACAGACGATGACTTAGATGCAAATAAGGTTTATTTTCGATAGCCTCTTATCTATTCGAACACCACTGAAATCTAATTTTATTGATTTCTAGTGCAATGTTCTACACGTGTTTGTAACTCATTCCGTTTATGTCATTTTTTATTCTGTGTTACGGGCTAGAGACCTGTGCCATACGGACTGACTGATAGACAGCGGAGTCTGATTAAAAGACTTCTGTTTTGCTCTTTGAAAATGTAATATTTTTTTCTTTTTTTTCTAATAGTGTCTTCAACACTCAAACGTGTGAAATAAGTTGTTGAAGTCGGTAAAAACCAGTTCTTTTCCGTGGTTCCATTGGACGTCCCATTGATGGGACAATGGAAAAAAATCATTTAACCGTAGACCCATTGGCCAATGGAACCACGGAAAATAACTTTTACGCCAATATTGTTTTCCATGAAACCATTAAATTGTAGAGTTGTGCTGACTTTGTTTATGTACTTATCGTATTTGAAACAAAACTCTTCCGCTTCACAGAATTATTTTGAAACTGACAATTTATGAAAATCTTTTTCTGTGGTAACTCAAAAAAATATTTATTAAATAAAATATTTTCCAATAGTTCTTACAAACCCAAAAAGCTGAATATTTGTGAAAAGAAAAATTATCATGTCAACGCGGTACTAAGTACCTATTTCAATTCAGTTCAATGTCAGCATTGTACACAAATATCTAAATAACTTATATTATATAGCCACATGTTCTACTTCTATTATTCTCTCCGTTTATGAGCTACAAACCCGGCTAGGCAGTCATATAGGATATAGGGCACCGTTGCCCTTTGTATTCAGATATTGGACCCCAAAAATCTAAAAACAAATTTCATAAGAGCTCCTACTGTACGTCTTCTCTAAAAAAAGATGAAGATGTAATGGATTATTTGACAATATATATTTTATTTCAAAATTACAACAAGAGAAAAATAGAAATTTTAATTTATCGTGTATTTTCATAAAGTTGTTTTATTTAGATTAGATAAAATATATTTGAACATATAAATTTGAATTTGATGTTGAAGTTGAATTACATCGTGGTCGCATCATATTGTGACATCTCTATTAATGGTTTCATGGAAAAACTATATTGGAGTAAAAGTTATTTTCCGTGGTTCCATTGGCCAATGGGTCTACGGTTAAATGATTTTTTTCCATTATCCCATTAATGGGACGTCCAATGGAACCACGGAAAAGAACTGGTAAAAACCGATGACCCGTTACTTATTATTAGTCTTTTGATATCAGCAAAATGTAAATATAAAAGCTTATATGTCCTGATATTTAACAAATATGTGGCATACCGACATATTTTTATTATTCTAACCCTTCCTTAGAAACTAGCCTCAAGTTTTGAATGCACGGCACGGTGTTTACAAGTGCATATATCTTTATTTTGAGACCTTTACATGGACTTATCATATTTAATCTTTGTTCAAAGTGGGATAACTTCAAACAAAAATGCTCAAATTACTCCGAAGCTAATTGTAACGCTGCTATCGGCTAAACTATGGAATTAAATGGATGTTTGATTTTAATATAAAGCCTTTCTTCTTTTTTTTTGTTCTAAAAAGGCTTTCCAAAAATGCCATTTATAAAATCAAGTAAATAAATAGATTATAATATAAGCCTTACATTGATATCGTCGTACTGTGATAGGTTCGTCGTGGGCATATGATGGTCCGAGTGCATCATACTGTGGTCGTGACTGAGGTGGCCCATATTATGGTTTGAGTGGTCCATAGCAGCGTGATTAATTCCGTCCATCGTACCTGCAATCAAAAATAACTGTTTACAAAGAGAGACCGTGTGATACTAACGGGTTGCAATTGCTAACCGATGAAATTGAAGCTTATCATGATTTTGAGGCATGTGGTTGTCTTATCATTGCTTTTTGTGGTTTGAATTCTGTTTGTTTGTGTGTAAACTAAAACGATAAATAGTTAGTATTACAAATACTAACTGTTTATCGTTTTAGTTGTTTTAGTTTGTTTTGTTAACTTTAGACAATTTATACAATATTTAATATCAATGGCAAATTAATGCTATATGAATAGGACCGTTAAGAGTGCCATATCCAAAGGACAAATAGGGCCCTGTATTAATGAGACATAGCCTGTCTGTCCGTCCGTACGTATGTCATCCATAGCTCGTAAACGGAGTGAGTTACAAACCTGAAATTAATATTTTGTTGACACAAAAACTAAAATCTTACTAGAGATTTAATTAAATTGTTTTCAATGGGAATCCATACATAAGAGGTAGCTGAAAAAAACCTTTTTGCATGCGGGTTGTCATTGGCAACGTCCAAAGCTCATCGCGTCAAGGGAAGATATATAAATAAAGAAATTAAAAAAAAAACTTTATTATTTATTTAAAGAAAAGACAAGAAATGGGCGGCCGTATATAATGTTTCCAGTATCAAGAACTTACTATTTGGGAACCAGGAATTACCGCATATTATGTATCATATCATCTATTTAACTAACAAATACGAAAACACCGATTTAATGTGTATTTTTAAAGCTGAAGTGATATTTTTTTTATTGGAGTGACCATAATAAATATCACAGTTAATCGGATACCTAAAAATTCGAGACCCGACCTGCACCAGGCTCGCGTTTGACCACTATCTCACCTGTTGGTGTCTTGGTGTGCGATGTGAGACTTTAATAAAAGGTGGAATGGGAATGGGCTCTGGCTCAAATAACCGAATCACAGCTTTCGGCTCAATCTTCCTGCAAAGCCTTTCCATCAGTAGGAAGGTACTTACTCCCAGTTAAGAAAACCTTCAATCTGATAATGCTGGATTCAGAAATACAACCTTCCCAGGCTCGAAAATTTACATAACATTTCACTATAACAACAAACAAGCGCGTTATTGTCTAATCATCACTAGCTTTTGTTCTCGAGTTTTTTCCACCGTCGAGTCTCATGGACGCCGAAGAACATGTTGATGGATAAACAAAATAATATAAAGACGGTTTACGGTAAATCTGAAAAATAATGTGGTAAATCTGCTCAACTCAACAAACTATTCGTAAACCTGTCTGTCTGAAAGAATCACTTGAAAAGTACTGAACTAATTAAAGGAAATAAAGTAACTACAGCAAGTCTTTAGCGCCAAAGCGGGCATAATGAAGGAAGGATGCAATCGAGGAATAGGAGAAAAAAAAAAGACGTTTTGTATTCCCGTTTCTTCCTCAATAGTTTGACGGGTGAAAGTCTTCAACTCCTACTCGGACTATGTAAATATTCCAAATACAAATTTGACAAATTGTAATATCTTCTTAATTAATTTTAAATAGGTAATACTCATGCTATTATTACTGATAAATATTTTAGAAAAACTACTTATAAATTTATTCTTTCCTTGTATACGAAATGAAAAGTAGAGTGTAAAAGTGAAAGTCATCAATTCTTACTCTGACTATAGCCGCGCGAAAATATTCCAAACATAAATTTCATATTTTGTTATAACCGTTTAATTAATTTTAAATAGTTACCTACTACTCATTCTGTTATTATTGAAAAATATTTTACTACTTAATGCGGCAATTTTTTACTTTCCTTCTACTCGAAATAAAAAGTAGTGTGAGACAGGTGAAAGTCATCAATTCCTACTCGGAGTATAGCCGGACTAAATACTTCGTGTGGGAATTAGTGCCTTTCGACCCTTGGTAGTATTATTATATGTTCTATGCCCTTGTATAACAATCTACTATTTCAGCTCTCTAATTGTTATACAGAGTTTCTTCTACATCGCGGGCGTTCTACTCCAATGACATTTCATATCGCAACATACGTATATTATTTGATAAAGTTAAAGCCCCTATATTGGTAAATTCTAGGCTTTACTTGTAATTAACAAAAAATATAGCCTACAGGTACGTTGGCTTCGTTTAGCAGCACAGTAATCTTAGTATATATTGTAATCATATAGAAAAAAAAAATTTAACTGTCTTCAACCCTCAAATGTGTGAAATAACTTGTTGAAGTCGGCCAGCTACTAATGGGATCGATTGTCATGAACTGTCAATGACAAAATCATCAAGATAAAAATACATTTTAGTTAATGGATTGTAACTCAAAAACGAAACTTAAATGGGACCACACGGCAAGCATCAGCTTTCAAATAAAAAAAAGAATCATCAAAATCGGTTCAGACAGTCACAAGTTCTGAGGTAACAAAATAAACAGACGAATTGAGTATTTTATAATATTAATTGAGAAAAAAGGATTTTATTTGTTGTAGAGAGCTATCATAGCATTTTTTTTATATTATGACGTATAGTGAGCGTCTACCCTGTCCATTACAGTTGCAGTGTCGTCGGTCGTGTCCTCCTTGATGCTGCACTGAGCTCATTACTCCGAAACATTTACTCTTTTATGAAACGCTCGTAGCGAAGTTTGCTTAGCCGTTCTTAACCGATCAGCTAAGTTAAAAGCAACGTCCATCGCGATCATGACTTGGATGGGTGACCGCTAGTGACATTACTACTGAGCGCTTCCGTGCTTCGGAGGGCACGTTAAGCCGTCGTTCCCGGTTGTTGTCTTACGATGGCTGTCGACATAGCATGGTGGTAAGGCATTTTGCGAATGCCCGCCTGGCTAGCTACCACCCTCAAGTAGAAAATCTATCGCCAAGCACCTAACTGTGTGTTCCGGCAGCAGTCCTTGAGAGCAAGTAATTCTAGCAATAAATAGGTAAGCCTGAACAACATCTTCGACCACATCATCACTTACCATCAAGTGAGATAGTGGTCAAAGGATAGCCTATCAGCAATAAACAAAGCGCACTTTCCTTTACATTTTCTTTTGCGGTGACCACAAACTTCACGACACCGACGCGACTGGACTTTCCACTGTGTTCTAGAATTTCTAGACGATCTCTCACATGTTGGGTGCGTAAAGTTTGTTTCGCCTACTTTCTCATAATTTAATTAAATTTAAAATCTATTTTTTTGGGTCAGCATTATTCGAAATTAATTCTAAATGTCAGAAACCCGAGACACCGCCGTCGGACAGACACACAGATGTGGAGTGTCATTATTAGGGCTTCGTTTTGCCCTTTCGATATGGAGCCGGAAAAGTATTAATTTATATATCTTTGCTAAACCTTGCTTTTAATGAAGATGACAACGGGACGGGAAGAGCCCCTCAAATAGAGCACGTATAATGAGGGGCGAAAATACTCCTATTGTTGGGTGCCCACAGCAGTCCGCGAAAGATGCATCTCTAAATTTAAAGCTTAAGCTATTTTAAGAATGTAAAATATCATTGTTACTTCTTTAATTCGAAGAAGACAATGATTTATTAAATTGTCTTCTTCGACAGAATTAAAGAAGTAACAATAATTTCCTAAAAGCAAGAAGAACATCAGTACTTAGACAATAAGTATTCATTCTCCAGGAGAGGGCAGCTGCTTTCGCCTGACCCCGCCCTGGATACGCTCATGCATGATGAAAACTATGATTTTTACAGAACCGCCCAAAGGTTTAGCACAAGTAAGAAATGGACTGAACTGACTGGTGCTGTGTTTATTTTGTATCTTATTTAAAAAAATAGGAATTAACTTTTTTCCCATAAAATTACGGCAACCACTGGTAGCAAAAATTGCGCTTGTTTAAAAGGCTATAAAATGATTGCGTATACGTGTGGATAAAAAACTATTATGTTGCGTGATTTGGTCAAGTATTATTTAAAATATACGGACACATCTCTTTATAATCCGACGGCAACAATGACATTTAAAATATAGCACCAATATAGATTAGGAAAATTAACTAACATGAGATATTTTGTAAAAAGCGATTTGCTTTTATGACTTTTTAAATTGAAGACGATTCGCTCTGAAGCCGTTTTCCACTAGAATCATATTGGTTCAATGGACTTCGTGTCTATAGCGAACCATATTATGTCAAGGACATTTAGTATTGATGACCATGCGAACCGTAATCTTTCATTTGACCTTACAACGCCCTTGAAGGAAGGGCGTCCGTTAGTAATCGGACCAGCCGCCGCCACCACCGCGCTATGCCGCGGTTGCATCTCACCGTGGGCGTAGACTTTGTAACGCTTGCGCTCACCACGCGAGTACAGTTGCTTTGGCGAGCGATTGCGCATGGATCACGTTCGAAACGCAGACTCAGTTGTAGTAGCAGAATCATGAGGTTATCGCAAAATTTATTAGTGTATTCCGTACCTCAAAAGGAAAAATCCGGAAACCTTATAGGATTACTTTATTGTCCTTCTGTCTTTCAAGACCCTTTTTCTCAGGAACGCATACAACCATCAAGCTGAAATTCATATCAAATACTCAAATCTACTGTCCCTTGGAGCTGTGTAAAAAACAAACTTCTAAGCCAACGCAATCCAAAAGGTACAGCCATTTATGCCGCAAATTTTCGACGCTTGCAAGGAAATCAAAACCTACAGAGAAACTGAACTTAGAATCTTGAAATTTGGTATGAAGCAACGTCTTACAGCACAGATAGAGAAAAATTGCGAAAACCATACACATTTAGTTACATCTTATCATAAAAATATTTTATAATTTTTAAATGTTATGGATTTCATTTAGCAATAAAAATACCATACTTTTACTTACATACCTACAGGTTTGTACGGAACCCTCGGTGCGCGAGTCCGACTCAAGGACAATAATAGTTCAGAATAATCATGACGTTATCACTGAATTTATTATAAACGTATGGTGTTAAAAAATATACCTTGGAATTTAACGACAAACAAAGTCTATTATGAACACGAAATAACAATGCGCGGAAAAGATATTGACCATAATGGCAAACAGGCTTTAGCTATAAATGAATACTACTTACATTTTACGTTATCAACTTATTTTTTGTATTATATAGGTTCCACAGGACTTATCACATATATAATGATGATATCATAACGAGAACTTATAGTTCTTATTTTAGGTAAATAAAGTTCTTTAAACTAAAAATAAAATTAAACATTTATAGTAGGTATATAAATAGCCACATTGTTCGTAGTTTTATACATGCATGTTTTTGTACGATGCGCTAGTTGAAAACATATTGAAACCGAGCTACTGCTACGTACATGAATCCTGTGGTTGTAGTTTTGGTTGCAAACCGACTTCCAGCTGGAAACAACGACGGTATTCAGAATCTACCAAGGTTAGCCACGGTAGAAAGTTGGTTCCTCACCGTGTAGCAAAACTTTTAAAGACATTTTATAAGTTATCCAACCGAAGTTGTTGAAATTTAAATGGCACTACTTAGCTTTGATGTGTAAGAGCTAACTCAACGAATAATCATCAAATTCGGATCCAGTAGACTTAAGCAGTTATTTTAGGCTTATTTCAAAAATGAAAATATAAGCTTATCTTCAAACCTTTTTTACTCGACTGCCCAAAAAAATAGTGTTATGTTTCAGGGCTTACGTATGTATGTATGTATGTTTGTGAGTTTCTTTATTCCACCATAACTTGTAAACGGCTCAACCGATTTTATATTTATATTAATATATTCGTCTTGATAGCGCAGGTAACACAAGGTACATAAAAAAGTTAAAAAAAAACATACTGGCAGATTTTAGACGCCATATTGTGAGAATTTTTTTTTTCTCCGTAACCCCAATGGCTTTTCAAATTGAAGTCACTCCACTCAATAGTGGGTTATCAAAATGAAGGGCTTTAAGAAACGATACTATAAATATATATAAATTGCAGTTTTAATTTCAATGGAACTATAAAACTCTTAACGAAAATAAATAATTTGCAGTCGGGTATTTTATTTATTAATGAATTCATACTTGTTCTTAGTTTGAAAGTCGGTTAATTATTTCATAATTCGACCCACGTTAATGCCTATTCGTTGAAAACATTCGAATCAATCTCAGGTTATTTAAGTCCCGTTATAACAGTTTACAAAACATGGCTATTCAACTCTGAAAACATTTTTGTCACCTACGAAACTACACTGTGTTTTTATAAATGAACAGAAATATTTAGAAATGTAGCTATAATTTAGGCACTTAAGTTTTTTCATAATGTCATCGTTTTGTATGATATCGCTGTGCAACTGACTAACAGCACACCTATAATTATAAAATAATATTAAACCAGTAATTTTAATATTGTTAGGTTTGCAATAACGCCTGCTATGCGGATTACATTACAAAATCACAAATATACGATAGGAAAAATTTAAGTCATGTGCGGGATTCGAACCCGCGTCCATCCACCCCTTGAGCCGGGGTATGCTCTAACCAATTGAGATGACATGACGTCATAACTCAAATCTTTCCTATTCTTCTTTAACCATCGTATTGGGATGGAGCGACATCTATAGTACCACTTGCGTTGTACTACAAACAAGACCAATTTCGCAATTGGTTTTATACTTGTAAATGATGACGCAACCTTATAATTTTAATATTGTTAGGTTTGCAATAACGCCTGCTATGCGGATTACATTACAAAATCACAAATATATATGACTTAAATTTTTCCTATCGTATATTTGTGATTTTGTAATTAAACCAGTAATATTTGTGACTACATGAAAGCTTATTAAATATCATAATATAGGTACATATACGATCTACCTAAGGCGATAAACACTTCTATACCATTCTTTTCGCGGACGATATTTCACTCTTATTCGACACTACCCGGAGATAGACTATTCAAAGTTTGATAGGATCTGTAGTCAGATTAAACATTGTATGATGTGGCTCTACAAATTATCAGGCTAAGTTTTTCGCCACGGGCGTGGTTCGGACCCATCGGAAAGGAGATGGGAGAGATATCGAACGTTACGCTAGATAATATGTTGTGGTCCATGACTCATATCCAAGTCCAGAGTTTGATGCCGTTGTCTAACATGGTTAGATAATAAACTATCAAATATTATACCTTAAAGTAGTGTACCTAATTAGTCTTGAGTTTGTAAATTAACTTTTTGGAAATAAACATTTATTAATATTATAAACAAAAAAATATACACGTAATATCGATTTTGTATACATAACTTTCGACCATAGAAGCTCGAAGATCGTGAATTTGTGAAGTTATATGGAATGCCTAGCTGCTGGAGTGGCGTCTCGTCGCTAACTTTTGAAAGTACACGTCCTAATTTCATGCCAGGGTTGGCCAGTCGTTGGGTTTCTTTGATAAAGAAATTTTCAGTAATAGTCTGAATTATGGAACCGTGCTCGGTAAATACCAATAGGATTACCCTCAATATACCCCGGATATATGCAACCGAAAACATATCTGGCTAAACGTAAAAAAATCATCAGAAATACTGGCGTTCCGAAAAGAAATGCATGAACTAATAAAAATATTTGTTTTTTATGTTTACCCAGGAAAAACTGAAATATTTGTTCTTGTTGCCATATTTAAATTAATCTACGAATTTTAATATTTTTATTTTTGCAACGACTCATGCTTTGTGGAGTCTGGATTCGACCCCGCGCTATCCATCCCTACAGCCGGTGTATGCTCTAACTGCTATGCCAACATGTCAATGACGTATGACTCTAATTTAACCATTGTATGGGTATGCAGCGACATCTATAGTTCAACTTACATTGTAGGTACTACAAACAAGACTAATTTTGCAATTAGCTTTAAGCTTGTTTCCGATGACGGGACCTTATAATACCCCTTTCTTTGTAATTTTTTAATGTAATGCGCGGAAATGCGTCATTGCAAAAATAAAAATATAAAAATTATAGCGTAAACAAGTTTAAAGCTAAATGAAAAATTAGTCTCGTTTGTACGTATGTTGAACTATAGATGTCGCTTCATCCTCATACGATGGTTAAGAATTAAAGAATATATTAGAATCATATGCAAATTTGTCATATGATATATAGTTATACACTCGAGTTGCGATGACTGTAAGCAGGCAAAATTAAAGTGCTATAGTGGATAAAAGAAAAAGAAAAGACAGACAAAATACTTGGTGGGTGTATAAAATAACTATAAGTGTTTCGCATTTTTAACTCATCTCATTTACGAGTTTCATCAAAGTACGACCGGACAGACAGCGGTAGAGTTACAAACAGTATGTGCAGTATACTAGAGTGACCGACACCTTTGTAAGAGTTCCTGGTCGGTGATAATTTAATTTAATTCAATTACCATGTAAAAGATCCTTTTAATTGTGTAGACCCTAATATATTTCGGATTTTTAATGCATTCCATTTACAAGATAGAGATTCATCACATACAGACAGACAGCGGCAGAGTTACAAATAGGCTCTCATTATGAGTCATGCAAACCTAACTTAATAAGCCATTTTTATGATTATATGTATTTAACTCCATTATTAGGATTATAAACCGCTCGTCAATAAAGAAAGTTGGATTTGGAACCTCAAAATTTTGTAATAAAACTTCTAGATTAGCCTGAACAACATCTTCGACCACATCATCACTTACCATCAGGTGAGATAGTGGTCAAAAGCTAACCTATCAGGCATAAAAAATGCACCGTAGAAACCTAACCGAAACCAAAAATATCTATTTGAAAATAATGCTCACACCAACATGGCCTCCATAAGCAGAAACAACGTTTCACCCTAAAAAACATAAAACCTAACTTCCTGCTCGTCCAGAATAAAAACACATAATAAATTAAACAGCTACGAATGAATCGAGGTGAATCCATCTACACAGAATTATCTAGAAGAATATAAAACAAATAATTTAAAAACGTTTTGGTACTTCCGACATTTATCAATAAGGTTCTATACTTAATGCAAATTTTAATAAAATGATTGATTAACAATAGTCATACGCCACAACAGCAATGAAAGAATACAAAAAGCGTCAAACCTGCGCCTTATTTACCTGTTTGTAACAGATGTAATGTACATAAAACGTAAAAACATCATTTTAAGATCTATCTTAACTTTGAGATGCTTTCACTAATAATAGCTATCCTAGTCCCTTTGTTCTCTGTATGGTTGAAACGTAATTAGTCTACATCGTGTTTTGCCTACATTTCATTCTTGACTAGTGTTTGGCCTAAGTCGTTACTTATACCGTAATAGTACATAGTCGGTCAACAATTTGCATCAAACTTAATAAATTAGCACCAAATTACAGGAATTAATAGAAGACTTAGAAATGACATTGGAAATTTTTTGCTTGTCCACTACCACAATTACTATCTATATTTATATTATATTACTTAGGTATATCAAGTTTGGATTATGCGACAACTTCATTTCTGTTAGTTTTTTATTTTCTCGATCTGCGGAGACTTATTTTTTCTCCTCGGGAATCAATAGTCAAGATAGCCCAAGACGAAAATAGCTTTTATTTCTCTTGGGCTTGGCTGGCTATTTGTCTTGGGCTATCTTGACTCCAACATTGCAGTCTGGATTCTAGTCATAAATCCCTCAATTCGGGCGAGATTTAACTCCCGCGCTTGACTCCTAGTTAACTCTAGAATCATTCCTAATAATAGGGCGGGATTCAAATATATAGCCCGTGATTTGATGACACTGCTTTATCCCCTTGGTGCATAATCTACTATAATTCCTTATAACTTCTTAATATAACTTCTTTCCTGTTATTGTAGGTGTACTCGAGTCGTCGTCGTGTCGTCGCCTACAGGAAAATGTGTGACGGAAAAACCAAACTGTTGCCCGGATCACTCCCCGTGATAGATGCGGTAGAAGATGCAGAAGTGATCCAGCATCTCTACGCAGCGCAGTGTCCAAGGGTCGAACCGATCGGACAAAGCATATATTTAATAGACTTAAAGAGCCCTCACCCAGAGGTGAGAGCAGTATTCCATTCGAGGCCGAACACCCCTGCCTGCAAAACTCTGGTGCGAAACCCTTGGTATGTGACTCGAAGTTATTTTTTGTTATTGCATGGTTCACAACTTTGGTTTTTCACATAAAGAGCTCATTTCATCATAATCAGGCCTGGTTCACTCCGAATTTAAGTACAAACAGGTACATCGGCGTATCCGTCCGGACGGGATTATTCTACGGTGTCTGCCGCGTCAGAAGAGGCCAGAGTTATGCGTGGCTATGCGATAGAAAGAGAGACGCCTTGTAGGTAAATATAAACATTAGGTACTCCGTGCTTTGCGAGCTGAAGTGCACTTTATTGCTTCGTAGCTAGAGTAACTTATTTATTAGATTGGCTTTGACGTGTGATCCTTCTAGTCCTTTTTATTCTGTCTCATAAGCGTAAATTACTATCGGTACTTCTCGTCGTGAATTTATTTATACGAGTGCAAAAAATTAAGCGGAAATTTGCTCAACTATATTTTACCGAGTACCTAAGTACTAATTCGTGGTCCGATTATTATTGCAGTATCAAATGAGGTCTATGGTATTGGTGAAGGTAAACGTATCTACTTATAGTGAACTAGGTAAGGAACGTGTATCCGTGAATATAGTAAGGAACGTGTATCCGTGTACAAAAGTCTTTGTTGAGGTTTGTGTGATAGATAGGGAGTCCGGGAGACTTGCCCAGGTGGGAGAGTTGAACCGCCTTTAAAAACTCGATTTAAATTTCGCGCTAACGAAACGTCAAGTCGGTCATTGGTGGCACGCGTGAGACCATTAACAACCACGCCGCCATTTTTTGCAATGGCCCCTTTGTTCGGCTGTCAGGTTCGGAAAGGTGTTTTTGTTATTGGGGAGTTTTTTTTTTCATTTTTGTCGTTTTGAGATTACGGACGTCTTTATAGAGGTATGTATTGTGTATTGTTACTATTATGTTGCCTGATTATTATAGTTTAACGTGCGCTTTGTGTTTTTTCGCTAAGATTGAATGGTTTTTCTATGAATAAAATTTTATGTCAACGTAGTATATGCGGGAGAGTTGCACCATGGTGAGGTCGGGAGACATGCTCAGTGGATCAACTCTCCCTCTATAGTGTTTATATGACAGATTTTAGAGTTTGGTTTGTGTTTTGCTTGTTTTATTACATTAAATAAAACTTTTTTTACAGGTTAATTGGATGAAAAATGCCGTTTAAATACAAGTCCTCTGAAAACACACGCAAAAGAAAAAAACATACCGCCACTGAGTTAGAAAACGCTATACGTGAGGTAAAAGAGGGTGCATCGATACGAAAAACGTCTATTAAGTATGGAATCGATAGAAATACAATAAGACGTTATAAATTGAATGAAGAAAAACTCAAAAAATTTGAAGAAAAAAATAGTCAGTATAAAGAGTCACAAATATTTACTGTTTCTGAAGAAAAACTCCTTGTTGCATATTTACTATCATGCAGTAAAATGCATTACGGTCTGACTAGAAAGCAAGCGATGCAATTAGCTTTTGATTTCGCCACAGTAAATTCAAAAAAGTTTCCTCATAGCTGGTCAAGTAACCATGCCGCTGGAAAAGACTGGTTTCGTGGTTTTCTTTCCAGAAATCCAGAAGTTAGCTTAAGAACACCTGAAGCGACCAGCTTATCTCGTGCTACAAGTTTTAATAAAAAAAATGTTAACGACTTCTTTACAAATTTAAAGACGGTGCGCGAAAAATACAATTTTGAAGCCCATAATATATACAACTGTGACGAAACTGGTTGTACGACTGTTCAAACATGTCCAAAAGTGATAGCTAGTAAGAAGTCAAAACAAGTGGGACAAGTCACATCAGCAGATAGAGGAACCACCGTAACACTTTGTTTCGCTGTTAATGCTATTGGGAACGTGATACCTCCTTTTTTTATATTTCCGAGGGTTAGATATCAAGAATATTTTGTATCGGAAGGACCAGAAGGATCATCTGGAGATGCTTATCCAAGTGGTTGGATAACCACGAAAAGTTTTGTGAAATTTCTTGAACATTTTGCAAAATACTCTCATGCCTCGGAGAACAATCACGTACTCTTGATACTAGATAATCATGAGAGCCATGTAAGCATTGATGCTATTAAGTTTGCGAAAAGTAATGGTATCACGTTGTTAACTCTTCCACCACACTGCAGTAATAAATTACAGCCACTTGATATTGCAGTTTATTCCTCGTTTAAATCCCGATATAACGCGGCCATGAATAATTGGATGTTATCAAATCCAGGAAAAACGATTACGATTTACAATATTCCTGGATTTGTTAAAACAATTATGTCTCAAGCATTTAGTCAAACTAATATATTAAGTGGATTTAAAAAAGCAGGTATCCATCCATTCAATCCTGATATTTTCACAAACGACGATTTTTTGTGTTCTGCCGTTACGGATAGAGAACTCTCTCAAGAACAACCATCAACAAGTGCACCAGTTTCTTTAGAGATTCAGCTTGTGTTCTCCGCCCAAGTCCAGGAATCATCCCTTCTTGAACAGAATAACACGATAAACCCAACAGATTCTCTTCAAGACTCTGAAAATGATCAGAATATTGGCGATTTTGGTCGTGGTTCTTCTGGCTTAGAACAGCATCAAGAATGTGCCAGCAATCCGTGCACAGTTTCACCATCAAACGAAAATTTGGCTAATAATGTTTTATTGACTCCTGAACTGGGATCTCCGTCTGTTTTAGAATTACAAGTATATGAGAAGTCTCCGCAGCATGTTTCAGATACTGCTGAAAACATAAACATTATGAAATCAAATGAATCTGTTATGAACACCAAATTTCGTGCTAGTTCAGAACCATTAGACTCCAACAGATTCCAAGTAGCTACATCACCTTTACCAGCACTTCTCACGAGTAAACGACCATCTTCTGCCCCACCACATGCATATTTACCTAATGAACCATGTAATATGAGCCATGAGTCACCGATTCAAAATAAACAAGCTATTGATTTGCAGGGCTCCTATTTAGCTCCTATAGACCAAGACCATGCTATATTTAATCGGTGCACTAATTCATCACCAATACCATCTTCTTCAAATCTAATTACTCCAGAAATGGTGAGACCATTTCCGAAAGCACCTCCGAGAAAGATGGCGCGAAGAGGCCGTCAGCCTGGCAAGACCAAAATACTGACAATGACGCCCGAGAAGGAAAATAACAGTAAATGTCTGACAGAAACTCTAAACGACAGCGAACAACCAAAAAGGAAGCAACAAGCAACTCAATCCAATATGAAGAGTGATGGAATACAAAAACGAAAGGTTAGGAAAAGAGTTCTTGAAGATAGCGACTCTGAATCAGAAAATGAAAATGATGCCAATAAAACTAATAAGAAGGTTTCACAAGACCCAAGAGGAAGGAAAATAATAAAAACCAAACAAAATCCTAAAATAAAACATAACAAAAAAAAGAAATTTCCAGAAAAAAAGAAAGAAAAGAAAACATTGAAAACTAAACAAGGTTCAAAACAACCAACTCAGAGAAACAAAACTGGAAAAGCGAAAAGGTCTAAAAATATGAATGATGATAGTGAGACAGAGTGTGAAGATGAAAATGTTTCGTACGCTGATAGTTCCAGTGATTGTGATTTTGCAGAAAATCCTGACGTCAATGATCGTTGGTATTGTTTTGTTTGCGAATCAGAAGAAAAGATGACCATGCGTCTATGTCGGTTATGCCGCAGATATGTCCATGAAATATGTGTAGGACTTACAGCTGATATTGACGATTATATTTGTCATGAATGTACCTAAAATTAACATTTTAGACCAGCTGATTTAAAGTAATTATTAATTTAATCTGATTAATGAAACTTACCAAATGGTTAGAATAAGTATTTAATTTAAACCAAATGTTAAGAACCAAGAAGTGATTATGAAGACTGATTGATGATACATAAGAATAAGTATTATAATTTAAAAATAAGATTAAGAAAGTTTGATTAAAGGATGTAATAATTATTTTGACTTGAAATGTTTAAGAAGAAGTTTTGTTACATTTTTTTTTGTTAAATAAACAGTAGATAACTGTGTTTATTTACAATTATTAGTTTCATTTAGTTTTTTTTTCAAATAAATATGTGATTTAAGCTGTTTATTTTTTATTATCCCATATAAAAAAACCATGTTCAACTCTCCCCATACCCCGGGTCAAGTGTCCCCTGGAGTGGGGAGAGTTGACTCATATCCCATTTTTCATTGAAGTATGTATAACATATTTCAGTCTTATAAAAGCCAAAAAGTTATTATGCATAAGTAAACCCAAATAAATAAGCCAATGTTTAATACTATAATTGAATCCCTACGTCTTATTTAAAGAAAATTACGATACTTTAAACAAAAAGTGGTTCAACTCTCCCGGACTCCCCCCCCTAGTACTAACTACTCCCTAAAGTAGGTAAATCAATTTCATTGTCAACATACAGAATGTTATCGTTAAAAGTAATTACTGTTGACTGAAGTGCATCATTGTTTGAATCCTAACTACTATACCTCACGTTCAAAGGATGTTTGTATCAAACATATAGATCCCAGACATTGGGCATGACATGAACGACGTCGTGCAGCTCAATCGTTTTTAGATAACGCATACTGTATGAAATCATTTTTAAGGCCGCTTTGATTGAGATATTTACCTACTTCAACAGTAAGGTCTTTGTCAGGTAAATAAATATATGAATGCATATTATTGACAGTAATAAAACAACGAAGATAAACTTTAGGTATGACGCAAAGTAGGTAGGCTGGGGTGCGTTCCGAACCTTGGTTAGAGCGCACTCGGAGTGCAACTTTTCACTCTAACGTCGTTCACAACCTTCGAGTAGAGCGTTCGGTTGTCACAACTGGACCGTTCCAAACCTTTGAAGGTTGCAACTTTTTAACCATAAAACACGTGACATGAAATGACTTTGACGTTTATATCGTATTCTATCTGATGCGCTCACCCATATTTCTCAAAAAATATAAATACTAATATAATTTCTCATATCATAAAACTTAAATAAAAATGGAAAACGAATTTGTGATAGTGTTAAATAGCAATTATTATTACGATAATGATGTAAGTCTGTCAATGTCACAATTTGTTTGAGGTTATAAAACAACCGGTCGTTCCATACCTCAGGGTAAGTTGCAAAACAACCAAACAACGAAACAACTACACTCTGAGCCTCTGAACGCACTCCTGGTATGGCGCGGCGTGTCATAAACCAATGATTACGAGGATCGGTATGTTTAAAGGTAAATGTGATTGGTTATTGTAAAATACTGAACCACAAAGTAATGATTTATATAAACTTCCCGGATATATACCTAATAATAACAAACTAATTAAGATATGATCGGGTTTTATATCACCGCTCATAATAAGGCTTACTCAAAGTAATATAAAACGCTCATTGCTTATATGACTAACCCTCTCAAAAAAGTAAGTGTAAGAAATACACTCCCCTGACAACAACGATTATTTAGTTGGGATATTAAGCCCCTTTTGACTTCTCCGTGGTATTGATACGGGCATGGAACTGGAAGTTTTAAATTATAGTGTAAAAGATATACAAAGTACCTCCCATAAAAAAAGTGATTAGTTAATTACACGGAACCCAACTTAATTTTAGGCAGGAATAAAATTGTAAACAATACCGACAATAACATAATTTCTTTATTTGATTCCAAATTTAATATGCTAATAAGGTAAATGGGGGAGTAGTTGACACATAGGTCGGAATAGTCAACTTTAGAACAGTGTAGGGTGATCAAAATGTTTTAATGTAAAAGTGAATTATATATTCGAAAAGAAAGGGTTTCATGTAGATTATTGCATGTTATTCAATTATCTCATAAGAGCAAGCAATAAAAAATTAAAAATACATGAGATCAAAGTATCAAATGCACCCATAGTTGACATGCTAAAAATTTATTTGTTTGGGTAGTTGACATTAGTTGATCCAATAGTTGACATCAAATAAAGAAACTAATTTACTAATAATGAATACTTTAATACATATAAACATACATAAAATCACGCCTATTTTCCGTAGGGGTAGGCAGAAACAATAGATTTCCACTTGCTACCTCTTTCGCTTCATCTACATTCATCATCCTTTCATACATAAGCGTCGGTTAAGGGTACTCCTGACATGACCATTTTTCAGAACGTCTTCAATTTGATTTCAGATCGTTCGTCTAGGTCTTCCCCTTCCAAAACTTCCGTTCACTTGTCCCATGTAAACCTGTTGAGTCATTCTTATTTCATTCATTCTCTCTATATGTCCAAACCATCTGAACATACATTTCTCGATTTTAGTCACTACTACATCGTTATTTACACCACGTCATTCCCTTATCACACTATTGTCTCACTCAATGCTCTCATCTCCACTGTATTTATTCTACTTTCATGCTTTTTCTGCTATACCCAACTTTCACTACAATACATTTACTTTTTGTTGTCTTAGGTTTTCGCTCGCGATTATTACACATAGTAATAAAACAACTTTAAACGGTTTAAATCGCGTATATTTATCATTATTTTTGTCCCGACGTTTCAAACACTTTGCAGTGATCGTGGTCACGGGGTGAAAATAATGATAAATATACGCGACTTAAACCGTTTAAAGTTGTTTAATTACTACATTTACTTTTTGTTTGAACCAACCAATTTTTTGTTGGAACCAAGAGTCCTTCATGAACAGCCGGATGAGCCTTCTTAGACATATTTTTTATGTCTGATTTATGAGGTTATCCATTGACCATTATCTCACCTGATGGTAAGTGACGATGACGATGTGGTCGAAGATGTTGTTCAGGCTAACCTAGAAGTACTGGCTCTCAAGGACAGCTGCCGGAACACACCGTTAGGTGCTTGGCGACAGATTTTCTACTTGAGGGTGGTAGCTAGCCAGGCGGGCATTCGCAAAATGCCCTACCACCATGCTATAACGACTGCCACCCTTAGACAACAACCAGGACCGACGGCTTAACGTGCCCTCCTAAGCACGGAAGTCTGAACTGTCCCAAAACTCCTTTCTTTCTTTTTGTGCTTTTGGGGACCTTCACAAACCCATGTCCGTAGGCACATAGACACCCGCCCCAAAACATCGAGTAAGCCCAACTTTAAGTCTCACCCAGAGAATTCTTTGGCTCACGCCTTCATACTTGATCATATTAATAATTTTTTTTGTTGTATTCATTTCATTTATTAAAATTTTTAAAAGTTCTATGCATCATTACACTCGGGCCGCTATTACCGTACTTTTTGCGTTTTTTATATATATATTTTATAAAATACAAAAACAAATGTTGCATCTATCGTCTGGCATACTTCATAGTGTCCATTCCACCTCTTACATTCAACGTAGCAAAGCGGCTCCCCGTGGGACGCTTTCCGCCCCGTGAGCTACGGAATTTTTGAATAAGGGATTATTAATTTAAACCATCAACAAAGAGTATCTTATTATTATCATAATCATACTTTACACTTATAAATATCAGTCTAGCTAATCTAAGAAAACAGTATTTATTTACAATCATAAATCATATTTATTGCAGACTATAAAAATCCGACATGATTTGAAGTATAAAAAAATTACAAGCAGTCAAGATATAAGTGCGCTGCTTTTGATTGTTTTCCAAAGGAAGGAAAAAATATATGTACTCAGTACTTGACACTGTATGCATGTGTAGTTGACATCCCTGTCAAGTATTGGTTCTAGTAATAGGAGCTATACTCATTATATACAGAAACGATTGTCACCTTACACTGATCACTGACATAATGCAAACTTAATTTGCACCTAAAAAATCAGTTGTTGACAGGGATGTCAATTACTGGTCAACATTGAAAAAGGCGTAAGTAGTAGTTGACACACACGAAATAATTGCCGCCATTACACACACGAGGTTAGGAGTGGAGTTCGGGTAATAAGCAGTGAACTAATAACAACATTATACATCACCTATGTGGATATCAGGAAAAGCAATGAAAAAATTTGAATAAATGTTAATTTACTCACCTCTTTAAATTCTGTTAGATATATTTAAAAAAATATAATTCACTGACACGCGCGCAGTTAAACACACGCTTTTACAAAATGGCTAAACCAATTTTGCCAAAATAAAAAAAATAATGTGTCTGGATATATTTCCTATCAATAAGAGGCATTCACATGGTCTGTTCTATGAAAAAACTGTCTTTATATGTCTTCAAAGTTGAAAGTGTCAACTATTACCTCAATGTCAACTATACCCACTGTTACGTTAAAATGTACCAATGTAAGTATATGTAGTAAATCATTATTATTATTATGGTAAAAGTTTTAATTCGCGGAAGAATATAAGTTTATAGGGTTATGTTTACTTCCATTTATTTATTTAATTTTTCGATATTATTCTTGATACACTAAACAAGGATAATTAAATTAAGAATAGTGTTTGCTTAGCAGTTTCAGTGCTACTGAGTTTCCTCATATTTTGAATATCAAATATTTGAACTCTGAGATTTTACATCTATATCCATGAGCCTGGTATGTACATATTTTGTTCCAGGTTTGCCAGTTTTCAATTTAATTATTTATTTAAACTTAAAAAATATCGCTAATTTTTTCCGCATTATTTATAATTAATATTTATTGGGTAGTTTAAAAAAAAACATTTATAAAAGCCTTCAACTAGTGAAAATTTGGTAGGCTTAGCATTAGTATCTACAGTATCTTTTTTTTTAACATATATAATTTTACGTAAAACATGAAGCCTAGATAATAGTGTCAAAGCAAAGTGTGCTAAATTTCAAAGAGTATATGTACTTTGTATTTAAAATATGATGAAACATGTGTGTATGGAGAACGTTTCTAATACAAGCCTTCATCAAGACTTTCGTTACCTCATGCCTGGTTTACCGTTTAGAACATATTTTACACCTCCATTAGCATCCACAACAAAGCATTATGCCCCGTCCACACAAAACTTCTTGTACAAACAAAGTCGTGCAGTCCAGGTACTTTTATACAATTAGGTACCTACGTGCGTGTGGGTGGACGGCAATACTGTAGCTCGTGCAAGCCTTTATGAGCGGCTTGTAGCAATTTGACTTGCTGAAGATTGGGATTGCACAGTCTTGGCATGCACCGTTTTACTCGCGGATGTGGACGGGCGATTGAGTCGCGTTTCAGTCCAATGAAATTATTGTACAAGCAACATGCTAGGTTCCAAAAGTTATAATCTTTCTGTACGTTGACGTTTGAAAATATATGAAATGTAAAGATTGTAGTTTTATTCTATAATGTAAATGAGACAATTTTACATTATTCTAAGGAGTATGACATTCAATTTAATGAATTACATTTATCTTTCAAAGCATGTCAATGAGGCCAGCGATAAGTAAGGTTGGGGGCTGCAAAGGTTTGCATACGAGATGACTGTGTGGCCATTGTTGTATGAATAGGAACACGATCCAACATGCAGGGAAGATGGAACACGGTACAGCGTGCATATATAGTAACTAATATTAATTATCCCCGTGGGGTGCCAGGTTAGAATTGCCGCCCCCCATAGTTCCATAACCCCCCCATGATATGAGAGACGTAAGAGGTGACGAACGAAAAAATAACATTAAATGGGCAGCAGCGTCTTCTGAAGAAGTGGCATCTTACGCTACAATCACCAAGCCGCCTGCCAAACGTGGGGATTATGGCAACTTCTCCACCCCCCCTTAGTAGAGAAGGCTGTGTTCAGCAGTGGACGATCATGCTGATACAGTAATATTAATCTAGAATTTAACGAACAAATGGCAGTGATCTTTTATTTTATTTATCTACCATACAATGTCACAATTACGCGCAGATGGCATATCTTTAGAAAAACTCTGACTATAATAGGCCTACCACGCAAGTTGAGAGGCACACTGAAAGTTTTTCATAACTTTAAAAAATATCTAAGTAGGTATACATACATTGAATTTTTTTATGGTATGCAGAAAACATATAAGTTAATGTTTTTAGCAGTTAGAATAGAATAAAGAGAATTATAATATAAATATTAGAGAAAGAAGGATTTGTAAGTATTATAAAATAACTAGTTTTAAGCTCCAGTACTATGTGCAATAACATAATGATTAAAAATACTTTTCTCCATGGCCCTTTTATTTTTAATCTATCTCTTCCACATACCACTGTATGATAAAAAAAAATCAGGTAATCACTCAGACCCATGAGACACAAAAGACGAATTTACTTAGCATTCCATGGATTCACCGTGCGGGTGCCGGGTCCATAGCGTTGCAGAGGAAGAGGCTCCAGTCAAGGTGCCTGGGACTTGCAACCCAGTGAGTAAGGTTAAGGGGCCCCTTATAGCAATAATTAGTATACGTAACTGCTTAAATATTTTTTGCCCTCATCAATTAGAAAGATTCAGAGCAAGCAGTAGAATTGTTTAAGTATTTTGTCTGAGTATTTTTATGGTAATAAGTAGTTAAACTATTTGGTTAAATCAATCAATCATTCCATATATGTTATATTTAACGTGAAGTCTGTAGGGTGTTGAGAGGATTGGTATCAATATAGCCACTCATACAAACACATCAATAAAAAAAATTATTTGGTGTTACAATAAAAATGTGTAAGTGTGTCACTAAATAGAACTGAAGTCATGGTTAGGGCTCGCAATTTTGGCAGACCCATCTACTTTATTTAGGGATCAAAATAATTTTGGGATGAAATTAAAGAAACCATCGGAGCTCTATAAACACCTCAGAGTTACCAAAACGCACGTCTTACTAAAATCTCAAGACGATATAGTCGCATCTCTCCCAAAAGACAAAAGTGCCTCCGATCTTGATTCAAGGCTTCCATTCCATAAACGATTTATGATAGGTGCACAGTCCAGCAAAGCAGGTTTTGGGTCGAGGAAGAAAATTGAGGATAAAAACATTGTATAATCTTTTCTACAACAAGACGAAAATGATAGCTATAAAGTGCATACTATACAGCTTGGAAATGCAAAGTGAGTGCCTAACCATAGGTGAATTTTGTATCCCTCTGGCATAAGAGGGGCGCACCTTGATAAACGATCGGTAACCTGCCTTATTAAAATTCTATCTTAACGCCTTTCAGATGACCCTCCCAGACCAAAGTAATTTAGTAAGATGGGGGAAAGCCACCGAAAAGTCTTGCGGAATTTGTCGGGAGGCGATCGGTACAGCACGGCACTTATTGGTAGGATGCAAGGTGCTCCTTGATAGGGGTCATTATTCCCGTCGCCACGATAGAGTCCTCGAAATCATACGTGAAGCGACGAGTCTCTCGGTAGCTAGAGCAAAAAAACGTTGTTTGACCACGAACAAACGACACGTTGCTTTTGTAAAAGAAGGGTCATCTACAAAATCTAAATCCAAGCCTTACTCCATCTTAGGCGCAGCTCCCGATTGGACTCTTTTGATGGACACGTATGAAAAACACTACAAAACTCCTGAGGATGTTGGTGTTTTGTCATCCAGACCAGATATATTTCTATACTCAAAGAATCTAAAACGCACAGTACTTATAGAACTTACTGTGCCGTGGGAACAAACATACCACATAATAAAGACTAACAAATATTATGACCTAACAAATGAATTAATCAAAAATGGTTATATGGTTAATTTATATGCCGTTGAAGTCAGAGCAAGGGGTATACAGTAGAACTCCAATTATCCGAATTAATGGGGACCGGGACCCATTCGGATAATCAAATATTCGGATAATCGGATTTTTTTAAAAAAAATTGCCATTGGAGAGAATAAAATCTACGTTTTGATATTGCACTATTTTTTTATTGAATTAAATGAAAGAAACATGAAATTTTCACATGTTTTAAATATAAATAAAATGTACTTATGTACAAGTTTAGAAATAAAAATCATTGTTTTTTAAACATCTCCGTCAATGTAAGCTGTTTTGCGGTCTTCAACCGTTTTTGGACAATTTTTTGTGATTCGGATAATCGGCGATTCGGATAGTCGGAGTTCGGATAATTGGAGTTCTACTGTACCAGCAAAATCCCTTTACAACCTACTAAAAGACCTTGGCCTGTCAAGAACAACCGTAACTTCCATCCTAGAACATGTATCAAAGGCGGCATTAGTAGGATCTTACCAAATTTGGTAGGGCAGGGGAGGAGGCTTGAGCAGTGAAAGGGAGCATTGATGCATCATAAAGAGGGCCCCTTAACCTTACTCACTGGGTTGCAAGTCCCAGGCACCTTGGCTTGAGCCTCTTCCTCTGCAACGCAAACAAAATTAGAGAGGATATTTACTTAAAATATTGTACCAGTCAGTACTTGTCTATCATAGAATTTGCCTCAATGGAATTTTGTGTTAGTTAAAAGAAAATAGACACAAAATTATAATCATTATCACCCTGATAACACCAGTTAGTTGTTCACCACCATGCAATTTCTTATACCCAAACACAAAACCTTAGGTCGATATATTTTTTGATTAATACAATATTATAATATAACATTTAGGCAATATAATATGTTTAGAATTTTTTGGCAGTACCCATAGAATTATTACATCCAAATTGAGAATTTATCAAAATTATAAATCTCTAGATTTATAGTTTTTATATCATTAATATCTTGTTTGTAAAGTCAGTACAAAATTATTTTCTCATTACATAAAATAATAAAACATAGTTATTTTATATCAGTTATTCCACAAACTCTATATTTGTTTTTTTTTTCAATTATTATTTAGGTACCTTATTTGTGACTAGACATGATTTCTGTCACATTCATAACAGAGAAAAATAATGATAAGTAAAACACTTTATACCACAATATTGATAAGGTATCACTTTTATTATTATCATAATTTTAATTAACAATATTTTAACTGTATCTGACCTCTCACCGCTCAAATGCCCGTTTTAGAAAGTACTCTACATTATATGTGATCTGTAACACTTGATCTGAGCTCAATGCCAACCAGGTAGTGAAAGTATCAAGGGAAGTAGCTTATATAACAACAATGCAGGCAAAAAAAAATATGCCCCAGGTTAGAAAATAAAAGAGTGAAGAAGACTAAAAATTTCATATTATATGAAGGATATATACATAATTGGAGTAGTTTTTATCACCTAGTTCTGAGACACTTGGAATGCCATTGATAGATTGTTAGTCGGTAGGATATAATACAATATATAAGTTTTGAAGTTTGAGGATGTGTTAAATAAACTAACAGTAAACTTCTTAAGTTGCAACCAAATGCTAATCCAGAAAATATTGACATTACATTCTAACTTACCCACCTCCTCTGCTGAACAACTTCAAGACACTGCAGTGTAACAAATAGAAAATTTATGTACGAAGTAACGGGTTAATGATTACAGGCTTATATTATGTCATTATAATATTCAGCCATAATGTTATTTTTGGTACCGAAATAGAAAACCGACTAATTCAAAGAAAAGCAAAGTAACTATTAAAGCACGGCCGCTCAGACAAACTCGAATTTAATTCATTTTTAAATCTGTTTTCATTCAAGCAATCCAACCAGCTGACAGACAGTAATGACAGTTCTGACTGCTGACAGACAAATGACAGATATGTTCTTTGGCTGCCTTCCGTTTCATGCCAGAAGCGATTATCGCGATGTCATTGCCATTTCGGATCAACGAAATCGTGCCAAAGATAGTCGATATGTCGACTCAGTTTACGTATTAACATTACATAGGTACACTTTGACCGCTCTTTATTTAGTAAACTGTCAAACGCGTTTCTGTAACGGGACGAGATATAAGGGTATATTCCATTTGTCGCTAAGAACGTTATTTTCGATAATTTTGATCACAATCTCCGTCTATGGTTGGGATCACTGTGATCGTTTGTAACTGTCATCCCCTGTTCCATTTGGGATAATAACGCTAAGAATGCCACTAAAATTTGCCACTTCTGTCACTTTTGACATTAAATGTAGCGTTTATGGCGAAAATAACGCCAAGACCCATGTGGACCAACTTTTTGGGAGTGTGATCGTTTTTAGCGTTTTTAGCGAATCTAACTTCAAATGTAAGTAATAAGTACTACGTACAACAGGAATGAGCTCTATCTGTGCATCTTGCAGCTTAAATAAATAAAATAAAACCTTATGCTAAGTTCGCAAGAGTCTTGTTACAGGCAAAGTAAAAATGAAGCCGAGTGAGAGGGCAACTACTGAACCCTGTACCCCGTACTAACAGTGACGTAGTAGTGTTACCAGAGTTGATTTCAATCCTTTCGTTATTTGTAGAAAAATATGGGATTGATGTTATGTAACGAAGTAAAAACATTTGCTTCTAAAATGTTTCTAAATATAAATAATAATTTATTACCGACATATTAAAGCAATATTATTAGTTGTTATGTGTAAAGCCATATTAATGCAAAACTATTGCGATTGGCGTATAGGTTTTCTTATTGAAATACGGACACCTGACCTGACAACCCCACATGAAATCGCCGACTCGGACGTTTTGCGGAGGGTTTTTTGATTAATTGATATTTTTGAAGAATTTTAGTTAAATTGTGTCGTGGAGGCTTGCGGAAGCAAGTATTATCCTGATTGATGTTTATCTTTTCACAAGTAATAGTTTTAAACATAATTTGTTAGTTAAGAATTACGATGACCATGCATGACTATCCAATCCTAGTTCAAGAACAAATGACTTAAATATCTATGCATATTTTATTCCTTTCTCTATTAAAATAACTTGACTTCAATTTCAGATTTTCTAAAGATCCTAATGTTAAGGAAATGTGGATAAATATTAGCATTAAAGGAATAAGCTGGGTTTGCGGCAGAAACTTCACAAGACTGTTTTATTTAGCAATGTCTGATTTAGAATTAAAAATAAATGTAAACTAAACTGTTTATTTCTCACTAAATTAATTAAATATACCAAAAAGGTAGCTTATCGTAATTTTGTCTCAGTCCAGTTGCATGTCGTGTCCCACAAGGACCAGTACCTAGGTACCTAAGTACCTACCTATATGATGCAAGTGTAAAAAGCAAGCAAAAACAGGAATTGTATAGTGCCGCAGAGGGCAAGTTTATCATTAGCATCTTTGATTAAAATCCATCTGAACCAATGATCTGCTGACGTCAGATCACAATTATTTTTTTATAATTATTGTCCTTAAATCATATTTCAACATAGTCACCATCGCCAGAGAGGGATAAGAGGTACAGTTACTGATCTCTCGTTCGGCTTCAATTTTGCGACAACAGGTCATTCCTGTTGTAGGCAGTACTTATTACTTCCATGGAACATATTGATAATCCATTTTTGTAATTGATTGACAAATTATTTAAGAAATACTACATGCATGCGGTTTATGCCTATATACGTATACATACGTAATTAATTCTACATATAAATGTGTCATTCATATAGGTACATAATTCGACAACACGTCCTCGCTAGTTAATACCGATTATTAGTTATTTTGTGCGTTCGGGAATTATCAGCGCTCACCACGCTCTTCTCGCGTCTTTTGCATTGATGACCTGCCGTGACCCTTCCGATAGAAAAATCCGAAACTTCAGATTTCAGTTGTGCACCGCACGTGCCGATGATGCGTCGATAGTATAATTTGTTCCTCTATATGATACGCCGCAATTTAATAACCTCTATCATGTAAAGACTATAACATCTATGAAATGAAAAAAAAATTACGTGTTTACGACCTATTTATGTCAGTAATCATGACACAGTGGATGAAAGTCAAGTAAAAGTGTTAAAGCAGTACATTATTGATGCTTTTGATGAAGTATAAACCCTAACCCTTTAATTTCACTACGAAACAATCTTTTGAAACGTGCACGTTTGTAATGGTCAAAGAAGTCACTGAACAGTTCATAAAATAATAACCTAGCCGGTTACTAAATAATAATACTAATAATCTGAGCATCAAACTGATAGATAGTTTTTAGCTCAGTACTACGAACAAATACAAAAAGAAATGTAATTCAAGCTCAACAACAACAGAACGCAAACTATACCGCAGTGGGCGTGGGTTAAAAAGTGCTAAGGCAGAGAGACCGAGACGACAACACGTACCTGCCTCGCTCCCACGTGCGAGCGAGTCAGGTAACAAGAAGATAAGGACGGCGGTGGAACTTGAGCTAATCGAGACCGCCCTCTGCACCCTGCAGGAAGTGCTCCAGACGCTCAGGGAGGGAGTGGACCCCATCGCGCTTGTATTAGCGGGGGTGTGTAAACTGCTTGCCTGCCGCTAGGTAGCACTTCACTGTGCCCCCGATGCTGCCGCGACGCTCAGGCCCCGAGGGCCGGCCTGGGCGCGCTATCATCTCGTCTCCCGAGCGACTCGCTCACTGGGCTTCCCACCAGAGGGATTCACCCGGTGGGCTGAGGGCGAGTAGGGAGACAGAAGATCACTGGACTGACCATATACCCCGAAGCAAGAAGAAGGTGCCACCCATATGGCACACACCCCGCGACCCAGCAGTGATGTACTGCTGGCGAAGGACTGCCGCGCAAAGGGGCCACCCGAGCCCGAAGGCGCGTCCGCGTTGGCACTAGTTGCCGCGCGAAGAAGAAGACGACGGGGCCGCCGGCCGCTCATTCTCGATCGTGCGTTCGTAGAGTCAAGACCTCCTAAGGATGCTTCTTGTAGAAACGCAACGCGTCGAAGGTTTGGATGCGTGGCGTTTTTGACGTCACGTCGGCTTAACAGGAAAATTAGGCGGAATTGTCACTAGATATTATTTATATTTTATAAGTTTTTTATTAAAATATTAAATTAATATTTTCTTTAATTATTTTAAAAATATTGGTTATTATTGATTAAATCATAATATAAGCCGTCTGCCCTGGTTGTTGTCTTAGGATATCTGCCGTTACAGCATAGTTGTGGGCATTTTTCGAATGCCCGCCAGCCTAGCTACCATCCTCAAGAAGAAAATCTGTTACCAAGCACCTACACGTTTGTTATGGCAACTGTCCTTGAGAGTATGTAATTCTAGGTTAGCCTTAATAACATCTTCGTCCACATCATCACTTACCATCGGCTGAGATAGTGTTCAAAGGTTAGCCTTTCTGCTATAAATAAATAAAATATACATATACTAGCTACATTAGTACGATTTACTGTATAGTTCCGATATCATAACAAAACTGACACAATTTGACATATTACTCACCGGAAGTATGTTATTTTCCTTTAATAAACATTTGCGTTATCATGACTATTAATACAATCACACTGAGGAATTGTAGCACGCTTTAACGTTGAATATGTTTCGTCCGTACCTATTTGAAATAAGATCAGACTTTTATTTGTCGTCTCATTTTTCGGGGCAAGTCATGAGTGTTTAACCTAAATAAGAGTTGTATATTTTATCAAAGAAGAGCACCATACGTTCCATGGCTGTGAGGTTATCGATGACATCACCAGTGCCGGATTAACCACGTAGCAAGAGTAGCAATTGCTACGGGCCTCGCGCGAAAGGGGCCCCCCATATTTAAACCCACTCATCTCTGCCTGAGCGTAATATTTAGAGTGAAACTTATTAAGATGTGGTAGGTATATTGAAATTACTGTATGTCACAGAAACGTGGAACGTTACAACTTTTCCTACTATCCACGTCAGACACTCGGTCTGACTATTTCCTTGGCGTAAATAAAACACCGAATTTCATACGGTAAACACACAAGTTCTACAATAAGTTGCTTGTATAAACGTGTAGAATATCATTCGGCCTGATAATCAGCTCTACAAAAAGTACGTACACAAAGTACTCTTACCCGACACTTAATGTGGATGTGTAACAATTGATATGGCTCGATTTTAATTGTTATAATTATCTATTTATTATTAAATCTACATCATTCTTGGTATAATTTAGTTACCATATATACCAAATTTTGTTACCATATATAGAATACATATTAGTATATTGAGCTATAGAAGTTTTGACTAAAAAAAATATTTTATTACTTTAAGAGTGATTTCCTTTAATTTCAATTTAAAGAGCAATGCATAAAATAAACTATTTCCAGATCCAATGAAGTTTAAATTCCAGACGAGAAAGATCCAAGTACTATTTAGTGTCATTAGATTCTACTCCAGATACATCGCATGTGACTGACTCTGATGGTGCGCTATGTTTTACCATGTTGGATGATCTTCTTTCATTGGGATTGAATCAGTACAACTGGGTAGTCAACCATCAGGGAAGGATTCTCGATTATGTATTGTGTAACGATGATGTGCGTGTTTTTGAATGTGACCATGTTCTTTCGAAAGTAGACAATTTTCATAAGCCGATATTGATCATGATACAGTTTGTTGACCTCCCGGCGTTAAAGCCACTGTCACGTACTAAATATTTATTTAATAAAGGTGACTATATTTCAATTAACTTGGAACTACAAAAAATCAACTGGGACTCTGAATTTTCTGGTCGCGGAATAGAGGAAGCTGTTTCAATATTTTACTCATACCTAGAAACTTTAAACAAGAAACACGTACCCGCCAAATTGGTTCGATTAGAGGATTACCCGCCCTGGTATAATGTTGCATTGATCAAGGCGCTAAAAGAAAAATTTAAATATCTTAAAAAGTTCCGAGTTTATAACAACATTTGTGATCGGGTTAGCTACAACGTGCTACGGGAACGTACCAAACTACTAGAAAGACAGAGTTATGATCGATACATTGTAAGTGTGGAGAATTCTATCGAAAAAAACCCTAAGTTTTTCTGGTCTTTTGTCAAATCACGTTCTAAGTCTAGCAGCATCCCCAGCTCAGTTAATTACCTTGGTAATATTATATCCACTGGTGAAGGTATATGTGATTCTTTTTCTACCTATTTTTTGTCAACTTTCTTAAATCAAACTACGTCTTCACCCGAGCCAGCCAAATTGTCTGTGGATGACATGGGTAGATTCTCTCACTCTGTGGGCATTTCTCAGGTACATATTGATGCTTCCGTAGTATCTAAACTTTTACTCGAGCTGGATCTTTCCAAATCCGCTGGACCTGATCGTATAGGCCCTGTGTTCTTGAAAAATTGTGCTGGGAATATCTCAGTTCGCATATCACTTCTGTTCAATAAATCACTTGCTTTGTGTTCGTTTCCCCAGATTTGGAAATCAGCTTTCATAACCCCGGTTCACAAAAAGGGCGCTCGGACTGATGTAGAAAACTACAGACCGATTTCAAAACTCTGTATTATAGCCAAAGTTTTAGAACGGATAGTCTACAACCAAACATATAGTGCGCTGAGAAGTGCGTTTAATACGTCACAGCATGGCTTTCTCAGAGGCAGATCTACGGTCACTAACTTTTTTTTTTTTTTTTTTTTTTTTTATACATAACTGGGTAGCTCTTGACCACTATCTCACCTGATGGTAAGTGATGATGCGATCGATGATGGAGCGCGCTTACCCAGAAGGTATCTATTCACTCGCTTCTTGAAGACCCCCATATTGTACTTAACCGGAAACACAGACTCAGGCAGGGTGTTCCATTCCCTGGCGGTTCGTATGATGAACGAGGAAGCAAATCGTTTCGTTCGGGAAAATGGAACATCAACCATATAGCGGTGGCGCTTCTGAGTGTCCCTGGATGTCCGGTTATAGAATGGGGATGGCGGAATCAAGTCATGCAGTACCGTGGCACACTCCCCGAAATGCATCCGATAGAAAACCGATAAACAGGCGACTTTGCGGCGATGCTCGAGACTTTGGAGTCTCGTGCTTACAAGTTGGTCGTCGTTAATTAGTCTCTTGGCTCTCCTCTCAATAGCTTCCAGTGTCTCCAGCTGGTATTTGGCAGAACCATCCCAAAGGTGAGAACAGTACTCCATACACGACCGGACTTGGGCTTGATAAAGATTAAGCAACTGTTCCGGTGTGAAGTATTGTCTCACCTTAGCCAAAACACCAAGCTTTTTTGAGGCAAGCTGGGCTTTGGACTCAATAAAAGAGCCGAAATTGAGAGTTGGTGTTAATGAGATGCCAAGAAGCTCGAAATGGTTACTTATCGGCACGGACACATCCCTGAAAGTAGGAGCCAGGTGAAAAGGGCTCCGTTTGACGGAGAAAAGACACGCCTGGGTTTTAGCAGCATTGAACTTAACTAGATTGGCATCGCCCCAATCGGAGACTGCCTGCAAAGAAAAGTTCAAGCGCTGAACCATCGCTTCTCTATGTGACTGGATTTGTAATGCACTGGTTCGTGCGTTAGATGTATAACTCTCCACAACGGTGCTGTCGTCTGCGTACCCAAAAATACCGGGTTTAAGCAGATCATTAATATGCAGCAGAAAAAGCGTTGCAGAGAGTACTGATCCTTGAGGGACTCCGGCGTTTATGGCCAATTGGTCGGAGGAACAGCCATCGATTACCACTCGAATCGACCGATCCCTCAAAAAATCTGAAATCCAAACACACAAACCAGTGGGAAGGCCGTATGAAGGAAGCTTGCTAATAAGGCTATCGTGCCAAACCCTGTCGAAAGCCTTCGAGATGTCGAGAGAGACAGCAAGCGCCTCTCCGTAGTTCTCGATGGCCTCGCTCCAGATGTGAGTGGCATACACTAGAAGATCCCCAGTAGACCGGTTTCGGCGAAACCCATATTGTCGGTCACTGAGGAGATCATTGACTTCTAGGTATGCCAGGAGTCTGTGGTTCAGTACACGTTCCATCGTCTTACAGAGTATGGACGTGACTGAAATAGGCCTGTAATTGGCAGGGTCTGCGCGACTACCCTTTTTGGGCACGGGCTGCACGTTTGCAAGCTTCCAGGACTTAGGCACTTGACCAGTCGTCATAGACAAGCGAAAGAGGCGAGTCAATATTGGAGTCAACTCAGGCGCACACATCCTCAAGACTACAGCCGGTATACCGTCTGGACCACTAGCTTTGTTCACGTCCAGATTACACAACGCTTTGCGTACTTCAGACTGTCGAATACGGATTTCGGACATTAAAGTCCCGCAATTTGGCAGACTAGAAGGTACAGCATTGCCAGCATCTACACGTGAAGACTCTGCAAACAGAGAGGCAAATAAGTTTGCTTTCTCTTCAGCAGTGTGAGCTAGTGAACCGTCAGGTTTCAGCAGTGGAGGCAGTGAGGGACGGCAGAAGTTCTCTTCGATCGACTTTGCCAGGGACCAGAACGCTTTGCTACCTGAGGGGTAAGAAGCAAGTTTGTTCCCTGTTCGGCGTATGTGGTCGAAGCGAGCCTTCTTGAGAGCCTTTTTGCAGGACTTGGCGGCTAGGTTAAATGCTTTCTTCTCTTCACGTACATCTCTAGATTTGCGGGTTCGAGCATCAGCCCAGGCTAAGTAGGCCTCATGCTTTGACGCTTCTGCATCTCCACAGGTGGCATTAAACCATGGGCGAGCTTTGCTGGACAGTGGGACGTCAGAAAATGGTATGAAGTATTCCATACCCTGACGTAACACTTCTGTCACAGCATCCGTGCAAGCTGAGGGATCGCTGGAAGAAAAACAAGCCTGCCTCCAAGGGTAAGACGCGAAAAAATAACGCATCTCATCCCAATCTGCTGACCTGTATCGCCACACCCGCCGGGTGCCTTTTGGGCTGGGATCGGGCGGGGAGTAGACTGATACAGACTTCACCAGACAGTGGTCGGAGCTACCCAAGGGTGATGAAACCGACACCGAGTAACGGTCTGGATCTGTTGTCAGCAGAAGGTCCAAGCAATTGGCTGTGTGGCCATCAACATCCGGTATCCTTGTAGCTCCTTGGACCAGCTGAGTGAGGTTTAGCGTCAAAGCAAGCTTGCGCATCTCTCGACCAGCGTGGTCTGTGTTCTGGTATGGGTATAGCCAGTCTTGATGGTGGGCGTTGAAATCCCCCAGAAGCACTAATTGAGCAGAAGGATACCTCTGTTGGGCCACATCGGCCGCCTCACTAAGGTAGTTTTTGAGCCTGTTTGTCTCCTCATCTCCGCTGTGCGACCGGTAGACACAAGTATAAAGAATTTTCTCCATGCCATTGTCCACCAGAACCCACATGATGGAAAATTTGGGGTCTTCAAGGTTGCGGAGACGCCGATAACAAATGTCATCGCGAGCATACATACAAACTCCCGCCTTGGCCTTGAAACTATGTTCTAGAACATAGCCAGGGTAGGCAAGGTATGTAGCGTCAGCTGGACATTTGATCTGCGTCTCCGTGAGGAACAGAATATGAGGTTTTGCGGTCTCTAGATGGTGGTGGACGGAGTCGATATTAGAGTGCATGCCTCGAATGTTTGAGAGGTGCACTTGGAGTGAGAGGACGTGCTTCCGCTGTTGAACCTTCATTCTGTTTTTACCTCTTTTTCTCATTTTGGTTGGTGGAGTGAATATAGATAAAGGGAAACGGAAGTGGAAACGAGGCGCATACTACCAACCCGTGACACAAAAAGGGCCCTTCCACCCTGTGGGAACCAATCCTGGAGACCGCGGGGACGCCCGAGCCCCCCCAGAGGTGTCCATCGGGACCTCTCATCTGGTCGCCAACCAGCACGATGGCGCACCTCCGGGATTTTTCGCGAGATGGCAGGGCAGCCTTTCATGAGTGGCTGGCTCACTACTTGGGCCCCCAACTATCTGCGGTCGGCCAGCGGAGAACCGTGCCTCGGATCCCGCTGCTCTCCAAGATTGGCTGCCAGGTAAATTGACCTTCGATGTGTCACGACTAGCTATAGTAATAAGCGCAACTGTTTCCGACCCGTTCCCCATAGTGGCTTCACCAAGCATCATGCCGTAACGCGACCGCTTGGCGGCATGGCTTTGCCTGGTGGGTGGTAACACGCCGCGGCCTAAGCCTACCACCTGAAAAGTACTGCTCTTTTGGCGCCACCCAGGGGACACGTGTAGGACATCGAGGGCTAAATCCTACGGACGCGAGCAGTATAGTCCCCCAAAAACTTAGTGTTGCTCAATGACTATTTGACTAGAACTATGGATAGGCGCAGTCAAGTAGATGTAGTTTACACTGATTACAGTAAAGCTTTCGACAGAATCGATCATAGTATCCTATTAACGAAGCTCAAACAATTCGGAGTGGCTGGGGATTTATTTAGGTGGTTCTCGTCGTACATAGACCGGAGAACTCAGGCAGTAGTGGTCAGTAACTATGTTTCTAGCTGGGTTACGATACCCAGTGGCGTGCCTCAAGGGTCATTGCTGGGGCCATTGCTTTTTGCGATTTTTATCAATGATATCTCTACTTGTTTCCAAAACTCCAAACTACTTTGTTTCGCAGATGACATGAAGATATTTAGGGCGATTGACTCCATTGAAGATTCAAAAAGCTTGCAGGCGGACTTGGAACGGCTGGATAATTATTGTCGTATTAACAAACTGGACCTAAATCCTTCCAAATGCTCAGTAGTTACATTCACTCGCAAATTCAAAGCAATAACGTGCGTGTACAAATTGAAAAATCAACCGCTTGCAAGAAATTCAAGTATACGTGATCTTGGGATAATCCACGATTCCAAGTTAGTGTTCGATGAACACATCGATCATATCGTTAAAAAAGCGTCCAGGGCACTCGGTTATGTTATGCGTACCTCTGCAACTTTTAAAAAGGCTAAAACCTTTAAAATACTTTTCTGTTCATTTGTTCGTAGCATTTTAGAGTATGCGTCTCAGGTGTGGAACCCGCGCTATGATGAGTACATCTCCCGTTCGGAACGTATTCAGATGCGTTTTATTAAGTATCTATGTTATCGTCTTAAAGTACCGTACAAGTCAGAGTTCTATTTGAATTTTTGTAAAAAATTTCACCTTCTTCCCCTGATTACAAGAAGGGAAATAGCGGATATACTATTTCTACTAAAAATAACCACGAACCAGGTCGATTGCCCGGAGCTTCTCGAAAGAATAAATTTAAACTGTTCTTCACGGCAGGCTCGGTTCAATCCCTTAGTACATACCCCATTAATGCATACAAACTACAGTGCAAACGCGTACCTGGTGCGAGTGAGTAGAAGTTTCAATGCGGCAGATAAACGTTTGGATATAGACTTATACTGTTCAAGCATCGCATTGGCGAGGCGGCGACTTAGTAGCGAGTTTTTTGCTTAAAATGTGTTTTATAGGAATTACGATTATTTTGTTTCTTGTTATAAATTTTCTATTTTCTTCTAAATTTTACATTGTAAACAAGTTCGAGAGTAGTAACGATTAAGTTGTTTGCTCTTTATTCTAATTAACTAAGAAGTAAGTGGTCATGGTCAAAATTTAATGTATCATATTGTTAAACGCGTTGTCCTATAATTGGCCCCCAGTTTCTATAAAAGCTTATTTAAAGTTGTAAATAGGCTGTTGGATAACCAATAAATAAATAAATAAATAAATGTGGGCAATTGAGAGATATGTTAAGTTCTTGGATATGGAAAGCCATACTGCCGAACAACTCGCTCAAAGCTTGGTAGATGTTTTAAGTAAGACTGGCATTGATATCAAATATTGTTGTGGTCAAAGCTATGATTATGCCAGCAAAATGAGCAGAAAATAGCTGTATTTTCCGCTCAGCCTGCAAGCACGAATTAAAGAAATAAATAAGTATGCAGAATACATTCCCTGTCTTGCACAATCAACAGTACAGAAACTTTTTTTTCCGCTTCTACACATCGTTGGTCTTCTTGCGGAACCTCTTACCTCGTAAATTCCGATTTTGAAAAGGTTGTTGGATACTAGGTGGTCCCCCAGAGCTGATGCTACGAAGGCACTTTAATGTGGTTTTACCATAGGTTTGGAAGCCATTTCCAGTTTGCAATTGTTAGTTTTTTATCAAAATTATTCTAAATTGCCAGGAAATTTCATCTCTGGCTTTTTGTACTTGTCAGAGCCTAGCAGGGCCTAAAGTAATTTACTAGACTATTAATTACCCACAAAATTGTAACCTATAGATGGCAAATAAACGTATTGAGCATTGAATTGTTTTTTTACCACTTTATACATGAGAACCCATAGCAGATCAAGGGCTCTTTGAAAGAGTTTGCTACGGGCCCCGCGCTTGCTTAATCTGGCACTGGACATCACCATGCAGGGCTAAGTGTACTCACGGCCCCGCGGATGGGTACCGCGAGCATCCGTGCAAATAGCGTCTGAGCGCATTTTGGACTATAGTACCACCAACTGTGCAGTTTTCGAGGGCGCTACTGGTCAAGGAAATCAACTACAAACTGTTACAATTTGAAGGAATGTTGTAGTTCTTTTTTTTTTGCCGCCTGAACAGATAAGTTGGTGGGACTGTAAGCATTGGCTTGCTTACGAATCTTTGGCTCAACCGACACAACAAATAAAAACTGAAAAGTCAAAAACCTGAGGCCTTTTACAGTTGTTTAATAGCTGGTAATTATTTCTCTCAAGTGCAGTAAACAGTTAAAATCTTAATTTTTTTTAGAAGTTTCGTAGGTTATTTGTTTGTTTAGATGGATGGATGATGTTTTAAGCACGCTTTAGCTTGTTCCGAATTGATTGTAATGCAATCAGCCGTGAGCGCACATATGCATGTCGGTGTAATCGTTAGTACTGTTAGCATCATCGTTAGTACTATTGGCGCATTAAAATACCCCACCATCAGAGACAAGTCTCAAGGCTAATTATTAAAGAGTTTACAGAATCTGTCATCTGGTCGGATTGCTTGAGTGAATACTGGTGCATACAACCTCTAGCTTGGCCAAGGGATGATGCGCGCCTGCCACAATTAGAAATGTGGAACAGGATAACTTGCTGGTTCGCCGAAATCCTAGATGTTCCTGATGATTAAATGACGTTGCTATTCCAACATACCAGAAAACCATGAAGAGAGCTACTGACCTTTGTAGAAGAATCCACCACGTCTCTGGAGGGTGTCCACCGTCGAAGGTTTATCTGGTCCATCCAGTAACTGATCAGTTATATGGTGCACTGCACTGCACAATCACTCTTCACAGATTTTTTATGTATGAAGAAAAGTTCATAAACTATGTACTACGTGAGCAATATCGTTTGTTGACCGCGAAGGGGAGGGCTCATTCAATACCAGTTCCCACAGCAGACTGCCCGGCGCAGGGAGGCGCGGGCGAGAAGCCGGTGACACGACGAGAACAGGTTTCATCGTCGTACAAATATAAGGAACTCCCCTTGTATGGTCCGTGGTAGTTGAAGTAAACAACGTCATATTCTTGCGATATATAATTCAATATTTAAACTATAAATATTGGCGTAACCAAATACAGTGATCTTGCATATAAAAATTGGTCCAATAGTAAGTACTGTAACGTCGTTACTCATTAGTACTGTTGGTTGATTTCGTACCAAACCCTCAGCCCAGACCATACAATCTCTTAAATAATTATGTGAAATAATGACAGCATGTAATGCAAACAAATAAAACCGATATCTCACATACACACAAAGTCATTGCTCTAACGTATTTTATATTTTGTAGCATAGCACTCAAATTTAGGGATTTCGTTAAATAACAGATGGCGATGTTATACAATATAGAGAAATTAGTTAATACATATGGCAATTGCATTAACTTAAATAAGACATAGGCCAATACCTTAATAAAAAAAAGAACAGGTGTCAGACATTTCCCATGTGATAATTAGGGTTGGAATCACTTAGTTAGTGATCGAATGCTAAATTCGAACAAATCAGTAGCAAAATCGTTTAAGTTCTATGAGGGAACATGCGCTCTTTCAATTTTTCTTTTTATGTGATCTTATAAATATTTTTATTGCTCTCGTTTTAACATTATCATCATTTTCTTCTAATGGTCGCTTGCCATTAAATATTTTATTTACGTCTTTGCAATAATTATGCAAGAAAAATCGTTTACAGAAGTCTAAAAGAAATATTTGTAATTTCCTATTATGTTCATGGCACCCAAAATCATTAAAATCAATTAATATAAAACAAAGGGTTTTTATGTACAGTCGCCTGCAATAAGAAGTATACACATTGTAATTTTCAAAATAGTGGCAAAGAGTTCTGTGTTTCTCTATATAATCAGAAGTATCTTCTAATTATCTTAAATAATCTTAAAATCAAAGAATAAGTTGAATATTTTTACGCATGTTAATGTTAACTTCGATTATTAATAACTAGGCGACATAACACTATTTTGAAAATTACGAAGTGTATACTTCTTATTGCAGGTGTGAGATTTGTCAAGATAGAGAGCATTTATTTAATCTGTAATGTAGGCTCATTAAATTATAAGATGTTTTCAGGCGGTGATGCCATAATCTAGTCCTAGCTTAAGGTAAAGTAAATGAGTACTACTAGTTCAGTACTTAACTATCCCACTTACTAGGTTTTCTACACAAAAGGGAATCATAAGGATACTTCAAAAACACAACGTTTATAGGAACACATAGAACACTTTAATAAGAATAATACATCATTAGGGTCACATGGATTACTTCAAAGGTAATATTGTATAGTCACATTTCACAACGATAATACAATAAAGGGCGAATTTGGAAGCCAACAAACATAGACCCACACACAACACATGAATATCAGTTACATTACATTAAATAATATAATACAGTACTTAACTCAATAAGTCTCGATGCAGCAGTCACTTGTGAAGAATAAAGAGAGCTCAGTAAGTTAAGACATTGGTTTTATTGCCATGACTGGCGCCAAGTGTCTGTCACATATCCATTAAACTACCCGCCATATTTATCACAACCAATCAGAGACATGAGCGTTCCCGCCACAACGTATCAGCCAACCCGAAATAAGACAGGATGGTTCGTCATTGGCTGGTCTAGAATGAATACAGATCATAAAGGGTTTCAGTGTGGCGGTTATTAAAAATGACAAATATCAACAAGTTTTAGAATATTCTACAATTACATAATGAGTAACTTCTCGTAACTTATTTACTTAAGAGAATCTAAGCTTAACAAATATATGATTCTAACACAGGCGACTGTACATTTTCACATGATTTTGATATAAATATTTTTTATATGATAAACGATGTCTTGTATTATTGATACAACATTTGATATTTTATTTGTTATTTTACTTCCCGGCTGGTATTGCTGTGGTGGTAGTGCTGTGCTGTACATTTTTCCGGTATAATAAAATGACAAGTAAACATTTGGATGTGTGGGCTTTGCGGAGTTTACAGAATTAAACTTTTTATCCGTTGATACAGAAGAAGAGACCCAACAAATAATTCTCGTATCCTAGCGTGTGGGGTGTACATATACATCGTACTGCTTAAGACATTTATTAAAATCCGCTGTACAAAAATATACAAAATTTACTTTATGGCAAAAAGCACAAATCTGACGTGATTTCAAATAATGATGATATTCATATCACTGCACGAGAATCGCCGTCCAGCTTCATGTCGTGTCCCACAAGGACCAGTAGGTAAGTATCTACCCATATGACGCGAGTGTGAAAAGCAAGCAAAAACAGGAAATGTATAGTGCCGCAAAGGGCAAGTTTATCATTAGCACCTTCGATTAAAATCCATCTGAAGCAACGATCTGCTCACGTCAGATCACAAATATTTTTTTATTATTATTGTCCTTAATTCATATTTCAATATAGTCACCATCGCCATAGAGGGATAAGAGGTACAGTTGCTGAGCTCTCTTTCGGCTTCAATTTTGCGACAACAGCTCATTCCTGTTGTGCGTAGTACTTATTACTTCCATGGTATGTTCATATCTTAGACAAATAAAAGTAGCAATGTTCATATTATTATACGTTGCACAGACTTGTATAGCATTCACCTATGTCGAGTTTTGAAAAATAGTATATCTGTGCCCATGCCACAGAGCATTAAAAATAAGAAGCACGAAATGTGTGATGCTAAAACTAAAAAAAAAAGTACGAAAAAAACAAATCAATTTTGTTAGCATCTTCGTATTTCAATCCAATGATTTGCATGAATTGTTTCGTCATCTGAATACGATAATGCAAAATACAATAATTCCATGATTTTTCCTTTGATGGTTTTTCAGTATTTTCTTTTCCAGTGCGAAATTTGCAAAAATAATCTTTTATGGAATTCGCCGCTCTTGCTCGCTTGTTTAGCCGCCATGTCTGAAGTTCCCCGAATCTTCGGAGTTTGTGTCGTGCTATTCTTTATTGTTTATAGAGTATTGTGGAGTTAGTTCAATAAAAACAATGAATTTATAAAAGACTCAACTGACTATATATATGTTTTATGTGTTATGTGAACTTGAAGTGAAACGAATCAATAAAATATTACATTTGGGGAAGCGACTCCTAACATCGTATTTTTAGTCCATCCGCCATATTGGCGTTAATATATCTTCGTAAGTCTCTTTTCATAATATTTGGCCTATATTTGCATTGTTTTCTTGTAGATTGTTATGTTTTAGGATCCGTTTTTGTAGGGCTTTATCATTTTGCATAAGTGGAAAATGCATGATCTGAAATTTGACCATATTTCAACAATTTGCTCATGGCCTCTTTCTAAGCAAATTTCACCATTTCTTGTCACTGAAAAAAACGTAATTTTTATGTTACACAACGTCTGTAATGTGAGAAAATTATATAAAAATGCATTCTTGTGCCTAATGAATAGTTTGGAAAACAATTTGTAGTCTTAGTATGTAGCTCAAAATGTGTACCTGAACATATCTCAAATCTCCCATACAATATTCATATTGATGCTATTTCCATATAAAATTTAATGTACTTTACATTGAAACAGTTCAATATATTACTTATTCATTAAATGTTAGTTTTTATTATGCACAAACCTGCTCCTAAGTTGCCTCCATGTGAAGATCTTTTTAACGCCCAGAGAATGTTCTAGATATTCTGTAAAGTATCCTAAGTTTTCTGCATCAAAAGCTTTTAAGTTTTCTTTAGATAAACATTCATAAAGAAGTATAGCTCCAATCAATCAATTCTTTGTTCAATCAATGATTGACAAAGCAAGTATGTAGGTACCTCACATAAACTATTAAACTATTCAATTTGACCAACCAGCTCAAGAACAGGCATAAAAGGTAGGAACATAAATGAAATTAGCAAATAATCTTAATATGTCAAAAATGTAAACAAACAAAATACAATGTCTGCTTGAGTGTCTCTTCTGAACAGCAATTTTAATCCCAGCATATCATAATGAGTACAATAGAATTTCATTTGTATATGCCCGAACTTGGCTATGTGTGATTCTAATAAACTCTCTACATGATGTATGAAACAAGCAAGAATGGACATTAGATAGACACAGAATTGTACAAAAAGCCACAGGATATAGATACCAATGAGTAAAGTCAACATTATATTGTGCTTCCTTGGATACTTCCACAAACTGTAAGTTCTCATCATGCATTGGGTACTCTGTTAGGTAATTTATTAGACATATCGGACATTTCCAATAACTGCATTGAGATAGTATCTGTACATTAATGTACCATATTGGTTCGAAAAGTATGTACCTAGTGTTAATACTGATGATAATACTTAAGGCGCATTAATAAATTTAAAAACTGGGTGTTACTGCAACATAGTCTTTATTTGGCAATAAGTGATTTCTCACCAGTAAAACACTTATCAGTTAATGAAGGGTAAACATCATATTATAAGTTATCTTAATTGTTTCCGAACCAGCATTGACTAACTCATCAGTAAGTACCTAATAGTAAAATGTTTTCTGACCCTGTGCCTGTATTTTGAAATTTATCACCAAAAACCTAGAAAATATTATTTATAAGCAGAAAGGTTCACATTCATAATTAAAAGAAATATTTGATAATAAATGTAATTTTATTCACAAGGAATTTAAATATTTTGTAATATATGGACTCTAAAATGATAACTGACTATCTGACAGGTGAAAGTCCTTACCCTATTTTGCATTAAGGTTATATGAATCTTACCACCAATCACACTCTTTTTGTTTGATTTCTAACTATCCATGCGACATGTGGCATATGTAGGTAAAATTGTGGCAGGCCTACACAAGCCACTCAAACAAGAAGTTGAAGTTTCAACTGTGAAGTGAACTATTACTTGTTTTTTTGAATGGCCTCAAGTGTAAAAATGTATAGAGGTGATTTTCTGATAGCATAGTAACTTTTACTTTCACCCAGTGATTTCTCAATGTGTCAATAAAATATAGTTTTCCGATTACAAGAGTTAAATAGGAGTTAAATGACAGGAATGGCAAACCTTAAAGTTTGCCATTCTTGTTGTTATCAATAACTTTTACCACCTTTATTATCTCCGAAGTGGTAAGCAGAGGTCTCTACACACATTTTGCCACACTTGTTTTGGCCTCATGTAAAAGGCGGTGAGTTTATTGCCATCTACCAGGCACAGTTACCAACTCAGGACTTCTGCTGGAAAATCCGAATTATCCATCCCCAGATCACAAATTCAAAAACATTTACATTAAAGTTAAAAAGTAGTTTTAAAACCATTATATTTCATAGTATCAATTCATCAATTCAATGGGAGATCAAGGATATTAGATTAATATTAGATAGTGTTACCAATAAAAAATCCTTAAACCTAGCTTATTCCATCATAGTACCTAGTATACAAAGTGGCTACATTGCATTTTATCAGACAAAATCTTAATAAAATGCTAAATTATATTCGTAATTTTGAAATGGTGAATGCTCCAACACTAACTTTACGAAATAACATGCAAATATATTTAAATTGTTATTACTTATAACTCGTAAGCTATACTAAACTTTAAACTAAGGTTTTTTTTTATGTTATTGTGATGATACAAGTTGGTGTTGTAAAGTATTTAACAGTTTATTTATGTAGTCATCTTTCTGCATTCAGCTTATTGTAAGTTATTGGTAGTGTCTTGGACTATTCCACCATTACACCATACATAATTATTACAATGAAGAATTACAGCATGCAATTATAGGAAAATGAGATTTAACATCTAAATTTTCATACAGTTAATGTGAATAGTTTATGAAGACTACTGTCATGTTCTGAATGGGCTGTACTATTGGTTATGAGCAGGGGTAATCAAGTGAGCAAATAAGTGTTCTGAGTGCTTGTTGAACTTCACTCGATGTACAATACAAAATAATGCCAGTTTCTTTGATGTCTTATATATGATAAGTTCATTATAGTGTTCTTATATAAAAGATGGTGTTTCAGAAACTTTATCCTTGGTATTGGCCCTATCATTGGAGAAGCCCACTGTCAAGTTCCACCCAGACAGCACTAACTGTTGTTTATTACATAGATTTTTATTTTCTTCATTACATAAAATGAGTGTTGCCGTGTTGCATCTGATTGGATATTCAGATGCAACAAAAAGAAATAGAAGTTTATAAATACCTAAGTACTTCAAAGGAAGGTAGGGAAAATCTTCATAATGATTTGTTATTGTTCAATAAAATACTTGTCTATGGAATTTTATTTATTGATATTGTGGGTATTTCCATTCTTTTAACACTGTGATTCCAATCTACAAAGCAAATTTTGATTGGGTTGAGGTTGTTATTATGCCACTTTAAATTTACACCTAAGTAGTTGTCCAAGTAGGCATAATTTCATTTATGGCTGCAACAAGGTACAATAACAAAGTTAAGTTAAGGTAATTGAAACCGAGTAAAAATATAAAAATAAACAGAATCATCTTCCAACACTGAAAAGTATGAAATAGCTTGAATAAGTTGGTACCATGTTTTTTCAAAACATTAAACTCGCGTCATCATTTCAAGTTTCACAAGTTATTATAATAAAATGTTTATATACCATTTAAACCCAACTAATAAACTAAACAAATTTAATCCCAACAAAAGAATGTTCAAAAATCAAAATGTACTAAATTTTGTTACATCATGTAACAAACATAAAAAATATAGTTGAATTAAGAACCTACTCCATTTTTATGGAGTCAGGTAATATTGTGTTTAACTATGAATAAATGACCTTGTTATTTTAACTCTTCTTTTTGTCAGATTGATTATTGGAGAACTAGAAAACTCTTATATAAAACCAAAAAGATAGTGAATTCCTGAAAACAAAATTTAACCTACACTTATGCTGGGGTAAAGAAACATCTGTGATATAGTTTTCACATAGACAATGCCCTTCGACAACAATAGAAATACTTATACCTGCTAACCATCTTATTCCACCCTGTACACTTCATTATGGCTTCAATACATTTGCTTCCACCGTATAAAATATCAAGTCTTTTAACAATATTTATTATTTTGATTTCAAATTTGTAAAACATGGGTCACTTTACTTTCTCTTTTTGCAAGAAATGTTACATGACATGAGTAAAATTTCAGATGTTGCCACTGAGATGCTGCTTTGTTGTTGTTTTTGACTGACAACCAAACTGAGTTAGCATTAATTTTGCCTGATTAAATCAGTCTTTTCTGTAAACAAAGTTATTTCTCATGAAATTTTACTATTAAAATAACCTCTCAGAACTCCTTGATGAATTTTTAGGGCAGCTAAGTAACATTTTGTCCACTCTGCTGTCTGTCTGACTGTCTGTACAGCTAACAAGTCTCCAGCTTGTAATTTTAATGGGTTAAAATCTGAAGTTATAGATGATTAAGTAAGATACAAATATACACATGATACATCTATCAAAAATAAAGAAGTATAATATAACCCCTTTTCTGTTTATTATTTGAAATAATTAATTAAAATAAAAACAATTATTCATAGAGTTTCCCAAAACTGACATGAAAGTCCATCACATTTTAATTTTAGTCCATTTATTCTCTTATCCAAATGTTTATGCATTTTTGGATTATTGGTAAACAAAGCAGAGATTCACCCGTCCTGCGCTGCACAGAAGATTTAATTATTGACAAATTTACTACTGAAATATATATTTTATTTTACTTGTGAAAAGGCAAGGTATGTTATTTATAGGTTTCCATACACAAAAGGCAAACCGAAGTCATATTTATGAGACTCAGATGTCTGTCTGTCTATCTGTCCGTCTGCAGGTCAATTGTATCTAGCTCATTAATGAAATACTAACTTGAAATTCAGGTATTTTGTGTAAAATGTTTACCCGAAGATGACTCTTGGTCTAGAAATTCGATGTTATGGCTCCAATTGCATAATGTAGCTGGAAAATAAAAACCTTTCTTTGCACCCTAGGATATGGGGTATCGTCATCTAGAGTTTGTTGCAAACATATTATTATATATGTTATAGTAATTTTAGACCATTTATCCTAATTAACCAACAAATACTGCAACCGCTGATTCATAATGTAGTTGTAAAGCTGTGAATATAACCAGTTGCAATGCGGAACCCAAGAGTGAGGCCTAATTAGCAATTAGCCAGTTTTTAAAACCTGCCTGGGAGTGTTTGCTGTCACATTATGAAGGTGAAAAAAAATGTAGTTCAATTCATATTTTATAGACTTCAAATGTCAAGTTCACATACATATCTTTGGAAATAACCATCTTTTGATACATTCAAATACCCTTACTCTTCCTTTAGCCTCATTGACTGGGTGAGGTTGATACTTCACTGCAATATAAATTATGGTTGGCGCCACTTTAAAAATACGGAGAGGAGCTGATGATAATACAGAGCTTTTACTATTCACCGTCAGATGATTTAGTAATAAGGGCCAGGCGAGCATTCCACCGTCCTTCACCTCGCAAATTGGCGACACGTTTCGTCAAGGAATAATTTGTGAACAGCACCTTGTCTTCTTATTTTCTTCATGGCTGGCGCACACAGATTCACCCAGCACCATATTAACATCGTCTTAACTCAAGCTATTCATATTTTTTGTATGAACTCCACACAACGCTCACTTATCAATGCTGTATTAGCAGACTCGGAACAAGTTCGCGAGTAGTCGTGAGACAGGCAAGGCGACAACATTGATGTGTTATGGTGCGGAGGCGTTTCATCAGCGTTGTTATTTATTCTCAATTTATGAAATGGTACATAGGGTAAACATACCACCAGCGAATATTATACGTCATTCGTCGTCGTAATAGGGCTCAGTCTAGTTGGGGTATTGGGTCTTATAGGTTTTCAAATGATTAAAAAAATATAATTGCAGAATGCTTTTTGCTGCAACATGTATACAAGCAGGTTGGGTTTAAGTTGAGTGCCTGTGCACGCCATTCCAAAATTAGTATTTAAACATGGTGAACAACAATTTGCTCACAACTACCATGATTATCGCACTCTGGTTAGGAGTGGACTTTTGGAAGCTGGAGACGACTTTGCTCTACCTGAAAGTTTACAAATACAGGTTTTGAATTTAGGTTTTATGCTGAAACATGTGACGCCTGGCAAAACAAATACATGGCAATTAAAAAAAAAATCACACTTACCCCTATTGATACTATCATATTTATTTGTTTTTTAATGATTGTTAATTTTAATGTCTTGTAGATTTTTACTGAAATGAATGAATTTTGCAATTATTAAGATAATAATTTAAATAGTCGCTTGTAAACATGATTTAAATCGGCCTACTTTGTGCCTTGATTGTATATATATTTAATATATGTAAGTCTAAGGGCTGGCTGCTAGTAAACGTAACCTTCGAAGTGGAAATCTGTCTTCAGCTGTGTTTTCCAGCAGCTCTTCTTAGGAGTCTGATCCTATACTAGATCTGGCCTGCTTACCAGTTTTGACTACATCTTCACTCGGCAGAAGGTTTGAATCTCCATACTACCAGTAGTGCAGAGGAGAACTACCGACAATCCATGTGACATTAATTGTTATTCTTAACTATATCTTTTCTTTTATAGGTTCTGGCGGCCTTAGAAGTTATCATACGTATTGGGCCTTTCCTTATTGTCGTCTACCGTGCTACATAGCAAGGTATGTTTGAAATACTTTATGTATAAGAAATTCATTATGTATATTTCTACCAGGCATAATATGCGATTCCAAAAGTTGCGTCATTTTTAGACAATACCTTAAATTTTGCTTGTGCTTGCAATTTTAAAAATAGACTAGACAAACATTTGGAACTATAAAATTAATGTGCACTGTTTTGTTTTCCATATACACGCATCAGCTTTAAGCTGCTTAGTGTATCACAATAATAATAATAATAATAATAATAAAAACAAATAATAAATACTGATGTAGTGCGAGTTGGATTTGCACGCAGAGGGTTAACTACACAGAGTGTACCAAAAATTCCTAAACTTTACATACTGTTGCGAGGCCCTTAGCGGAAGGCTGATCCGCATTTGACCACTTTTTATACTTAGTTATTTGATTATAATCAGCCCAAGTTCAACACTTACGAATGTATTAAAGTTTTTACGATAGGGCCAGAACAAAAAACCTTTAAAATAAACTTGTAACTTATAGAAGATACCTCCGTTTATTTTATACTTATTGGTATCATTATTATTTGTTAGGTAACCGGACATATTCTGTGAATAATCTATTAAGAATCTATAGACACCTTACGGTGAAAGATCGGATGGATGGAAAAATGACCCTTAGGAATATGGTCCCGTTTTCTAGTACAGAACTCTATGAACGCGGTACGTACAAAACATGGCCGATACGAAGGTCGCGGTATATAGCTCAAACTAAGCCCATCACCACTGGTCGAGGATTTTGATCTTAAATGTAAATTCTGAAGGTATCACATGAATATTTTTTGTTGAAAGCAGTTACACAATTAAGTCTTTGGGTTGAATCTAGCCATGGGTTTGAGTTTCACCGCATAGTGTGCCAGGTAGCTATGGAGGCGAGACATTTTGCGAATGTAAAATGTCTGGCCTCCATAGTTCTCGCCTATCTAACTACCACCCTCCAAGCACTAACGGCTAAGATGTAGCTGTACTGAAGAGCCAGTGCCAATTCCATGTTAAGTCTGGTTTCTATCCTACACCACATCATTACTTTCCTTCATGTGAAATAGTGGCAATATTATTAGCTGTAATAAAATATTTTATGATTTTGTGAGATGGGACCTATGTCATAATCAGCAATCATTTGATTTGAGGCTTGATTTTCAGGATAACACAAACTCCATAATACATTATTATTAAACCTGTTACTTAGCTATAAATCAAAATCTGTACTTAAATGACCACCCGTTTTATTACAACAATCGATTTTGTTGCTAATTTATGGTAAAAGATTTCTAATTGAGTCATTATTTTTCTATTATCTATAAAGCTGTTCATGGTAACTATTAGCTCTGTCTTAGCACATTGTTTCACTGACGAAAAAATAAACTGTTTATATTCTTCCAGTTTTGTAAGTTAACATATACTTAGCTATATATATTTTATTATACAGTGTGTAACATGCTGAGAGTTATACCTATAGTAGTGCTGAAAGGTGTGTAGAGACATCAAGTCAAGAACCACCACCCAAAATAACAAAATTCAAACTACACATTTTACATTTTGTTTATTTGTTTTTTAATTGAAAATTAATTTAACTTCTCAAGATCGCGTGGAACAAAACTAGTAGCGACGTCTAACGACTAGGCGCAGCCACTCTTTGTACTAGACCAACATAATCAGACTTTCCCTCCTAGACCGACCTATATTTTATACTTATTGATTTGATTACATTTTTTACGGGTAAACGTAAAACTTTAACGGTTTTATAACTTATGGAATCATTTGCATTTGTACTCTTTTCAAGATATAAACTCGCGAATACCATGATTATGTACAATTTCCACCACAGACGTGTTTCCGCTTTAGAATGATTAAGTTGGGCCCCTACGCATTGTATTATAAACAAAATCCCTCCGATGCGTCTGGGACGAAAAGTACGAGAGCAAGAGAGATCTATCACAATGCAAATAAGCTTCAAATGTTGCAGCTGAGTGCAGGTAGCAAATCCAAGTGAAGACGACTCATCTACCTCGTTATTATATAAAAACAAACAAATTATATTATAATAAACCAATAGCGGCAAATACACCGTTTTGTCTCAAAAATCAAGCTAATACGTGATCCTTTCCAATGCTTGTCTATTTCATATATGTAGTTTAGGACCATACTGTCCCATCTCAAAAAATCACTTTATACACCCTCGTCACGCATGTGCTGCATTTAAAAGTTTAACATGTTTTTGAATTTTTTCAGGTAGGGTTTGTGTAATGAATGAGATGCCTCGCGTCTAGGTGCATAGGCACCAAAATTATTTATTATGATAGAATGGTTCAGTGTCATAAGAGGATATAGCTGATGCCTCTTAGCCAGAGATTGGATGAGCCTCTTGTTACTATTGAGGTGAGAGTTTGAGTTGAATGCTACCCTAAGATAATATTTAGCATAGTTTGTTCTCTACTATAGCATTTGTGTCACTTTGGCAGGTAAGTTGCTGACTCCAGCACAATGCAGCAAGCAGTCGATCCTCTGGCTACAACAAGCACGGTGAATACTTTTCCTAAAATGGGTCTTATTTTGTTGCTTCTGCAATGTTACAGTTGTGTAATGTGTGAATTCATTTTTTAGCCATCGGCGGAACCCGTCAATGGCGCCCCGCCTGACGAATCTCCGCGCCGGCAAGGGCGGATGACCAATCAGTTGCAGTTCCTTCAAAAGACTGTAATGAAGGCCGTGTGGAAACACCAATTCGCATGGCCTTTCCACCAACCCGTCGACGCTAAGAAGCTTAATCTTCCTGTAAGTATATTTTATAGAAGAAAGTAGTTAAAGTTCTGTTCCTATAAAATCTGCAATTTGGCCTCATTTGATTTCAGGACTATCATAAAATAATCAAGAAGCCCATGGACTTGGGCACGATTAAAAAGCGTCTTGAGTCAAACTATTACTACTCAGCGCAAGAATGTATTCAGGATTTCAATACCATGTTCACCAATTGCTATGTGTACAATAAACCTGGCGAAGATGTTGTGGTTATGGCGCAAACTCTGGAAAAACTATTCCTCAATAGGGTAAGGAACATTTTCATTATACACTTATTTATAGTAAAGTGATTCTTTTCGGACACATACTTTAGTTTTCAGTTTAGCTTTAAGAAACTATTAAGCTGTGTTGACACGCTGCCCTCGCAACCACGGACCACCAGGCGGACTGTCCGGCAGTTCAAGCTGCTGAGTATTGCAAATGGAGGAAATACATTACTCATCCAAGTTTTGTTATTAAGATGTTTGTGCTATTTAGATAAGCATGTTTATCATTCATTCATATCAGTTTATTTTTAAGTAAAAATCTTAAATACACTAGCTTTCCGGCCGCGGCTCCGTCCGCGCGTATGTCGGTTATCGCCCAAGCCATTAACCTCTTTTTGCGTAGTTGGATAAAAACTTTCCTATGTCCTTCCCCGGGTCTCAAACTATTTCCATACCAAATTTAATCCAAATCAGTCCAGTAATTTTTAAGTTTATGAGTACAAAATTAGAGTACAAAATTCCAAAAATACATATCTTTCCTTTTCATAACATTAGTGTAGATAATACACAATGTCACACTTCTGGCTACAAGTGTTCCATCTGCCTCTATTCTGTAATCTGTCGTAATTGTAATAGAAAAACAAAGTAATAATGCCATGTCAAAATGATAATTTCATCTTCATGTTTTTTCAGTGTTACATGATCAGTGATAGATAAATAAATGCATGATAATTTATGTTTTTCATAATTGCAGTACAATATTTTGTAGTTTTTAATTATGAAATATGTATGTCTAATAAATAATAAGGAATTACTTTATATTTATATAATTACTATTATTATATAATACTTAATATATTTAAGGAATTAGTAAGAGCCTCTGTGAACCTATTATGATTAGTATGTAAATTTATAACTTGTTTAATACTTTTAGCTCGACATGATCAGTACAATCTCACCACGTAAATTAATTAAGAATTATATTTGAAAACAGATAGCCCAGATGGATAAGGAGGAGCGCGAGATAGAGACAGCATCGAAGAGCAGTAAGGCAGCGAGTGGTGGCGGTGGAGGCGGCGGAGCGGGTGTTGGCGGCAGTTTCTCTGTAGGTGGTGTTGGCAGCGCGAAGAAGCGTGGGTCAAGCGCGAGCGCGGGCGGTGCGGCGGGCGGTGGCGCTGGCGCGGGCGCAGGCGCGGCGGCTGGCGCGGGCGGCGCGCGGCCCACGGTGAAGGCGCCGGTGCCACCGCCAGCGCTCGTCGGCTCCACCAACACCACCACTGCGCCCTCTGCTACGCCGCCCGCCACGCACACTGGACTTCCCCAGCAGGTCAGAACTTTATATTAATATGATTTAGAATAGTATCCGCCTTCTAAGCGATAAGGTTTTACACACCGGGCGCTTAGCCACCGAGACGTTGGAATGAAATCCGAATTTAGTACACTGATATTATTTAACCGTCATGGGCGACGGAACAGCCATCAGCCAGACTCCTGAAATACGACTGATGGAAAGAAGAGCTTTTTCAAAAACATAACCCTCGTAATGATGTTGCAGCCTTCGTTTATCTCTATTTTTTTCTACTGAACACTTAATATTCAAGTGGACGAGTGGTCTATTTTAACGACAGTGGTCGCTTGTAACCTAAAAGACCATAGGATACTTCAGAGATTTGGTCCTGGTACTCTCACCATCTTTTAGTTGTATTGGCGCAAGTATAGCGCTATGAGGTACAGGTCGACGAGTCACTTATGCAAAAATAAACCTTATTGCATGCTTGATTCGATGATATTTGTTGAAATTTTCGATGACAGATGCGTCGTGTATTGGAGATACCAGTGCTGAAGCTAAAACAAATACGATCGGTTCGTTTCCGAAGGTCCACCGAGGGAATTTAAACAGTTTATGTTGTGCACAGTGAAACAAGGATAGATAGGTATGGGAAATGCATGCAACAAGAAATAACGATATTGTGATTAAAAATGTAGTGCGGTCGATTCGATGCTGCTCGTCCGACTATCCGAATCGTATATCATTCCTCGACCGTAAAACACAATACACAATGGTTTGATTATATAACGTAATTTTGGAATATGGAATCTAGAGATGCTCAGGCATTGCTATTAGGACTCATTTCGGGTTCGGTAAAAATCTCGGCATAAATTTAATCTCTATATGATAAAGAGGTCAGATAGGGTATAGATTTATCAGAGAGGGTTTTAACTTTATAACCCAAGTACAAGTTTTTATTGTCTAAGTACCATATTGCACTAGTTTGTCTGGTATGGTTTAATTTAAACTGAAAACTAGTGTAATCATAAAATGATTATGGTTAATTTCAGAGAAATTCAATAATAATTGTAATGCAATGTCTAATAGTAAATCCAAAAGCAATGTGTTTTTTGGTCTTTAATTTGATAATTCATTTATGACTCTTTGAACTGGCTGACATGTACATGATATTATGTCGGTTTGCAGGTTGCGACACAGCCATCGAGTTTCCACGTCGCTCCAACTGCAACAACACCCGTTTCCACAATCCCGCCAGTCACTTTGTCTCAAACGCAACCTGCTAAGGTATGTTTTTTTTTATGTTATCGTGACGGAGCAAGCTCGAGGCCCACCTGATGTTAAGCGGACTAACCTCTGCCTAGAAAAGATGCATTTCCTCACAAGTGACGAATTGCACTGCGCCCGTCACCTTGAGACATAGTTGTTAAGTCTCATGTGCCTGTAATTTCACTGGCTCTCAAGGACTGGTGCCGGAACACACCGTTAGGTGCTTGGCGATAGATTTTCTACTTGAGGGTGGAAGCCAGCGAGGCGGGCAATAGCAAATGGCCTTCCACCATGCGGCGAAGCTCAAGCCGGCGGTGGTGATCGAACCAGGGACCTGCGGCACGGCAGTCCATAGCTATGACCGCTCGGCCATAATTGCTTGGAATTTGAAATGTTACAAACTCTTCAAATATTCTGCCCAATAAACTAATATAAGGTTATTATGCATCATTTTCGTTTTTTTAATTTTAATGAAAAATTTACTTGTAGGTAAAAAAGGGTGTTAAAAGAAAAGCAGATACAACGACGCCTATGGGCAGTTCATTTGAAGGAGGATACACAACACCCACAATAGATCAGCAAAGTGGCCCTAAGCCTGCCAAAATATCCACAAGAAGAGAAAGCGGACGGCAGAAAAAGGTAAAGTTGAAGGTATTAAAATCCTTTGAGGTAGTAATACTACCAAATCAAGATGATCATCGAACCACTTTATAACCCTACTACCTTTCCAGACTAGCAGAGCGGCGGAAGATAGTTTTAAAATGGGTGGAATGTCCCCAAGTGTGGCAGCTGGTGCTTCGCATCACTCAGTTATGACTCCGCAGCTAGCCAAGGGCAAGGAAAAGCTATCTGACGCATTGAAGAGCTGTAATGAAATCCTCAAGGAATTATTCTCCAAGAAACATTCGGTAATAAATTTCAGTCATACATAAGCTTTCAACTATTTACATTTGCACTTCTGAGATGAATTCATTCCCATTTTGTGACATTACACATTAACGAAAATTGAGCGTTCACATTTTGTATCTTTCTCTGACAGGGTTATGCCTGGCCGTTTTACAAACCCGTCGACGCTGAATTGCTTGGCCTTCATGATTACTTCGATATTATAAAAAAGCCGATGGATCTCGGGACTGTTAAACAGAAGATGGATAATCGCGCATATAAAACTGCAGCCGAATTCGCCACCGATGTTCGCCTAATATTTACTAACTGCTACAAGTACAACCCGCCGGACCATGACGTTGTGGCAATGGCGCGAAAACTACAAGATGTCTTTGAAATGAGGTATGCAGAAAGTTAAACATTCTTTATCGCCTTTTTTAAAGATATCTGCCTAAAATTCTATCTTAGTACTTGCACACCATTGCAATAATGCTATCTTTGGAAAGAACATCATTAAATTTGCAAATTATGTATTCTTCAGCAGCGCATTTTTTTTAACTTTTTGAATAATATGTTAGTACAAAATAAGGTATCCAAATGTTTCTTGCCCAGAGTTGATGTGTAGCCAATGCTCAGTTAGAACTTTGGAAACTTGGTTCAATTATAAGTCTTGAGTTTGGTTTATAGAAAAAAACTACAATGATTAAATTACATTAGATGTGCAAAAATCTACAATTTGTACTTATTTCCCACAGGTATGCAAAGATTCCAGACGAACCTGTCCACACCGTAGGAGTTCCACATACGATAGACAAGGGCAGTTCGGCGTCGAGTTCAGAATCTGGCTCAGAATCTGACTCTGAATCTGATGACTCTGAGGAAGAAAGAAATAATAAAGTTAAACTGCTTGAAAAAGAATTACATGCTTTACAAGAGAAAATGAGGAAACTAGTTGAGGAGTCTAACAATAAGAAAAAAGCTAAGAAGAAGATGAAGGAAAAGAAAAAACAACTGACTAACAGTACTGTTCCAGCGAAACCAAACGCTACCGCTGCGTACGCAGCTAAAGCTAATAATATTGCCGAAACTGTTGGTGAGTATATTTATGTATATATATTATATAAGTACCAATGTGAGTGTCCATAGAGTTTGTGCCTGTGTGATTATGCAGTAATATATATATTTGATAGGACCTAATTTCGATACAAATTTTATAATATTTACGTCAATGATTTGATCACTATGTGTTCAAGTCTTAAAGTCTAAAATTTACTATTTCGTGATCATGGAGTATTATATTCTTGAACTGTCATTAGGATTACTAATTGATTAGGCATTTTACTAGTATTAACAGAACCTGCTATGGCCATTTGTATTGAGTATTGAATTGTTATTTGGCGAAGATAGTGTTAGTTATATCAGAATTTATTTGTCATAATGCCCTACCACCATAAAGGTGTCGAAGTTTTCAGGCTGCCCTAAAGCCTCCAAAATGGCTAACGACTGCCATTCTAAGACCGCTACCGGAACCGACGGCTCGCGGAAGCACTCAGTAGTACTATCACTAGCGGTTACCCATCGATGTATTGACAACAGTGAACATTTCTTAATCATGCTCCGCTACAAGCGCTTCAACAGAATGAAGTGTGAAATACCATAAATATAAATAGTCCCTCAAGTAGAAAATCTGTCGCCAAGCACCTAATGGTGTGTGTTCTGGCAGCACTCCTTGAGAGGCAGTAAAATTACAGGCACACATGAGATTTAACAGCTGTCTCAAGGTGACGGGCCCAGTGCAATTCGTAACTTGTGATGAAATGCATCTGTTATAGGCAGAGGTTAAATACAAGTGGGCCTCCAAAAAAAAGTCAAAGTAATGAATTGTTGTTGTTACAGCAACGAGCGCGCCGCGGGGTAAGACGGGCAGCAAGCGTGGTGGCGCGACAGCTGGCGGCGGTGCTAGTGCCGGCGGTGGTGGCGCGGCAGGTACTGGCGGTGGCGGCGCGGCGGTGACCAAAGGTGGCGCGCGTGCAGCGGCCGGCAAGAAGAAGGGCGCGCCACCACCGCCCGTGCCGCCGCCACACGCGCCGCCGCACCTTGACACTGACGACGAGGATGTCGCCAAGCCCATGTCCTACGACGAGAAGCGCCAGCTCTCGCTTGACATTAACAAACTGCCGGGTGAGTTTATCCCTTCTCTACTCGCTGCTGCTTCATACTACACTACTTATTGTATACCAATGACTATATGTATTGTATTTGGCGTTGATATGTCCTACACTGTTGTCCTGCTTAGGGCGTTGTGTATTTCCCCCTGCCAGCTTTTACCCAAGCCATCTATCTCAACTCCTCAAAGTAGCGGTCCTCTACTGCTCTGTTTTTTTTTATGCCTTATAAGTTAGCCTTTGGCCACTATCTCACCTGATGGTAAGTGATGATGTGGTCGAAGATGTTGTACAGGTTAACCACACCGATAGGTGCTTGGCGACAGATTTTCTACTTGAGGGTGGTAGCTAGCCAGGCGGGTATTCGTAATATGCCCTACCACCATGCTATAACGACTGTCATCCTAAGAAGACGACCGGGACCGACGGCTTAACGTGCCCTCCGAAGCACGGAAGTGCTCAGTAGTAATGTCACTAGCGGTCACCCATCCAACTCTTGACCGTGGCTGATGTTGCTTAACTTTGCTGATTGGTTAAGAACAGCTAAGTAAACTTCGCTACGAGCGCTTCAAAGCGGCTTGCATAGCTACTCCAAGCATGTGTTGGTTGTAGCATGTGGATGTTATTATTAAGTTGCTCTTTTAGCCTTCTTGTGGTTCTTATTTGTTCCGTAGCTTCATGGAGCAGTTGTATATGTTTTATAGTCTCATTTTAAATCTAGCACTGCCTATACAGAGGACTGTCTGTTGCTCTATAAAGAAAAGATATGATATGGTCTTTTTCATGGAATGTTTGGGTTGGGACGTCTCACTTTGCACTGAAAACTGCGATCATGGCGGCAGATTTTCCCTGTTTCGTCGTGTTAAACTTTTAGCACGATTGTGAAAAATTAATATTATCTGTCGAAATTTTGTAATGGGGTTTGCTTACTGAAAACTTTTCGCAGTGGGCGCTTTGTGTTTGTGACCTGGAAGAAATTTTGTGTGTATACCGGACATTTTTTTGTTCTGAATAGCTTTTTCGTTTTAAACAAAAGTGTTCAAGTTTTCTGATGATGAATTCTACCTGCCATATCGCCTTTGTAAAAGAGGAGTTAAAGTTACAACATGTTTTCCTTCAAGGAAACGACCTGGATCAAGTGGAAACCTTACACGTTATTCATTATGTTGCTTGTTTAAACCATTTTCATGGCAAAATAATAATAATTTATTAAAATATTGGTTCTTGTAGAATCTAAAAATACAATATACAATACAATATGCTGCATACAAATTACCCCAAATCATCCGAAAAAGCACTCTCATTTTTATTATCTTAGTGGGCTTCCTCACTGTCACGTTAGTTAATGTCACATGAGAACCGTAGGCAAAATTAAAAATTACTAACTAAAAAGTTCTAACACAGAATATTTTGAAATTCCCTTGTATATCTTATTGACAAAATTGTTTACTCTGTCAGATACACCCCTATGTCTCAATCCATCCTTAGTACTTAAAAAGGGGGTATTACTAAAGGCGCCATAAATAGCAAGACTGCTTGTTCTCCAGCTCTAATTTGATCGCATTATGGTGATTGCATAGTCTCTGAAGTCTTGCTTGATTGATAGGCGTGTTCATTTTGCGGTCGGGATTTTCCGCTAGCTAGTGCCTTAAGTATTGTATCACTAACTAACACTTGATGGATTTGTGTAATCTGATTTATACCTTTGATAGAAACACAACTCTGTCTTTCTGCCATGATTTAAATATGTATTTTCATGCGAGGCTAGACCAAACCAAAAAAATTGAGAATTCCTTGCACAAACACTGGGAAGATTTAATTGGTTTCAGGTGCTACAAATGGTTGGGAGCTACTTATCGCTCATAAAAGAGCTTTTTCCTTCACAATTTTGCCTGCATAGACCCAGGCTTCATTGGCAAGCTAGGCTTGCGCATTGTTTCTGTTTCTCGTCTAACCAAACCAATGCAACAGTTGGAAAATGTGTTTGTTGCTGAAGTTCAAACTGTTACTTGCCCGATACCGTTTATGATCCCTCAGGCTTCTTTAGTAAATCTAGAGACTCCCACGCAAAGCTTACCTAACTTTGCGCGGGAGTCGCTAGATGTACTTTTCTGTCCTGCAGTGTCACTTCCGGATTAGATAGTTACTGAAACATTCCCTTATTTTTTCGCATTCTCCGAATCGGTGGCGTGTTATGTTATTATTCAAAACTCTTGCTCTTCATTTGCGTTAGATTATATTGATCTGTTGAGCTATACTAGCCAGGTGGCAATGACAGACGCTCATGGGCACATGGTTCGAATCCTTGCTAGGCCTTAAGTTTTCACAGCATGATACTAAGGTATTTTGTGAATTCCCGCCTGGCTACCATTCTCAAGTGGAAAATTAATTGCCTTACGGTTAAAAATCAGACCTTACGGTCTGAACAGGCATTGGTCCTTAAGAGCCAGTTCTGTGGCAAGGTGTAGCCCTGTTTATCATCTTCAACTACATCATTACCATGGAATGCTAAATATATGCTTCTCTATTACGAAATGAGGTATTGTGTGTTTAACTACGTATAAATATTGCTTGCAATCATATAATCGCCCGGTCTAACACATACATACTTGAACATTTACTTCTTTTTACTAGTAACTTGACTCTACTAGAGTCTTGTTACTAGAGGAACTCTGAGCTGAGAAATTTTATGTATATAAATAATTTCTGATTTTCCTACCAGGTGACAAACTCGGAAAAGTGGTGCATATTATTCAAAGTAGAGAGCCCTCCCTACGAGACTCCAATCCAGATGAGATTGAAATTGATTTCGAAACATTGAAACCATCCACCCTTCGGGAGTTAGAGAACTATGTTGCCTCCTGCCTTCGGAAAAAGACACGTAAGCCATATTGTGAGTGGCGCTGACATTATTCCCTTTTTTCCTTCTTCCTTTTTCGACCCTACATTATTTTCCTTATATTTATGTGGTGTTCAGTCCCATGTTCATCTCACAAGCTAATAAATCCATTTTAACAACTTATCTTACTGGTTTTGTTTTGAAAAACCTGTGTGACCTCCTATTCTTGCCTTATCCCTATCCTAAAATGTTGGTAGCTATTTGTGTGTTTTATATGTTTCTGAAAGCTTAAAAACTAATCAGAAATATGTTTATGTGCAGATCGCAAAGTATCAGGGAAATCTAAAGATGAACAAATGGCTGAGAAGAAACAGGAATTGGAAAAAAGATTACAGGATGTATCTGGCCAATTAGGGACTAGCAAGAAACAGCAACAGAAAAAAGGTAAGCATTCATCTTAGTTCTGGAAATTTTCATTTTATTTTATGAAGATTTGCTTGATCTCTTAGCTTGGATACCTCTATGATAATATGAGGAGACAATGGTTTTTCAACTAATGTGACATTTTATTATAATGTAACTATGCAAGAGCTTTTTTAAGTGCTTTAATTTTTTTAGTATGTTAGTCTATAAGGTAATATATATCATAGGATAACTATATTTACTAAATATTGTTATTTTAAAGTTACCTGTAATTAAGAATAGTTCAGTTCAAAACATGGGTCTTCAGACTCTGCAAAGCCGATTAGCAATAAAACAATTAGTCTTAGAAAAATTTACTCTCGAGCAGCACATCTTTAAAAATGTCTAATAATCTTTATTTCTCTCTGTCGATTCTCACTCTCAATATTAGTTTGTTCCTAGGTGAGATAGAAGATTTTACTAGTACCTAAATTGATGACTTGAACGAGTGAAAATGGAATCATGGCATATAAAATGTTGACATGGTACAAATGGTAATATTTTTCTAGTGTGTTAATAGATGCGTGTCCATTTCCAGAGGGTTGCAAGGACGCGCTGGGCGGCGGCATGTCCTCGTCGTCGAGCTCTTCAGACTCGTCCAACTCTTCATCCAGCACAGACACCAGCTCCTCCGACAGCAGCGACAGCGAAGCAGGTTAGACCTCTCATACTCCACTCCACTCCACCCACTCGCGTACCGGCTCCATCATACAAATACGATCTTAGTATTTAACTTTGATGATACTTGCATTTAAATTAAGACGAATATTACGCTCTGTAACAATTATGTTCGACAGCTTGGATATAGACACGATTTAGAAAGTATGTAGGTTATTCATTATAAATGTTTTTTCCCTAATATTTGTAAACGGAAAAACTTTTTTTTTACCTTTGCCAGTATTTTTTAAACGAAATGACCCATTTTTCCATTTCAAATCTGAATTTCTACAGTTAACTAGTTTAAAAATTCTAGTCTGAAATTGACGTCGGTGAAAGAATGACGAGGAGACGAAAGGCTTGATGTGAGATTGCATTTTGTGAATGTAGATGAAATTATTGTAGGTTTGAATTGAGGTACAGGTAGTATCTCAATGGGGGGAACCTTTTATTTATTAACTCTATTCTGTAAATAATGGGTATACAAAACCAGAATAAGTTTACCTAGTTATTTCACTAAGTAATTTAAAATCATTTTGTTTGTATTGCATGAGTGCGAGAGAGAGTGTTGATTAAAGTAAAGGGTGTGTTTGTGACTGTTTTAAAGACATTTTGTGTAAATCTCTTTTTAGCCAGTCCTAATGTAAGCGTGTATCACGCTGTTAGATGCTTGAGTTAGATGTATAACTTATTCTGCAGGTATATTCAGTGCGGTCGGTAAAGGCGGTGTCGAAACGCGGAATTCAAACACTAACCAAGCTAAACCCTCTACACATTATGTGTAAATTTATACCTGATATTTTAAATACTTGTTTCAAACACGTATTAAAACTATCTTTGATTTGAATTATCGTCCATACAAAGTCTTCAAATCCGAATCTGTAAATAGTGTGGACGGTTTCGCACGTCATCTTTCCGTTTCCGCTTTCCGACTTATGTCGACGCGACCGTCCTAAATAGCGCTGCACAAGGATGTAGCGAAGGAAAGCCATATCAAAAAGGCAAATAGAATGGCGGGTGCTGTTACTCAATGCACTTTTCTTATGACTTCTTTAAAATATTGTACAGAATGTATCATCAGCTTATTCTCAACAGAGCGGAAAGGTATGACTGTTATGTTTGTATATTGAGTGAGAGCTACGTGAGTAGTTTTGAATTTAATTTAATTCTGTGATATTGGAGAGGGAACCTTACCTTATGTTTTGATTCAGTTTTGATACATCGGTATAAAAAGTCGCGCATCATAAGAAATGTTGGTAAAGGCACAAACGTAGTGAAGAGGAGAAGCCAGCTTTGGTGTCCGCCGTTATATGCGTCACTGGTGCCGGTAAGGAGTTGTCAATAATTTGGTTTGCTTTCATAAACCAATAGGATATACCTTTTCACATTACCTAATATTTTAACATGTCAAGTGCAATATTCTTTCATTTGCATCCTTACAGTCTTTTTAAATTCTTATTGGATAGTCAGATCTCACGGTACTAATCGCTTACGAGTGTGAAATACTGATGAAGCTCATTCGATATAACGTAACGCGCGATATGACTAAGCACGAGGCTAGAATGTAGTGTCGGCACGGTACGTCCGAGCGGCCAGCGGAGGCAAGAGGAGCGACACGCCGGCGGCGGCAACTCGGCCCCCGTGCCCGTACACACCGTTGCAAACAATTGTGTAAGGACGGATACCACTTTAGCAAGCAAAATTCACTCCCTTGTTGGATTTCTCACTCATTTCACAACGAGGATGTATTTTGTGACATGTTTTTATTAATTTTCTTTGAAAAGGTATGTTTTATTGGTTTGATGCTTAATTGATACATATCGATGCTTGCTCTCAACATTAATGTGACGTGTTATCAAAATTCTTACGTAATATAATATCGAAATAACCTAAAGCTGGCCTCCTTCCTTCACAAATTGTTTGCAAACTTATAAATAATTTAATGCAGAGTTACATAATCTTGTTAACATATTATAAAGTTATCACATTAAACAGATCTATTGAAATGTTAGGGTAATGACAACTGTGTTAGGATTATGGACACATGAATTTTAAGTAAATCATATTAATGTTTATATAGTCTATGAATCTAACATAAGATGTCTACCCACTATCGTCATTTAAACGATACTTTTAATTTTCACTTTGAAAACAACGCGCCTGATATTTCGGCCATTGTTTTCACAATTATTTTGTAATTAGCATAATCTTTAAACTGGATACAATTGAGTTGAACTTGGCGATGTCCAAAATGACATTTTATTATATTATTTATTAAATATCCATAATCATCAGGGACTAATTAAATCATTCCAAGTATTTTTTACGATTGGAGCCTTGTCCTGGTGATGCTCTACTATAGAGAGTAGTCATTTACTCCAGAATACTTGTTCTGATATCAGAATAAAAAATCATTATTTAAATAATGGTCTATTATTATACATGCAATGATCGTCGTACACGGTCTCTAGAAGTTTTATATTACTTACGCGTCTAAATGAAATGATATTACTTTAATAGACAAGAACAGATTAAAATAAAATGTTGGAGTTGATTCTAGCTCGTATCTTAATAAAATAGGTAATAACTCCTAAATCATTACAGTCATAGTCTTTTTAATTTTTTAATTAGCTGAATTTTTATATTATGACTATTTTTATTTATAAAGCAAAGAGATGTAAGACACATAGATAGTATATTTTTTTTATTTATTGTACAAAAATAGTAAAACCACATGAACCATGTAAGTAAATTCTTGAGAAGTTAAAAATCACTATAAATTAATTTGAATTCTAGGTAGCACACAGTATTTTAAGTACATGCGAACTGCTGTTTACTAGTATTATATAGGCCTAATAATGACAGGTAGACGACAAATTGGTTAACTTAACTCTAAATACTGATTGTAATGCGATTCTGGCCTTTTTACAGTAAATTGTAACATATTGTACATAAATTGATGTGACATCACATAAGTGATCAGAAATGGTTTGTAAAATGTTGACCATTTTACTCTAAGGAAATGTTATAAAATGTTTTATGTATGGTCTTATTTAGAACTTTTTATATGTTATATATATTCTTTTAGATATTTTTTAGATGCACACACGTAAAATTTTGTCTAAAGACGCTTATTAGTAGACATTAAAGTATTGCATATACTTTACCAAGTACAATGTGCGAATTGCATAAGAGATCTTATAACGACTGTAATTATGAATAATTATAGATTAGCTTTTAATTAATATATTTTATCATAAAAAGTTCCTCTTGAGAAATGAACAAACTTGAATTTCATTGTTTCCCTAATTGTAAAAGAGCGATACTTGTCAATGTTATTTTAAATTGTAAACATTTAGACAATGTACATGTAGCCAGAGTCGTAGGTATATTAAATGCAGACTTATTATTTACTAGTCCGTCCGAATTGATTATACCCTCTTTGTTCATATTCTTGTATTTGACAATATTCTTTAACCAAGTTGATACCTACGGCTCTGGGCTTCACACATGGTCTGATTGCTTTTGACTACTTGGTATTAAATTTACGTGGTGCAATTAGTCAATAAATAATGTGAACGAAACATTTAGTTCCGAAATTGACATAGAAATCTGAATGTGTTAAAGAAAACACTGTGTGTTACATTTTATGATGATTTAATCAACTCATGATTTAAATTGACTAGATGTAAGAGTGAGTGAAAATAAATAATGTATATATATTTCAGTATATAACAATTTAAGTAAATCTTTTAAGTAATTTATTTTGTATTTTATTTAGATACCCTGAGATCTGATTAACCTGCAAACATTTATTGCACTTGAGGTGTTAATATAACTATATTAATTTTACCGGCACCGGTTATTGGCATCACGTGCGGGACACGTAGAAAAGGAATCACAAGCGCATACGTTATTCGGAGCGCTTTAATATGCCGTGCATGTTAATTTTCAGGAACCGGTTCAGGCCGAACTCCAAAAAAGAAATCTAAGAAGATGCATCAACCACTTCAAATAACCGTAAATATATATTTTTTATACTTTTATATCTTTTTTAAACGTTTTGAGGTCATCATATAATAAACGTTTCTGCGTGATTTCAGCAAAAACCCTTAATACCGCCGACGATTGCGGCGACTGTTACGGCGGCGGCGGCGGCGGCGACGACGACGACGACAACGATCCCAGCCGCTGAGGCACCTCCACCGCCGGACGTTAAGGTCCCCGTGGTTAGCGCGCCACCCGCTGAAGTCGCACCCCCTCCGCAGCCCGAGCCGAAAGAACCGCCGCCGCCGGTCACGCCCGCGCCCCCGCCTCCCCCCGCCGCCCCCGTCCATACTCCGGCCCCCGCGCCCGCGCCTGCCCCTACGCCAGCTCCCGCCCACATCCCTGTAACAAGCCACTCGGAAAACAAGTCGACTGATTCTTCAGTTGCGCCGGTGGTACGTGACCTCAATGACCAGAAGCCAGTCGTGAAGGCGGAGCCTCGCAATGGTCTCGATAAAGTGGACGCATCGCACTATATAGATCCCATTGAGCGGTCGCTGGCTAGCCTCGAAAGAAGTCTCAAAGCAGATGTGCCCATGGACGTCAGCGTCTCGGAGTCTTCTCTGCGCTTAGAGGATGACTTTTCTCTTCCGAAGCCCACGATGATGCCGGACGCGGCGCATCAAAACTTGATGGCTCAGCTCGGTGGTTTGGCCGAGGTGGCTCGCCTCCCCGATCAGATCAAAACCGAAATGTACCTCCCCGCCCACAATGGATACGTGGAGAAAATGCCTCACGAGCGTGAAATGTTGCGACCCGATATGAACCCGAATGTTCCTAACATGACCGGGGTGACGCCCGTATCCTCTATTTTCGACCCCGTGCCTGCGGTTCCGCATACGGTTATAGCGCAGTCACATCATAACGCCTCGGGTGGCCCCTGCTTGATTACACCGGCCATCAAAAAAGAAGATACAAAACCCCTGCTCACGCCTAAACCTATCGAAGATCTCATGGGGGTTTCGAACTTGCCTCATAACAATATGTCTGATAGAGCCAAGTACGAAATGGAAAAGAAGATGGAAGATTCAAAGAATTCCAGCTTTGCACAAGCTTTTAGACTAAAACAGGAACAAAATAATTTGAAAAACGCCAGCTCCTGGTCTTCACTAGCTCAGGCGGGCAGTCCAAGCCCGAGCATTCCCGCCCTAGTCCCAAATAACCAAGTAAAGCAAAAACCTGTCGTAATGGACAGTTTTCTAGTAAGTATAATACTTTTATTTAATCATGAATCATGAACTAAATTTAAATCACAATTTCTTATTCAAGGCCTTAAACAATTTAAAAACGAAGTTTCTTCTCCTAGGCCTTCAAAAAGCAAGCAAAAGAAAAGATTGACAGGCAACGAGCAATCTTAGAACAACAGGAGCTCAGGAAAAAGGAGCAGGCAGAAAGAGAAAGACAACGACAAGAAGCCACCGAAAGGCGACATCCAGATGAAGAAAAGATGAGGTATGGTATCTATTGAAACATTGCCTTGAACAATGAACATAATTAACAATGAATATAATTAATGTAGATTAAAGAAATAATCTAAAACCAAGTTACACCCAACATACTTTAAAACCAAGTACAGTAAATATTTCGACGAGATATTGCAATTGTGATTTAACTAATGAGTTATAAATAGTCAAAATACGGACTGCTTTAGGTATGCATCCAGTTAACCTACACAAGGCTCTGGTCACTGATGAAATTTTTGGCCCGACTTGGTCAATATGAGCTCGCCAATTTAGTTGGATCATCCACGTTAAGAACTAAATACCATTCTTGATGGGATCGATGAATTACTGTATTATTTATGGTGGATGCTGTAGATTTATTTTTATTTTAAGCTGCAATATCAAATAAGAGTTTTTTTGCGTTAACAGTTAATAAGTAGCTTTGACACCAAATGCTTTTGCATAAATCGGCCTGTGCTTTATTTACAAGTTCAGGTAAGTTGCGACCAAAGTAAACTAGACAGGTGTCGTCAGTATATAAAGTTGTGTCCTGAAAACAAGAAAAACAAACTTCCTAAAATCTATCCCTGCGTAATGCCGCAAATTCTCTGTTGACGATCACTTTCACAATTCCCTATTTTAAGTACCTGTTGTCTGTTGGTGTAATATTATTTAAATGTGTTGATGGCTGATGATGCCTTTGTATATAATGCTACTCCAAGTTGAAAACGTTAAGACTAATTAAAACTTTAACTAAACGACTTTTTACTGTAGAGTAGAATTACATCTCGTTACTTCATAGCTTAAGAAATTAAAAATGTTAGTCCTACTCACCCAGAGTAGCGACACAGTGGTAAGCAGCGGAACTATTATAGTGATAGGAATATCGAGCGCCAGGCGAGCATTCCACCCTCTCTCTTTCCGCATTTTGGCGACACGTTTCGTTAAGGTATATTTTGTGAATCGGAGCTCTTCTCCCTCTTCAACTCTCCGTGGGTTCCACTATATCACTGATGTAGATAAATTAGTTACCAGTGAGCACTGCGGCGTAGTAGTAGTAGTCATGAATCATTGGCAATTTATATCGTATTGTGTTCATCGGCTTCCTTTTAAAAAATAAGGCTCGCCATAATGGCGGTGTCTAATGTTTAGAGCAATTGGGAAATTACCAATTCCATACTTTTTATGTGGTAAAACTACTATAAGTACTTTTAATATGGAGGGCCTTTACATTTTGTATCCCGAATGAAAAAACAGAGTATAGTAGAAAAGGTCTCGCCTAGCACCATACTGTTTTGCCAGCAGTCTGTCATTGAGAGCCAGTTTTCACTTCAAAACGCCACAATCTGTTACATAGACTTATCATTTTACCTCTCGTGTGGAATTGCCAAAAATATTTTCTGTGTTACGTTATCAAACAAATCCATTCACAACATTTATTACCGGGTAACATGTACAATGTAGTCTGGACACCATATAGAACACCACTCGCGGCATAAGGTCGCAAATATTTTAATTTTGTTTGATAAAATTAAAATAATGCGATTATACAGAGTGCCGCAAGGCGTGCGCAAGGTGGAAGGCGCAGAAGTGGCGTCTCCGAGTGTGTCGCCGGTAGCGAGAGCATCGCCCCCAGTTGCGGCCGCAGCCGCAGCCACGGCTGCCGCCACCGCGCCCGATAAGCCTGCTGCCTCGGAGCGCGAACGGCTACGCCAGCGGGAACAGGAGCGCCGCAGACGTGAAGCTGTAAGTGACACTCGCCCATTCACATAAACATTCTGAAGCGCCATTTGCGGAACATGCAGATGATGGCTTTGAAGCAATGATGGCCGAGCGGTAATAGCTATGGACTGCCGTGCCGCAGGACCCTGGTTCTACCCCCACCACCGGCTTGAGCTTCACCGCATGGTGGAAGGGCATTTTGCGATTGCCCGCCTGGCTAGCTACCACCCTCAAGTAGGAAATCTGTCGCCAAGCACCTAAGGGTGAGTTCCGGCAGCAGTCCTTGAGAGCCAGTGAAATTACAGGCACATGAGACTTAACAATTATGTCTCAAGGTGATGAGCGCAGTGCAAGATCCGATTCTAAGATAAACCTGTTTACCAACTTTGACCACAATATCACTTACCAAAACACTTAAACTAATTACTGACTATACTGTAGCTTAATGGGTACTGACTCTGCCTGCTCAGCTCAGCCTCCCAGGTTTGAATCATGGACGTGGCACATATTTTTTTTTTTTTTTTTTTTTTTTTTTTTATGCCTGATAGGTTAGCCTTTGACCACTATCTCACCTGATGGTAAGTGATGATGTGGTCGAAGATGTTGTTCAGGCTAACCTAGAAGTACTGGCTCTCAAGGACAGCTGCCGGAACACACCGTTAGGTGCTTGGCGACAGATTTTCTACTTGAGGGTGGTAGCTAGCCAGGCGGGCATTCGCAAAATGCCCTACCACCATGCTGTAACGACTGCCATCCTAAGACGACAACCGGGACCGACGGCTTAACGTGCCCTCCGAAGCACGGAAACGCTCCGTAGTAATGTCACTAGCGGTCACCCATCCAACTCATGACCGCGGGCGACGTTGCTTAACTTTGCTGATCGGTTGAGATCAGCTAAGTAAACTTCGCTACGAGCGCTTCAAAACTGTACGAGTACTGTAGTACCTGTGTGTGTACTGTACTGTATCAGCCGGATTGTCCAGTGCTGAACAACAGCCTCCCCCATTAAGGGAGTTTGCTATTATCGCCACGCTTGGCAGGCGTCTTGGGGATCTTAGTATAAAATATCAGTTCCTCAGAATGCACTACATATTTTGAGATGAACATAATTTATCTGTTCTTGTGCATTGTATGTGTCTGTCCATGCCTCCCGAGACACAAGAAATTCTATTTTGGAGGCATTTTTCTGCAGTACCTGAAGGAACTATTATATTAAGATTATTTCAGTGGATTCTCTATTAGCAATTGTGAGACAAGAACGCATGCCTTTTTAGCTTTGTATATATTTCACATGCAGTTGTACTTAATAGCCTTACGTGTTAATCGTGCATTTCGTGGCTTGGAATGTACTTGTTTTGTTTATGACTGAAGTTGGAAAACTGACTACTTGTTTGTGGCTGTTAAAGGCATTTTGTGATATAATATATGGTGGAATTAAAACTAGTATATTGTGCTGAGGAATTTATCAGTTTTTGAATTGTTAAATGAATTAATTATTCTTTTTAAAATTGTTTCAGATGGCGGGTCAAATAGACATGAATATGCAAAGCGATTTGATGGCAGCATTTGAGGAATCGCTCTAATGCGCAAGACTTGTTCTGTTATCTGTAAATAGGTATATAAATATTAATTTTACGTCAATGCAAATCGATGTGTGGTGATATTGTGACACTGGAGTGATTTAGTGATCATTTTGTGCGTGAATCTGTTGACTAACATAGATAAGTGCTGTGAATAGATATACTTTTAAATTAAACTGTTGTAACCATCTATTTAATTTCCTGAACGTGTATTGTGGACTTCTTGAGGGTTGCATTTTAATTAATATTGTATTATAAGTTTGTATGTAAGTTTTTAAAGTAAACAACTCTCTTTTTACATTCGTAAGTCTATATTTATATATATAAATTTATATATTTTACGTTAATAAGGTGCATTCAACCTTCCGTAATTGTTTTATAGTATGTACTAATTAATTTAGTATGGTAGAAATTGAACTGGACAACAAATCAAAAATGTTTTATGTATTAATTAATAAATGAATAGATACTAATCAACTTAACCATGAAATCTGTTGAGTGTTCCACGTATTTTCTCATTGCATGGCCAAACCATTAGGGCCTTGTTTACTTTGAGATTAGATGGACATTTAGTTAGATAATGCCATACGAATGCTTACAAACGTCGTGCAATGGGCGAAGCCGTGGCTTTATATTTATTAATAGATGGAGTTACTGTATTGTATTCGATTTTGGACAAATGTTACTGAATGTTAGTAGATTTTTTATCAGTCTGTCATTTGAAACAGATCAAATGTCATACATTTGATTTGAAATATATTTATTTTACATGGAAATATCGTCTTTTTATGTTTGTAGATAGCTCCAGTGAAGAACTATGTAGTAATTAAACTTACCAGATTCTGCATATTCTTAAGGATTACGGTTTGGAGAATAATTAAAATGATAGGTGATAATGATAACTATAGAAATTATAAACAAAACTTTGTATATTGTTAAGATTTTTATTTCAGTCATTTACTCAAAACTCGAAATCAAATGTAGATATGAAGTAAAATATATTGACATTCCACATTGTACTGTGTTGTTTATTAAATGGTCATTTATTATTATATAGCGGCTCGCGATTTCTTCAAAGCACATAGCATTGTTAATACATCGCTACTGAACTGTTAATGCTGCGTCGGTGCTTACCCCGTATTCGAAGAATGGTTCACGGCTTATTAGTCCAGTCATTATATACATTTGGAAAAGAAAGTGAACCGAGAAAGCCAAATTTTTGATATTACGTGGGGGGTGGCTAGAAAAGCTTAAGTTCAAATTGTCGACCAAAATAACCTTGTGCAATTTCCGCCATCTTGAAAAAACCCTTAAATTCAGTTTTTTCATCATAACTCGGTTCCCCGTTGAGATACGAAAATTTTTATAGAATACTTTTTTGTAGCTTTTTTCACGATCTACAATTAAGGTCCTCTACATTTTTCACGTATCGATCGTCGTTTTCGAGATATCGATCAAAAATTAATCTTTCTTCGTGATAATGCTTTTTTTTTTCTCCGTACCATTTTTCCGAGAGTATTTTGAAACCGGTATTTCGAAAGCACACCACGCAATCACGTCCTTGTTTTTCGATTATGAGAATGTCGTCTCCATACTTCTCTTGCAAATGCTTTTTAACCGTTTTACAGTGAGGAACGAAATCTCCATTTATTTGGTTCATCAACTCGCTAATAGAAAATTGACATTCGTCGGAATTTTCTTTCAGAAAGGAGTAAATTCCCTCCATTGCCTCGTCTATTTTGTCCCCCATAGGTCGTCCTTTCTTATTCTCCTCGACAGGTAGTGCATGATATACATGAGAAATGCATGTTCGATGGTATCGAGCTCCTACTGCGACGAGATCAGGTATACCACGAATACGCTCGATGATTGAAGTGGCAAATTCATCGTCACGTCCAGACAGGTATCCCATAATTTTTTCATTCATTGATATTTCTACCACGGAATGAATTTTTTTCCGTCTATGCGTTGGTAATTTCGATTCGTTGCAAAATATTTCTCCACAAAATAAACATCTATTTTTAAAATCAAAAGTGGGAATGACCTGCAGTTCTTTTTCGGGTTCTGGTTCTTGCGATGGAGACTCACTTCGTCGAGAAGCAATCGACGCTAGCCGTTGGTTTCCATATTTTTTGTAGCACGAACTATGAACACTCACTGAGTCAATATTTTGTAACATTTGTTCATGCTCCACATGTCCTCTTTTCACGCTCGCCGCTAAGAGAGTCTGAACAGCTCTCTTTTTAGCCACATAAACATCGTCAATCAGAGGTTTTTTGCAAATAAAACAATCACCCATTTTCACACAATTTTTCAAACACGTACGCTCGCTTCAAAATACTCCAGACAACTGACTGGAATGCTACGAATAAGGAGCAGATGTTCCGGCATGAACACGAAAAAAGGGTCTTTTATACCTGACCCACGCCCAAACTCTAACGGTCGCTCTATGGCGAGACGCCATAGAGCGCCATGGAGACGCGTCGGGCGCGCTGGGGCCGACTTTGTGGCGCGCTGGAGGTCGTAATTTTTGTCGGAAATGAAAAATAAAAAAACGAATTTGTAGGTCTGGACACGCTCTACAAGTCTTATTTCAAACATTTTTTGATATCTTCCATAAAAAAAAAGTTAATAGCGAAATAAAAAAAATTCTCCAAAAATTTTCGATATTTTTGATCGATATCTCGAAAACGACGATCGATACGTGAAAAATGTAGAGGACCTTAATTGTAGATCGTGAAAAAAGCTACAAAAAAGTATTCTATAAAAATTTTCGTATCTCAACGGGGAACCGAGTTATGATGAAAAAACTGAATTTAAGGGTTTTTTCAAGATGGCGGAAATTGCACAAGGTTATTTTGGTCGACAATTTGAACTTAAGCTTTTCTAGCCACCCCCCACGTAATATCAAAAATTTGGCTTTCTCGGTTCACTTTCTTTTTGAAGCCGATTTTTCCGACGTAATGACTGGACTATATCCCACAAAATAAGATTCGGTATGCCTTATGTTTATCGAAGTTTCATTGAAAATTCAATGTAGAATTAAGTTAGGCATATGGTTATCCAATAAAAACTGCCAGTATTATATAGCTTGGGGTGTTTAGTAACTTTATGAACGTTTTCAGCAATCTAAATTGAGCTGAGGTAAAACATCCCTATACCTTCGCTTATGTTATGAAAGTGTGATTTTATGACCAAACGGATGTACGCGTCGAATGACATGGCTAAAGAATAAAACAGTTACATACACGTACCGCGTTCTAGCTAGATAGACCACTGATGATGAACCAAAGTTCCGTACATGTTATCAAATCGGAGCCACCAGTTATTCTACAAACTTACGGATTTGATCTACATTAACATTTGGTCTAACGTGAAAACAGTATATTGGGTGCTAAGTAATAAATTGCATCTGAGTTAATCTCCGTAAACACCATACCGTTAATCATAAAAGCGAGGAACTAAAAAAAAATTATACACAACTTATTTCAATTTCTTTACAGTCCGCCTCTGAAAATAAAGGTCATTGATAGAGATTGAGCTATTGCTACAAATAATCTTGTATTTTGGCATCCAAAATTCTCTCGGCGCGTTATGTTACATTCGCGGAATCTCCCGGTGTCGTGAAGTCTAAAAATATTGATTATGTACATAACAAAACTATTTATTTTACACATTAATGAAAAAAAAAACTATTTTTACCATTCTTTACATCTTTTGTTAAAATTTAACAAAAGGTATTTAATATGCTCGTATATACATATAATAAAACCAAGTTAGGTATTTCATTCATACATATTTTCTTGAATGTATATATTTACTTAGACCTAGAATAAATTAGGGCGGGACCCACAGACGAGATATTGGGTAAGACTACAATGTCAAATCCCATACCCAATTAAAAATGCAATGGTTTTATTTTTCTTTTGATCCATCAGTCAAGATGTTGTTCATGCTGGCCTAGAATTGCTGGCTCTCAAGGACAGCTGCCGGAATAGATAGATAACTTTTTATTGAATACACCATAATAACAAAATTAAACTTATTACTAAAACATAACTTAAAACCTAGTGTATCAATGGGCGGTCTTATCGCTCAGAGCGATCATCATCGGAATTCACTGTAGGTGCTTGCGATAAAGGCTTAATAGCCATAAAAAACGTTTATTTTTAAATTAAAGCAAGAGGCAGAGCATAACAAAACATATATAAAAATATTTTGGATTACATATTCGATCCTTTGAGGAAGAAAACGCGTGCGCGATATTCTTTTGACGTTAAATACAAGTGTTTACTACGACGAATAGCAGATAAAATAACAATCCCACAATTCTTAGTGCGATTAACTGTCTGCCGGAACTCAAAAGAAAAATAAAATCACTTACCATCAGGTTCAAATAGTAATCAAAGGCAAAAAAGTATAATTTATAAAAAAAATGCCAACCTTCTGGAACGTTAGTGGTGCGATGATATTAGGTAGGTAAGAGTTGTGGGTTGTTTGTTAAAATATTCATTAAACTGATTCATGGTGGGTGTTTTGTGTGCATTTTCATATATGGGATCCATGCCCCGTGTACCTACTTTTTCCGGTGGGAAAAGTGTCAAAACGGAATAGTGGCGTAAGTAACGTTCTCCTAGACTCAGCGTCAAATTCAGAGCTTTTTGATAGCAATGTGCCAGTTTCATAATCTACTTTTATCTTAGAAATATTTAGGTCCAGTTTTCTATGTGGTGATGATATGATGTCATATATTTTTTGTTATGCAACAAGGCATAAATAACAGGTAGGTTACTATGTTACTCGACAAAGGATTTGGCGTCTCAGTATAGTATAACCCGATATACTAGCTAAGCCATCGATTTTTTAATTTAAAACGTATAATAAAGTGGTAACCTCTAGAATAAGATCGCTTCTGGGTAAATTGTGCTCTCCAGTTTTTCCTATAAAAAATATACAAGAAAGTGTTTCCAGCTTACTCAATTGAAATTACTATTTCTGAATATTCCAATATTTTGAGCATATTTAGTGCAATTATGAATACCAACTCAAAATTTAGGTGCCAACTTAACTTCGATGCTCCGTGTGATTATTAGTGTGACTTTATGATCTCCAGCTGATACATGCTGTATTATATACGAAACGGCTGAACGGGTATATAACCGTTATTGCCAGGGATTTAGAGCATAATTGGAGCAAATCTTTTTAATAAATGCCTAAAGGAAGGAGTTTTTGATATTTTACACATAGGGGTACCCCTATGTGTAAAATATCAAAAATATCCCCTATATTTAAGGGCAAGGGCAAGCGTGACGATATGGACGCTTACAGACCGGTCTCTATCATCCCGGCTATTGCCAAGGTGTTCGAAAACGGTCTGAGTTCTAGGCTGATCGCGTACTTGACAGACACAAAAGTGCTCTCCGAGCACCAATATGCCAACTGTGTGGGGAGATCCACTACATCCCTGACTAGCGAGATAGTACGGCGTAACTTATGGACGCTCGCGAACGCAGGCAACAAGTCGCAGTCTTGTGCTACGACCTTTCCAAGGCATTTGACGTAGCGGGCCACCAGGTACTCGCAGCACAAGACTGCGACTAGCTGAAGCACTATGGAATCGTTGGGAATGCTTTTTCGGTACTCACTGATATGATGCGAGACAGGTCTCAGGTCGTCGATGCAGGTGATGGGTGCAATAAATCAGACCCACTATCAGCAACAATTGGTGTCGCACAGGGCTCTTCGGTCTCGAATATAATGTTCTCCGGTCCTGCTCAACGATCTGCCCGATGCAATCACGTGCGCAGACATCCTCATGTACGCGGATGGTATGTAGCTGCGGTGGTAACTGCGCCCAAAGCTAGACCAGCTCGAGGAGAACCTGAACATTACTGCGTCACACGTCGCTAGCTGGTTCCGCGTGAATGGTCTGGTTCTAAACTTGAAGAAGACTCAATTTAAGCTCTTTGTCTTATCGGGCCATTTCACGTGACCACTCACGGTACTAGTACACAGCATCAAGTTGGTACAGGTAGGGAGCACAACCTTTTTAGGATTTGAGATCGACAGAAGTCTGACGTAGGAAAACCACTTAGACACTGTGTGGCAAAATAAGTGCCGCGTCCTTAGCGCTCAGGCGAGTGTCCCAAGTGGTATCCACGGAGGTGTCGCGTGCCTGCTACTTCACCACGGTGCACTCGCGTCTTCAGTACAGCGCGGAACTGTACGGGCGCGCTGCCGACTGGGAGCGCGCGTTCCGATCGCAGAAACATGCTGTGCGAGCCATCGTGGGAGTCTCGCGCTACACCTCTGTCAAGCCCTACTTCAAGAAACTTGGTATTCTCACATTGCCTGTCATCTTAATATATCAGGTCGCAATGTATGTAAAACTAATTCCGATGTACACCCGAGGCGCAACGACTCGGGCTCTTATAATTTTCGCCATGGAAGTAGGCTAGCGCAGATTCCCCACTCCCTAGTCAAAACAAGTAAATTGACACATTATGTAGGTCCAGATGTCTTCAACCACCTGCCGGATATCGTAAAAGACGTTCCGAGTATCGGTAGCTTTAAAACCACCAACTGGGCGCAACTGGTTTGATGGCTGTTCGGATGAGCTCCATGGACATTCAATATACGTCCCTAGATCTTTTAGGAGGAATACGGGTCATTACAGTTCGGAACCCTTCATCGCTAGAAAAGGTGAGTACCTAGTCTTAGCGAGCGATCAGCCGGCTGACCAGCAGACCATAATGTGTGTTGAACTGCAGCTATGTCTACTCTCGGAGCTCCGCAAGCTAGCGCAGCGTTTATGAACCGCAAATTCATAGCATTAGTAGCGTCCTTTGGAGAACTCAACTTTGCCCCATTACTATCCTTAACTACCTATATCTGAGAAGTTCAGCTTGGGTGAGTTATTTTTGCCCCTTTCCGTATTGACTATTCCCTACATAGTTTTCGACGGGTTTGCGCTATTTTCATATAGACCCATAAAGAAATCGAACTTGCTGCTCGGAACTGTGAGGGCGAAGGACGCGTAGTAATTGTGTTTTAGCGTTAGCTTCTCGACTCCGTACTCAGTGGACGGTTTTTTAATTCATGAAGCTTTTTAACTGATTTTAAGATTCTGCGCTTGTATTCGGCTTTATAAAACATACGTGAATTCGCCTCACTCTCTCGACAGCTTGTAGCTACGAGTCGGCTAAACCGTTTCCGCGGACGACTTGCCTGCTGCGAGAACGCCTGCCCCGTTGTTTCTTAACAACCTGCCAGGGCGCTTCGTCTGTAGTCGTTGTTTCTGCAGCGGGTGCCTTACTTGGTATGATAGTGGAGTGTGAACTTTAAGGCAGCCGATGATTGTGTTATGTTATTTGTGTCTTGCTTGGAAAGAGTGCGGGTTCCTGTTTCTTTTTGTGGGGACTTTCGAGGAACCACAACTTTAGAAGTCGACAGTGTTTGTGATGTTAAAGCACTTTTTGGAGTGATAGTTTTAGTTGCTTGGCGTGCACCATAGCTCTGAGTGCGCGCCGACGACATATCACTTGTTTGATTATTAGGGACACCAGAGATATAACAGCCGACGTACCTTGTTCAGTAGAAGAATTGGATCCGCTACTTCAGGCATCCTTCACAATCTTCGTTGTCAAGTTGGATTTTTGTTGTAAACTTTCTATTGCTAGTCGCATGTCGTCAATTTTAACACCTATAGGCGTAAGATGTTTCTTAACATTTTCCACATCTTCTATAGTTAAATTCGCCATTAAAATAAATATGCAATTAATAAATAGAGCGCAAAATTAACACAGCTGACCCGGTTGAGGCCTACCCTCGCTTATATCCATTAGGAAGTGCAAAGTGTCTTGGCTAGCTAGCTAACAACTTTATTCTTTAGCCTCTAAATAAGTACATGGAGTTTTCTTTTAAGTACGAACATTGTGCATTGTGAGCGTAAAGCTGTTATACGCCCTTAGTTCAAATGTACTGTATCAGCCGAAATATCCACTGCTGAACACAGCCTCCCTCTTTAAGGGGGATTTGCCATAATCGCCACGCTTGGCAGGCGTCTTGGGAATCGCAGTATTAAGGTATCAGTTCTACAGAAAGCGCCGCTGCGCGGTATTTTACCTTTAGTCGCCTCTTACGACACCCACAGGTAGTAATGGGTGGGTGGTGACATTCTAGCCCGGCACCCCAAGGGTGCTTAGTTCAATGATAATCTTTTGAAATAGTACCCAAAGCTCCCAGGAGCTAAGTTAACCTTTGCTGGTGAGCTGCACTGTGCTATCTTTTTGTAATGTTTTGAACAAACGAATAAAACAACAGAATCCAAATGGAATAATAATATATCACATTCCTCATCTTACTGTACAACAAAACTACAGACAAGAACTTATATATTATTACTTATTAGGCTACATAATATGTATACACAATTAAATAAATTCACGTGTCGCTACATTAAGCTGTGATCTGTCGATCTAAGCGCACAATACTGCAAACGCGGGGGGTGCAGCGATGGTCGTCGGGAAGAGGCAGTGAAGACGTTACGTTGAACCTCGGCGGCAGCGTTGTGCGCTATGATCAACAGGTACGCTTTAAGAAGCGGCGGAGTCCCACTCGATGAGGTAGGCAGGGTGCGATTGTGGGGCGAGGCGGCGCGCTAAAACGCGGAAAGTCTGCGTCGCGCGAAAGTACGATTGCACGCTTGACTTAAGCGCCGACAACTGTGCCGCGTTCACTTCCGCACCGCCACTGTTACTTTTATGGGGGCTTAGTTGCAAACTTTTTACACTGTTGATAGTGGTTGCGTTGTTCGCGGTGTTCCGCCGAGCATTCTCGTAGTAGTTCTTCTCCTGCCTCTGTCTCAGTCTTCTTCCGTGAAATTTCACGTTATTGATGTGTGCGCTCTGTAGCGCCGGCTCGCTCTCTGGCGGCGTTTGGGCAGTCTTGTTGCTTTCTTCTGGCAGTGGACATGATTTGTTCAACTGGAAAGTGAAAATAAATTTATAATGCATAATGAGCAGCAGCTGCGCACATATCGTCTTTGCAATGACTACTGCACGCTCTGTGCGCACGGAAACTATTTCTAATGTTACAAGAAATAACATATGCTAAAAAAACAGGTTTTTTTCCTTATGAATGTATTAGAGCATTATTGTTGGTATAAATAACACCCACAAATGCAAAAAAATATCACATTCGGCGTTTGTTTTTAGACGTTATATCAGGCCTGGCGCACTACGCACTTTAGGTAGACAGCTACAAGTAGGGGTTGTGTGCATTAGGGTAAAACCAAACGAGAGTAATTTTGTGAGTCGTGAGTCGCTGAATTTCGGTCGCGTAATTTTTGTTGCATACATGTTGATAACTCATTTTGAGTCGTCGTGTGGCAAAACTGCACTTTTGTATGAAACCGAATGCTATAGAAATTACGCGACGGCTCATAACTCACAAAATTACGTTCCTTTGGTCTCACCCTTAGGGTAAAACCAAACGACCGAAATTCTTTTCGGTAGCATAAATTCTGCTGCATTCGGTTTCATACAAAAAGGCAGTTGGTACCACACGGCGACGCAAAATGAGTTTTCTGCCGACTCAATGCGCGTAAACTCGACCGAATTTCGGTCGTGGTGAGGGAGGGGAGCGGTGAAGAGTGCGGAAGCAACAGTTTGTTTCAAGTTGCGCAGGAGGAAAAGTTAATTATTGAATTGGAACAACGGCCATGTTTATGGAATTTGTCAGAAAAGTCATACAGTGACAAGTTTTTGAAACAGAAAGCATGGCAAGAGGTCGCCGAGATTTGTTTCAAAGAATGGAATAATTTGAAAAATGAAGACACGAACAGCCCGTACCAACGCTCAATACTGAATAAATAAATTAAGTTCGACTCAACAGAAATTCAGTTGAACGTAAACGAGTGAGTGTAATGAGTGACCAAAAATACGCGACTCACGACTCACAAAATTACGCTCGTTTGGTTTTACCCTTAGATGCACAACAGGGCTGTATATCATCTTAGTGCCCTGCCAGGGTTTCATACAAAATGTTCTTGTGTTCCTGTCCTAGTTGTTGTTAGCGTAAACATATCATTCGTAATATATGTTTTTGTGGTTCGTCCAGTGTTAGAGAAAACATTTTGTATGACCCTGAAACTGTGCCCAGTGGATGGCAATAGGCTCGCCCCTTTTTACATGGCACCGAAACCCAATTGGCGAAACGTGGGTGTTTTGCACACAACTGCGTACCCTTTCTAATAAACAGGGAATACAGGCGTGATTATATGTATGTATGTAAATCGCGACTCTTTAATTTAACACTGGATTTGTGGGCATCGAGTTTCAAGGCATAATTTCGTAGCCGACTACAGGAAGCAGCCGGCAACGAGCCTCGATAACTTTCATATACAAGCCAATTCCTTGCTCATTCTAGATTACTCTTTTACCATCTTTTGAGCACATCATTATTTACCAACAAGTGCGAAAGTGGTCAAAGGCTGTAAAAAACACATCTTGCTCTCCATTCGCTAAGCACACAATTGTTATCCATGCTGATTTCTTCAGCAGACATCCAAAACTAACTGCATACAGAATGTACAAAAGTATGGAGCAGCATTTGTCAATACTATCAGTAATATTTTACTCAAGTTGATGTTACAACTGAAGATGGATTTATTTTTCTCTATTTTGTTGTTCTGTAGATAGAATAATGTATTGAACCCTTGCATAATTTCAAATACAGTAAAATATGATGTTGGATAAGACGCTGTTTGCAACAAAACAACACTCACCTGTAATTGTAAATACTTCCGCGGTCTTCTATACTTCCGTCGTTTTACTTCTCCATTCGGACCAATTATAATATCCTTTTCACTAAGTTTCCTTTTCAAAGGCCTCACTGAAGGCCCCATAAGGGAGTTCAGCGGGTTCAACTGCATTGGTAATGATAATCGTGAGCTGAAAAGATTTTGTTTCCCATTCTGTCTACTCATGCTGGCTTGTTTTTTCGTTGGATATGTGTTTAGCATAAGAAATGGATTATTTTTACCCTGAAAGTCTTTTAGTGGTGGAATAATGGCGTCTAGAGTGCCTCTACTTGACGTTTCGTCACCCGACGATTCAATGTCATGGTTAAAGTTGCTGCTAAGTGATGGTAAACTATCCATATGTTGTAAAGACATTATTTTGGAATGTTCAATTATGTTCTTAGTAGATAGCTTAGATACTTCTAAGTTCATTGTAGCTATTCTCGAATTATGCGTACTTATATTGATACTGGTGACGTCACACATACTTGTATTTGTATCAGCTATATTTTCTTTGGATATTTTATCTAATTTAACAGTACATGGAACTAAGGATGGCACAGGAGGGAGTTCGTAATTCGATTTAGCGTCGTGAACAGCGGGTTCACTTATTTGCTTAATAGTTTCTAAGTCATCTGCTTTGGTATCAGATTTCCTATTTATAGAAGTGATATCGGGCTGCGGTGGCTCATCTGCCTCGATCTGTTTCAGGGACTCGTAGGAACTTGTGGAATCATTTTCTGAGTTTGAGTTAGAATTGAGATTCTCATGAAACCGTTTGCCCATCATAAGGTTTAGCCAATGACCATCCACTGGAACAATCATTCGTTGATTAGGGTTTTTATAGGAACTTTTTTCTGTGTTACTGCTAGAAGGTTGTGAACTGAAACAAAGATAATGAAACATCTTACAAACTTTGTTGTACAATGAGAGACAGATTAGCTAAGTGATATTTTAAAGAAACCTTTATATTACCATTAGTGAAAAAAGATTCAAAGGACACAAAAATGTCTAAATGCCTACTTACTTTTAAACACACTAATATTTTCAAATATACATATTAACGAAAGGTCGCTTTAAATGAAAAGGTTAACAATACGGAAATTTCAATAGCAACCTTATAAACCAAATAGATTTTATGACCGCAAATTAATATTTTTAAATATATCAAATCAACAAAGGAAATGTAAATAGTCTCCATCAAGAGAACTCCATCTAGAATTATTTAAACAAAGCAATTTAGATGGACCGGAATATAGGTCACTTACCTATACTGTATCAGCCAGATTGTCTACTGCTGAACACAGCCTCCCCTATTAAAGGGGTATTTGCCATAATCTCCACGCTTGGCAGGCGGCTTGGGGATCGCAGTGTAAGATGGCAGTTCTTGAGAAGGCACTGCTGCCCACCTTCCAGTATTTTTTCCATAGTCGCCTCTTACGACACCCACGGGACTATACGGGAAGGTTCATTTTTAACCCGGCACCCCACAGGGGCACTCACCTATATTACACCCTCGGTCCAATTTAATGGATCCTAAGTGTTAAAGAGTCGCGTTCCCAATAATAATTGGCGGGATTCGTTTAGTTTATTTACAATAATTACAGCTTCTCATGACATCAATATAGTTAAGTTAGTTACCTATCATCTATAGTGGAAGTGTGTGGCGGCGAGAGGGCTCGGGCCAAGAACCTTAGTCGTGGCGCGTACTCCCGCACTTGCTCGTCGCTCAATGGCTCGTTTTTCTTTACCTGTTAGGAAAATCGTCATTATAATAACAAACTACTAGACAGGGTATTGTTGATTGGGTTGGTTTAAATTGTGTGTGTCTATTTAAGGAATAAATAGGCACTTCTTTGGGATTTTTCATGATGAGACGAAGTGACATTTGAAACACTGCAGTCTTCAGCCACCCCGTGACAATGATTGTTGCAAAGTGAACCACTAATTTTAACCATTGTGCTGATATCCTTCAGAAGTTAAATTATAGCATGCCTCACCCCAGTAGTCACTTCAGAGAAATACATTTGTGTTACCAATTTGCAGAACCAATATGCTTAGGCATTTCCCAATACATTGTATGTGTAATACCTATAATGAAGAATACATCACGCGTAATTTCGATATCTTAAATGTTGTTTCGTTGCCCTCAATTAAATCCTATTTAAGAAATTAAGTGTAGACAAATGTGTATGTGTTAGGTAAAGAGACTTTTCAGTAATTGCATTTTCACGTTTAACTTGTATAGTACATTAGCAGTTTTATTAAGTAAGATATTTTTGCATGTTAGGTTTACATGTGAAACGACTTATGTAATTTCATTTCCTTTTAGTACTTAGTGCTAGGTATCTTTTAATAAATAATGTCTGTAAATTGGATATGGGTGTTTTGTAAACATTAAACAAAAACAATTGCAATGCTTATTTGTTGCGCCAAATAGGTGGCAACATTTTACGCACGCGTCGCATCGACCAAGCAATCTGCTAAGTTTTGGAAAAAACGGCCATGCGGCTAAAAAATTCGCGAATTATGTGATCGAGTACCTAGCCAATATTATTTTAAATTTTCAGCTGAATTAACTTATATTACGAGCATTATTTTTTTAACTTGGGAATATCATGATCATATGGAATCGTTACGAAACCTAGCTAAAAGCGCGATATAACTCTTTAAATTCTGAATTTCCCATCAAAGACGTGGTGCTTGCTTTAACGTCGTAGTTGATTGGTTAACAAAAACTTGTAACAAATAACCTGTTCTAAAGCAGATAATTGCAAGGGCGGTGGCGGCGGCCGGCGCAGACGCAGTCCCCATATCGTGGCTCGCTTCTTCATTTCGCGCCCGCACTTGAAGCGCTTGCGGGATGACGTCAACGCCGTTAGGATCTTCTCCCGGCGCTCGTTCACTGGTGTTCGCCACATCTGGTGAAAGTAAATTTAAATCTTGTTTTATTCATAGTAAAGTAAAAGAAAATACATGATCACCACTATAATAAGGCATATAAATCCTCATTTCCCAAGCCATTCAAAGTTCCCATAAAATAAGAGACAAGGTTATTGCCAGTTAAGGACGCAATGCTTATAAACTCTACCCTGTTACTGAGATTGGGGATCGAATCTGGACCTCACCCTTTGGAAGTCAATATCACTGAACCGATAAGTAATTCTTATACATTAAAGTAATTTTGATACTTTATATATATACATTATAAGTAATTATAATAGATAAATACAAGTATCAAATATATGCAGCTACTGAAGTTGTAGACCTTGATATGTTGATTAACTGTCACAGCTTCAAAGGATAGAAGTAGGAGTCCTGGTAGAGAAGGCCTTCTAACTTCAGAGTCAGGCAGCAGTTATTATTGTGCATTTATTTGTTCCATGTTGAACTATAAGGAATACAGTGAAATCACAGACACAAGAATTACTTTTTTTCGTCGCCCTGCGCAACGCTAATTACTAACATGCCATAATGTTTTCTACGTATTTTAAATAGAAAATAAGGCTAATTCCTTATATTTGTTTAATTAACGTTAGTTTAAAGTAGCTTTATAGTGTGAATAAAACAAGTCAGTGACGTGTTCATCAAACAACGAATAAATATCGTCCCTCGTCATCCTGCAGCAGCAGGTAGGGTTTCAAACATCTTGAATTTTATTGGGGACTATTATGTCTAAAATATATCTTTAAGTACACATTCAGCACACTTCCACTACCGCATATGAGCTACTTTAATTATAATACATTGGCACTTGATTCTCTTTGCTTGACAAATAGTGGAAGCAAAATTCTAGCATTTGCCTCAGAAAGTTCATCAATGCGAAGATGAAAACGAAGATCTTCGATCTGGCGGTTTGAAACAGAAAAGTTAGTGAGTGAATGGTCACTAGAGTTCTCTAACTTAGGTAAGCTGCAGAGCATGCCCACTGTCCATGAAGTAGGGCATGATGACAGTATAGAGATTGAAGTAATCGTAACCAAGTCTACTTGGTATATCAGTCAGTACAAGCTACAGTTAGAGGACCCTAGTGACCATCTCAGGTAGCTGCAGAGCGTGCCCATTATCCATGAAGCAGCATTAAGCATTTGACCGCAGTCTCACCTGATGGAAAGTGACGACGCGGTCGACGGTGGAGCATGCTTGCCTAGCAAATACCTGTTTACTCTGTACTTGAAGACTGCCAGATTATATATATCGGGAAATAGAGACGCTGGTAGGGTGTTCCATAATTCGGCCGTACGCATTATAAAGCTAGCTTTAAAACGCTTTGTGTGTATTTTCGGGATATCGACCATATATGGATGCCGTGTTCCTGTGCGTCTTGTTGTCCGATGAAAAAAAGGAGAGGAGGGAAGAAGGTTGTGTAAATCGATCGCACATTCTGAAGTGTAGCCTGTAAAAAACCGATAAACTAGCAACTTTGCGTCTATGCTCGAGGCTTTGGAGTCTAGCCTCCACCAATGAGCTTCTTAGCTCGGTTATCTATCGAGTCCAAGGCTTCGAGCTGGTGCTTTGCCGAACCGTCCCAGAGATGGCTGCAGTATTCCATACAAGACCGGACTTGAGCTTGATATAGGTTTAGAAGCTGTCCCGATGTGAAATACCGCCGCACTTTCCAGATAACACCCAGCTTTTTCGCAGCTAATTTAGCCCTGGACTCAATGTATGACCCGAAATTGAGTTTTGGTGTAAGAGTTATACCTAGTAGCTCGAGTTGGTTCGCTATCGGCACAGGCACACCTCGGAAGAGAGGAGTGAGAGAGACAGTATAGAGATTGAAGTAATCGTAACAAGTACAGGCTAACCAAGTCTACTTGGTACATCAGTCAGTACAAGCTACAGTTAGAAAACGCTAGTGACCATTTCAGGCAACTGCAGTGCATGCCTGTTGTCCAGAAGTAGGTGATGACGTTGATGGCAGTATCAAGCTCAAAGTAACTGTAACCAAGTTTACTTGCTATCAGTACAAGCTAACCAAGTCTACTTGATATATCAGTCAGTACAAGCTAACCAAGTCTACTTGATATATCAGTCAGTACAAGCTACAGTTACAAAACGTTAGTGACCATTTCAGGCAACGGCAGTGCATGCCTGTTGTCCAGAAGTAGGTGATGACATTGATGGCAGTATCAAGCTCAAAGTAACTGTTACCAAGTTTACTTGCTATATCAGTCAGTACAAGCTACAGTAATAGAACATAAGTGACCTTCTCCGGCAGCTGCAGTGCATGCCAGTTGTCCATGATGTAGGGCATGATGACGGTGTCGAGATCGAAGTAGTTGGGTGCGTTGTACGCGGTGAGGTTGTAGAGCGCCAAGTGAGCCAGGTCCAGCCAGCACAGTTCCAGCCGCCGCAGGTATTCAGACCCGCCATTGCAGTTAGCGCACGCGAATATGTACAATCTGCAAACACAGACACATTAATATATAACATGAGATATTTATTATCACTTTGTAGAGCCCTCATAACGGCATCATTTAAACTTACTTATCACCAGCATACAGTGGATACTGCAAGCTCGACACGCATCTTTGGTGAAACCAACGATCACAGCGGCAACATAACAACATCTGAAATAAATAAAATTCATTAGGAGTTGCACTTTTCCATAAATTTCAAAGTCAATCATCCCACAGTAAGTGTCACATCAGTCATTTCTAAATGTATGAGAAAAAATTAGTACACACCTGTTGGGGAATCCGTGTCCAGGAAAGCTAGAGATAGAAAATTACTGTTTTAACAAAAAAAACTGAAGAATTTCAATTTTGCTCTTATCCCAGTTTATAAATAGGCATTAAATTTATTTCAGTTACTTTTTTATTAGTGTACTTAATTTCAGAATAATAAATCTATGCAAACAAATTTTTAGTAATGGACCAGAAAACTCAAATTCTGTGCTAAGTATTGCAGGGACTGATTGGATCACCAACAAGTATGAACATTCAAGGTATGCATATGACCCTAATGGCATCTACACGCGGAAGTCGCTGGCCTGCCAGCACAGCCCGACTTAGCCCGTTGGTGCTATATGTGGTGCGTTCCAATAACTCATGAGGTGGCATTGCGAGTCGGGCTATATCGCAGGGCTAGCGACTTTGTAAAGCTAGACACTGAAGGCGTATGATCTACGGCCCTCGAAGCATATAATACAAAGAAATATACAATACGTTATAGAAAGGCACGCGCAGAGATGATACGATACACTCGTTTGAATTACAACGCGCATTGCGCATGGTACCTTGTAACAGCTTTTATGTTTTAGATTGTTAGGATATGGCACGGACCTATAAACTAGTCTCTCTGAACTGAACCACACCAGACCGGAACAAGTTTAACAGTCTGATGCCATTCAGGACAAATTTCTGCTCTTTTAGGCTGAATGTGCGCATGAAAAACTTGCTTAAACAGCTTAAGGCATATTGAGATATGATAACTACCTGTGCAAGATAATCACTCTTTTCGCCACAGTAGCAATTCGTCTCATTTTGATCTTTCCCGGCATCTGATGCAGTGGATGAAGTTGTAGAGGCAGCCTAGAATTTGAAAAAACATACTGCATTTACTATCTACAAATCATGTAAGTGAATGAAACTGCATTGCAAAATGCTTAACTAATTATTGTTATACAAATGCTACAAAATTTGTCGCCAAGCACCTGATAGTGTTCCGGCATCTGTCCTTGAAAGCATTTTCCCATTTCAAGTTAATCCTATTAATTTTTTGAACAAATCATATTACCATCAGGTAAGTTTGTGGTCAAAAGTTAAGACTATTGGCAATAAAAAATAACTAAAGAAGCAGTTTCGAATTTGAAATCATAATTTTTAAGTTGCTTGATTGTAAAAATCAATCGCGAGTGAATAGATAGACCTAAGTAAGCACTCTCCGTCATCAATCGCATCATCACTTAACAACTAACACATAGAGGTAAAGTAGCCAGTTGAGTATAAAAAAAATAATTAAATGGGTAAAGCCAGAACTGTAACATAAAACTATTTAGGATGAGGTCAAGCCATGCACACTATGCAATACAATAATATTATAATACAATAGTAGCAAGCAATGATAGCTGAAGGGCAATTTGGACTGCCCTGCAGGTGGTCCATGGTGAGAATCCCTTTGTAGCCTTGAGTTTCACCGCAGGGTAGGTAGCTTATATTGACAAATCTATAATAGTCACTACTAACAAGAGTAATCTTCAACATGCTGTCATTGGTTGACTTGGTTACTTAGTTCGGACTTTAAAACTTTTGCTAATGATATTAATATTTTACTTATAGAGTAGTTTTGTTTGCGCGCACTATTTTTACCAAAATATCATGTGAGGCCAGAACTTATTATGCTACAATCCCCAAGAAGCCTGCCAAGCATGAGGATTATAGCAAAACCTCGCATGGGGGAGACCTAACACCTTCAACCACATCATCACTCACCATGAGGTGAGATTGTGGTCAAAAGCTGACATATCAGCAATAAATAATAAAAATAATCTTTGTTCAATGGTGGATGTTCCAGTTCATGAAGACTATAGTTATGATACAAATTTTCTACTTGAGGGTGGTAGCTAGCCAGGCGGGCATTCGAACCATGGACCTGCTGCGGCAGTCCATAGCCAATCGTCATGACTTCAAAACTTCATGAACAGAAATAAAATAACATTTTTATTCTTGGAAGACTTGACAGTTTCTGTAAGTGCTCAAATAGCTTAAAACTCAAATGGTACTCACATCACAAGGTGGCGTTAGTTCCTGCTGTTGTCTTCTTTGCTGTCCTCCTTTGAACCTAAACACGTCTGACCTCTTTAGCGCGCGGTTCTCAGCCGCGGCCACTTTATAGCGCTGGTCCACACACCTCTTGCAATGCCATGACGCCCCTAGTAATTACAAATTATTATAATAGTAAGGTGGAAGAGAAAAGAGTGGGGTTACAAAATAAAATATTTTAGATCATAAAAACAACATGAGGAGAAAGAGGGTGGTATATTTCATTTCTATTTCGTTTTGTTCACAAGTTTGTGAAAATATATTTTGATTTACTATGTATAAGTCCTATTTGGAGCATGAGATTTGCATTGTATTTTTTGAAGAAAGGAAGTGATGAGACCGCTAGTCATCCGGCATCACGCCACTCCATTACAGTTGTAGTGTCACCATCCTCATTCTACATGACACTGCACTGTGCCGTCACTCCGAGTCATTCATTCTTATTTCTCATTTGCCCAGTAATTTCATTCAGTACAGTGCCAGTCACGCCTAAAGACAGTAGCATTGGCAAACTACTGCTTCGAGGTAGAATATCTGATAATTTGATGGTACCCACCAAAACTGATTTGTCATTTGTGTCTACTACTGGGTAATCTGGTATATCCCGCCCAAAACATGAGGTTCTGGGTTCAATCTGGCTAAATGATATTAGTTTTTCCTATATATGACACCTCATAGATTAGAATTTATGACAAGCTATATGTAGATTCTTACCGTTGATCCACGCATCGACTGGAGGAGAATGACACTTTGCATGGTACCCTCTCCCGCACATATCGCAGGCAATGATCGCGTTGGTAGCCAGCGTGGCCGCCGGCCCCTCACGCCGCTTGCACACAACACACATAATGCGGCCGTCATCCGCCGGCGGCGCGCTGAGCAACTTGAGGGTGGAGACAGGCGCCCACGCGTGAGTACCATCGCCGAACTTGACGAGGCATCGAGCCACGCCCGTACCGACTTCACACGAATCGTTATCATTGCTGGTGCTTAGTTCTACGATCGTCCCTGTTTGGGAGATAATATTACTTTATTACGAATAACTACATGACATTGACACATTTTTAAAGATATTTTACAGATTTTTTACACATTGTTGTGTTTGTTTTAGTCACATTGTTCACTCTACTAAGAAGTGAGATAGATATGCCTGCGACAATTTCACATTCTATTTGAAAAGTTTGTGAGTAAGCCCTGAAGATGTTGTATGTGTGGCATTTAGTCATATCAAATATTAAAAATAAACATTTTAACCACTGTGAAGTTTTGCATGCATTATATTATAATTAACATAATAAATAATAATGTATAATATTATATATACATTATTATTTATATAATAATAAATAATTATGTATATTCCGATAATTTTATATATACAATATATTATGGGCAACCAGGTAGGGTGGTAATCAGGCTGAAAATATGCTTTGCAAAATGTATGTACTTTACCTTGAAGAGTTTGAACTTTTCGTACAACGTTTGGTCAAAGTTGGTGAAACTATGATTTTATTAAAAATGCTTCACATACAATGTCCATGACATAATGAATTTCGAAAATTTGAGTAACCAATGCTTAGTAACAAAAAATGCGTAAAGCATTTTGTATTTGAATCTTAAGATGGTCTCCTGCCAATGTTTTTCGAAACATAGAGCAAAAACTTGTAAACTATGTTTCGCGTCGTACGCACTAGAAACGGGCCTGTATATACATAAAAAAAAGGATTCAGAAACACGCACTGTAGATTTCATTGGTTCACATCTACGAATTATTTCTTCGTAGGTTCACATGGTATAACTTGATTAGTGATAGATCTTCACTGAATGCCTGAAAACATAGATTAGCTTCGACCATAGACAAAAGTTTTCAGAAAACATTGGCAAGATACCGGCTTTACTGAATGTAGTAGAACATTAAATGGTTCTCGCATAAATCACCTCCCTCACAAAAGCAGCAGACATGCTAAAAACGTACACTTTTTATTTATAGCTGCTTCGCTAAACTTTTGACCACTATATCCCCTGATGGTAGGTGATGATTTGGTCGAAGATGTTGTTCAGGCTAACCTAGAATTACTGGCTCTCAAGGACAACAGCTGGGGGAACACACTGTTAGGTAATTAGCAGCAGATTTTCAACACTTTAATACTAAAATTACATTATCACTCATTTAAAAGGTACATATTGGTAATGTGATGGATTGACACCAAATATTAACAATAATTTAAATTATCTGGTACTTTTGACTTGCAGCCAGAACAGTGTAGTTAAGCTTTATAAAGTTTCTGACGGATGAAGTCTTTGAATTTGTCAAAATGATTGTGAACTCCTTTGTCTTTTAGGACATTAAGCCCCCAAAAATTGTATGGTTTTACTACTGGATAAGTATTTCACAAATATCATCATCAATCATAAGTCAATAATAAATTATAGTTTCAGTTTTTGAGGCAGTAATTGAGGAATACAGAACAGCTGTCAAACCAGGTGACAAACTGATACACCAGATTTGATGTATTGTTTTTTATCAGCAGGAAAATAAGTAATAATGAAAGATACACACCTAAATAATATCTTCCATCCTTGTTAGGAACAAGAACATCATCCCCGCAGTGGAATGGGTTTACATTGTTTTTCTCCGTATTGGTTGTTGAGTCTGGCATGGCATCCTGTGTTTCTTCCTCTTTCTGTTCATTCTTTTTGCTAGCGCATGGTGCAATGACTTTGTCGTCAAGGTCGCTCAGAAGCGCATTGATCAGTGACAATTGCGTTGAGACCTCTTTGAAACAATGAAAATGTGATTAGTGGACAGGAAGTAGCGACAGTTTGGATTTTTTTCATGATGATCTTAGTGACAAGTAAAATCGCGTTCTAAATGATGATTGTCTACCAGCACATCTAATGAAGTTTACTTATAAATCAGTCTTAAAAATTATAGAGATAAAAAAATGTATATATGTCCAATAAAACATAATTTAATTATGTGACAATAATTCTTAAAAGTTGACTAAAATTCACAGGTAAGTACAATTTTGTCAGAATTCCATTCTATTAAATAAAATGTATCCTCTTTTTCAATAATTGTAATAAAAATATGGGGAGTGTACTTTGCACTAGAAAGGCAATTAACTAAAATGAGTTAACAAGTTGTTCCAATATGACATAGAAAAGGGCATTAAGAAACAGCTGGCATAAAGTAAACATAACACACATTGTAGATTATTTTGACAAATAACCATATACACCCATCTTTTCGATTATTTAGATACAACAATATGAATAACACTGACTTTAACTTGTACTATTATTTTTCTTAATCACAGCCCACGCTACTCATGGTCGGCACAATCATAAAATTATCACACATTTTAAGACCTGACAGGGATATTATGTAGGGTGCCATAGAAATATGTTTCAACTATAAAGAGTGTTAGGTTAGACCTCCCACCTTAATATTTAAGTTCAATTCAACTAGTTTAGCATTTTACAATAACATTTTTTGTATAATAATAATGAATCCTTAAATCAATTTAGTACAGATTCTTTGCATTCATTTACTACATACTGAAGAAAATTAACAACAGTGTTTTGTATTATTCCTTCTGCCTCCATCTATTTTTTTTTTGTTGGTGTAAAGAAATGATATGTGTAAGCCTACAGATATTATAAATGATGCCTGTTGATTACTTCCTAATGACAATGATAAATTGATATTTTTTTTGTTACAAATATAATTTCTATTCATTATTAGAGTAATTATATTTATTTTTTATTACTTACTTCAGATTGTGTAGTCCCAGAGGTTTGCAATAAAAACAATTATAATAAATAAGCATTAAGTAATTATATGCGGAAGTTTTATTATTATATGTTAATATTTGAGTGATCCATATACTGAAAACTCTAAGCATTATTGAATTTTAAAAAATCTGTTTGTTTCCTTCCATTGGAAGACTGTAACAGCAGAGAGGAAAATATAACCAAATTAGAAGTACACAGTGAGGACAAAAGTTAGTGGGGGTTTACTGCACATTACATGAACAATGGGGCTCATTACTATCTCAATAAGCTTATTAACGCAAGATACAAGTTATGCAACTTAACTTGATGTCTCAATGTAATGTAAACCCCTTGCTGCTATCCTGCATTTGCTTTGCGAGTTCAGAACTGATACTACAGATACAGTAGAATCCGTTTATTATGACTCCACGTATATTGACCAACCGCTTATTATGACGTAAATACACAGCTAAGTTTGGTTTTCATGTAATATTCTTTATAACTAAGCCGGATATGATGACATCGCTTATAATGACATGTTGCTTATTGTTCCCCATTTTGAATAAATTTCATCCTGTTATAGTGACCAACATGATTCTTTTAACTTTCGGCACTGTTTGGGAGAGTCAGATAAGAAAATTGAGAAAGAATTTGAATTGAATTCGAGAGTTTCATAAAAAAAAGTATTTAGAATTAAATACAAAGGTGCCATACTATGCAGATTAGAAAATTGAGGGAATTTGGGGTCGGTTTTTCGACAATCTCAATGATTTTTATTTTCTATAAAATGCTTTGTATGGCGTCCCCTTAGTATGACGTGTTTGTTATTTCCTTTCAATGTCATTATAAATGGATTCCACTGCACCATTTTTGTTACCATATGTTATGTCATGAAAAGAGGTATCCTGATAGGTTGCATGTGTTGTACACAAACCGCAAGACCATTCTGTAGGCATTTTCACATTAGGAAGGCAGCCAATGAGCCAAAATCTTAATTTAATACATGTTGGGTTAGGAATATTATACCAACCTAAGGGTAGGAAAATAATTATGTAAAACAACTTCAACTTCTTCTTTATGTGGCTTCTGCAGGCTTGTACAATTTCGGCAATGTCGCATGAATAGAGAAAAAACAAACAAGTTAAAATTTAAAATTGGGTTATGAAAATTGAGGGTGCCATATTCATGTTCCTTAGACTAATACCTATACCTAATGGAATCTGTATTGATGGTTTTAAATTGATTAAAGCATGATGTAACTTTTAAAATGCAAATCAACCACAGTTTTTTTCACCTAACTAGATTCCAATGAGTTATTTTATAAAATGGTGTATTATTTCATTATTTGTATGGAGGTATGAGGAATTACACATGAATACAGCAAAAGCAGCAAAAGAAATATGCAGGTTAACCAGGCTTACCACCTTACATATGCAGTAATTGTTTTGAGAATCCAGAGGACCTTTATTCTTTGAATCTGTCTTTTTCCTACCATTTTGTTGAATTGTTACAAATATATTTTTCATTAATGAAGAAAAATATGTTATAATTCATGAAGTATTTACACCAAATTATTGAGAAGTAGGAAAATACATTGAAAAATCACAATAGGCAGGGAATCAGGTGATAGGATCATTTACTTTTTGGTAGACACTGACTTGTCAATGTTGCAACAAACAACAAATTGTAACATACCGTTAATTATAACGTTTTTGTAATTTTCCTTCCGTTGAAGAATATATTATAAGTAAAGATTTACCGCACGTGAGTAGATACACTCCTACAGTAGAGAAATAGGTCCCTGTGTCTTACTAAAAGAACGGAATTATTATAGGTAGATGAAACAGCATTATGAAAATCATATGCTTAATCTGATTTTACAGATGGGTGATCAAATGTTGGAAATAGCACAACGAGTAAGATTTTTAAGTAAGTACTTGTTAACTTGAAATTATCATCATATCCAATGCTACTTTGAGCTATATGCAAAACAATGGTAGTTTATCAATTAATTTATTCTTACCAGCGTTAATATCCATGTCAATACACTGCATATAAATCATAGAAATCTTGAGACATGCATAGTTTCGACATGAATTTCATTCTACGAGAACAAACACGTAAAGCATTGGCGCTATTGCGGCCATTAGAGTTCAGTCAAACGTCTCACAATTTTCCCGCGGTAACGAAAATTTATTATAACAATATAAACTTTAACTTTTTATGAACTAGCGAAGCGTTTACCACATAATTATGGACATAATGCTGTTTTAACATTAAGTAATGACTCCAAGTACGCCAAAAAAATCATCAAAATAACCTATTCATTTACAATTATTAACAAATCCTCAAAACCGAAGAGGGGAGACGATAGCCAATCACGATAGCTGCCAACCTGAAATTTAACGGCCTGATAATTGGCGACCAAGTATTTAACGTGTGTTATCCATATAATACATGGCCTGATAACTCATGTAACATGACGTATATGGGCTTTCAACCGGGTACTATTAGGATTCCGAATCTTTGGTCGAATTAAATCATACAGACCCACCAACTTATCTGTTCAGGCGGCAGAAAAAAGAACTACAACATACCTTCAAATTGTGACAGTTTGTATAGTCCCACCAGCTTATCTGTTCAGGCGGCAAAAAAAAATACTAAACATTCCTTCAAATTGTGACAGTTTGTAGTTGATTGCCTTGACCAGTAGCGCCCTCGAGAACTGCACAGTTAAGTTGGTGGTACTATAGTTGATTTCCATGACCAGTAGCGCCCTCAAAAACTGCACAGTTAAGTTGGTGGTACTACACCGTGCGCTACTCAGCCAATAGTCACCAACCCATTATATACCGCCCAAATAAATGGCGACCCGAGAACCGGCGACCAGTAATTGTACGTGGAGTGTTGGGCTGCGAAATATGCCGATACGATATTTACCAACGACGGATCTACCGGCCTGATAATTGAAAACAACATATAGTGTCCACAATGCACCTGGGGTGCGTTCCTGCAAGCCTTCGGCCAAGACAAATTTTGGTCTAAACGCGGATACACGCCGTTCCAGCACTCTAATCGAGCTTAATTTGATCCAGACAAGATTTGATCATACCCGTTCCGGGCGACCTGTCAGAGCTAATTATGCTCTGTCTAGCCAAAACTTTACTAACTTTTCAATCGGCCAAATCTTGGCTAGCTGTCAAAAGTGACAGATTCTACAATTAATAATAAATTTTGTACAAGCTAAGCCAAGAATTGGTGATTAAAATGCTATCATTGCTTTATTACGTAATGAGTCCCATTTCCAAAACATGTAGAAACATATAAAAATAAAAAAATATTTATCACCTATAAACATCGCGGTCAATATATTGACAGTACCTCTAAAGGTCGTTCCAGTACCTTGGAGCAAATCTAGCTCGACCAATATTTGGCCCGGCCTTGCAGGAACGGGCCCCTGGTCGCAACCCGCCGCTGACAATTAGGGTAAGTACCATTTGGAGTTAAATTCGTCAAAAACGATAAAAACGATCACACTCCCAAAAAGTTGTTCCACTATTTTCGCCATAAACGCTATGAAGCTACTGGAACAGTTTGAATTACCTACATCTAATGTCAAAAGTGACAGAAGTGGCAAATTTTAGTGGCATTCTAAGCGTTCTTATCCTTAATGGAACAACGGAGAACAGTTACAAACAACCACAGTGATCACAACGCAGAATGTGATCAAAATTATCGAAATTAGCGTCAAATGGAATACGCCCTTAGAATTTAGAACATGAGTACATAATGTTTTATGTATATTGTATAATTGTGTTGTTATCCCTTAATCTAACTGTATGTAATGAATTAAATAATGCATTCAAATTATATTATTTACCAGGTAGTTAAATTTTAGGATCACGGAAACTGTTTTTAAAATACACATATTATTTAAAAAATAATTATACGCAATTAAGATTAACGATATATTGAAGAATTGACTTAGATCTAACTTAAAGAAAGGTTGGCATCTGCTTCGTTATCAGTCATGCATACTGTGCTATATGCACAATAATTAATCAAAAATAATTCTTCAAACTAATCTTTTGGTGTTGAACTCTCAATGACTTTTTATACCCATAAATAATTACCTCTACTGGGAGAAGCCAATATACTGCTTCTAACGATCTCGCCTCTACAGACGCATAATTAAGAACCATGATAGGAAACTGGTCAAAGATGACAGTTGGTCAAAGTTACAGCGTAGTGGCAAATGTTGCCCATTGAACTTACATTGTGACACCGAGTGTTCTCCTGAGCCAGCTCTCAGGGAACATAAGCCGTTAACAACCAGTAGGCTAGAAATACAGAGCAATGCCAAACTTTGCTTCTATGTTGGTATTAATAGCAAAGCTTGGCATTACAAGATTTTTTCACAGTGACACGAATAACATTTATAATAGCTAATTTTCTTTGGTAAGTATGGAGCCTAAAAAGTTAGTGCAAAAATAAAAATAAATGGGAAGTTGTTCGGTGACTGGTCAACATATATTTTTTTACTGAACCCACATTCAGTAAAAAAATGTACTATTAGACAGACCACAGTACAATGTAGATTATTTCAATATTAAAATTTGTAATTGACCTTCATAAAAGTGTCGTAGAAGCCTTAAAATAAATTGGCGTACCTTGTCATTTTGACTAACCTCTGCTGCAACATTATTCTTAATTTAAGTTTGATGGCATTTATGTATTGCATGCAAGCACAGTGATTAGATGATGGTGGGTGGAAAATTTGTGTAAGTATCCTAAAAGGTTTATCCTAATCATTATCTAGTGTACATGGGTTTCTGGCATTTCTAAATTTTCCATGATATATATTTTAACCTTAACGATATATCCTCAAAGCATTATATTCTTCAATTAGTAGTAACTATTATTTATTCACCCACCCCTTCCTAGGAACCAGGAGAAGATGTTTTGAAACAGAGACTTTTTTATGTTATTGTGACGGAACAAGCATGAAGCCCACCTGATGTTAAGCGGACTAACCTCTGCCTATAACAGATTCATTTCGTCACAAGTCACGAATTGCACTGCGGCCCGTCACCTTGAGACATAGTTCTTAAGTCTCATGTGCCTGAAATTTCACTGGCTCTCAAGGACTGCTGCCGGAACACACCGTTAGGTGCTTGGCGACAGATTTTCTACTTGAGGGTGGTCGCTATCCAGGCGGGCATTCGCAAAATGCCCTTCCACCATGCGGTGAAGCACAAGCCCGCGGCAGGATTCGAACCATGAACCTGCTGCGCGGCAGTCCATAGCCAATGCCACTGAGCCATCACTGCTGAATTTAAATATGTCAAAAGTAGATTATTTCCTCTCCTTTGTAGCCTTGCTATGAGAGTTAGAGGATGGTGCACTTTGTTGAACATGAAAGGTGGCTTAAGGAATTATCATAGTGTTAAATAATGACCCATGATGGTGTTCAGTGCCTTCATTATTAGGCTCTAAGGAGATATACGCGGCGAAAAGTAAAAGATTTTTAAGTTATAGTCTAAATTAAGAGGGTAATATATGTTGTTTCATGTATTCTTCGACGGAGGCTTGTGCTGCTGACGTATACGTGGTAAATGTTCATAAGAAGGGCTTTGTTCTAGGTGCGATTTGAAAATCGGGAAAATTTGAAATGCCACCATTGAAACTTGTGACACTGATGGGAAGTCGCCTCATCAAGTATGTGGCTAGGTTGCTTGAGTGAAACATGTAACATCTAAATTTATAGACGGAGGGCCAAATGGTGAGTGAATGGTGTAATTCTAATAAATCGCTAACATCTATTTGTTAAGTGTCAAGATAAATAAAAAGAGGACAATTTATTTATTTTATTTATTTATTTAACAACAATTGAAACGGCACAAAAGAGCAGTTCATTAATTACACAATTACAACAGATTACAAATTGAAAACAGTCATTAATAAAATAAAATAAAAAATATTAATTATTCAAGAATACATAATTTAATTTATAATAATAATAATTATACATAATATCATTGTCTTATTTTTCAGATTCTGATTATTCAGATTTGAGCACTGTTTATCTCATATTAAGCAATTCTGTGGTCTTCGGTGAAGAACTCTAAGAAAGCTTAGCTCAGCAAGAAGCTTTTACTTTGGGTTTGAAAACTCCCGGGTTGTATTTTCCAGAAGACAGTTGTTATGTTATTCAGAGAGTTCCTTGGCGGTAAAGCAAACTTGCAAAACTAAATAAGGACGCCGGGCTGCCCGTGGAGTGGAATGCCCGTGGGGTGCCTGGCTCACTCGTCACTATTCTAACAAAAAAATAATGATTGAAATTGGACGATAATAAATTACAACTACGTGTACATTTTGACTATAATCCCCTTTCCCGAGGGAACCGTTCTGTATTTCGGAATAAAAAGTACAATAACCTTCTTCGTAGTATGAACTTAAATCTTGTTAAGTTTCATTGAATTCCATCCAGAGTTTTGGATTTATGCGCGGCTGGGATACAGACAGACATACAGAGAGACAAAAATTTCAAAAAAATACAGTTTTGGCATCAGTGTCAGCTACAGATTGCTATCAAATTGTTTTTTCCAAATATCTGCCATGTACAGAATTTGATCTGTTACAGTTTTATTAAAGTATAGGTAACAGCAGATAAACATATGGTAATTAAAAAAAAATTTAAAGTATGTAGCTGTTTTGGGGTTAAACTACTGTGAAATCTTTAAAATAAAATAACATTTAAATCTAATTATTACAGTGAAAACTTAAGCAAGTTTATTTTTATTTTATATTGATTTTAAGAAAGAGTTGCGTATTTGAATTTCAATATTTCAACAGACTATGAATCATATTCCTAGTTTGTCCTTGAAGTGTACAAGCTAGAAATATGATTTACAGTCTGTTGAAATATAGCGAAATTCATGGTAGTATAGCAATTTTTTTTTATTCATAATAATCAGTTTTTGTCTTGCTGTTTAATAATTATTTAAATGTATTAATCTAAAATAGTTATTATTAAAAAAAAAAAGTGATAACATTTTATATCATTTGAAAAATCAATCAACTACCGGGGAGCAGGCGGGAGGCTCCGGCGCCTGTCTACGCGCTTTGCGTGAACAAGTTTAGACCTGTATTGTTAACGCAAGTTAATCAATTATGCCAAACATTCAGCCGAATATTCGGTTCGGTAAAAGTTTTACCGAACATTCGGCCGAATATTCGTATTCGGTGAAACCCATGTTCGGCCCATCTCTATAAGCACTAGGACGGTTTCTGGGCTAACGGGTTCAAGTCCCGCTGGAAGTTATCTTTTTCCATCCGAAATTTATTCTATGCCCGATTATGTCTACGTATTTCTTTATGAATCCAAGTTTCCAACCTTTCTTTTATTTTGTTTTATAAGTTATAACGCTTCCTTAAATCACACTAATATTATAAAGGCGAAAGTTTATGTGAATCTGTTTTGTCTTCTGTTCACGTTTTGTCGGCTTGAGGGTTTGGATGAAACAACACAATAGTTTGATCAGGTCCTCTTATAGCTTTCAGCATTATCGTGAGTTTATATCATGGTCTAAGTAGTCTAGTACATAGTAATAGGCTCGCACCCTATTAAATAAGACCATTAATACAAAATAAGAATACTTCGACTCCTAAAAATTCGTCATAAAAGCATGCTGGTAAGATGTTTTTTAATTGCAGTAGCTTCTCTATGTATTTTGGAAGCCAATACAATTGCAATATCTTCACAGACGTGCATAGACATGACACTCTGCTGGCTCATATCATAACATTACATACACCATACACCACTCATTGGGCGCATTATTTATTTCCCAAGTTGCATATTATTACCTACGTCCAATAGGAAGATATGGCATAGTCCTTATACTCTTAAGTCAGGTTTGTAGCTGCGGTGTACTTTTAATAAGATCGCGAAAAGTACGCATAATATTTATTTCATCATCCAATGTATGTTTCTACTTGAAACAGAGTATGTTTGTCTATAGTTTTGTGTGCCTACTCAACAAAATCCTCATTCGTAACTAAATCAGCTGATCAGAAATATGGGCGCCATCTTGTTACTTAAAATTTAAACAAGGGTGGGACGGTGTTTAAATTGACAGCTGATTTAAGCAGTACTTAGGTACTGGATAAAGTTATGTAGCGTTTATGAGTAAGAAATTTTGCTAATCAGCGGCTAAGTAATGTTTAAAATTTAAGTAGCGTTTATAAGTAAGGCTGTTAAGGTACAAGTTGGTAGTGGACGACATGAAGCTGCAGCAAACGACGTGTCGCAGCGACACTACTGGTTTCTACGTATTTCTATGAAATTCCTTCCGTAGTTAGCGACATGAAGCTAGAGACGCATCGTCGAGCAGCAGACGGCAGTGTCATCCGACCGCAGATCAGTAGTGCTGCTGACGCCGGAGCAAAGACACGTCGAGCGTGTTTCTTTTTAAAATGAATTTCTTTCATATCGCTTTTCAAATGGTTTTTGATCAGTATTGAATAAGTTCCTTCACTTGCTCTGCATTTAAGCATATAGGACGTGTGGCTTTTCGTCTTTTTCAGTATAATAAAAACAAATCATCATTGTCTTCTTCCTCTTCTAATAAAAGATATAAAAAAATGCGATCACTATTCTTGAACATGTCAGTCATCTTGTTTGACGGAGCACTCAAATCAACTGGTTGCCATCTGCTGTTGCCGTCTGCAGTCGGGTTCGAAATCATGACAGCAGTGACATCACGCAACGACGTGTCATAATGACATGACGTCATGTCGTCTGCTGCTGCTGCGTGCAGCTGCGTCGGATGAATGGAATCCTGTGGTTGCCGCAACGGGACCATCACTTTCAATTTTTTTTCCTAGTGGTAGTGCCACGCTGTAGCTCTTCGGTTTACAGCTGCATGGGCTGGCACGACCGGGGAAGTACCACTCTCCCACATGATATCGACGTGAAGTAGTAGTAGAAGAAGTAGAGGCTTTGCCATTGCGTTTCGATCGATTTGTGGGAGACCCGGAGGCCCGAATCCCCCCCCCCCCCCAAAGGAATATGGCAGCACAGTTAAACGAGATATTACTCCAGGAGTGTACCAGCCGCGAAAGCGCTGGAGAATCCCTCTCCGGGCATCCACCTCCAGGACCTGAACCTGAAGGTGGATGCTCGGGCTGCCCTGCGTATTCTGTAGGGAGCAAAACCATGCTCACATCTATTTCTGCTGCTCGAGGCAAACGAAGCAGGAGGCTTCAGTCATCCCACACCACGCTAGCCGTGGACTTTTGCAACATACGTGGTCTCCGTTCTAACCTAAACGATGTCCACTACCACCTGGAGACTGCTAAGCTGGCCTTGCTCTTTTTAACCGAAACACAGATATGCTCTCCGACAGACACCTCATTCCTCACATACCCAGGGTACAAACTGGAGCATTCCATTTTGCCGCGGGCGGGGGTGTGTGTTTACGTTAGGGAGGATATCTGTGCTCGTCGTCTCAGTAGCCTTGAAGGACGGTTTTGGACACATATCTTTTTTGTAGCGGGTGCCCACGCACTCGCCGCGTACATCATGGTAGGCTCAACAACTGCTGGATAAATGCACTTTATTGTCTCCGGCTTGAGACCCCAGGTCACTTTCGCAGCTCTTGATAGTTGTTTGTAGAAGTTTAGGGCTTTACGTCACACGTTCGCAGCGTGCGCGTTGAAAGTCAACTTTTCATCAACGGTGAGACCTAACAGCTAGTTTCTAATAATAACAAATATTTTAAAAGTATTTTAAGAAAACATTTAATTAATTATATAATAAAACACTTAAAAAATCTTTATAAAAATGATATATATCTAGTGACAATTCCGCCTAATTTCCTATTAAGCCGACGTGACGTCACAAACGCCACGCAGCCAAACCGGAAGAGTATTCGACGCGTTTCGCTTCTAAACGAAGCATCCTCAGGAGGTCTTGACTCTACGAGCGCACGATCGAGACTTTATTAAATAATTAATTAAATGTTTTCTTAAAATACTTTTAAAATATTTGTTATTATTAAAAATGGATTTCCGCAAAGTAACGCCTGAATCTATTCATTAGCTAGATTTCTTTTGACATCCCAATGTCGACCCCGCCCATGTTTAGACGTAGGGTATTTTAGTTTGCGTGTGATAACCATTGCCATGGTTTTGTGTGCGGAAAATTTTAGTTTATTTCTGACTCCCCATGTCCGAACATGTTCGAGCGCGGCATTGGCACGTCCCTCAATCTCCTGTGCTGTATCACCGTTGAAGACCAGGACAACATTATCTGCAAACGCCTGTACGTAGTCACCCCTCTCCTCAAGTTCCTGCAGAAGAGGGTCAAGTAACAGGTTCCAAAGGATATTACTTTTCTCTATGGGTGGGGCCCCCAATGGATCCCTGCACGCATCCTTTCTCTGTATCCTTGACAAATTCCTCTCCTGCGTACCTCATTCAGACTCTGCGGTTGCGGAAGTAGCTGTCAAACACTTTCCTCACGTTTATCGGACACTTTTCCTCAGCCAGTCGAACTCTTATGGCTGGCCACCATGCACTATCGAAGGCTCCCTCTATGTCCAGCGATAGCATAGAGATCATCTTCTTCTGGTTTAGTTTGTCATGCAAGTGTTTTACTAGAGTATAGAGGGAGTCATCGGTGCTTTTTTGGGGCATGAATCCTTACTGGCGAGTACTCATCCTTGGTAATATGTGAAACTTGACTCGAGTAATTAACATCTTCTCAAAGATTTTTCCTAGAACCGAGAGGAGTCCTATGGGTCTGTAGGATTTCGGAGTGGTGTATGTGTCCTTTCCCGGCTTTCGTAACACGACAACTGTTGCTTCTTTCCAGGGACCAGGAAAGTGGTGATGTTTCAGACATTTGTTCAATATTTTTAGGAACATTTCTGGGTCGTGCTTTATTGCCTCACTACATTTATACATGACGTCCTCGTCCGTGTTGCTCTGGAGGAAGCCGTAGAATATGTACCAGTAGTTGTTGGGAACGATTCGCTCGAAGTTGTATGTCCAACTTCGACAAAGAGGTCGACCAAAGAATCCAATTCGGATGGGCAACGTTCGGGAAATTACGCGATATCTTCTCGTTGAACATCCCGCAGAGCCTTGTCTTGCCTTGGTCTTCACCAAGAAGTCTTCAACCTGTGTGTGTTGCCAGTGATGAAATATGGCACTGAAACGTGGTCCTAAACTGTGGCCCTTATGGACAATTTCAGGGTCACTCAACGAGCTATGGAGAGAGCTAAGCTTTAAGTTTCCTTGCACGATAAAATCCGGAACGTGGTGAACGTGAACATTAAGCTTCACTGAATAAGCTTGCTAGAGCTATAGAAACTACAAATTTTTATCTACATCGAATATAAGATTAGAGTTATGCCTATAGCTTGAAAATTAACCCATTGAAATCCCAAGTCATGAACCTTGGCAGCAAGCGCATGATTGATAAAGTTGATTGGTTTATTGTGCCGAGAGTCGAGCTTGGTCCTTATCCCATACAGCAAATTGGACAAACATCTTGCCTTGACACTAGATCAATGCCTTACTTGGAACCCTCAGCTATAAGCTATTAGCCGCAAGTTATTTGCATCTGCTCCATGAGAAGACTTGGGACTTTTTACTAACGGCCACTAAAGTAGAGCTTGTGCAGTCTTTTCTGCTCCTAGTTCTTGATTACGCTGATACCTCCTATCTAGATCTAACGAAGGATCAGCTGAATAAGCTTGAGCGTCCGTAGAACTTCTGTATTAAATTCATATTGGGTTTGCGTAAATATGATCATGTCTCTGAATTTCATAATAAGCTCGAGTGGCTCCCTATACGACTTCATCAGAATACTCACATACTCTCTCTTCTCTACACTATTCTGTTTAGGCCCTCTCTGAACCACGCTATACGGGAACGATTTGATTTCCTTCATAGCTGTAACAGCCCTTCACTTAGGACATCATAAAATCTCATCCTGCAGATCCCTGTGCATAGAAGCACTTTCTATGACAGGTCGTTCTCTGTTCAGGATGTTCGCTAATGGAATGTCCTGTGGACAATTTGACAGGTAGCGCTAAATTAAACCGGCAAAAAACTCACGTTGGGTATCGAATACTTCGAGCTGGGTTTGGAGCATATCAGATGCTCATCATCTGGGTGAGTGCGCAGCTAGGTCTGCGAAACCCGGGTCAACGTATTCGATCACCAACGTGAGTGTTTTTGCCGGTTTCATTTATAATATTTAAATATGTGTGAAACTCCGAGTTTTGTAATTTTTTCAATGACCCTGTATAATTTTATTGTTTGAGTTGGCCTGGAAATTAAAGTTTTCATGCAAATGTGCTTTACCAAATATAAGTGTTAGAGTTACGCTGACGTTATTTTAGTACCAGACGTTGCGTATTATAGTATAATGTTTGATTTGACCTTTAAATAAAAAAAATCATGCAGAATTGTTTTACCAAAAATGTGTAAGTACATTAGAGTTACTCTCATATTATTTCAGTACTATAGGTTGCCTATTGTATAATTTTATTGTGTAATTTGGCCTCACTATTAAAGTTTTCACCAGAATTGTTTTACCATATACGTATATGTATAAGAGTTACTCTTATTTTATTTTAGTGCTAGACGTTGCCCATTGTATAATTTAATTGTTTGATTTGGCCTGGAAATTAAAGTTTTTAAAGTTGTAAAACCATTCTGCAGAATGGTTTTACTAAAAATATTTAAGTATTAGAGTTACTCTCACGTTATCAATTTATTGTTTGATTTGGCCTGGAAATTTGTCGTCCAGAATTGTTTATCATATATAAGTATTTGTGTTACTTTGACATTATTTTAGTATTAGACGCTTATTTTAAAATGCGCCTAAATTGCTCGTTGATAAATTATAACAACGTTACTACTCACGGTGAATTAACGTTATAGCGTGGTCGTTGAAATCACAAGATGGCGTATTAATGTTATTCCTACGTCAATGGACCATCCTTGGGGCAATTTCGTTGAAACAAAAAGGCCTTAATTCGTACAAATCGCTTTTGGCGTGAAACGGATTGCCTTGGTTTCTTTCTTTCTTACAATTGACGACCCGGTAATGTACGACCAGACACTACTTCTCCATTTACTTCAATATCATGCCGATATTTTACGGGCTCCGCATTATTAGGTTAGTCTTTCCACCCCGATTGCAATTAATAGGGTATGTTCCATTAGTCGCTAAGAACGTTATTTTCGATAATTTTGATTACATTCTGCGTCTATGGTTGTGATCACGTGATCGTTTGTAACTGTCATCCCCGTTCCATTTTTGGATAAGAACGCTAAAAATGCCACTTAAATTTGCCACTTCTGTCCCTTTTGACATTAGATGTAGCGTTTAAGGCGAAAATAACGCCAAGACCCATGTGGAAAACTTTTTGGGAGTGTGATCGTTTTTAGCATTTTTAGCGAATCTCACGCTAATGGTACGCACCTTTAATACAACTCATACGGCCTAGCCTAATAAAACCAATAACTCGCGTACACGATGAATGTATTTCATTTATCAGGTCGGTAGTTCTTAGGTCGCGTATTTTTCGACCTGTATTGCGCAGCCCGTGAAATGCCAGCCTGATAAGTGATAACTCATGATGAACCCTTCCGATTCACTGCAGTCCTGATGCTATTGGTGGAATGTCTTTGACAGTATATTAAAAATTATATGGCAGTAATCACTATGAGGCTTATAAAACAAGACAAATCGCAAAACTGATAATCTGGCAAATTAGGCAGCCAAGGGTGCCCGCCGCGCCGCGGCGGCAATACTGGATTGCGCCGCGCTCCCTTTGAATAGAATTGTGAATATTTACTTCTAGGTAAGTAATAAAAATATGAATTAATAAATAACAGGCCCAAGAGAGTTTTAATACCAGGTGGTCCTCGTGCTTAAAGTGGTGTTTATTTATTTAAGTATTTAATACTTCATTGCACAAAATAAAAGAATATACAATAAGAGGACTTAATGCTAAAGCATTCTCTTATTGTTCCAGTGGAGGAAACAGAAAAATAGTAAAGTGCATCAAAAACTTGAGTAAATTTGGGGTTTTGAAAATTAAATATGAACTAAAACAGAAATAAACTGTAAAATTAAAACTAGAATGGAACATACATTGCATAATATAATGTGATATAATAATTCAATAAAACACATACTTCACATTTATAAGAAGTTAATATAATGGCAAATAACGTAAATATATGTTATAGTAGTTAGTGGCTCTCGGAGCTGTTAACCTCACGAATTGTTGTTGAAACACACTACTTGCGACCAGTTACTTCGTTTTTTTCTTAGATTTAATTGTTTAATAGGGATGGACTAAAAAGAAGGGAGGGGTAGGTAGAGAGGTGAATCTCACTAGCAACCAATGCCAAATAGCTAGCTCAGGTCAGCTGTACCACCTGGAGCGTCAAGGAAAGGCCGTGCCGAGCTGACTGGTTTATTAAATAAAAGTAACCCACATATAGCAATATCTTACAAACCTAACATCTTTCCAATTTTTAAACTAAGAAATAGTAATACCTAGATATACTAAGGTAAATAAGGGTAAATATCACATAACTAAAATGTTTCACATATTATGGTATGTATATATGTAGACATTAGCAGACTAAACTTTAATTTAACTTGGCACGGTTATAAGCTCTTACAGATCGAGCAGACGCGCCCAGGGGTGGAGGGGTCGGTGATCGCGTCTCTGTAGGTCCTTTTATCCTAGAATTTTCATTGCAACCTTCATCCAAATCCTCTGTCTCCGTCACCTTCACCCCTGTCGCATCTTTAAACATCTCTTCCGCATCGTTAGCAGGCCACAAGGTACCATTCTCCTTCAGTGGGGAGTTTAAATTCTGTCTAGATAAGGAATACCTACTTTTACGACTCAACGGTATAATCTGATCCTGATGTCTACGCCATTCTCGCCCACTACCTACTTCCACTTTGTACGAAACTGGGCCAGTTTTTTGCGTAACCTTGCCTTCACCCATTTCCCTGTTCTATCCGAATAACCTCGGGCGAGCACTGGATCACCGACATGGATGTCTCGGTCCCGACCCGGCTTACTAGCTTGTTGGCGGTCCTGCACAGCACGCACCACCGCTCCAACGTCCGGCCGCAACGCGTCGAGGCGCCCGCGCAGCCGGTGGCCTAGCAGTGCTACGGCCGGGGGAAAGTTCGTGGTCGCATGTTCAACATTACGATATTGAAACAAAAATTTACTTAAAGCTTTAGATACATTTTTCCCTTCGTATAATGCTCTCCAAATGCATTTTTTAACCGATTTAACCGAATTCTCGGCAGCTCCATTCCCTTGTGGCCTGTAAGGTGCCGATGTTACATGTTTAATATAATTTTTATTACAATAGCTCTAAAATCTGACGAAAGAAAAGGCGGGCCATTGTCAGTAACGAGCTGCGACGATAAACCAAACCTTGAGAAGATAGTTCTAAGTACTGAAATAGTGGATTCGGCATCCGTGCGTATCATTGGCACAACTTCAATCCATTTTGAATATGCGTCGATTAAAATTAGATATTTCTTACCCCCACACTCCGCAAAGTCTACGTGAATTCGATGCCATGGGCTCTGGGGAAACTCCCATGAATGGAGGGAAGCACGTGGAGGTGCGTCCCGCACCACGTGACACGCCGTGCATGAGCGGCACACATTCTCAATATCTTGGTCTAAACTAGGCCAATACACATAGTTACGAGACAAGTTTTTCATCTTGTTAACTCCTAGATGCCCCTCATGAATTTCCTCTAATACCCGGTCCCGTAAAAGTGGTGGTATAATAAATCGATATTTATAAATAATGCAGCCTAACTCGATAATTAATTCTTGTTTACGTGCGTAGTAAGGTTTCATTTCATCTTCGCAGCGCGTACCCGACGGTGGCCACCCGAACATTACATAACCTTTAACCGTACATAAAATCCGGTCTTTTGCGGTCGCCTCCCTAATTTCGTTAAAATTCACCGGCATTGCATCCTGAACCAGGTTCATATACGTAGCCGATCCTTCCGGAATATGACGACGCTGATATGGGAGGGGTAAACGTGATAACGCGTCTGGTGGCCCGTTATCTTTCGATCTTACAAACTGGACTGAAAATTCATATGCCGCTAGTCGAGCCGCCCACCTCTGGAGTCGACTCGCAGCCGTTTGCGGAATACCACATTTTTCCCCAAATATATAGCTAAGGGGCTGATGGTCAGTCCGTAACATGAAACGGCGCCCATATAAATATTGATGGTGTTTCGTAATACCAAAAAATATTGCAAGCGCCTCTTTATCCAATTGACTGTAATTTTGTTCCGCTGAGTTGAGCGTCCTCGATACATAGCTAACAGGACGCTCACTGCCATCGGGATACACGTGAGCCAGCACCGCACCAAGACCGGTGGCCGACGCGTCCACCGCCAGCACAAGAGGTCGCCCCTCCTCGTAATGCGCAAGTACCTTTTCGCTAGACAATGCCTTTTTGGCTCGACTGAACGTTCTTTCGCATTCCGCATCCCAATTCTAATTGACACCTTTGTTAAGTAACGCGCGTAATGGATGCAACAAAATGCTCAGATTAGGAATAAACTTCCCATAATAATTAAGCAATCCGAGAAAACTTTTTAACTGCGTCACGTCCGTTGGCTGCGGTGCATTGGAAATGGCCTCTAATTTGTTAGGATCAGGATGCAACCTGGCCTTATCGATAATAAACCCGAGAAACTTTACACTTTTTTGTAGAAACGAACATTTGTTAGACTTAACTGTAAATCCCATATCACGTAACCGTTCAAATACCGCTTCGAGCGAGACGCACACCACAGAGGACTTTTAGCACTTTCTAATAGGGTGACAATGTTGAAGCATAGAACAAAAATTTATAGACCTATGATGATGATTTATGATGACGACGTAATGTTAGAAATTAGTCTTAGCATTTTGATATTATTATAAAAAGATATTTCGCAATAAAATTGTATTCTATTATATTCCTAAAAGTAAAGTAGCTTCCTTTAGTGACAAAAACAAGAGAGGATTTTAAGATATTGTGTTGAATTTTCTAAAATATCTTAGTCTAGTGCCACATTGAGCTGATCTTCCGTTGCCAATCTTTGGCGGCAGTAACGGACACACTACGCGGAAGATCAGTTGGAATTAGTAGTGTGCCCGTGCTATAGAAACGTAATGAAATAAAAAGTAATGGCTTTCCGCGGCGGAAGATCAGCGATGGAAAATCCACTTGCGTGGCGCTAGCCTCAGTAAGGTGGTCTCGCGAGTATAAGGGCGTAAATAAAATACGAGAAATAGTTACAATTAAGATTTATTTCAAATTAAATATTATTGTTCAAGCATGACTAAGACAGAAGAAGAATCTGAACTTTCACAAAAGTCATGAGATACATGAGTTTTACACGATCAAAATGAAGCAAATTTCATGTAATTGATCAAACATCATCATTTCAGCCTGTACTCGTACACTGCTGAACATAGGTCTCCTCCTATGATATTCCATTCGAGAACCCAGCTTACTCTCCAGCGGTCATAGGTTCTGCGAGCTATATGGCCTGCCCACTGCCACTTCAGCTTGCTAATGCTGAGAGTTATATCGGTCACTTTGGTTTTCATTCATTGATAATCCATTCTGGATTATCAATGGTGAATGGATTATCAATGGTGAGTGTTTCCAAGTACTCTCTGGTTTCAATAAATGCTTTTGTCCAAAACATTTGATTATACTAAGTCGCAATGGGGACTTAAATCCAGTGCCAATAGGGGATTTAGCGTTTAGTACATCAAAAACTCTATCTATCATTATAGTATACTCCGTAGTTGCTTCACTTTCCTTGAATTTGCCATTGCCACTTGCCCTCAAAAAGTCAATGGCATCGGCAACTGAAGAACTTAATGTCTGTGCAGCCAATTTAACATTTATTTTTTTTCCCATAAAGTTAAGATGGTTTGCATTTATTTTATTGGTCAGTCTTAAACCCTCTTCCTCCTGTAACGTATGCAGTTCTTTAACAAAATTGAAATCAATGTTACCATTTGGAGATCTTAATTTTGTCTCTGCAAAAATATTTCTACATAATTTCACCATGTGAGCGGGATCGAAAATGCAGTGTATGCTGCTGTCTTTCGTCGGGTGCTTAAAACTAGTAATCATATATGGAACAGTAAAATTACAGCCTAACTTTTCTTATGTTGTAACATTTACAATTGTTCCATCACAGGTTAAACTCCGAACTGTAACACCTATATCATGTAACATACATTTAGCTGTAAATATTAATTGTGATTGTACGGCAGCTGAGATTTGAGAAATAATGAAGTATGTAATGTATGTAATGGGACATTTAAATTTTCGTCTATACGAGACTATTTGCAAAACCAATACCTCAGTACCTAACCGTTCTGATTCATCAGGGACAATGCCGGCCAAATCTACATAACCCCACTTTTTATCTGTATGTTTCTCATAGACCTCTTCAGACTTAATTGACATAGCATCATATATCAATGCTACATTTTGAAGATAATTTTCTATGACTGACAATTTTAAATACTCAAAAACTTCTGATATAGAAGTTTTTGAGTATTTAAATATTTTTGCACTTCATCTGAATATCTGACACCTTTGTTGCTTTTATGAGTGTTCAATAGAGTATGAATATTGCGAAAATTAATAGTAATAGTTTGTTCCACCTCGTCAAAGTTTTTAAAATTTTTCTTGAATTAAAGTTAAATTGATTTCAGGTTATTTAAATTGTTATCGCGCCTATTTAGCCTTTGTGACAAAACTTTAACCTTCCCCTTTAATGTTTCTTCTGAGTGGCTAGTGCATTTATTTGAATCGGTCTGAACATCTACTTCATTTACGTTTAAACAGAGCTTGAGCTTTTTCCTTGAAGGTTGCTCTTCCATATTGCTTGTACATGTCCCAGCAACGCCAGTTGTTTCCAAAGAGGTGGCAGGATGTAGACGTTTTATACCAGAGGTGGACGATAGTGGCTGATTTATCAATACATCACTGAGGACTTGTATTTTTTTATTTTGAGGATGTAAAGAAACATTTTATGAAAACTATATACCTAGTACCATTTGAGTTTCGAAAAACTAATAGAAGCTGATATAAAAACACACTGAGGTCCAGTAAATGATCAAAATAATAAATAGCAATACGCGCGAGTACAGCCGGTTATTGAAAACATTAAAATAATAAATGTTTCCTTACTTCTGGACAAATCGTTGGCTTTTAACATTTGACGGGAGTTTGCAATATAAAAGCTGGAAGGTTCGAAATGGTGACTGCATACAACTGAATTTGACCAAGATTTTTGAGCACAAAATTTCAATCGACGACACTTTTTATACTGGCAATATGAATGAACGAGACACACGCCCCGTGAGGTTGCTATCTCTCTCGGCTCGGATTTGCCTCTGAGTAATGTGTAATCGAAAATATACTTTAGCTCTATTGAAATATAGTTAATTTTCGTAACTACAAATTTTCAAAGTAAACAGTCTTGTTTGTATGGTAGTTCCATGCATGTGACTTTCAGTTATCAGGCCGGTAAGTATCGTACCGGCATGATATCCCGCATCCCGATAACCCATGTACATTACAGGGGGGCAATTCTCAAAATTGGGATAAATTTATCGATTCTCGATATTTATTCCGTGTCACCTATAGACTATTAATACCCTAAAAATATCGACTTTTCACAAAAATGCTATTCTCGCGAGTGGTAGATATAAAAATATGTGCACAGATAAACTTCATGTGTATAGAAAGTTTAATGATAATCCCGATATCGCAATGTTGCGTGTCGATCGCTAGGGCTTGATATTTATCGCTAGTGATATTGCGAGAATAACACAAAACTACACGACTCGATATTCGCCATGTTTTCTCGATATTTATCTACTATGATATTCATATCACTGCACGTGAATCGCCGTCCTGGACGCCAGTTCGATATCGCCAAATTATTGGGGCGGAAATTCACGAGACGGGTAATGAGTTTATTCGACTTAGGTTTGGAATTCCGATAGTATTTGGCCTGATAATTAGTGAAATATTTAGTTGCCAATTATCAGGTCGGTAAATCTCAGGTCGGCAGTTATCATGGTCAGCTAATTCGTGAATATCGTCTTCCGATTGATAATTCATATTTTATTTGATCTATGGATCTTTCAAAACAAAAGCAGTGTTGCCAACTTAGCACTTTCGGTGCTAGATTTAGCACTATTTTCATAAGTCTAGCACTCAAATCTAACATGTAGCACCTAGCACTAAATCTAGCACTACAATACAATTCTGCTACAATTCTGCTTGATATGTTCTGGTAACCGTAGTTCAAAACGCAGCCACGCGTTGTTGCTATACTTTCGTTGGGTATTTCCCGGCACGAATAAAGCAAAAGACAAGTTAGTAAGGATATGTTTGTCTAACAAGATAAAAGTAGGAAAGAAAGATATGTACTCAGTAATATTGAAAAAATCGTCTGAAAGTGAACATCCATCCACTTCAACAGTGACAGAGATAAATAAATACAGAAGAGCCCGATGACAGTGAGGATGACTGGATATAGTTAAAAAAAATAACGTTATATTTGATTTTATTGTATTATTTCAAGGCCAATACATTTAGCACTATTTTTGTAAATATATGGCAATCTAGCACTATTTGAAATGACATATAGCACCCATCTGTGGTATGGAGTTGGCAACCCTGACAAAAGTCCAATATGATTAGTCTGTGCTCTGTGAGTCAAAACAAATTAATTTTATGCCGTTTGATTTTATTTACTTACCGAAAAACAATAGAGATTAATTTATAGCCTTGGAGTTTGTGACCCTTCATGGACCAATTTATTGAACTACGTTTAAAATAATATATAATGGGCAATTCAAACGTTAAACTTCATTATGAAACTGCGTCGAAGACGGGCGTTCTGCAGCTATCTCAACAAAAATTAAAAGTTTTGCCCACGGATGTGCTCAACCTATGTGATATTCTAAGAAATTTGGATTTGTCTAAGAACAAAATACCAAACCTACCGGAGGATATCGCGAAATTTAAACTTTTGAAACAGTTTAATATAGAAAGTAACAAGTTGAATGTATTGCCTGACGCCATAGTTAACTTGGGGAAATTAGAAATGTTGAACGCTTCTAACAACTCTATATCGGCATTGCCTCTGATGTTTACTAATTTAAAAAATTTAAAACAGCTCTACTTGAACAATAATAGCTTTACCCATTTCCCATTGCAGTTGCTCGGGCTCCCCAATTTAGATGTGGTTGAATTATCCAATAATAAGATCACTGAAATTCCATGTGGGATGTCAGATTTTCATGCGATAGAACTAAATTTAAGTCAAAATGAAATATCAAAGATTAGTGAAGATATGCACCTAGCACCGAGATTAAAAATTTTAAGATTAGAAGAAAATTGTCTTAGCATAGATGCAATAAGTCCAAAGTTACTACAAGATTCTAAATTACACACTTTGAATTTGGAAGGTAATTTGTTTGAGTCCAAACAATTAGTATCATTAGAAGGATATAATGAATACACAGAAAGATACACTGCAATGAAGAAGAAAATGTTTTAATGCACTGATTACGCAACCTTCAAATGGGTTAACAGCATAAAAGAATTCCAAAAATATTCATATATATGATAGAAAAAAAGGGCTTGAAAAAACCAGAGCTGCAGTACCAATAACCATATTTGCACTGCCTTTTAAATTGTTGTTATTATATTGCATTAATCATGTGAATATTATTCTATTGTTTTCTATAATCATCAATCATCAGCAAAACTTAGGACATCACTCAATAATTTGATTCAGTCTTAGACAAAAGTAAATTAATGTACAGGCCAAAGGATTTTGGGTTTTGTAGTCTATCAAATAAGCACAAAGCTCTTGTCTCGGTTCTATCTGCCCTGTGAAGAGTGACATATATGCATTTACACAGTAAATTTGATCTAAGTATAATATTAATTTTGATATCCAAAGCGCAAGAACACAATATTTTGCTGTAGTTTTGTAAGGTCATTTGCTTAGCAGGCGTTAATGCATGTAACAATGTTAGAATAGAGGTGTTATGTCATTATAAACAAGTTTAAAGCTATTATTACTATTTAATTATGCATAATTAGTCTTGTTTTGTTGTGTTTCTATTCATTAATTATATTCTATTCACTTTGCCTATAGATGAAGCTCTGTCCCCGTACGATTGTTAACATAACAAAAAGGAATGAATAAATTATATTTGAAATAATACTCACCTTCACCACTGTAGCTCGATATATATTTTGTAACAAATTCACTATGCATAAGTAGATGTTGGATAAAAAGTTTCTAAGGTTTGATTGTTTTGGCCTGTTATTTTTGAGCAAGTTGTCAGAGAAGGCATGTCCATTAGTTTTACTTTTGTTGAAGATTTTAGTGATAATATATCGAAAATGTATAACAATTATTTTAACCTATTGCTTATGACTTATTATTAATCACAATTATAAAATTTTCACAAATTGTTCAATAATATATTACTTTCAGAAGATTTTAATGTAAATATAAATTAATTAAGTAAGTATATTTTGTTACATATTACTTACAGTTGTAAATATATATATGAAATTTATGTAACTTTTTATTTCTGTAAGAAAAAAAAAACACCCTATGCAAACATATTTTTTCGAAGATATCCCCATACTTATTCAAAATTATTAAATAAGACTGTAATCTCGATTATTTAATGATGTATAACATAGTAAGTTGGTTTATATACTTATTATGCAAGCCCAGTAGAAGTGACGGAAGACACCTCTAAAAGCTTTGAGCCATAGTTATAGGTTACAACCTAACTTAGACTCCTGTCAACATTGAGAGCAAGTAGATCAAGGTAGGTACATTAACTGGGCCGTCTACGTACCATAAAGACTCTTATTAGAAATAATTTGATGGGCTTCGGTTACTCATGGGATTTCTCATTCACATGAAAGATATAAAGGTATATAAGATGGTAACAACCCATCTTGACATATCTTGCTTCTATGCCGATTTTACCTATACCATAAAAATATATAATAAATATAATTTATTCCTATGCCTATACCTACACGATGTGTACACGGGCGCAGGGGGCCCGTTCACCTCTCGCTACCAGGTTCTTTCGAGGTATCTCGCGTCGTCGCGATTGATGCTATTATTTCGGCAACCCCTAGTATTCCGGAGATTGACTCCTAATTCAGTATGATATGAAGATCGAGAAGAGCTCGTACCTACGACATATCTATAACGCCGGATTTAACACGGCCATCATAAAAAGAACTTGTTCCCAATAAAGTTCTGCTAACCCCCGGGTAATGCTTCCCAACGTCATTTATTTAAGCAGTTTACACCCGAATTTCTGATCACTGGTATAGGTACAGGGTTATTGGTAAAATGCTAACAACCTCTTAGGGTTGACTTCTGCTAGTCCTAGCAAACGTTACGAGATGTTTTTTTTTATTTGTTTTTTTTATTATTATTTTTTGTATTGGTTTATTTGTATTTCACGGAATAAGCAAGAGGACCACCTGATGTCAAACAAAAGTCTCTTGTGCCTGTAATTTAATATGTCATATTTTTTATTACTTAGCTCGATGTAAATATTCAAAACTATTCAAGAGAGCGCGGCGCAGTCCAGGGTTGCCGCGGCGCGGCGGGCGCTCTTGGCTCGGAGAGACTCAAAACTTATAATCTCACCCAAATTGTTCACAGCAACACTTGAAAGTATCTTCAAGAAACTACATACAAAAGGTATCAACTTAGAAGAAGTAAACCTTTTTTTATGCTTGTTAGGTTAGACATCAACTGCTATCTCACCTGATGGTAAGTGACGATGTGGTCGAAGATGTTGTTCAGGCTAACCTAGAAATACAGTCTCTCAAGGATAGCTACCGGAATACACCGTTAGGTGCTAGGCGACAGATTTTCTACTTTAGGGTGGAAGCTAGCCAGGCGGGCATTCGCAAAGTGTCCACTACCATGCATTTGAGGGTGGTAGTTTACGTAACCTCAAAAATCTGAGGTTTGCATACGACATGATGTTGCCATATGCTAGTTATGATCGAAGCTTTGAGGATCGAATCAGAATATGTTGACTTGAAGAAAAGTCTCACCAAGGCAAAAATAATGACCAACAATACTCGTACAAGGAACACTTCACTACCAAATGCAGGTTGAATTCGTGTACCTAAGTATCAATGTCTACATTAACATTTACCTTGGGCGCAAAATAACATAGGCAGTCCACCCTAAAAGTCGCTCTACCATACATGTGCGGAAAAAATTTAGAAGCACGCAAAGAGCGTTGCGTGGTATCCCTTTGCGTGACAGGAAAATTAAGAATGGATAAGTATACGAGTAGCTAGGTATAATGCGTAAAATGGAGGTGTGAGATTTCATTGAAAAAATCTCATAAATGAACTGGAGTAGGGCTAGCCAGATTTCCCGAATGGACAATAATAGATGAGGTCGCCGTATTCTTGAGTGGATGCCTAGGGTAAATACCAGACCACAAAGCCGTCGTACAAAAATATGATTTGATGCCAAAGCAAAATATCAACCTACGAATACCACAGGGGCGTTCGTTTTGGCTCGATTGCGTTTGTAGCAGTTTCAAAAGTGGCATTTGTGTTTTAGCGTTCGGATAGAAGCTTTTGCTATTTTTGACCACCAATTACTGCATGCTATCCGAACGGCTTAAAACATACTTTGACAACCGACAATATTTTAACAATTTTGAAACATGGAATCAATCTCTAAAATTAACAAAACAAGTAGGTACCTACTAAATAATATGGTATTTATATTATATATTTATATATATTATAAATACTATTTAAAACTTGTGAAACTCTGCAATCGAGCCAAATACAACTGTCAAAACAGCAGTTGTCAAAAAACGATCACAACGATCCCACGGTAAGACATGGGTCAAAAATATCACTTTTCTCTGTCATTTGTAGCGTTTTCAAAGCTATCCGAACGGTGAGCGAAAACGATATTTTTGATCACGAAGTCCCAAAACGAACGGCCCGTGTGATCATTTTTAGCGTTTGTGAGTGTTATTTTTGGCACCGATAGGCTATCCGAACGCCCTACACATGTACCTACTTAGATAGGCACCTACTTCAAATTATTTAGGTTGCAGCGGTATCTTCCACATATTATATATATGTACTAAGTTATAGTAATAATAATTTATTTGCCAGAGAAGTATTGAATGTGTTAAAATTTTTGAATTGAAATTCTCCTGAGTTTCACACAAATTTAAATATTATAAATTAGACCGGCAAAAACACTCACGTTGAGGATCGAATACGTCGACCCGGGTTTCGAGCATATCAGATGCTCATCATCAGGGCGATAGGTATTCGATCCTCAACGTGAGTGTTTTTGCCGGTTTAATTTATAATATATATAAATATGTTAAAATTATTTTTAATTAAGACCATTGTTTAGGTACACAAATTGATATCACAACTCAAACTTGCTATAATTTACTGCGGGTCCCAAACTAGGGAAAGCCTGTATCTTGGCTCCCAAAGAGGGTGACACTCGCCTTTTTTTTATGTTATTGTGACGGAACAAGCTTGAGGCCCACCTGATGTTAAGTGGACTAACCTCTGCCTATAACAGTTGCAATTCATGACAACTCACGAATGGCACTGCGCCCGTCACATTGAGACATAGTTGTTAAGTCTCAGTGTGCTTGTAATTTCACTGGCTCTCAAGGACTACTGCCGGAACATACCTTTCGGTGCTTGGCGACTGACTTTCTACTTGAGGGTGGTCGCTAGCCAGGCGGGCATCTGCAAAATGCCCTTCCACCATGCGGTGAAGCTCAAGCTCTGGGCGGAATTCGAACCATGGACCTGCTGCGCGGCAGTCCATAGCCAATGCCACTGAGCCATCACTGCTTCATTTCTGCCTTATGATCATAAATCAAACTATGGCCAGTATGGTCATAAAGTTGTCTTGCTGATCCTATTACACGAGTGTCACAGTTACACCATGACCCTTCACACCAAGATTTACCAAAAGAGATGGCGCGTTACAATAAAACGATGTGATTTAAAGAACTTACGTATAAATAGTATAAGTAACCTATTTTCTGACTATAATAATCAGTATCCTCTACTTGTGTAGTACCTAGTACATTTATTCTATATTCCTCCGCTGGGATAAGAAGGAACTGCGTAATGCGGCATCTGCTCTGCCGTTTAGTGTTGAGACGATCGAAGTAAGCCATTCAAACTACTTTGACCGTGTCAACGCGGCTTTACAATAAGACTGCGTTATCTCATGTTATTATCATCGGGGCGGTGACGCGGCCCATGTAGGCTGACTAGCAGCAGGTCAAGAAGACTGTAGAAACAGTATGGGCCCAGCTTAAGAGCTGCTTAAGCCTCCACTTTCCTACATCTTTTCTTCATAGCTTCACTGACAATTTCTTTCAGTGTTTTAGAGTTTGTAGAAACATGTTTTTGCAGGAATCTGCCTTTATAGGGTTACCACGGTGTGCGAGTATGGGGAGTTGAGTGACCAGGAAAAATAATAGTTATGTTTTAACTAATAAACGTTGTTTTTTTATATTTTTATATTTACATTATCGATGACAATAAAAATTAATAAATAAAAATAATACTTAATGTTTTCTTTACGTTAGAGGTAGTTGGTAGTAGGTTGGTACTATATACACACTAAGTTTGACGCTTGTTATGTTTTAGCGCTTATGGATGCACAAAGTGCGAGCGAAGCGTCTCTGCTTCAGCTTGTACGTAAATGCTTTCGTATGTCCGCTTGTTCTCCTCTAGAGGTCGCATTTCTCAACTTATTCTCGTGAAATTTTGTGAGCATGTTTTAAGCTCCATAGTTTTTTTTGTCGATTCAAGCGTTGGATGGTTTTCGCAATGACTGAGATAACTCGTACCTATTGTTTTTTCTTTGAAAAATGTTACAATACTTTTTTGTTACCCTTATCAAGAAGCTTACTTATTGGAATAGGTATATATATTATTTGGATTTGATGACTGACTTAGCTGTTTCTATAAGCACTTCGTTATCCATTTCCAGGAATTTCAGGAAACCATTATCAATACAAATTAGGCACTGTATTATATTTTTTTTTAGTTTTCATAAAAGGTGAGGAATCCTTTGTTCGCGAGTCTGACTCGCACGTGGCCGTTTTTTAGTAGGTATGTTTTGTTACAAAGGCAACAGAAATACATCATTGTGAAAATGTAAGTTAATTTATACGAACATTTTATGGATTTCGTCTGCCCTTACTGTTTGTTTTACTTGTAGTGCGACGGAGCACATAGAGCCATTGTATTGTCAGTTCAACAACGGCAGATCGGCAGTCCAGTCCAGTACCTACTCTAGTCACACAATCAGTCACTTCAGTCAGTGCGTTTCGAACCCGTAGAGCGGAGGACGTTCCTAATGTGCCTCGAACATTTACATCGAGCGGCATTTTATTACTTAAACTTGTCTCTCACGAAAAAAGTAAAAGTAGATTAGACTACTTTGGACTGTTTTAGGTGTTCGCTATTGACTACCTGGTGCAAGTGAAATATTTTGGCTATCGTGAAAGTACTTTAATACTATAACGTTGGTGAGCTGATTGTTATTATTCTCCCCTATAAAGGTATCTTATCTGTAAAAAAAATCTAGTGGTACTTACCTATATGCGTAGTTAATAATTACCTAGAAAATACAAAGTTGCTGGTAAGTCATTCGGTAGTAACTAAGTACTAAGGACGAAAATAAATTTTATTACATACCTAACCACTGTCAACTACCCCGTGGGGTATGTATATATATACCCTAGAATGTCAACCCCCCATTGCTACCTGTGGGTGTCGTAAAAGGCGACTATAGGTAAAGTACCTTCTGGAAGGTGGGCAGCAGCGCCTGAGGAACTGATATCTTAAACTGTGATCCCCAAGACGCCTGCCAAGCGTGGGCATTATGGCAAATCCTTCCTTACTGGGGAAGGCTGTGTTCAGCAGTGGACAATCCGGCTAATAAAGCACAGTACTTACTGTACCTACCCAAGTAGGTAGGTAAGTACCTAAGTACTATCTACCTTAGGAGTATTAATTTATTTCATATCATAACAAATAAAGAGCCTGTAAAATAAAATAATATTGTTGGTATGAACCTAGCTAAGAACGTAAGTACATATAGGACCTGAGTAAGCTATTCTTACATATGTAAATAAGTAATGTGAGTTGCACAGCCTACCTACTCGTAGGTACGTTTGTAATGCAAATGCAAGCATTTTTAAGTGGTGTAATGTTTAAAAATCCTGAGTAGGTACCTACCTGGGTACCTCGGTACAAGGTAGAGCAATCGCTCGCTATATTATTATGTAATACGAAATTATACATACCTGTGTCCATTCAACTTATTTAGTTAATTTGTTCCTATAATAATATTATAAAGAAATGTAAACTATTAAATGGAAGCCTGGAATTATGCTACAATTTAATTTGATAATTAGGGCGATCCTCCTCCTTCAACAAATCCTTGCTGAAGGTTTTTCATAGCTGCTTGATTAAATCAAATGATTTAACTTTTATTTTTTTGGACTCCTTAACGATTGTAAGCTTTCACATCTAAACACGCCAAGTCACCAATTAGGTATATCCTTAACAAATCTGTGTTGAAATTGTTTATATCGGACAGCTGCAACCTTTTGCCCAATAATATATTCTTTCTAATTTTCGCGTTCTTTGGACACAAATAAACGTAGCCGCCACCCACATTGAGATTGGATTTTGTTTTTATTTTCCATCACAAGCTAATTGATTTCTAATTGATCTCTTTTACTAAGGGATTTCAGGGCAAGAGGGCAAAAGTTAATACTCTCGTGTGAAACACTTTTGACCTTGTAAGGCAATATATAACAATAAGTTTATTCTAATGTATGCAAAGATTACATATTAAAAATGAACGAACTTCTAAAAAGGTTACTTATAAGTAAAGATTCTGCATTTCATTCTACATAGGTAACAGATTTTTCGTGAATAACTTTTCCTCACGCGCTCGCACCAAAAATAGAGTTTGCTATTATAGGTAGGTATACGAGTTTTTCACAACAAAAACGCCCTAAAATATTCGTTTTGGAAAGGTTAAAATACTTTCATATATCATAGTGATAATATAGTGTGTATGGTGATGAAGGTTTATTTCAATTATACCTTCGGTAAATCAAAGATATATTTATATTATTTTAATGTTTCGCAAGGAAATGTTACATCTATTGGCACAGGGATTTGTTAAACCCTTAGGATATAAATTTATATAATAAAATTAATTCGATTGGTCGTTGTCTACGTCTCATGACTAAAGGAATTCTGTGTAGGATCAAAATTGTAATAAAATGCAGTTTCCATGCAAGTATTTCATTTTAATTGTTTATCATGCTAATAAATAATCTGAATCAGTTCTTCTGTAGATACAGAAATGAATAAGATAAGTTAAGGATAATTAATAATTATAGAAGTAGTCACCAAGATAACGGCTTAAAATACAAAAAGAACGAACGTACGTCCTCTAAAGAAATTTTGATGGCAAGTTTTACTGAAGACAGAGTAGGTATGCAAAAGAATTAAGAGAGCAATTGGTGGATAAAATGATAAATATAGGAGAAGCAATGTGTATGCGAAGTAGCTATAGCGAAAGATGTTATGAGATAGTCAAGTAACATCGTGGTTGAAGCAGACATACCTAATGAACTTAAAGAAATAGGTAAGCAGAGGTTAACTGGCTTAAACCCGTTCTGTCCGGCCAAAGTTACATTGTTGGTTAAAATGTTACAATTTTCATATCAGCTAAAAGATGGAGAGCAAAACAAATATAAAAATACTGCATGGAAGAAAAAAGCCAAAACCTGTAACTGTAGCTTGATATAGTTTTAATATTGTTAGGTTAGCAATAACGCCTGCTATGCGGATTACATTACAAACAACAACATCCGCATAGCAGGCGTTATTGCAAACCTAACAAAATTAAAATTATAAGGTTGCGTCATCATTTACAAGTATAAAACCAATTGCAAAATTGGTCTTGTTTGTAGTACAACGCAAGTGGTACTATAGATGTCGCTCCATCCCAATACGATGGTTAAAGAACGATAGGAAATATTTGAGTTATGACGTCATGTCATGTTAGCTCAATTGGTTAGAGCATACCCCAGCTCAAGGGGTGGATGAACGCGGGTTCGAATCCCGCACATGACTTAAATTTTTCCTATCGTATATTTGTGATTTTGTAAAACTTGATATAGGTCAAGAGAGCAATGGTTGAACTATTTGCTCTTTCTAGCAAGTCTATAACATCTACCTACTCTTATCTCACTGAGGTTAAATAAAAAAGAGCGAGGGGTGTATTTTGGATAAAAATGTGTGAAAGAAGAAGCAACAGTGGTCATTTCAGTAATTGGAAAAACTGTTGGTACGGTTATAGGTATAGTAGAGCAAAAGCAGAAGTATATTGAAAGGAGCATTGTGCTTGAAGGAAAAGCGACGAATTCAGTCCCATAAGAAAGGTAAATTATTAAATTAAAAGAGCTATAAATAGGATAAAGAGTCCAATAACGGTAGGACCAGATGTATGGGATACCTGTTGAAATATGGATGTGCGGCCGGAAAATGGAAGCGGATAGCTATATTTTTCAATATGTGCTTTTAAGAAGCTAAGCCTAAAAAACATTTTAATGTCTCTGGTGATTTTTCAGAACCAAGATGTCGTGTAACAGTGGTACAACTACTTACTAGTACTTTAGTTTAGAACTTTAGCAGATATTTTGATTTTAGACTAGCACTTGAAACATAGTTGTTTTAACTAGTTTGGGAGCCAATAGATTCAACAAGTGATAACATTTTTATGCCATATAATTTATAATAATTATTATTTATTAAACTGTCACAGTGAGTGGAGGCCGAGACCCACAAAACCAGGACGGTTTTATGGCTGTTCGAGGACCAAAGGATACTGTTTGGTATTTTTCACGTCAAATACGGAAGAATAGCTGGATGTACAGAAATAATTGAAAAGATTTATAAAAAGCATTTACGATCTAGTTCCTAGCTATTAGATTTTTGTTGGGCCTATAAAGGAAAGCGTGCTAGTGAAATATGCTGAGTTATTTTTCTGAGAATTCACCCTTTTTAGTAACCCTTGCTACTTATGGCATCGATTATCATTCACTGTCAATGACTATATCAAGATACTTTTCAGTTATTGAAGTGTAACTCAAAAACGGCTTGACCGATTTTGATAAATGGGACCACACGGCAAGCATCAGCTTTCAAATAAAAAAAGAATTATCAAAATCGATCCCATTAAAAAGTTCTGAGGTAACAATAAAAAAAAAAAACACAGACGAATTGAGTACCTAAGAAGTCGGTGGCACTTATTGGTAATATTTTTCTTATGTATGATATTTTAAAATAATGATGCGAATTACCAAAAAATTAAAGTCAGCTATATTGTGTGAGAGATAATATTATGGAATGAAAGGGAAAATAATCATGAGAGTTAACATGCTGCAGCATGCGCAGCAGTTGATGCATCAAGCAGTTGGTATTCTTAGCCGCAAAATATTAATAATCAGTCAATGTAGTATCTTAAACCGGATATACTTTATGAGTGGCCTGATACGTAAATATTTTAGTAGCTCTCGTAGCCATTATCAATCAATTCACTTGAATCAAAACATGTTTGTTTTATAGGTGCAGCTGGAATTTTATCTATGCACAAGTGCTAATTCCACGAAATAATCAGAATCTTTGCGAATGTAACATTGAGTACTTATTAGTAATGTTTGTCTGTTAGTTTAATTAGTATCTACACTTATCACTGATACTGTAATACACAAAGTGAAGTAGGTATTAAAGAGGCGCTGCAAATAACAAATAACAAATTTACGATATTTTGCCGTGTTCAAGCTGTCTTTTTCAGAAACATTACTCTTTAATTCTTAGCATAATCAAATGAATTTAATATTTTTTTATTTTGAGTGTTTCTCGAGGGAGCTCGATATATTCAACCTTTTTTATGGGGTTGTCACGGAACAAGGTCAAAGCCCACGTCTCTGGAATTTTGAGAATCTGACATTATGATAATCTGGTGTATTGCGAATAATTGGTATTATGCTCCACAGCCGCTGCTACTAGTTACTAACTTGCAACAATGTAGGACGTCCAGTAGAACGTAGACATTATACATACGATAATGTCTACGTTCTAGCGGCATTTGTGTTGTATTTATGTTTAAAAATCTTTATGATAATAATATCTACAAATTTTATTTGTAAGTTTAGGATATAAAATAAGTTCGAAGTTGATGAAATTTAAATAGGACCAACTTGGAAGTATATTCAACCAACGAAAAAGAATCATCAAGATTGGATGATGATCGCGTAAAAAGTTGTGTGTTTTTTATTAAAAGACCGCCAAGCACCTAACGGTGTGTTCCGGCGGCAGTCCTTGAGAGCCAATGAAATTACGGGCACCGGAGAATTAACAACTATGTCTCAAGGTGACGGCGCATCTGTTCTAGGCAGAGGTTAGTCCGCTTAACATCAGATGGGCCTCGAGCTTGTTCAGTCAGAACAACATAAAAAAAAAGATTACCCCGTGGGGTGCCGTGCTAGAATTGCAGCCCCCAGATTTTCCTGGAAGGAAATATACCGGAAAATGGGCAGCAGCGCTTTCTGAGAAATTGCTGCCTTTAACTGCTCTGCTGATAAAAAAAAGATGACGTCATAACTCCACTCCTAAGGGAAATAAGTATTTTTTAGAACTGCCGTTTCATATGATTGTTTTGACATTAAGTACACGAGTGCTTGATGACAAAACCATCAGATATCTAGTACTAGGATTTGATTCTTTTTGTGCGTTCATCTATTAAACTTATTTTTTTTTAAATCGTGTGACTATTCTGATTTGAAGACGATGTTGATGGCAGAGCAAGAGGCAAAGAGGCAGGCAAAATCCTTTAAAAGAAGCATTAGTTGCACGCACAGTACTGGCAGCTGTAGTTCAGACCACGGTGTTTCACTGACCTCAGGATACCTCTAGTCCTCTAAGAATTTTCAACAAAAAAATTATATATTACGGGAGACATAAAAATTAACTTTATTAAATACAGACTAGTGGTGTGCTCGAAGTCGTCGATACACCTACTGTAGAAGGACCTTGTCTGGACCACTTTGTGTTGAGGGCATTTTACTTACAGCGCTCGCTAATAGTCATAATATTACCAGCTCTGGCCGACCACTGTCCCGCCTTGTTGTTTGTGGATTACGGTATTTTGCAATCATTTAAAAATACTAGTTATACATTATACGAAATAGATATCAATCTAAACGGGATAGAAACAGGTTTACGTAACGTTTCACGGCAGAGCATTGTTTATTTATTTAAATTTTTATCTCAAAATCTTAACTACTAGTGAGGAATTCATAAATGTAGATATGTATGTTTTTTTTAAAAGTATTGTTATGTTTGCAATAATGCCTGCTCGGCGGATTACATTACAAAATTACAAATTTACGACAAAAAAAATATAGTCATGTGCGGGATTCGAACCCGTGTCCATCCACTTCTATAACCGGGGTATGCTATGACCGCTTGAGCTAACATTACAATAACTCATAACTCCAATTTTTCCTCTCGTTTTTTATTTAACCATCGTATTGGGATGGAGCGACACCTATAGTTCAACTTGCGTACTTAAGTCAAACAAGACCATTTTGTTTTGTTGTCATTTTGCAATTGGTATTAAACTTGTAAATGATGACGCAAACTTATAAGTTTAATATTGTTATGTTGCAATAATGCCTGCTCGGTGGATTACATTACACAAATACAAATTTACGAGAGAAAAAGTCTTGTTTCTAGTACAACGTAAGTTGAACTATAGGTGTCGCTCCATCCCAATGTAATACGATGGTTAAATAAAGAGCGAGAGGAATAAAAATGGAGTTATGAGTCATTGCCAGTTTAGCTCAAGCGGTCAGAGCATACCCCGGCTATAAGGGTGGATGGACGTGCGTTCGAATCCCGCACATGACTATAATTATATCTCTCGTAAATTTGTTATTTATGTAAGGTATGCTTATGGATCGGAATTTTGTACCTGTACAAGTACAAATACTGAACATGGATTTACAAAAATATTTTTATTTGAAGCAGTGATGGCTCAGTGGCATTGGCTATGGACTGCCGCGCAGTAGGTCCATGGTTCGAATCCCACCGCGGGCTTGAGCTTCACCGCATGGTGGAAGGATTTTGCAAGTGCCCGCCTGGCTAGCGACCACCATCAAGTAGAAAATCTGCCGCCAAGCACCTAACGGTGTGTTCCGGCAGCAGTCCTTGAGAGCCAGTAAAATTACAGGCACATGAGACTTAACAACTATGTCTTAAGGTGACGGGCGCAGTGCAATTCGCGATTTGTGACGAAATGCATCTATTATAGGCAGAGGTATGCTTAACATCAGGTGGGCCTCGAGCTTGTTCTGTCAAAATAAAATAAAAAATATAAAAATATATTACCTTACAGTGTGTAGGCTTTGCGCAAAACTTTTTTTTGACTGGCTACAAAACAATGTTACGTTTTGGTATAATAATGATGTAATATTAGGTCCTTACATATGAAATTGGCGTTTTTCGTACTGGCCACTTTAATCACGAATTTCTCCTCTTTGGTAAGGAATTCCAAATTCAAATTTGTACAGCTATAGACTCATGTATTTGTGCTTCGATGATCGTCATTCATTTGTTTTTTTTCTTCTGTTTTTTTCTGTTTGCGTCACTCATTTTACAAAATGGAAAACCTTAAATATCGCATTATTTACGAGTACGAGTTCCGCCGTGGCACTAGTGCTGCGGAAACAACTCGAAGGGTGAATGATGTGTATGGCGGTCGTGTTGCAAAAGAAAACACAGTTCGTTTTTGGTTCCAACGTTTTCGTTCTGGAAATTTCGACCTGCAGAACAAGCCCCGTGGACGGCCTGAGACTCAAGTTGATAATGAAGAGTTGAAGGCTATTGTGGAAGCGGATCCATCGCAAACCACGTCCGAGTTAGCTGCAGGCTGCAATGTTAGTGATAAAACTGTTTTAATTCACTTGAAGCAAATTGGGAAGATTAAAAAGCTTGAAAGGTGGGTACCTCACGAATTGACTGAAACAAACCGGCAAACGCGCGTCGACTGCTACGTTACATTACTAAACCGGCACAATAATGAAGGTATTTTAAACCGAATCATTACCTGTGATGAAAAATGGGTTCTTTACGATAATCGGAAGCGCTCAGCGCAATGGTTAGATCCTGGCCAGCCAGCCAAATCCTGCCCCAAGCGAAAATTAACCCCAAAAAAGTTACTTGTAAGCGTTTGGTGGACTAGTGCCGGTATTGTTCATTACAGTTTTTTCAAATCTGGCCAGACTATTACGGCTGATGTCTATTGTCAGAAATTGCAAACCATGATGGAAAAGCTAGCGGCTAAACAACCTAGGCTGGTCAATCGCTCCACGCCACTGCTGCTTCACGACAACGCTAGACCACACACTGCGCTACAGACGGCTACTAAATTAGAAGAGCTTCAATTGGAAAGTCTAAGACATCCTCCGTACTCCCCGGGCCTTGCTCCAACAGATTACCATTTTTTTCGAAATTTGGATAACTTCTTGCAAGGGAAAAAATTCAACTCCGATGGGGCAGTCCAAATCGCCTTCAAAGATTTTATTGATTCCCGTCCGACTGGTTTTTTTAGTAAAGGGATCAATGAACTACCTATGAGATGGCAAAAGTGCATAGAAAATAATGGTTCATACTTTGATTAATTAAATATGTTATATTAAAAAATATTCGACTTTTTGTTCCTCCCATACAAAACGCCAATTTCATATGTAAGGACCTAATATTTGCGAAATGTGATTAGGTCCACTATGCAGCGCAACGAAGAATCCTGGCTGGTTATCACGCCAATTCGTTAAAATATTTATACATAGTTACGGAACCCAAAAGAGCGAGACATATCTCGCTCTTGGCTGATTTAAATTACCTATTATGTAAGCTACCTAATAAAGCACTATATTATATAGAATTCGATATTCGTATCAGCATTTTGCCCTTTGACTATCACATACAATACAATATAAGTACCTCATCTTATCACGTTTTGCTACTTTCGTGGTAACGATAAACAAATTATGTTTACTTAGTTGGGAATATACATAAGTGATTATGAAGTAAATATTATGTTTCTTCATATTATGCATGTACCGTATACTGTATCAGCCGGATTGTCCACTGCTGAACACAGCCTCCTCATTATGGGCGGTTTGCCACAATCCCCACGCTTGGCAGGTGTTTTGGGGATTATAATATGAGAAATCAGTTCGTCTGAAAGCGCTGCTGCCTACCTTCTGGTGTGTTACCCTTAGTCGCCTCTTATGACACCTATGGGTAGAGATGGGGAGGTGAAATTCTACACTCCACCGGCACCCCAGGGAAATTTAGACCATGTCAACTTGTCTTCGTATAAGACTATTTATCGCGAGTCGGGTCTTGATCTTTTAGGGCTCTGCAGTCTCCTTATCCACTTGGTTTCTTTGGAGCAGCATGTAGACGTATGCAGTGACACAAATATTACCAGACAGTAGAAAGTATCTAAATTATGTATACCTAATCTAGTTGACATCAAAATCTACAATTGATTGTAGCAGCGTTGTTAGCATTGCATAAAAAATGGCCGATCAAATAATGGAAAATAAAAACCATATTTTATTACTATCACATCTGCTATTCTTAAATTGTGTTGTAACATATATGTTTTGCTTACAGGGCTATATATTTTTGCAAAATGGCGGCGTTCAACGTGGTTTTGGGATGTGTGATGGGGCTGCTCATCATCCTATTCTCAATCAGCTCCATAGCCAGATATTATATTAAGGTGAGCATTGTACCTAAGCAACTAATGCTAATGGCTTTAAGCCTAGCCCAATAGTTATATAGCCAACCTATGGGATGTACCTACCGGCGCCGATTAAATGGGTTCGAATCCTATAATGGACTTTAAGTTTCAGAGCGCAAAATATATGCATGCGGTTGATGTGAGTAGTATATTATTCTTAGAGCCGGTTTCCTTTTTAAATTACCTACCATCGCCGACCTTCATAGATATACGAGTAGGTTTTCCAAGGCTAGCCTAACCTTAACTAAAACATTCTTACCTTTATCCCACATCGGAAGTGGGGTAGGTAAATGTTTCCTAGGACGCTGATAAGGTGTTGGTAGCAGCGTTAAGCTAAAGATATCTATTTTGCGTCCTCTGTGCAGCAACTTTCTACTCACATCGATGTCAGCGGTGGAATGCTGCACTTCCAACGCATTTCTGTCGTATAGACCTACGAAGGGATATTGTTCTTAGATTCTTAAGCCGAGTTGTGTAAAAAAGATATTATTAGATTATTTTCGAATTCCGAAGAAATGTTGCTCTTGCATCTAAGCCGGATAATGGTCCAATTCCTCATATTGGATGATTGTAAAAACGCACTGAATGAGCGGCATGACAGTGCCACTGATTACGTCATGAGTCCACTACTATTTGGTTCACTGCAAGGCTCCATCATAACGCCCTATTAACCGAAATATCTACATCTATACTAATATTATACAAAGATTTATTAAAAGAAAAAGATATCTGATCAAAAGTAAATCAATACATATTGAACATATATACACAGACGCGGGTTCGAATCCCGCACATGACTTAAATTATTCCTATCGTATATTTGTGATTTTGATATAGCTTGATATAGTATAGTAGTATATAGTACACACCCTCTTACAGCTCACACACACCCTCATAGTACACAAAGAGAGGAACAAGAACGTACCATTTTTCCCTTAGCTTATAATAGGTTGTTGAAAGAATGTATTATAGATTCATATTTATTAGCAGACCCGCTAGTGTAAGTCCAAAATACGGGGAAGAGCGCTGTATACTGAAACAAGGGTGATGAACCTAGTTCAGCAACAAATATTCTTGCACAAATAAATTATCAAATTTACTAGCAAATTTTTAAGAACGAACCCATGTATACTTTTTTATAAATACCTAGCGATTATTATTGTTATTATTAAAAAGAGGAAAGATTTCAATTTTTGTATGCAAGGAATAAACTTAAAAAAGACTGGACTTATTTGGATGAAATTTGTTATGGAAATAGTTTGAGACGCGGGGAAGGAAATAGGATAGTTTTTATCCAACTGCGCAAAAGGTTTTGCGCGATAACCGACATACGCGCGGGCGGAGCCGCGGTCGGAAAGCTAGTATTATATATTAATATACACAGATATAATGCTACATAATATCTGTGTATATAGTGAAATACATCATATTATATTCTCTTTATTCCTTTGGACAAGGAAATAGAGCATTACCTACAGCTCTGCTAGACATATACGAGTATTATTTATACGGTTTCGTGCCCAAAGGGCAAAATGGGGCTCTATTCAAAACTATTGTAATGTAATTGACTATTAGACCTATTCCTTCGTATGTCACGGGTCTCTAGCTCGTGAACGGTACGATATAAAACGAAAATTTAGATATTATGTCCCAAATGTTGCTGTGAAACCATATATTGCATAGTTAAATCAATAAAAGTAGATTGTTATACAAGGGACGAAAAGAATTAATTCCCATACGAGGTATTCAGATGCCCGAGCGTAGCGAGGGTGGCCATAGTATTTTCATTTCGAATATAAGGAAAGTAAAAAATAGTCGTTTTTCAAAATTATTCATTAATAATAATAACATGAATAGCACCTATTTGAAATTAATAGAGATGTTAGAAATATTCTTGAAATTTAAAGATAAATTTTGCTTGCAATATTTACGGACGGCTATCGTCCGAATAAGAATTGATGACTTTTACCCTTGTTAAATAGTCTACTTTTACTACGAATATGAGGAATATAAAAATTGATTTTCTATAATATTTATTGTCAACTAGCTGTACCTGCGACTTCGCTCGCGATTGCCCTACCTGCAGACGAATTATTTACATTTGAGCACTGTTTATCTCATATTAAGCAACGCTGTGGTCTGCGGTGAAGCACTCTTAGTAAAGCATAGCTCAGAAAGGAGCTTTTTGCTTTGGGCTTGAAAACTCCCGGGTTGTATTTTCCAAAAAATATTAATAAAAGTTAATTAACTCAGAGAGTTCCTTCGCGGTTCGCACAATAAATGTTGAAGCAAAGTACTTTGTGCGTTTCTTTGGAATTTCGATTTTAAAACGGCGTCTTTTTGCCGAGGTTCTCCTTATTTGGCGGTAGAACGAAAATGTATTAGATCGTGCATTTCCATTGCGCAGTCTTCAAAACAAATCCAGCATAAGATAGATGGTTAAAAAAACTGATTGTGGCGAATGTTCCAGATTTTAGAGTATAATCTTAGCAAGCTTGCAAAACTAATTAAGGGTGCCGGGCTGCCCGTAGGGTGCCGGGCTGCCCGTAGGGTGCCGGGCTGCCCGTAGGGTGCCGGGCTGCCCGTAGGGTGCCGGGCTGCCCGTGGAGTGCTGGGGTGTCCGTGGAGTGCGGAGCTGTCCGTGTGGTTAGAAATATTCTAACAAAAAAAGAATAATTGAAATCGGACTACGCGTTAAGAAATTACAACTAAGTATACACTTTGACTTTCATCCCCTTTCCCGAGGGAACCGTGCAGAATTTATGGATAAAAAGTATACAACCTTTTTCGTAGTATAAACTCAAATCGTGTTAAGTTTCATTGAATTCCATTCAGTAGTTTTGGAGTGATACGCGGCCGGGATACAGACAGACAGACAAAAATTTAAAAAAATATAGTTTTGGCATCAGTGTCAGCTGCAGAACTATCAAATTTTTTTTTTTAAATATTTGCCATGTACATAATTGGATCAGCTACAGTTTTTTGTTATAAGGATAGATATATAGATAACAACATGAGTAGAACCTATTTAAAATTAATGCAGTGATAAATAGGAGTCGATAACTTGCATCCGTGTTAAACACTCTTCTTTTCAATTAAAATATGAGTAAAGTAATAATATTTACTGCTACTAAAAGATAACATTAGTGAGAACCATTTATAAAATAATTGAGGGATTAGAACAGTTTGTGATTTATAATAATTTAAGTAATATTTTTGTTAGATTTTTTTTATAATTCCCTTATAATTACTTACTATCCTGCCAATGTATATATAGTTTTTTTTTAATCGAAACATGGAACATAACGCATCTTCTCCGGGAGCCAGCCCAATTTAAGGGTATTTTTTATTATTTATTCAATTGGCGCTCATAAAAATAATTAGTGACTAAAATTTTCATATAAGATACACTTACTCACATTAATTCTGTTATAAACTACGAATAATTATTTATTCGTAGGTTATAAACTAGTTATTTTAGTCGTTACATAAACACAAATGTAGTCGTTATTATTTTTTATAATACAGCAGAGTATTTCTGAACAAAAAAACATAGACATCTAATTTTGTTTATAATAATGTTTGCCATGGTTGCAAGTCATTCCGACCCAAGAGAAGGAGGAATTTACTATGAGTTTTTCCCACCCTCAGGTGGGAAGCAGCGTCTTCCACTCGCTACTCAGATCAAATAAACACTACTTTCCGACTATGAGAAATTAAAAATTATTTAGATCAATAGAAATAAAGAAACGGAATGCTATAAAAATTACAGTTAAAGACCATTCTTATGCCCGGGTTACATAATTTATTAATTTTATTTAATAAGAATGACATAGTATTAGTAATTTAAATAAGATAATTGAATATCATGATATTATATAATATACCTACTAATTTAATAATGAAATGAAATAATTACTGTATATAGTTATTTTAGTAATTGAAATATTTCTTTGACTACACTATTGTATTGGGGTTAATCCTGTAACAATAGTTGTATCTAATGAATGAATAACTAAGCATTATTTATACATCAAATACTATAGCCGCCAAAATGTAAAATGTATTGCATAGTAGGTAAAGCGCGTGATTAGATAGCAAAAATATATGATTCTGTCACGAATTGTTTCAATGCGGAATCCTAATAGAGATACGCGCACTAGGCCGTTTTTTATTATTGGAGATTTAAAAGATGACCTCGACGTGGTGTCGATAATCCTCATAAAATATGACTGTGTTATGTAAGTAATGATAAGTGTAAATTTGACTGATAAATTTGATTACAAATATGTTAGCAAGTACTAAATGAAATACTTATCATAACAAATGAAGTTGCAAAATCGTATATAAGTACTTAGGTATTTCTTTTTGTTATCTTGTCAGATAAGTAAAAGGTAAGTACTTAAAAGATTAATTAATTTGTTTCATATGCAATATTTGCTGGCCAAGTGGGAAATAATGTAATTTATCGTTGTCGCATAATATGCATATATTATGTTACTATTGGAGATGTAGGTAATGCTACAAATAATATACGAAGATGTACATTTGCCTCTACTAGGTCTATGCCAACGTTTTTACGGATACGCTTCTTTGTAGAGCACAAATAGTTTGCGGAAAATGTCTAACATTTTACTGAAGCAGCTGGCACCAATCCACTGTAAACCTTCGTAGACGGTTATACGATAGAAGCAAAGGTATACATATAACACAGTTGGAAGAGTATGTTCCGACTATAGGGATAGCTGGTAGCGGCTTTTAATCCCGCTCGGAGTTTTACTTTCGTATATTTTTAAGCTACGTGAAACAATTGGAACGTTCAGTAACTACCTAATAGTTAAGTTTAAAAAAATAAAAATACATCGTATAAGAAGAACAATTTTACAAAAATTTAAACCGACTTCAACATTCCAATGTGTGAAATAACTTGTTGAAGTCGGTTCCATGATCGTTCAAAAGTACCTATTATCACAATATTGTGCGCATGGTACCGACTTCGACAAGTTATTCACACATTTGAGTGTTGAAGTCGATTCGATTTTTTGGTAAATAAAATTTCACCCTTTTTAGTGACCCTTGCTACTTATGGGATTGATTGTCGTTCACTGTCAATGACTATATCATCAAGATAAGAAAATACTTTTGAATTATTGGAGTGTAACTATAAAACGGCTTGAACGATTTTCATGAAATTTAAATAGGACTACACGGCACGCATCACCTCTCAAATAAAACAAGAATCATCAAAATCGGTTCACCCAGTCAAAAGATCTGAGGCCACAAACATAAAAAAAAACATAAAAATTATAGAGCAAAATGAGTAACTCCTTGTCTTAAAGTCGGTAAAAGAGGTCTAAAATTGACTCTTGATCACTCTTATCTTTATTTATATGTATTTAACTAATGACTTTAATATTATAAGTTATTTGTATTTTTCTCAATGATATTTTCGCCTACCATTTCATGTAGGAACTGGACCCTTCCTGTTTTTTTTGATGTTTTTATTTATGACTAATGCGCTCTAAAATCTCATTAACATTATTAAACAACATTACTGTTAAAGTAGACGTTGTTGTTGGGTAGGTAAACTTATGTATCTGTTCAAGGCGGTGATACTCTTCTAGAATTTTACAATATTATGATATTTGACAATATAGTGATATTTGACAATATTATGATATTTTACAATATTATAATATTTTACAATATTATGATATTCTACAATATTATGATATTTTACAATATTAAAATAGTTTACAATATTAAGAATAATGAAAGAATTGATGAATGAATAATAATGGAGAGAATTAATGAAATGAGAATGACTAAACAGGTATACATGGGACAAGTGAACTGATGTGTTGGAAGGAGAACACTAAACTTTGAAACTAAGCTAGAAACTAAGCGAAACTTCCGAAATCAGATTGAAGACGTTCTGAAAGGAGGCCAGGTCAAGACTAAACCGACGCTTATGTATGAAAGGATTGAGTAGTTGAAGCCAAAGAGATATGTAAGGATCGTAGTAAGTGGAAATCCGTGGTCTCTGCCTACCCCTACGGGAAGGAGGCGTGATTTTATGTATGTATTAAGAATAACGTGTTGTTTTTTATTTTCAGTTCACAATATTCATAGTGCTGTCACTAATATTTGCAACTGCGCCGATGCCATTAATGCTGTTGCGGCCGTTTGACCCCAGAAATGGATTGTAAGTAATCTGTCTGTATTGTTTAATTTTTATTTAGCATGACAGTGATTTTAGTGTTTACGCACCGGATGGGAGGTAGGCAAATGTCTAAGTACATATAAATTTATTATATGCAATGCTACAACCCGATTATTTTAATAAAAAATAATATTCCTATTTCATCAACCGAAAGTCTCCCGCATTGGGGGGATTTGCTATATCCCACGCTTGGCAAGCGTGTTGGGGATCGCAGTAGAAGCTGTCAGTTCTTCGGAAGTCACTGATTTCCTTGTTTTGACCAAGTGACCTTAGTCCTTAGTCTTTGACCTTAGTCGCCTCTTACGACACCCACGGGAAGAAATGAGGGGGTTGTCATTCTTACCTGGCATTCCATGCGGTATTCTGATTTAAATCTGTAATGGAAGTTAACACATGAGATCTCACAACTGTACGTCTCAGTGTGACGGGCACGTGATGGTATAAATAGTTTTGATGCTAAAGGGCGAAAAAATGTTCTGCCAAAGACGTCAGGTAAACGTTCATTTAACGAAACACGTGGGGTGCATATGTAATATATATTATATCTGCACTGTACTGTATCAGCCGGAACGTCCACTGCTGAACACAGCCTCCCCTATTAAGGGGGTATTTGCCATAATCCCCACGCTGGGCAGGCGGCTTGGGGATCGCAGTGTAATATGGCAGTTTTTTAGAAGGCGCTGCTGCCCACCTTCAAGTATTTTTCTCTTTGTCGCCTCTTACGACACCCACGGGATGATATGGGGAGGTGCAATTCTAACCCGGTACCCCACGGGGCATATATTATTATTATATACTATAGAGAAATATTTTTCTTTTCTGTGGGTATAGTACATACCCAAGAGACTGTTATGTAGGGAGCAGCCGTCATTGATAAAACTTACACAACAGTTCAACATTTCAGTGGGTCGACAGGGCAATAATTACTATTCTCGATATTTTATAGCCAACAGATTTAGAGTTCAATAAATATATGACGTATCCACAGCTAAAAATAAAAAAAAACATACATACGAATGGAGTACCTCCTCTCTCTTTTGAAGGCAGTTAAAAGGTGATTTCTACACCAAGTTTACATAATAGATACCTAATCTATTATAGCAGTCATGTCCAATTCAGAATTGATGAAAACAAGCGGAAATTTGAAAATAATTGCATAAAAGCTACTATAAAGTATAATGTGATGATGCAGGAAGTACCTATGTAGCAACATTATACATTAACCTTGCAACCAAAGTAGAGACAAGTAGGTACTTACTCATAGGTCTTCTAAACCATGTCATGAGACTACCGATGATTGTCAAACAAATCATTCGTTTATTAGTTCATAATCCTTATTTAACTACTATATTTATGGGTAGAATAAGTACACATTTCGAGTTCGTAACGGCATTTATAAACACGTAAGTTACATAATATAGAAAAGAATAAATTATTAAAAAAAGCTAAAGCATTCAAGCAAGCCAAAAAACTTTCTAAACTCTTACTTCTACTTCGCTACATTCGATCAATAAAATTTTTAATCTTGTGTCGGGAACGTAGGCGTAAGATATTTATATGATACCGTGAACATTTGCGTTTTTTAAAAGGTATACATATCTGTTTATCTATTTTAGTTTGATGGCCAGATTGAGCAAGTAGCAATAGTATCACCGCTGTCAGATGCAGACAGAAGGTATCTAATTGTAGTTTTGTTGGGTAGGGTTGGTATAATTAGTCACTTTAACACTTCATTCAGAAAAAACATCGAAAACATTACTTCCCTTCGACTTTTATGATGGAGACGTAAAAAAGCTTAGTTGTAAATAAACGGAATATTTAATTTTGTTCTTCTAGACAGGATAAGAGGATATAACTCTTCTCAAAGAACTAGCTTGCATGTAGGTAAGTAGTTCTCTTTCGGCCTTTCGGCCAGAACTAAGAACTACCTAATAGATCCGAAGATTCGGTTCGACTGCAAATCGTGTTTCGGTCAAACACCAATAAAACATGTTTCATCGGTATTTTTATAATATACTAGCTTTACGGCCGTGACTCTGCCCGCATGTATTTCGGTTATCGTGTAATACCATTAACATCTTTTTGTGCAGTTGGATAAAAACTATCCTATGATCTTCCCCGGGTCAAACTATTTCCATACCAAATTTCATCCAAATCGGTCCAGTAGTTTTTAAGTTTATTCGTTGCATACAAAAATCCAAAAATATAGTTTATAGTTTAGATATAGATATAGAAAACGCCGGATATACTATAATCTACTAAGTTGCGTGAGTAGGTAGGTAATTTATTGTTGAAATACCAATCTTGCGATAAGAATCACAAACATACCTACACAATTTGTTTTCCATTAGACCAAATCAAATAACAATATGTTAGCTGTAATAACATGCGGTCTGATTCAAAATGTGGACTTCGTGGAGACTATATAAACTGACGGTAGTAGGTAAAAATGCCTAGCTAAATTATATATAAATGTGTATTCGTCAAATATTAATTTTGTTGTATAGTAGGTATATGTGTACATTCATAACCTGCTAATTTATTGTTCACCTGACTCTACATAGCATATATTATCAATAGAGTTGTTTGCAAATCATCAACCTCGACACCATAAACTTCAGGTTCAGGCATTGACCTATATATACTAGACGCGACATCTCAAACGAGGATAGTCGACCAGTGCAGGTAAGCCGGCATACTCTCCCCCACACACAGCTGGGCACTATAAAAGGGTTAAAATTTAATTATGTGTAAATTGTGTGCGCAAAAAAAGTAAAAGGAATTTTTGATTAGCGTGCGATAGTGCTCGTTGGGAACGCACTATGACGCTAATTAAAATAACACAATTGCTGTACAAAATTTGTATCTGTCCAATCAGTCTCTATGGCCGAGCGGTTGCCACCCGGTGTGTAAAACCAGGTCCTTCACGAGATGAACATTTTGTACTGTAAATATAACAAACTTTCAATGTCGTGTATGTTTCAAAATTCAGCCTGCTACTGCAAAACATATTGTATATTATAGTAATCAAAACTGTAAAGTATGAAATTATCTGTCAGAGTTTTTATGCTCCAACTTCCACAAGTTATGTCATACTTTCAGAAATTAGGATTCGTTTTTTTTTATATATTGCACCCGTGTCAGTTATGCATTACTGCTAACAAGACCATTTGTTACTCATCCAAAAGATATTATATAGGACATTGTTCATATGTAATATATTGTGTACTTCTAGGTTACCCTGAATAACATCTTCGACCACATCATCACTTACCATCAGGTGAGATAGTGGTAAAAGGCAAACCTATCATGCATAAAAAAAAATATGTCAAATTGGAAAATACTTTTTTCAGTTCATTCAGTGCTTAAGAACTACTCAAACGATGTTCATGTACCTAACTTAAATGGGAACAAATTGGAGGACTCCCATTTTGGGAATTCAACCTAAAATCTTCAGAGTCTATAGAGATTTTTTCTACTCCATTAACAGCCGTGTGTTGAATGTGTTTAAATGTTGTGAGTTTTAAATATTCAGTATATTTTTTATCTTTGTTATATAGAATACCAGCTGCACTGCTGAGGTTATCAGCGCGCATGCTCGGCATTCGGTGGTCAGTCCGTGGGCTGGAGAATGTGGACAACAGTCGCGGTGTCGTGATGCTGCTTAACCATCAGACCAGTCTGGATCTGTACGGTATGTTTTACTTTTTTTAAAACAATAATTAGAAACGACTATATACGAGTAATATTACGAACGAGAATTCACATCATGAGAATGCGTATCATTTGCTTTCATATCCCGTTTTTTATGCCTTCTAGGTTGGACTTTGACCACTATCTCACCTGATGGTGTGGTCAAAGATGTTGTGTTCAGGCTAACCGAAAATTACTGGCTCTCAAGGACAGCTGCCGGAATACACCGTTAGGACCATGGCGACAGATTTTCTACTTGAGGGTGGTAGCTAGCCAGGCGGGCATTAGTGAAATGCCCTACCACAAGGAAGCGCTCAGTGGTAATGTCACTAGCGGTCACCCATCCAAACCATTACCGCGGCGGACGTTGCTTATATTTGCTGATCGATTCAGAATGGCTAAGCAAACTTCGCTACGAGAAAAAAATTACGAGCACCATATAAGTGAGGAGCCTCTAGCTAGTAGGTATAAGTATATGAAACGAGTCACTGCTCTTTAACCAAATAGGTACTCGAAATCTTACGGATTTTTTATTTAAATCAATCCTTATATTTTTGTTACTAGCATCGTAGTTTATATTACCTAGTTAATTTATTTTATTAGGTATGTTGAATGTATATATTTCGAGTTCAAAATTTTAATACTTACCTACCGTCTACGTCTGTGTGAGTTTTTGCCTACCTTCTATTGTATTATTCTGTGGTAAGTATTTTGTAATGTAACATCTACGAATACTTTATTTATTCGTAGTGTAACATGAATACACGGTAGACTGTGACGTGCGTGACGTCTCCGCCCCGGCTCCAACGAAAGAAGTACAAATGAAGTTGAGTAATTTTGTAATGTTTTCACACAAATAAATAATTTTTAATTGTATTAAATATTTGAAATGACGCGACAAAGATATAATAGGTAAGTTAAAGTAAGATGAAACAAAAGAACATGTTCTCTGTGGATGAAACAAACTGTTTTCTAACGTTAAATATTGTCTCCTTCCGGAAAGATTATATAGGTACTCTATGTGGTTCTCTATCTAGTTTTGGAAGTACCTTCTTAACAACCTAATCAGCCACGTGCTCATTTTCTTTTCTTTTTTTTCTATTTTTAGCACCCTATAGGTACACATGATTTTCTTTCTATCAGTCTCATTATTTATTTAACGATTTACTTAAGTACTTTTATTTTTATTTTAACGCGACGGCATAAGCTCGATTCCCACCTGATGTTAAGTTGACTAACCTCTACCTATAACAGATGCATTTCGTCACAAGTCACGAATTGCACTGCGCCCGTCACCTTGAGACATAGTTATTAGGTTTATTCTAACCGAAAATAAAATAAATTTAAATCGAAGGTCGATAGACTAATCATGAATAATTGAATACATACTAAAACGGTTAAAGGTGAGACTCGAAAAGGCAGAAGCCGCTATATACAACAACAAAACATCCCAGGTCATTTAGGGGAAAATGTCAGGTATATATATGGCGGCAAATGCAATAGGCGGATTTGTGTACCCGGACGAGGGAGAAATGGAGTGACTATCCTCGATGGCGAAATCTATTTTGGGGGATTGGACATCGAAGCATTCTGGAAACACTGGGAAGTACTGAAAATACAATGGATAAATGAAGTTCCAGGATGTAGCAAAACAACTTGGGTGGTAAGGCAATTCGATGTGGACAGGTACATCATTATCACAACAACTACAGAAGCAGCGAAAGACCTGCGGGAGAAGCTTGCACACCGAATCGGAGACTTAGTGAAAATCAAGTTGCATATAATGGCTTCAGTTCTCGCAAATGGTTTTAAAAGGACGGAGAGCTACAGCCACCTCACGGTGAATGAAGCTCTAATGAACCATTTCGGAGCCATAGTCATGGTTTCCAGGTTTTGGTGAACTTGTCCTCATCGGAGATGTTAATCAGCTGCCTTAGATCGATAGAGAAAATGTCATCGTTTTAAGGAACAACCGCCCTAACCTGGTGACAAACATAACCCAGGAGTTGTTATGCAAGCATTGGGACCACCAATGGATGTCGCGTACCTATACGCACTGAGGGAAATATACTCTGGTATATATTCTTTAGCTCACCGTAATAAGTCTCTAAAGCTTGAAAGGTACACGGGTGCGAATCCCCAAATCCCTCTCCAACAGCTGGTTCACATCCAGGAAGAAAAGGAGACCCTGACAAGCCAATGCTAGGGAAACGGAAGGGGATCACGCACCATTACCATCCACGAAGCGCAGGGACTGACATACGAGTCGGTCATCGCCATCAAGACCAAGAGCAGCATGAAGCTGCACGACAGCGTCCAGCACGCAGTCGTTGCAGTTTCTCGGCATACTTTCACATATTCAGAACCTTTTGCCCATACTTCGCTCTACTAACATATCTCCAACGGCTATTGACTGGTTTCACAGTTATCTATCAGGGCGCCGGCAGCGGGTTCGCATGGATGAGAAATTTTCTTCTTGGTGCAACATAACTTCTGGTGTACCTCAAGGCGGCGTATTATCTCCTCTTCTATTTGCAATTTTTATAAATTAAATATCCCAAAGTATTACTTCTTCCTACCATCTCGATGCAAACGACGATTTCTAAACAATATTAACAGCTGCGCGAACTAACTGCTACTTAAGCAGCACCACACGAGGGAGGAGTGACCGTTGGCCTTGACCACTTGATGCCACCTACCAATATAATATTGTTTAAAATATAGGTATAAAGTATAGGCATAGAATAAAAAGGGTATAGGTTTATTCTGTGCCTATATTTTATACTTTTCATGCTCGTAAAGTAAGCGGACTAACACTGCTTTTTATGATATAATCTATTTATAGCATTAATCAGTGTTTTTTTTAATACACAATAAAAAAGAAATACTAATGGAAACTTTTTCGATCATTTATTTTAATTTAATTTTATAGGTTAGTACAATGAATACTTGTCGGGTCGAAACTCAATGTTCGTTACATAATAATGAAAAATAGCAATTGAATTACAAACTTCAAATTAATTTTGCATACAATATTAATATGTATGTATTCTAACATTGTAATTTGTATAATAAGCTTCCAAATTTACAACGAAAGGTTTTTTTTAAATACGAGCGGTATCTCGTAGTTATTATTTCCTTACTTTGTAATTTTGGTAAATATGTATGTTAAAAGTTTCTAAATTAGTTTATGAGAAACTTATCAGGAATAGCGCATATTACATATGCGCCGTGTATAGTTTTTGAGTGGAAGTAAAGGTGTCCATATTCTCTGGACTACCACTACTGTTCTCGCTACACATTGAAATAATGGAATGGAAGCAGATTTCAACTGAGAAAAAGGAAAAATTATAGTAAAAATGTAGTACCTAAAACATTATTTTTTATTACGAAATCTTGTCATCATTAATGATTCATTCTCTTATTCATAAAAGTACCATCGATGTCAACCCAAGTGAGAGAAACTTTGTACTTATACTTAGTATTATTATATGTTCTATGCTTACGGCACAAGAACAGTATATAACTTGCATGCTTGTTAACGGCATATAGAAGTTACTGGCGCAATGTGGATAGATTTGCAAGTTAAGCTTGCATGTATTTGCGTCCTTGCATGCCTGTATTTGCAAGAAGTATACACAATATTTGCAAGACGTATGCCCGTGGGGTACGGGGCTAGAATTTCACCCCCCCAACTCAACCTCTCACCCAGAGGGTGGGCAGCAGCACTTTCTGAGGAATTGATATCTCACACTGCGATCCCCAAACCGCCTGCCAAGCGTGGGGATTATGGCAAATCTCCCCAATATTGGGGGAGGCTGTGTTCAGCAGTGGACTTTCCAGCTGATACAGTACAGTCCACACAAACCAGTTCATGAGACAGCCCCCGCAGCCCCTCCCTCACGTTGCATGCCAGTAAATCAAATGTGCTATCTACTTGCGTGGCAGATACAGGCATGCCAGTATATACATGAAAGTAGGCGGCATGTGCAAGGAGCTTTTATGCAACTATGCCAGCTAGGTACAGGCATGTGTAATCCCGTCTTTATGCTTAGGGTTATGACAACGCCAAATGGATGAACTGCTTATGTATTCCCTTTTTAAGGCTTAGTGATACCATGCCCTCTAACTTTTAAAATGTGTAAATTATGTAATGTTATGAAAAAAATAATGTTATAAAAGAGTCAGGGATGTGTAGCGTCGCTGTCGCTTTTCAAATTACTCATGGTTTTTTTTTTTTTTTTTTTTTTTTATGCTAAATAATTGCTTGCTAAACCTGAGAAAACAGTATAGATGTTGATTAGGAATGAATGAGTATCAAACCTTCAAATAAATAATGTATTAATCGTAGTATCAATCTAACTTATTGCACTACATCTGTGGCAACAACATGCCAAGTAACAAAAAACAAAACGGCCAAATGCGAGTTTCACTCGCGCACGAAGGGTTCCGCTTACCATTATCTATAATACATGAGACACTATATTTTGTCCTTTTTTTATTTTTTACGAAGTTACGGAACCCTTCGTGGCCGAGCCCGACTCGCACTTGGTCGATTTTTAGTATTAATAGTTATAGTGGCATAATAAATATTTCATCTGTGAAAATTTCAACTGTCTAGCTATCACGGTTCATGATATACCTTGGTAGCAGATAGACAGACGGAGAGTGAAGTCTTAGTAATAGGATTATGTTTTTACCCTTTGGGTACGAAACCCTAAAAGCAGCCCTCAGATGCTATTTTTTTTACCTAAAATCCATTACTAGGCAAGTGACGCCAAGCAGCGGGTCTTATGTTCGTTTTGGCACTAACTAAAATGCTTTCTAATTAAACTTCTGAATTCTGAAGCAGTGATGGCGCAGTGGCATTTGCTATGGACTGCCGCGCAGCAGAAAAATCTGCCGCCAAGCACCTAACGGTTTACTCGGGCAGCTGTCCTTGAGAGCCAGTAATTCTAGGTTAAGCCTGTTAACACCTTCGACCACATCATAACTTACCATCAGGTGAGATTGAGGTCAAAGGCTTAACTATCAGGAAAAAAACCCTATATCGTTCGCTGACACAAATGCCTGTGGTGAGTGATGTTTCATATATTTTTGGTTTGTCCCCTAGTGCTGGCCGTCCTCTGGCCGCTGATGTCGCGGTGCACGGTGGTCTCGAAGCGATCACTGCAGTACTTAGCGCCGTTCGGCACGGCCGCCTGGCTATGGGGCACTGTGTTTATAGACCGCGGTGCGCAGTCAGCTCGCGACGCACTCAACAAGCAGACCGAGGCTGTCAAGGATCATAAGGTATAGTTATCCATATCAACCAACCTAAAGTCTTCTGGCAACTGATTTCTCTGTGCACTGGGGTGTCGAAGCGGTTACTCCAGTATCTGGCCCATTCGGCACGGCCTAGTATTACTGCGGTGCGCAGTCAGCACGTAATGCGCTCAGCAAGAGCGAGGCGAGGCCGTTAGGGAAAATAAGGTAGTCGTCATTATATTGTATTATTATAGGCAGAATCATTCTAAAAGCTTTGAATTGGGGTTTTCCTGCAGCTTAGATCGCGGTGAACGGTGATCTTGAAGCAGTAATTTTGAAATCAGTCACAGTGACTGTAATATATTTTATTGGGTTCTGTACCTAAAAGGCCAGATGTAGACGAAGTCTTCGGGAACCGAATTGATTCTCATGCAACAAATACTCGTATGTTCTTTGAAGAGGGATATACGTTGCTAAAGCACTTGTTTGTAATTCTAAAATTCACTTCAATTCATACAACTTAAAGCTCAATTTTTTATGTGATTGTGACGGAACAAGCAAGTTGCCCACCTGATATTAAGCCGACTTACCTCTGCCTATAACAGATGCATTTCGTGTGAACGAAGTGAAACGAAGTGACGAAATGGACTTTTTACTTGAGAGTGGTAGCTAGCCAGGCGAGCATTCACAAAATACACTGCTGCCCGACGAAGGCTATAATGCAGGTGCATTGTAGCCTTCGTCGCTTCAACGACTCCCATAGGAAGATATGAGAAAGTGCCATTCTAGACCTATACCCCACGGGTATAATACCACTACGGTAGAATATATTTAATGTATACCATTTTTGGAAACATACTAACTTCATCTTATGGGCTACTTAATTTAAATTTAACATATAACTTTAGTTCTATCACTTAAGCCAAACCTAACAAGTCGTCTAAAAAATTCATCATGTTATTCTAGTAGGTACTGTTTGTCCCTTTTTGTGTGTTTCGTAGTAAACGAAATAGCACCAATGCCTCACGCGAACTGCGTAGCTCGTAGCAATCGACTACTGACCGCGCCGCGCGTAGCGTTCCTAGCAAAGTTAGATGGGTATCTAAATATCCATAGATAAATAAATGCCTTCTGTCCATCAGATGTTTATTACTTTGTGTGCTGTACATGATCACTGAGTCTACAGTTCCTTAATCAACGTATAAGAATATGATTAAATTTAAAAAAAATAAGATAATACAATTCCCGGCTAAAGAATACAAGACTTGTTCCATTTCCTCCTCTTGGATGTCGCTATAGTTTCTTGAAGAAGGCGACTAATGTATATATGAGTCTGATTGACCTGAAGCTTGACCACTTTTTTATGATATTGTGACGGAATAAGGTCGAACCCCAGCGGACTAACCTCTGCCTATAACAGAAGCATTTCGTCACAAGTCACAAAATGCACTGCGCCCGTCACGTTGACACATAGTTGTTAAGCCTCATGTGCCTGTAATTTCACTGGCTCTCAAGGACTGGTGCCGGAACACACTGTTAGGTGTTTGGCGACAGATTAGCTACTTTGGGTGGTAGCTAGCCAAGCGGGCAATCGCAAAAATGCGGTGGTCACTGCATATTGAACGCACATTTGGGCTGCTTACACCGATATCCGTGGATCCTTTCCGTCCTAGCGGAATGATGAGCCCTGATTTCCCGAAGGGCAGCGGTAAACTACCAACGAGAGAATTCCCAAGGAGGACTCTTAACAAAAATACGTTCTCTTTTTTACATTACATATACGAGTATATACGTGCATATTTTTGTTTTTGTGGCATTGAAAACTTCCTTATTGTTATGGCAATATAATGTAAGTAGATAAAATGCTCTTTATAATATTATACTACATTTATTACATTACACCTACTGTATATATACAATGAACTAGGTAATCTAGGGCTTACTTAGGCTAGCTAAGACTTTTTCCTCTGAAAATGTCTAATTTTAATACACTTTTAATGAATAATTTACCACACCTAACTATCATTTAGAGAATTCTGAATTTAGTTGTTGTATGCACTTCAGAATCCACATCAATTTTATTGAAACTTACTAGTTTAAGAAACGAAGCCTATCTCTCATACCTATGAAATATTTAGAAGCGCTAGTAGCGAAGTTTACTTATCTGTTCCTAACCGATCAGCAAAGTTAAGCAACGTCGCCCGCGATCATGAGTTGGATGGGTGACCGCTAGTGACATTACTACTGAGCGCTTCCGTGCTTCGGAGAGCACGTTAAGCCGTCGGTTTCGGTTGTTGTCTTAGGATTGCAGTCGTTATAGCAGGGTGGTAGGGCATTTTGCGAATGCCTGTCTGGCTAGCTACCACACTCAAGTAGATAATGCTTCGGAGGGCACGTTAAGCCGTCGGTCCCGGTTGTTGTCTTAGAATGGCAGTCGTTATAGCATGGTGGTAGGGCATTTTGCGAATGCCTGTCTGGCTAGCTACCACCCTCAAGTAGAAAATCTGTCGCCAAGCACCTAATGGTGTTTTCCGGCAGGTGTCCTTGAGAGCCAGTAATTCTAGCCTGAACAACATCTTCGACCACAACATCACTTACCATCATGTGAGATAGTGGTCAAGGGTTAAGCAATGTCGCCCGCGGTCATGAGTTGGATGGGTGACCGCTAGTGACATTGCTACTGAGTGCTTCCGTGCTTCGGAGGGCACGTTAAGCCGTCGATCCCGGTTGTTGTCTTAATTCTAATGGCAGTCGCTATAGCATGGTGGTAGGGAATTTTGCGAATGCCTTTCTGGCTAGCTACCACACTCAAGTAGAAAATCTGTCGCCAAGCACCTAATGGTGTTTTCCGGCAGTCGTCCTTGAGAGCCAATAATTCTAGCCTGAACAACATCTTCGACCACAACATCACTTACCATCAATATTTTTTAAACAATTATGAAACCGATTTCACTTACGTTAGAACAGCCGAGTAGTTCGATTTCGATCGGTTTCGCGACCTTCAGAGTCGCTTCATCATGGAGTACGTACGCTCCCGACCGCGTCTGCGCAAGCACTGTTGTTTGTTTGCGCGGCGGCGGCGGCGGCGGCGGCAGAGCGGGCCGCGCGCGCTGCTGCTCGCCTCGCACGCTCCGTCGGTACCGCCGGCGGCGCCGGCACAGGTGCACTATTTTCGTTATCTTCATCGTCGTCACTGCTGTCGCTTATAATCAAAAACAGATGTACGTATACTGCCGACCGAAATAATGGTAAGTTTCGATGTGACATCACTTTTCACGAATGTGCCCCTGGAAGAAGTTATAAAAATCATTGGCGACCTGCTCCACGGGGCTGGTCTGCCAAATGACTACACAGAGCTGAGTGAATGTTGTCTGAGGAACGGTTATTTTATTTGGCGGGGTAATCATTACATGCAAGTGGAAGGAGTCGCCATGGGCTCACCTATAGCGCCAGTTGTGGCCAATATTTATATGGAACATTTTGAGGAAGAAGTCATGAAGAGCGCGAGCGAAAAACCACGTTACTGGTGGCGTTATGTGGACGATGTCTTTGCCATAATCACCAAGGATGCGTTACCGTTATTCACCGCCCATTTAAATTCTTTGCACTCGAAAATACAGTTCACGGTTGAAGAAGAATGTGATGGGAGTTTGCCTTTCCTAGATGTACGGGTATATCGTGAACCAGACGGTTCTATAACCCACTCGGTTTACCGGAAAGCCACGCATACAGACCGGTACCTGAGAGCAGACTCCCACCATCACCCGTCGCAACTGATGTCCGTGCCAAAAGCTCTCATCAACCGCGCACATAGTTTATGTGATCCACAGTATATAAACACGGAGTTGGGTCACGTGAGGCAGGTGTTAGAGCAGAATGGATACAAGTGGCGGCAGTGTACGCGTTGGGCGTATGGCACAGAGCGCAGAAAAGCCAGTAAAGTTGACCGTGTACCGATTTACTTGCCGTTTGTGAAGGGAGTGACCGATAAAATTGGGGCCCTTTTACAGCGGAAGTATAACATACGGACATTTTATCGCCCACCCGGTCAATTACGGCAGATGTTGCGAACGCCAAAGGACAAGGAGCCATTAAACGTGCCAGGAGTGTACAGGATCCCCTGTGATTGCGGCAAAAGTTACATAGGTGAAACTCGACGTAACATTGCAACAAGACTAACTGAGCACATAAAAAGTGTTAAGAACTTGGACATCAGTAGATCCGCGGTTGCAGAACACGCCCAAGAGGCGAGCCATTTTTTAAGGTTCGACAAGGCTACCGTCTTAGCAAGGGAGAAGTTCCTCATACCCCGGAAAGTACGGGAAGCTATAGAAATTGGCCGTCATCCCAATTTCAATCGCGACCGTGGATGGATGTTGGCACCAGCATGGAAACCAGTTCTGAGCAGTACCGCACAGTATAGTCAATTAAATACCTTGTCGCAAGACACAATTAGTTCGGCGTGTACGGGAAGTTTGATTATAAGCGACAGCAGTGACGACGATGAAGATAACGAAAATAGTGCACCTGTGCCGGCGCCGCCGGCGGTACCGACGGAGCGTGCGAGGCGAGCAGCAGCGCGCGCGGCCCGCTCTGCCGCCGCCGCCGCCGCCGCCGCGCAAACAAACAACAGTGCTTGCGCAGACGCGGTCGGGAGCGTACGTACTCCATGATGAAGCGACTCTGAAGGTCGCGAAACCGGTCGAGATCGAACTACTCGGCTGTTCTAACGTAAGTGAAACCGGTTTCATAATTGTTTAAATATGTGTACTACTTACGAAAGTTTTAATCAAATGACATCAATATTTTTTTTTATTTTTTTTTAATAATTTCACTTTCTATTTCGCTTGCAAAGTAAAGAAACGAAACATTAATAATTTTGAATTACTGATCCTATTAAGAGTTTGAAAAAGGTTTTTTTTAACATACACATCTCATTTATCTGTAATAAGAGTTTATTAAATAAAACAAAAAAAAAACAAAACTCCAAGTGCGACTCAGTCTTTGTTTTGACTAAATCATTTCGGGATCTTTAGTACCTATACGAGTCCGACATAATATTATAATCGTATTTAGCCAATTCCTGCTATTCGTGTTCTCCTCTATGGGCTACGAATAATATTCGTAGTCTAGTCTATGGGTCACATTTCTCAATCGATACTTGTTAAATTTTATAAGCAGATTCGATCATGGATTTTTTGTATATTCTGTTCTTAGATGATTTTCAAAACCCCCCTTATATCGGGCTGGTACTAGTCTCTACTTCAGTATTCTAAACTACGAATAAATAATCGTAGATTCTAAAATACCTAATATTACTGGAAAATAAAACTCCTTCAAGTGATTTCTTAAACTATTTTGTGAGATAAAAATATCATAATTAGCTTTTCTTTCTTGGAAGTCGTGGGAATAAAAATAATAGTCAGGTAATTAATATAAAATTATATTATTTTCTGTTTATATCTCTAATACGAACAATATATAATTAATAGAATTATAATTAATAGATTTAGGCGTTACTTTGCGTAAATCCATATTTAATAATAACAAATTATAATATAATTAATAACAGATTAATAAGAAAACATTAAATCAATATTTAAATAAAACACTTAAAACATATTAAAAAATATATCTAGTGACAATTCCGCCTAATTTACCTGTTAAGCCGAACGTGACGTCACAAACGCCACGCAGCCAAACCGGAAGAATTTTCGACACTTTCCGCTTCTACACCAAGCATCCTCAGGAGGTTTTGACTCTACGAGCGCACGTTTCTCGATCGTGCGCTCGTAGAGTCATGACGTCCTTATATAGATAATTTTAATTCCCTTTTTTTTAATGCCTGATAGCCTTTGACCACTATCTCACCTGATGGTAAGTGATGATGTGGTCGAAGATGTTGTTCAGGCTAACCTAAGTACTGGCTCTCAAGGACAGCTGCCGGAATACACAGCTACGTGCTCGGCGACAGATTTTCTACTTGAGGGTGGTAGCTAGCCAGGCGGGCATTCGTAAAATGCCCTACCACCATGCTATAACGACTGCCATCCTAAGACAACAATCGGGACCGATGGCTTAACGTGCCCTCCGAAGCACGGAAACGCTCAGTAGTAATGTCACTAGCGGTCACACATCCAACTCATGACCGCGGGTGACGTAGCTTAACTTTGTTGATCGGTTGAGAACAGCTATGTAAACTTCGCTACGAGCGCTTCAAAACCCTGACTTTCTAAAAAGGAGGAAGTTTCTCAAGAATCTACTGACTTTATTAAACTTACATACTTATCGATAATTTTTTTGTTGGGTAGAGTAGCGGCCCAAGCCAAGGTCGGAATAGAAGACAACTTCTCGATACTTACCCGAAAAATCCTACAAATGAATGTGTTTGATAGGGGATGACTATTGCAAGAAGAGTAATTAAGTAGTCTCTAATCCTTGTGGTCCAGGAATGGGGTTATTCCCAGACTTCCAAATGTTCACTTCCAAGGTCTAGGAAAATTATACAAACTGTAATTTTGGAGAAAATTCAGTTTTTGCTGTCGGGTGTAAAAATATATATAGAGCGTGTCAATTTTTAATGCACTTGTGAGATTTGTCAAGTTAGAGAGCATTTATTTAAGGTACACATACAACACTTTAATAAGAATAATACATCATTAGGGTCACATAGATTACTTCAAAGGTAATATTGTATAGTCACATTCCACAATGATAATATAATAAACAGGGCAAACCATTTTAGAAGCCAACAAACATAGACCCACACACAACACGTGAATATCAGCTATGTTACATTAAATAAAATAGTACAGCACTTAACTCAATAAGTTTCGATGCAGCAGTCACTTGACTGGCGCCAAGTGTCTGTCGCATATCCATTAAAGTTCCCGCCATATTTACCACAACCAATCAGAGACATGAGCGTTCCCGCCACAACGTATCAGCCAACCCGAAATAAGCCAGGATGGTTCGTCATTGGCTAGTCTAGAATGAATACAGATTATAAAGGGTTTCTGTGTGGCGGTTATTAAAAATAACAAATATCAACAAGTTTTAGAATATTCTACAATTACATAATGAGTAACTTCTCGTAACTTATTTACTTAAGATAATCTAAGCTTAACAAATATATGATTCTAACACACTCGTACAGCGCTAGCGGAGACGCAAATTTTGATGGCTCTATATTATGCTGTAGATTTCACTTTGCTGTTCACGCAATGTATGGGGGTATGTTACACCTAAGGTGAACTATGAAGAATCAAAATTTCAAAAATGTGCCTATAAAATGAACACTGCTAATCCGATCGCGCTCAAACAAACGGAAATGATCGAGGACCACGGCCCGCTCGTATTAATGCGATGAAACTACAAAAAATTCAGAAAGCGTCGAAGACGCCAAAATTTATATAATATAATTATTATGACTAAATAAACGATTATGACTTTAACTCTAATTGGATGAGGTGAAATCAATCCACTAAGCTAGTTTTATCTAAAATTTGTCTTGCGCTTACGTGGGTATGCTGTATCTGTAGATATGCCTGTCGATTTTCAGAATAATGCTTTACTTATATTACAAAATTACTACAAACGGAAAAAATGCAAACGCATCAAAATTTTGAGAGCATTTCTTGACCCCAGAGACGGATGGTTACAGGTTCCAACCCGCTCGTGGTTAATTTTTATCCTTTCGTTGTAATACTGTAAGCTTATTAGAAGAAGTTAATCCAAATATTACGATGTAAGAAATATTTATATTAGACCAATGTCATAGAATAAAATATATGCCACCTAAATTAGGTAAGTACATACAACGAAACGTGTAAGGCATGTGTTGAAATAAAGCGGGTGTGACAACATTTTCATGATGTAACCGCTACACCGGTCATTGTTTATTCCCAGCAGGTAATATCAGGCCAAAACTTAACGAAAACGCAAGGTGAACATTAACATTCACATTGAATAACGTGTCAAAGTCACGAAAATGTGTCCTATATGATCGTCACGGCTCAGCAAAACTTCCATAACAAAGGCTGAGTTAGCTCACATAATATGTATACTTACAGATAAACCTACTAGAGTAAATATTTGACTTGTTGATAATCACATTTGGACGAAGTGTGCACAAACTGTCATTGCGGGTACCTACTGGTACCTAACCTAGCCTCATAAACACACGTGTTAAAAAGAGACTAGATTTTTTAATGCAGTTATAGTCCAAGTAGGAGTTGATAACTTGCATCTGTGTTAGACATTCCTTACTTTTCAAGAAAAATATGAGAAAAGTAAAAAATAGTAGATTTGCTCAAATTCTATGAAAAAAATCTTAAATATTTACTGAAAACGATAGCTTGAGATAGAACAAACATATATAAAATGAATTGAGGGATTAGAACAATTTGTGAAATATAAGTATTTTTTTTTATTATTCCCTTATAATTTTACTTACTATCCAGCCAATTTATATAAGTACTTATCTAGTCTTTTTTTAATTTTAAACATGGAACACAACGCTTCTCCTCCAGGAGCCATCCCACTTAAAAGTATTTTTTTTAAGTTTTTTTTTATTTACTCTCATACACATACTTAGTTAGTAACTAAAATGTTCATATAAGATACACTAACTTGAGAGAGTCACATTAATTCTGTTATAAACTAGTTCATTTAGCCTTTACATAAAAAAAATGAAGTCGTAATCATAGACTTAAGATGTTTACGCTACAAGCCTATGGTCGTAATTAGTTTTTATAAACAGCATATATACAGCAAAGTATTTTAGAACGATGGTTGCCATGGTTACAGTTACAGCAGAGTACATTAGAACGAAAAACATAAACATGTAATCTTGTTTACAACAATGGTTGCCATGGTTATAAGTCATTCCGGCCCAAGAGAGGGAAGCATTTACTATGAGTTTTTTCCACTCTCAGGTGGGAAGCAGCGTCTTCCACCCGCTACTCAGATCAAATAAACAATACTTTCCGAGTATGAGAAATGAAAACATACATACCTGCATAGGTCATAAATTTATTTAGTTCCATTAAGTTAACATCGATTGTTATAATAACATGACAAGACCAGTCCTTATCATAATAATAGCCTTTATATAGGTATACCGGACAACTGCAATAAACAGTTGATCTATGACTAAACACTTTTTTAGTAATAGTTAGTAGAAATAGAGAGGTACTATATAAAAATCGGCAACTAATATATCAGGTATAATACGATCAGGTTGATACGAGTATTCGTTTGTATGCGAATTCCAACCCTCTCTACTATTAGGTCCTAAGTAGGTAGTAATTACTCAGATTTCTAATACTATTGGCATTTGAAGCTGTAAACCTCGCAAATCTACCTTTGCTTAGCTTCGAATTAAATAAAGGTTAATTGCGCACGCTGATGGGGGAATGGGTTACAAAATCCAAAAACCATATTTATATTCCGAAAACTGATAAAATTAATTTGATGCGACATGGATAATTAGCGTTTCTTTATTGAGATTCGACCATCATTTTCATATAATTATTTATGTGTGAGCTAAAGCAGAGACGCTGCTCTCGAACTTCGTTCTCGCTCGGTCAATACTTATATTGTATTAGATAAACAGAAACTAAATCATAAAAGCCTTTATGCATTGGGACCCTTGCGAAAACTGAGAATTTTAATAAAAGCGCACACAAATGTTTTTATCGATATAATTTACTTATCGATAGAGCTAGGAATTTTACCACTTTAAAAAATATATATTTTGATTATTTATAATCAATTAAAACTACGTCTTATTCTGTCTAAATCATAATGTGCTCTCCCATACAATCACTGTGTCAATTTAAATAGCTTGACGCTTAACCTTAATCTGTTATAAAAAAAAAAATAGTAGAATAACTAACACGACGTTTTTTTTATATTGCTTATAGGTAAACCTTTGACCACAATCTCACCTAATGGTAAGTGATGATGTGGTCGAAGGCTGTCAGGCTTATCCTAGAATTACTGGCTCTCAAGGAGAGCTGCCGGAACACACAATTAGGTGCTTGGTGACAGTCTAGTTGAGGGTGGTCTCTAGCCTCTATTCGCAAAATGCCCTTCCTCCTCCCGGTGAAGCTCATGCCCGCGGCGGTATTCAAACCACGGACCTGCTGTGCGGTAGTCCATAGCCAACGCCACTGAGCCATCACTGCTTCGAAAAAAGGTTGCTAAATTATTATTGTTAGTGGCGTCTGGCTATTTTAATTTTATTTAATGCAAAATATATAATTATACCGGTTCTTTTGTTTTCCTGATACTATGCTAATTGAAACCACACGTTCTTCATTTCGACGGAAATAAACTGATAAAATTTAATTGTTTTATTTGGCACATAATGTAGAATATGTTAAGTGATGTGATGATGACAAATATAGCTGTAATAGGTTGTGTACCTAAGTAGGTTACCTAACAGATATTCAATTATTATGACTAATAACAATTATGATATGACGGAATGTAAATTCATATCATACTGTTACCACTAATGTTTATGAGTTATTGTATGAATAGCTGATTGAATCATTCCTAAATCAACAACATTCCTAGATACATGGGTATCTCTTTTGAATATTAATACAGTAGTAACTTTAAGACTTTCGCGACTTTAATACATACACAACTCGTCGAGGTAAATAAATAATATATATGTTTTTATCGCGATTAAGTCCCGTTAAATAGTTATAACTTAATACAATGTCAGAAAAGTTTATAAAAATAATATTTTTTTTTGTATTCTCGATTTGGACATACTTGCCGAGTTTACGATTAGAGATGATAAGAACACGAGAACTCTAGCTTTGACCTGTAGGTTATCTACTTAGTCACTGCTATAGTGATATTATATTTTAAATGTATTAAAAATTTTAAAATATTAAATTTTATCGATAAGCATGTAGGTACATAGGGGTGGAATTGCACTTTTGCACCTCCCTATTTCTTCTTGTCGGAGTACTGAGAGGCGACGACGAAGGAAATATACCAGAAGTTGGGTAGCAGCGCCTTCTGAATAATTGCCATCATGCACTGCCAACTCAGAGACGCCTGCCAAGCGAGGGAATTATGGCAAATAGGGGAGGATGTGTTCAGTGGACCATCTGCTATATATTGATACGTGACAGAGCACGTAACGCTTCAAGTGATATTATATTTAGCTATACATTTTTCAGTGAAAATGAATATTGAACTACCAAGATTGATTGAATGAAAGATAATGTGAGTACATGCAATCATTTGATTACATTTTGAGTGCTAGAACATAACCAAACTGACATTACGACTTGTACAAGCTAACTTTAACGGTGGTTAAAGTTGTCTTGTCTTACATATTGTTGTGACATATTATTATCATATGGCTGACATTGCAGATTAAATAAAGACTTACATTATTTACAAAGTCACAGTCCAGCCAATTACAGATAATTAAACCTTTTACACAACCTGAAAATTGAGCTGGTTTCCGAATCTTGAAAAAATATTGATACTATCGAAGATCTTTTTTAACTCTCAATTTCGAATTTTATCACAGATTAACTCTTTTATGTCATAATATATTGATTAAATCAGTGTTCTGATTTTTTTGATTGTGGTTGTGATTTGTGGTTTGCTTTTACAAATCCAAATGCTATAATTTAGAGGAGGGTTCTAGCCATGTAAAGATAAAATAATTGATAAAATTGTGATTTTTCATACGAGTACGAGACTACAACTTAGTTTACGCCATCCATCCGTACAATTATCCTGTCCTTAATGTATCTTTTGAAATGTTATATGTATCCCATTTTTTATTTCAGACTATCTTAACAAGTAAAATAAAAAAATAAGTAAGTAATTTTTTTTTATGTTATTGTAAAGGAACAAGCGCGAGGCCCACCTGATGTTAAGCGGTATCCTCTGCCTATTACAGATGCATTTCATCACAAGTGACGAACTGCACTGCGCCCATCACCTTGACACATACCTGTTAAGTCTCATTTTGCCTGTTATTTCACTGGCTCTCAAGGACTGCTGCCGGAACACACCGTTAGGTGCTTGGCGACAGATTTTCTACTTGAGGGTGGTTGCTAGCCAGGCGGGCATTCGCAAAATGCCCTTCCACCATGCGGTGAAGCTCAAGCTCTGGGCGGGATTCGAACCATGGACCTGCTGCGCGGCAGTCCATAGCCAATGCCACTGAGCCATGCTTCACAAATCATATTAAAGGACCATTAACATAAAACGCATATTTTTCAACTTTCTTCTTGTTGTTCTATTATAAAACTAAAAATTTACCACTTCGACGCCTTCCATTACTTTTTCTTTTCGATAAAAAAATATATGATAAATGTATTTGTACTCTACTCAATGAGCTCTAGACGATGGCAACACACATTAGGTGCCTCAAAGCGGTAAAAAGTTTTCTCATAGGCCAACTTTTTAGTCAGTGTAGCCCCTGAAAAATAATTTATTTGAATTTTTAGCCCAATAGTCGTCTCTGGTTGAATGTTCTACACAACATATGAAAATTTCAGGATTTAACTTATTTCGTTTACAAGCTAGAGTCGGCACGGACAGACAGACAGACAGCGGAGTCTCATGGACAGGGCTCCGTTTTGACCTCTGAGTATGGCACCGTAAAAACTTCGCGAAGTTAACGAGTAAGACCGTTGCAAAGGACTCAAAGATGTAATCTTTAGGGTTCCGTACACAAAGGGTAATAACGGGACCCTATTACTGAGACTTCGCTGTCCGTCCGTCCGTCAATCTGTCACCAGGCTGTATCTCAAGAACGGTGATAGCTAGTTGAAATTTTCACAGATGATGTATTTCTATTGCCGCTATAACAACGAATACTAAAAATAAAATAAAATACATATTTAAGGGGGGCTCCCATACAACAAACTTGATTTTTTACCGTTTCTTGCTCGATACTAATAACCCCCGTTATACACCGTTATACAGGTAGACGCTTTAACTATTCACAGAATATTTAGTTACGGAACCCTTCGTGCGTGATTCCCACTCGCACTTGGCCGGTTTTTATTTCTAACTGAGCTGACTTTCTGTTCTACAAGTCACTTCTACAAATTTTTATCTATTTTTGTGATCCATAATTATTATAATTGTTTACAGGAACGGTCGTTGCACTCGTCCACAAAAACAGATCACTATCGGCAATATACTTAGGCATATATTGAAAAAAGAGAGAAAAACGTTTTTTTTTGTTAGTTACATAATTGAGAGTAACTTAAAAAGTACTTCCAAGAAGTGAATGTAATTTAATTAGGACCAACCAAAGAATCGTCAAGATTGGACGAATCAGTAAATATATTTGCGTGGGCTGTGGTCATACAAAAAAAAATATATAAATAGTTGGTATTTACTTGCAAGTCTGTTAAAATAACGATGTTTTGGTGCTATCCATGGCACTATTTCTTCGGACCCATGTACTGGGTGGGTAGTAAGTAAATACTTCATCAACACAGATCCGTTTTCTTGCTCTTATTATGAGCAGTAAGTGTTTGTGTATAGCCGGAGCATTTATAATTTTCTTTCAAACAGTCAATCACTGTGTATTTTTTAAACAAAATTCTTATTAAAATAATAAATAGATTCAGGCGTTACTTTGCGGAAATTCATATTTAATAATAACAAATATTTTGAAATATTTTATGAAAAAATCAAATTAATATTTTAATAAAACACTTAAAAAATACAAAAATATATCTAGTGACAATTCCGCCTAATTTTCCTGTTAAGCTGACGTGACGTCACAAACGCCACGCAGCCAAACCGGAAGAATTTTCGATGCGTTTCGATTCTACACGATCGAGAAAGATCGTGCGCTCGTAGAGTCAAGACCTCCTGAGTATTCTTCGTGTCTAAGCGAAACGCGTCGAAAATTCTTCCGGTTTGGCTGATATATTTTTGTATTTTTTAAGTGTTTTATTAAAATATTAATTTGATGTTTTCATAAAATATTTAAAAAATATTTGTTATTATTAAATATGGATTTCCGCATAGTAACACCTGAATCTATTTATTATTTTAATAAGAATTTTGTTATTATTCTAAAATAATTGTTCTTGGTACTTCGAGGCGAATTACTGCAGTAAATATATACCAGTGGCCAGTTGTGCTTTACTAATGAAAGTGTTGTAACTATATCTAATTCAGATTAAAATAGATGGTGATAGTTCTCTGATAATAATAGTAAAATATCCACACTATACCTAATAATATAATATTCCCCGATTACTTAAGGCACATCGGAGTGTACGACGGATGTGGCGTTTACGATGAATGTGATTGTGAATAAAGCAAAAGAGTTATACCGGAATCGTAGCAAGTGTAACTCTGCCAACCAGTACAGGAAACAAGAGTGACTCTGTCTTAGATTTCTAACTTCTTAATATAATAGAAACATAGCCCTTACTAGCTGTTATAAGTCACGTTACATAGGTAATAAGTGCATGAATAGCATAGGCGTTTATTCAACGCGCGTCTAAAGGTCAGACCATGTTCTAATTTGATGAATGTCATATTTAAATTGAGTTCGTTGCTCCTTCTCGCAGTGTTATCGTTCGTAGTTACAAGATCGCGTTAAGTATTGAGAATTAATTATGATAATTTTCTACCAAGATAGAACTCTTCAATTAAAACACTACAGTAGATAGATATATACAATGATATAGTATTATATACTAAAACATTCGGAGGTTGACAGTTTAATAAAAAGCTCCTCAGCACAGAAAGTTGAAATACATAGAGTAGTTATATCCGCACTCCACTGCTCAAAAAACTACTACCTATGCACATGCAGTTTGCATTTTGTAATAACATGTTAAGAATATTCAAATATTATGCATCATATCTGTTGTAAGAAAGGGAATAATAAATGAAAAATTGTTCTTATCTCTCACAGTGCTTGTATAATTAGAGCAGTTTCTAAAGACACAGGAAGGCATATTGTCCACAATTATTTCCTAAAAAACACGATAAGCGGCTACGTATTCACCGGAAGCACGAAGTGCAAGACTGGTACCGACTACGGCAATTACCTTACATTTGTCTAATAAATATGGCGAGCTCACAACTCATCTACAAATTGAAAAAACCCTCAGCATGGGAACTTTCTTTGCTAATAATTCTGTCACTGTCGGTAATACATAAAAATATATTATAATATTCAAATAAATTTTAGGTAGGTATACCTTTACTCAAACAGGTGTCATGTGTTAGCAGCTCAAAGGATTATCGAATTGGATTATACGTATCTTATTGCTATGCTCATAAGGCCAAGGTAAAGATAATAAAAATTGTTCTGTAGTTTACGAGAGTCAATTCACCTGACCGACAAAGTTTAATTACTTAGAATAAAATTTATACCGAATACTTATACACATTAATACGAGCCTTATTCTATAAATAATCATAATACCTATAAGTCACAAGCATAGTACAAAAAAAATATTTTGATTAAAGAAACTTTTGACGGAACATTAATAGGTATCTTCTGGGTAAGCGCGCTCCATCATCGATCGCATCATCGCTTAGCATCAGGTGAAATAGTCGTCAAATGCTACCCAGTTCGGTATAAAACACAACAACAAGTACGAGGCCCACTGCCTATATTAGAACCATAGAGTTATCTTGTTAATTATAAATATGACTTAAGGGTGAACTGGCCGGCCCGTTCTCCATACAAACGCCGTAGGGTGATCACTCCCTTATTTGAGGATTAAGGTCCAAAATAAAGCATAATACCGATTTATCTCGTTATTATCTAGGCTTGTATGAAGGCAAAATTTTAAAAAGATAATTAAGTTGTATGTTATGAGCCTCGAAAACTTTATATGAAAATGTTTCGTGGCTCATAATTCTCAGGTTAATTATTTTATTAAAATTTCGGCATCATACAAGCCTAGATAATGACGAGATTTATCGGTATTATGCTTTATTTTGGACCTAAATCCTCAAATAAGGGAGTGATCACCCAACGGCGTTTGTATGGAGAACGGGCCGGCCAGTTCACCCTTAATATGACTTATATGGCGGACAAGTTAAAGTTTTGTTTAGTAACGGGTATTCGATTCACGTTGATTGTTCGACAACACAATGATTCGAAACTCAAAATAAAGTAGATAAATAAGTAGGTACCTATAGATATGATAAGTATATTATATATTATGCTGGAATTTACCTATTGAAGTTATCTTCGCTTGAGTTGACCTTATTTTACGACGTAGGCCACTGTCACGGCCCCGAGCATGTCGCCGTGCTATGCATGCCTTGCATCATAAAACAAGTAGACGCTAAGATAAGTAACCTACTTACGTCATCTGTACACCTAGGCAAGTACTTGTTAACTACGTTTTGAGTGATTTCAAAGGATACCTAACAGACAGATTAGCTCAGGATACTGCTTAGTTCATTATTTATTTAATACTAGCTGTACCTGCAACTTCGTTCGCGATTGCTGTACCAGCAGACTATTCACATTTGAGCACTGTTTATCTTATATTAAGCAACGCTGTTCTGTGCTGGAGCACACTTAATAAAGCATAGCTCCGAAAGCAGCTTATTACCTTGGGTTTGAAAACTCCCGGGTTGTGTTTTCCAGAAGACGGTAGTTAAAAGCTGATCTACACAGTTGGCAACCCTGGGTATCGCCCATTGGCATTGGCGGGCCGCTTGTTGCTCACGACCGTCGAAATTTACTACTACACAGTCGCTCACCACTAGTGCTGGCAAAAATGTATCTTTGTTGAGATTGTATCATTTGTATCTGGATCAGTTCAAAGATTCGAATCAGTAGAGTGCTTCATTTGCATCATTTGCATCAGTGACTCTTAACTCGATTTACTAACGCAAATAAATTAAATAACCTTCATTAATCGTTTTTGTTGACCTTGTTTGAGGAGTTCTGTAAAGTATATTACATTGTGTTAGTGTTTTGTTTTATTAATTTCATTTGCCTGAAACATCCATAGATATGGATTTTTAACGAAAACAACTTTTAAAATATTTAGAGTTTTGAAGCGCTCGTAGCGAAGTTTACTTAGCTGTTCTCAACCGATCAGCAAAGTTAAGCAACGTCGCACGCGGTCACGAGTTGGATGGGTGATGGGTGACCGCTAGTGACATTACTACTGAGCGCTTCCGTGCTTCGGAGGGCACGTTAAGCCGTCGGTCCCGGTTGTTGTCTAAGGATGGCAGTCGTTATAGCATGGGGGTAGGGTATTATGCAAATGCTACCACCCTCAAGTAGAAAATCTGTCGCCAAGCCCCTAACGGTGTGTTCCGGCAGCTATCCTTGATAGCCAGTACTTCTAGGTTAGCCTGAACAACATCTTCGACCACATCATCGCTTACCATCAGGTGAGATAGTGGTCAAAAGCTAACCTTTCAGACATAAAAAAAAAGTTCAACTCAGTGCATCACTATTTTCATTAAGTAAAAGTCTATTCACTAAATAGTCTTTACTTATTGTAAAACTTAATTGTTTTCTTATACAGCAGAAAATCGCAGACCCAATGTAAATTGTTTTTTTTTTTTTCGCAAACTAAGGTCAACTAAAAAAACAATAACAACATCAACAATAACAAGGTCATCTTTCCTTACGATTGCGTAGGTGAGCTAGTGTTTCTGTCTTTCTCAGTCACCCACTAGTAGTGAATAAGTGAGAGAGACGGTGGTTGGCGATCTCCGACGCGACCGCGATTGAGCGACCCGACGCGCTTCGAACAGTCTATCTCACTCAATCGTATCAGTGAGCGCCGCGTGCCGATTGAAACCGAGATGCAATTGAGCGAATGATTCATTTGAAGCGGTGTTAAAGATTCGAATCAGTGCATCAGTTTAAAGAAACGACTCTCTGAGTCGTTTCCGTGAAGAGCGACACACCTCTACTCACCACCAGTGTGTTTCGGACTCTCGCGTCGACAACACGCATCGTGCGAAAGCCAAACATCACACAATATCGCTCCTTACGTTAAATTACTACTTCGTATGAAATTTAGAGTAAAAATATGTATCAAATAATGAGCATGATAAATAAACATATAGCCCGATTAGGAATTGATGACTTTCACCGGTGTTAAACACTCTAATTTACATTTCGAATATAAGGAAAGTTTTATTTTCAATATATATTGATAACGTGCGTAGCACCTGCTATAATAGTAGATGATTTAAACCCGTGTCATACCTTTACTTTTCATTCTGAATATAGAGAAAGTATAAATAGTAGTTTTTGTAAAATATTTATTCATAGTATTTACGTGAGTAGCCCTCCCTATTTAAAATGAATTGAGAAGATAGATATAGAACAATTTGTGACATTTAAAATAAAATTCTTGTTTGGATTAATATTTTGGTATATATTAACTCATATACCTACATTAGGACGTTTCTAAAGTAGGTATTATATGTGATAACTTAATTCCACGCGAGCGAAGCCGCGGGCATACATAATTATCGCTAGATAATAGTTCATAATATGGAATGAACGTCCTACATACCTATAGGACATATTATATATATCCTATCTACACTAACCAATATAAATATTGTTGATATTGTATATTTCAATTAATACATAACTACTATACAAGTAGTTACAAATAAGACAACCAGTTTGGAGTGCAGGTGAGTTTATCTCGTATAGTTTAGTGAGTTTATTACATTCAGTAGTTTTGAAGTGATGCACGGCCGGGATACAGACGAACAGACAGCCAGACAGACAAAAATAATAAAAAAAACAGTTTTGGCTTCAGTGTCAGCTACAGAGTGCTCTCAAATATCTGTTACAGTTTTATTATAAGTATAGATTCACATCATGATGCCTCGGAAACTGGATAATCAACCTTCAGGGTAGAATCTATGAACAAAAGACGAAATTTGAAAGTTTGTATAAAGTGGTCCTACCGACTAAATACCACACGGTGTTCCACCTCTACGGCTTCTCGGCGGGACCGCAGGGGCGCTTTAGCACTCAACCACGAACCCGCCACGGTTGTCCGTTGCCGATACCCCTCCTTGGGTGTTACCCCTCACGACGCACCAGAACACATGGCACGTCGCTACCACCCGGCGTCCAAGCTCCCAAAACTTCGGACGCAGAGGATAGGGAGAGCGGCGCGCGGCACCTCGCTGTACCGACACTCCTCCTCCCCTGCGGCCCCTCCACGTCCGCCATCCAACAGTGGCGGCCCAGCCGTGGCCACGGAAGGGAGAGCGATGCACCATAACACCGGCACTCCTCTCCCGCCGTAGCTACTGGTGTCACCACTGCTGTCGGTGGCCCACCTTACAAATGTTAAGTTTTAGTATGCATAATATACGAACTATACTTAACTAAATTACATATTTATACCTATACTTATAACAATGTATGTAAGCAAGTAGGTACCTACACAAAACCAAAACTTATTAGGTTACATAAATACAATGTAGAACAAATAGATAATAAATTTATCTATTTGTTCTACATTGCAACAATAAGGTCAAACTTGTAGGTATTTTATATGCGGTACTGATGAATGGCAACAATGTAATGTTATGTATTATGAAATAATATTGCGGATGAGCAAAACATTTGTTATCGTTTTTATTAAAATATCTACAATCTAAGTGCAGACGGATCTAGATTAGAATATAAGAGTATATACAAATATTTTAATCAAATGTTTGTTATAAACGAGTTACTTATTTCTTCTCCTAGTCTAGACCATTAATTAGTCTTATTATATTATTATTAGATTATTGTACCTATTTATTATATCCATAGCATTTCGTCATCCAAATTGACATCAAATCATACATATTGACTTTTGAGACGTTGATAACGATGTGTCGCATAAGGAGAATTGCTTCCTTGCTTCAAGACAGAGATCTTCTAGATGTTTCAATCCCCAAATGGGCTTTTACGAGGCGCACATGTTTTGATTTTATGGAAAGATTAAAATGCTTACAGTTTAAATTAATTTTATTTACAAATATAGCCTGCGACTCATTCTTAAGTTTTGACCCTAGAAGTGAACCCATATAATCAATCACCACAAGCAGTGTCTCAATATATCCAAAATACACGTTATTAAAACACGCACAAACTGTCGAAGTTTTAATCAAGTGCATAGGTCATAGCCCGAAATTAGATGCGAATATTCAATGATGACTCTGTGGTCAATAGTGTAAAAACAGGTTGTGATCACCGCATAGTTAGAGGGACATTGAATATCAATGTAAAGCAAGCTTAAGCTTAGCTCAAGCTCAAGGCCATCTGAGAAGCTAAACGCCCCGTCCAGGCGTTGCTCAAATCCTAAACCCCGAAAGCTTTCAACTCGAACTACACAACCACTTTCAGTGGTAGACGAGATAAATAACGGGTTGTTGGAAACTTTCTAAGTGGTAGTGTCTCAGTTCTTTTTCACAGAATCATCCCATCGATACCGAAGATTCTGAGATTCAATGAACAGAAGAACAGCAAAGGTGCCAGTTAATGACGGAATCACGACAAAACTTCTGAACTTGGGTGGTAAACCGGTACACTAAGTTCTCCAGAAGCTATTTAATTCAATCATTTTTGAAGGTAAAACGCCAGAATCGTGGATCAGAAGTGTGGTTCTACAGTTCTTCAAACAAGGTGACTAGATGTTGTTGAAGAGCTACAGGTCAATTTCGCTTTACATCTCGTTACAAAACGTTCCGGAACAAGCCGGTTTTCGAAAAGGCTTTAGCACCGTAGAAAGCATACATACGCTTCGGCAAAAGACTGCGGATAATCAGGCATTATGTCTAGCGTTTGCGGATAACGACAAAGCCTTCGATTCAATCGGAACGTGGCGCTCGTTCCACTGAGATCCCCTATTTCAGTCCCCCGGGGGACTCTGCAGCACTCACTATTCCACTATAGTGGGCACTATAGTGGAATAGAGAGTGTTAAATAACACTCACTATTCCTTTAGCAGTCCCCCATAAGAACAGCGCTTACCAATACAGCAATATCTCGTAAGTGTTACTGCAGTCTCATCAGCGATGCCATATCGACGACATGTATATCGGAGCGCTAAAATATTTGTATAGAAACGCAACCAAGTCCATTACAGTACAGGACAAGAGCACGGAACCAATCTAACTGCAACGAATCGTGAGACAGGTAGATGATATATTTCCAAAACTTTTAACGAATGCGTAGGAGACTTTTCAAGCTCTTAAACTGGACATAAACAATTTTGTTTTCCAATTTCATCCCAATTGGTTCAGCTGTTTCCATGTGATATATTTAACAAACAAACACGCAAACTTTCGCATTTATAATATTTGATTAGAGTAATGGTGGCAATGGTAATTCTCCATTCCTGTTTATATAGATTCTAAAAAATAAACGAAGGAGTTATGAGCACCAGCTTGCTTCGCTCGTACATCTAACAACAGCGCAATTTAAAAATGTTTTAGAAAAAGTAACAGATTGGCAAAGTTGTGTTGTCACGTTTCAGCGTAAGCTGCTCCTCTTCCCCGAAGGCACCCGCAACGGTGGCGACCGGTTGCTGCCATTCCGCAAGGGAGCTTTCCACGTGGCTGTTGATGCAGCCGCGCCCATCCAGCCTATAGTCATCTCGAAGTATCACTTCGTTGACGGCAATCGGCATCGTTTCGGCTCAGGTCTGTACAACCTATACTGTAACTGTATCAGCTGGATAGTCCACTGTTGAACACAGCCTCCCACAATACGGGGCGGTTTGCCATAATCCCCACGCTTGGCAGGCGGCTTGGGGATCGCATTGTGAGATATCAGTTCCTTAGAAAGTGCTGCTGCCCACCTTCTGGTGTGTTACCCTTAGTCGCCTCTTACGACATCTACGGGTAGAGAGTCCGGCACCTCTCGGGGCCTAGCCCGGCACCCCCCGGGGCACCTATATAACAGTATATAAATACTTACCAACACTCTTACGTCCAGGACGACTATAGTTAGCTCAACAGCTTTATCAGCGACATATATAGATCATACACACACCTAATTTACTTGAATTAAGTAGTTCTCTATCTTTTCAACATATACATCCTATAAAATCTGAGAAGTTATGTCTACGAATAAAACCTATACGCAGAGATCTTTTTCCATCAATAAGTGAACACAGGTAGGACATGGATGATACTTAAAATTAGTAAAAGAATGAGTGGTGCAAGGGTGAAGGAAAGAGATCAACGGAAGACTGCAAAATCAACAAGTTAACTCAGCTCTTAACCCAGCATTTCCGGCAAACTGTATGCAAAAGCGTTGTGAAAGAAACCGATAAGAAAATATGAGACGCACAACGGAATTTTAAAAGGGGATCATAGTTACTAATTTGTTTTTTTCGTGCAATGCATAGCCGAAATATTGTTGGGTCGATTACACAAGGTTAGTGCTAATTAACTGGCAATACGTGACAAGAATTATGGGTATCGTAATGTGCATCACTTATTTGCTCATTACATTCGTCCAATAGCATTGTGCATTAGCTCATTATCTTTGCCAAATTTTAAAAATATCATAGATTTTTATGTTTGTTATCGATACCCTCTCAGACTATTAAGATAATTTTACGTTACACGGTCAATGTCTCAGACAGATTACTATATCGTATATAAGGTAAAAAGCACTATCGTAACTTTGGAAAAAGCTTATGATAAAGTGTTGGAATCTTATGAAAATGAACTAAGGACTGTGGTTTCGAGCAATCTAAAACCCAAGCGCTGAAATCTCTATAGCATAATTCCAGTAGTTGCGTACCGTAATAACTTAAACTGAACACGGGTCCTACATAGAATAGTTAAACTTCAAATAAAATTGTTATACAAGGATGTGTAGTTCACCGTAGCTGTTCGTCGATAGTTTACAAGATGTGAAGTGTAGCGAATATGGATAAGAATGGAAGATTTACTTTCTATGCCGATGATCATTCTTGCTTAGTCGGAGCAAGTGTGGGAGGAGAAACTAAAGATTAGGTATACCTACATGGAGAGAAAGGATATGAAAGTTAGTGTTTATAAGACGAATGCAGACAATGACTTTTGTAAAAGATCAAAGTCAAGACAGCTTGCTGCATTGATGCAGTAAATTGAACAAGTAAACTGTTTATACCACACCCACTAAGAAAGTGTAACATTGCTCGTTCAAAAATGGGTTACAAAGTTCGTCATTTCTCCCTTATAAATGTGCGGCGGGAAAAGTTATATGAAATTTCATTCCTGCCCTCCGTAGCAGTGCATGAATGTTGTATGAAAATACATACTAGCCGTACTTCTCTTATTTTGTTCTTTTGTTTTTAGCTGCAAAAATAAAAAAAATACAAACGTTAAATCAACAAGGTTTTATATCAAATAATTAGAAAAATAATTACCGTGGAATCATCCCCCTTAGCTTCGTCGGTAAATTATATATGACAGAAAAGAGATAGATTAGAAAGTATGGAATGCACAAGCAGGGTTTAGAAAGCGAATGGGATGTAGGTCTTTTCTTTACGATGCATAGCCGAAAAATGCTTGGAGAAAATCCAAAAGATCTATTGCGCTTTCGTAGATTTAGAAAAGGAGTGAGTATGCATGAACCGGCCAGCGTTGTCTATGCATGGGCTAAATGGTAACCTCATTCAAACGCTGAAATCTCTCTACGAGGATTCCAGTGTTTGTGTTAAACGGAACATACACTGAATGGTTTAATATCGAAAAAGGTGTTAGGCAGGGATGTGTAGGTTCACCGTGGCTATTCAACTTGTAACCCGGTGAGTAAGGTTAAGGGGCTCTTTTATGATGCATCAATGCTCCCTTGTACCGCTCGAGCCTCCTCCCCTGCCCAACTAAATTTGGTAAGACCCTACTAATGCCGCCTTGGATACACGTTCTATGATGGAAGTTACGGTTGTTCTGGACAGACCAAGGTCTTTTAGTAGGTTGTATAGGGATTTTGCTGATACTCGTATACCCTTGCTCCGACATATAAATTCTACAGCATATAAATTAACCACTGTTATATGCTGTAGAATTTTTATTAACAACATTTGTCAAGTCATAATATTTATTCGTTTTTATAGTTTGATCTTTAGGTATGTTTTATTTCCCACGGCACTGTAAGATCTGTAAGTACTATGCGTTTTAGATATTTTGAGTATAGAAATATGTCTGGTCTGGTTGACGAAACACCAACATCCTCAGGAATTTTGTTGTGTTTTTCATACGTGTCCATCAAAAGAGTCTAATCGGGAGCTGCGCCTAAGGTGGAGTAAGGCTTGGATTTCGAATGTGTAGATGACCCTTCTTTAACAAAAGTTGAACAAATGCGTTAATTTTTCCTCTCGTATATTTGTAATTTTGTAATGAATAAATGCGGTTGTTTTTATTACACAAATTAAAATACGAAAGTTTGTAAGTGAATGAGGATGTGAAGTATGTTTGTTGCATATTCACGCTGAAACGGTTGAACCGATTTTGTTGAAACGTGGAATATAGATAATTAAAGGTCCTGGATTAACACATAGGATACTTTTCATCGTTGCCTAAAACAGCGGTATCTGAATAGATCAGACTATAGTTTCCGACCACAATCGATGGTCCTTTTGAAGGACAGTTAAAACGTTTTAATATACGTATATAATGTATTGCGTGTGTTATGTTTTATTTATTTCATGACTTAAGTTCAGATTACAGCTTTGAGAAGTAAGCTCGTAATTGTAGTGTGAGTTTGAAAAACAGTGTGAGGAGTTTTTTACGTAATTTATTTTTAAATAGCAGGAGACTAGGCAGGTTAGCTCATTTTTATTTGCAGTGAATGCAGTGCCAATTGGGGCCCTGCATGTCATAGCACGTACCTAGTAGGCAGTGTTATATATTGTCAGTACACATATAGGCAGAGTAGTAGGCATATTGTCACGTACATGTGGAAATAAACACGTGCCTCCTACAACCGTCCGCCTCGTAAGTGTGATTGTACTTTGGTATCTACCCTAAGGTTAAATAGACAAGGTGAAGTCAAGCGAATCGTTTACTAAGTAATTTAAATTTGTTTACACGGGAAAATTCATGGACGAATGATATTTTAAATTTCAAAGTTCAGCCACGTAAGTATCAGTAGGTAATGAATAGCCTAGGTATTTTTAAAAAGTACCTAGACACTTATCTACTGCTACTGCTTCATTTTGTCTTACATTCACGTTTGATAAGTTAATTTCCCTAAGGCGTATGGCTGAATTTTGATTACGTAAACTAACGACATAGGTACCTATGTAACTACCAAGTTTTGAATTTATGTGTCTAACCGTAGATGTCTGGCGAACCGGTCCAACAGGAAAACAAGAGAAAGGCGGTAGAAAGGCGATCAACAGTCTAAATGTGTATTATTTGGTGGATATAGGTATCTAATTTGTTTTCCTAACACTCGATTTGGACGTGCTTCACTAAGCTAAGCTTATAAATATGCATGCTTATACTACATTTTTAAATAACTCAAAACTATATTCGTACATTGTGCTACAAGTGCTAAATGAAGGTTATTGTAAACAAGAGGTCCTCTTGTTTACAAAGGACAATGTTAGTCAAGAGTTTACAATAAACCAAAGAGTACCTGGCAAAGAGTCTATTCAAATATGACCTTCATGATTTTATCTAAACAAAATAGAATAATGTTAAGAAATATGATTTATGTATAAAATAATTATTATTTTAGTAACTGGTTTAATGACTCCTAGACCGTCCAAACCGGTAGCCTGGGTTCGGCTGATGGTAAGCGCACTGAAGCGTCCGATCCGGTTGTTATAATTCGAACGGTTTACGAAAGAAGGCATCCTTTGCTATACTATGAAAAAGCTAAACTATGTTACTCTACGATAACGGGAAGTATTTTAAATCCTGAAACCTGAAACCAGATCCAATTACATTTTGGGGCCAAAATATTACGTCACGAATTATCCGGTAACAAATTCATTATCTGACCTAGGAAACTGTAATTGTATAGACAACAAGTAAATAATGGTTCCAAATATCATTACAAGCACTATCGCGTGCTAAGCGAAAATATATTTAACAAATTATTGAAGTACACAATTTTATGCCCAAGGCGGGAATCGAACCTTCGTCGTCATTGTTACGTAAATATTGGTACTAAAATAAATTTTAGTGATAAGGGTCAAAAAGGTATATTTTTGTATCCTCTTTATCTGTCCCGAGTAGTAGCGACCAGCATGCCTGTGACCTGAAAAAAACGTTTTTTGTGAAGCTTGTATATATCCGATCGTTATAATTCAATTCAACGTTGTTAGTAAGGTAACCTTGGCTCTACTTAGTTACTACTACTTAGTTTAATTTTTATTACTCTACGATAACGGTTTCCCGTTATCGTAGAGTAATAAAAATTTCAAGAAAAGTTTCAAATCGTAAAAGGAAAATAAAAAGCTTTCTCTCGATACATCTGGCCCTGCAAACACTCACAGGCCGAAAATCGCGCAATAAATAATCCAATTACCTACTTCCAAACTACTTAACCTAGGAAGCTGAAATTATTAAGGTGTAGGTAACTATCTGAATACATGTAAAAAATAAAAACCAAAACCTTGGTGTCATAGTTTTTAAAGAAAAAAAAATGCTTATACATTTTCCCACCAAAATCATGTAGAAAAATGGCGTAATATTTTTTTTTATATTTATAGCTGATAGACTAGCCATGGACCACTATATTAGTATAGACAGCAAGTTATTAATAATATCAAAAGAAGATCTATAGTTTAGGTGAAATACTTAGTTCCGGAATAAAAAATGCAATTAGAAATGGTTCCCCGTATTTATACGTCGTGTTTTCAAACGCATTTTCCAGTAAGATTTTCCATGAAAAGGTTTATATTCATGACTTTTCTCGTAAAGCCTATATGATGAGAATTACTACGGTACTAAGAAGTTTATAAGCGCCACTGGACATTGCATCAAATACAGTCGATTTAAAAAAAAATACCTTTAAATCAGAAATTAAATATATTTATTTCACTGTTGTGTCTACTCCAAAAAAGTAGATGAAAATATTACAATTACAAATTTACGAGTGAAAAAAATAGTCATGTGCGGGATTCGAACCCACGTCCATGCACCCCTATAGCCGGGGTATGCTCTGACCGCTTGAGCTAACATGACAATGACTCATAACTCCAATTTACCCCCCCCCGACTTTATTTAATAATCGTAAATTTGTGATTTTGAAGTGTAATCCGCCGAGCAGGCGTTATTGCAAACATAACAATATTAAAAATAAGATGAAAATATTGTTTACGTACGGTGTAAAGGCAATTTATTGTATACTTAGGATCTGGATATGTAGGTAACTTGTTTAGGTAATAGAAAACAACTAACTCTACTAAAGGCGCGCACTTCACACTGCACACATCACGGCGCGTCGATGCCTGGAAAACTTGGAAAATTAACTACAATTTATCTTAAGTTTTTAAACATAATATATAATTAGTCGTCACCATGGAAGTATCGCCGTAGCAAACTCCTTGCGCTAATTCTTATTTAGACAGATGGTTAATAGCCGTTCATTGTGGCGTTCCTTTGTTCGACATCCTAAGTAGCATAAATGACATATTATTTTTGTTTTTATTATTTTTAGCCGTACTTATCTTAATCTTATATTTCGTAATATAAGGAGAAGTCAGTAAAGTAAAAGTATATTTTACATCCTATCAGCTTTTATAGCTTGTGTTGTATAAACGTAAATTACGCAAACATTCATTAAGCAGTAGTACAAATGCTATTAATATAGCATTTTTCATGCCCTCTATCTTGTAAATGCTTTTGAGATGACTTCTCTATATACCTCACGTAAAAGTGCAATGATATGAATTACTTTTATTCAGCTTCACTTACTCAGTAATAAAGAGATAAATTCAATAGCAACTGTGACACATTATGGTTTTCATATTACTATTATTCTAGTTTGGCTCCTAAATACCTACTAACTTTTTTATATTTAAGAGACTTATTTGAGACTTTCTAAATTGTTATTTGTTATTAGGTAGCTGCACGTTTTTATGTATTAACGAGGTTGTATTTTTAAGATAATTATAAAAAATATAGCTGGTGGACTCTTTAAAAGTATCTATATGAGCTTAAGCCAAGGTGAAATGCTTTTTCAAGCTTAGAGGCTTGAAGGCAATACGACACATATTTCGAATCACGATAAACTAGTAATACAATTAACTACTGTTATAATATTTATTTCATAAAAAATCAGTATTTAATTATTCCGTGTAATATACGAGGCACATTAAAAATATACATTTAATATGTGACTACATGAGTATTGTATTTTATAGCTACATGATAATAACATTTGCTTCCCAAACTTATTTTTTCTCTATTGTTCTCAGATAATAGCAGAATACAGTCTACAAAAAATCGCCTGCCGTCATTAGTAATCCAAATTGTAAAAGAAGTTTATATTAAATTCAGTATTTATTTATATTTTTCTTAATACCTGTTTATTTTTTGCATTGTCGCAAGTCGTATATATATTTAAATGCGTATTTTATGCAAATAGAAAAATTAACATTTTAACAATAAAATTAGTTTTTCTTAAAGCTATTTCATTATGTAAAAACATACTCGAAGTAGGTATGGCTTATAAATTAATAATACTCGTAGGCACACATATGGTATTTCAGTCGTATGTACAGTCGCCTGCAATAATAAGTATACACTTCGTAATATTCATAATAATGTGATGTCACTAAATACTTAGCGATTGAAGTTAATATACACATCGGCTATATATAATATTATTAACAGTAGGTACAATAATAAGTATACACATTGTAATTTTCAAAATTGTGGCAAAGACTTATGTGTCTCTCTATGTACACAGAAGTATCTTAAAATCAAAGAATAATTTGAATTGTTTCATTCGTAACATAGAGAGACACATAAGTCTTAGCCATAATTTTGAAAATTACAATGTGTATACTTATTATTGTACCTACTGTTAATAATATTATATATAGCCGATGGTGGGAGTAGAAACATATATAACTTACCAGAATTAGCCAGCTGTTACGCGCGCATTTACTTAAATTTTAGCTTTGTCTTCTTTAAATTTTAGACGTAGAGCACCGAGAGTATATTAAATAAAAACGGGAATAATCTTTCACCGACTTATTATTATCACATGCTTGCTACATAATAATGAGCGATACAATTTGTATTAATACGATATTCTGTATAGACACATAATGTATAGCGGCAAAACTAATATATAAACAAACGAGAGAAATACCTACCATAGTAAGAATATTATATATTTTGCTTATATTATTGAAAGGCGTTAAAACCCTATTTAAAATGTATTTTTTGAGACTCACTTCACCTTAATCTTTCCATTCTAAATATGTTATCTTTTGTGATAATACCATAAGAAGTGTAGATGCCCAGTTTCAGTATAAGGGGAAGAAGCAGATTAATTTTTAACCTGCAACGTAAAATAAAACAAAATTTGAATTCAACAAAATACAATCACAATGCGCCTGGCAGCTATGAATGACTTTTGTTTGTACAAAAACCGCAAAAAGTAGAGAAAAGAATATTATTCACATGGGAGCGTACGAATTGAAAATTTTCAACACGGATTTGGTCATATTTTGGCGAAAACTAGATGTTTTTTTTATGCTTGATAGGTTAGCCTTTGGCCACTATCTAACCTGATGGTAAGTGATTGGTCTAAGATGTTGTTCAGGCTAATCTAGAATTACTGGCTCTTAAGGACAGCTGCCGGGACACACTGTTAGGTGCTTGGCGCGCTTTCGCTGCTGAAATATACATCACATTTTTTTATTTAAAACATTGTTAGCTGAATTATTATTTGAAGCGCTCGTAGCGTAGCTATCTTAGTTGTTCTGAACTGATGAACAAAAATAGGCAACGTCCGCTGCGGCCATGACTTGTCATTAGTTGTATTACTAGTGAGCGCTTCCGTGCTTCAGAGGGCACGTAAAGCTGTCGGTCAGTTCTCTAAGGATGGCAGTTGTTATAGGATGGCATTTTGCAACAACTGCCATTATATAGGTGCATTAAAACAGGTTAAAGTATGTCCTAAATTTCCCCCCGAAGGGTTCCCGCCTTGTCGTGGCGGTGGGGCTTAGTAGCCGTGGCTTCGTCACCCACGGTGAAGCGAAGAGGAACCAGGGGCCGTGCTGACTTGGGCAGTCAGCCGGCCCCAGAGGGGCCGCTCCACTGGGCTTTGCCTCTAATTCCAGACTGGAGCGGCAACGGGTAGGCTGCGGTGCTGTATGGGCAGCACCGCATCTGAGGCGGGCTGTGGTGTTGTATGGGCGACACCACAGCTGACGGTGAGGGGCCACGGCGGGAGAGGAGTGCCGGTATGACGGTGCGCCGCTCTCCCTACCTTCCGTGGCCACGGCGGGGCCGCCACCGTTGGATGGCGGACGCGGAGGGGCCGCAGGGGAGGAGGAGTGTTGGTATAGCGAGGCGCCGCTCTCCCTATCCTCTGCGGCCGAAGTAGCAGGCGACGGGGCTACTCATCTGACCCGTCGCAGGGGGACCTTGGGCGTCGGAAGCGGGGTCGTCTGACGTTCATTTGCGGGCTTGGTCCCCGGGTGGTAGCGACGTGCCATGTGTTCTGGTGCGTCGTGAGGGGTAGCACCCCAGGAGGAGTCCGGCAACAGACAACCGTGGCGGGTTCGTGGTTGAGTGCTAAAGCGACCCTGCGATCCCGCCGAGAAACGGTAGAGATGGAACACCGTGTGTTATTTAGTCGGTAGGGGCACTTGCTGCTGTGGGAGTAGTTGGTGTCGAGCCCGACATATCCCGGCCACCATCCCCGGGGTGGACGGGAATGCGTAAATGCATTTTTCACACGTTAAAAAAAAAAAAAAAAAGGATGGCATTTTGCGAGTGCCCGCCTGGCTAGCTACCACCCTCAACTAGGAAATCTGAAGTCTAACCTAATGATGTGTTTCGGCAGCTTTCCTTAGAGCCAGTAATTCTATGTAAGCCTGAACATGGAGATGTTCACCATATTATGACTTGCTATCAGGTGAGATAGTGGTCAACGACTAGACTAGTAAGCGTTAATAAATAAAAAACTTTCTCCAGGCAGGTTTTTTTATACCTTAACATGTTATAGTACTGCACACAAGTTATCTTTTCTTTTGCGCAGTAATATACGTCGTTTGCTAAAGTTATGCAAGGATAATTAGTAAGGGGCTGTTTAAGAACGTACTGGCGTTGTCGGTCTAACAAAGGTAAACAAAAATGGTGATTATTTTGTTAGTTATAATTTCTATCTTATTCTGACAACGTAGTGAGAAACCGAGCCCCATTGCAATGGCTTCCAAACATTGACTTCAATAGTAGTGCGCTGGACATGATTGAAGCCCGAAAATTATACAACATTTTTACAAACAACCGTGGACTGGACAACTGGAAGTCTACTTACAATACGAGTTTAGAATTGCCTAATTGATTAAAACAACCAATGTCAAGGTACATAATCGACCTGCAATTCTACATTGGTAGATTAATGTCTGGCGCATACTTACTAATCCACACGGCATTATATTGGCAACCACAACTCAAGTTGTTTAGTTTCCAATGTATGGAACTACATACTGCAACGCATACTTATTAACTCCGTATTGGCATCGACTACGGACAAGTGTACTCGTAAGAATGGGGTGTGACGCCTTTGATATACAGTGGTGTCGAGTTGACCAAAATCAGGGAATCGCCACTTTAATAAGACTTTCATATAAAATTGTAACGTCTATTTGTGTCCTTTATTGGTCCTTATTTTAAAAATCTCAAAGGACTTCAGGACAAATTGTTTAGACGAAATAAAACTAACTCTTATATGCGTCCCTTATATAATTCATAGCTCTTGTAAATTAACAGTACCTACCTATTCTTTGATTTTATTTCATGAAACTTGATACCTACTGAATTTCATGCTCTTAACTTCAAAAACAGGACCGTGTTCATATAATAAGACGTTGTGAAAAAAGACATTGTGGCTTACAGCTTGTATGTCACTCAAACTAAACCTCACGACATAAATTTACCCATGTTTCGGCGTATGTAAAGTGTGTTTATAAGTAATGTCAGCTTCTTGTGGAGTACCGATTTCAATGAAATCAGCTACTGCTGATGATTATAGTCTACTGACTTAGCCTAACACCAAATATTCTCCTTCATTGAACTCGTTTGTTGAGAATATGATGTTCAAATTCAAACACGAACAAACGTCTTACGCCAATTTGAGCCTGTTAAACTCCTAAGCCCTCCTTACTTTGTCAATTTTATTGATACATACTTATTATATATAATGTTATATGTATAATACACTCCACATCTTACGCTCCTCGTTTGTAAACAGCCATACCCTCAATCTAACATTCGCTATCACGCCACTTAAAAAATCCAACAAGCTATACGTTGGCAATAAGAACACAAACTACACATTGATATTAGCAAATTACAATGAATTACACCGCGACCCCCCTTTGTTTAATCATGAAATTAAACATTTGATCTCGACATGTTCCAAACCAAATTAATTAATCGACAAATGGCAAAAAATTTCCGCAAAACCATTTACTTATGTCAATTTTCAATACAAGAATCAATTTTTAATTTTATTTTATCACAATGGAAAGTTTTTTTATATTTATAAACAATTGAACATTTTATAGTCTCAGAAAACCTCATTCTAGAATTGTACCCCGCCTCCTCAATCCACAATCGAAGGTATATCATACAACAGCCGTAAAATCACAGATTAGTTAACTGCCAATTAGTTTGTTGCCAGGATCAAGAATGCATGTAGAATTTTATAGATTATTATTATAACTATTTGTACTAATTCGTGAATTTGACTTCGAATTAAAAGTCCTATTTATGAACATGTGTTCTGGTGTGTATGAACCTAGAATCGTGACCAAGACTTTAGACGAGTCTGCCCGCTCCCCAGGGTATATCTAATTCAAAAATGTATTCCTAAAGTAACCTTGTTGATCCTAGATTTGTTTTTCTTCGATAAACTCAACTTTTTCTGTATACCTCACGTCACAAGTCATGATCATACAAGCTGTAAGCCACAATTGTCTTTTTTTTTTAACTGACGTCTCGTACCTTTAACCTACCTGAAAAAAATAGCTTTATACTATTTTAATATTGTTAGGTTTGCAATAACGCCTGCTATGCGGATTACATTACAAAATCACAAATATTTAGCTTTATAGCTTTATGCTACTTTATGGGTAGGTACTTAAATAGTTTTCGAGTATTTGTGTTTAGTCAGGGAGTGACTTTTATATACCTAACTTATATAAAATCTAAATCTAGATATTGATTATTATATAAGATTGACCACGCCTACATTTTTTTGGCCCTGTCTATGTTTATAAGGGGGATCCCCACCGGGATCCCTTACTTATAATCGTGGCTAAACTCTGCGCAAAGCAAAACTTGCTAAATAGGTAGGATACCTTAGATTAGATTTGGCATAAAGTTATATTTTTTATTATTAATTAGTAGCAAGCTAGGTAAAAGAACGCGTTATTTTTTTCCATTTCAGGCGAGCTGATAATCACGATCCTACCGCTCATAGAAACCGACGCAATGAAAAAGGAAGACATACCCGCGCTAGTTGAGAAGACGCAGATCAACATGCAGGAGATGTTCACGAGGACTTCAAACGAGGTGCTAGAAAGACGCGCCGCTAGAGCTAAGGCTGAATAGATGGTGTTATGCTGGGTAACTTTTTTATTTTGTTCCTATTTGCTTAGTTATACTAGGAGTGCGGTAAATTACTTGAAACAAAGATTATTTATAGAAGGACAAAGAAATTATAAATAATATTTGCTTGAACCGACCAGAAGGCGCGTCGCGCGGTAGCTCCCGCCAGCTAATGATGAAGGATAAATTTTAACATCTGTAGTAAATTAAAAAAATGTGGTCTCTGCATACATCTAATCTAAACTGTCATGACCCTATGCTATGTACCTATATTTCACGACGATTAGAATGTGACTCGTGGTCCTAACGTTTTGGACCTATTATACAACCCTTAATGGAACTTAGTTAAGCTATGACTCATAAATGCTAAGTATGGCTTGTGGTCGTAATACTTGGTGGGACTGCTAGGCATAACGATAAAATACGGCTGGTAGTCCCACTATGATACATAAAGGTCTACTAGGACTTACTTGGTCACATCTAAAATTACAATACCATCTACTTGACACTGCCTATTTAACAGACATGATCTTGTTCTATATTACTGCATGCAGTGCATGCTAATGCAAATAGTCTTAGATCAGTTGTTTCAGTGTCTAATCTTTAGTGACAGCTGTCGTCCGAAATAAAGATCTCGATAAGAGCTATTATTTCTTTAAAGAACTGGTAAGATCAATAGTCTCATAGATAAACTATTTTTAATTTTGATAGCTCTTTCTAGAAATTTAGATCTCAATAAGACCTATAATTTCTATAAGGAAACTGGTAGTCTCGGATCAATAGTTTCTGAGATATAGCTAGCACTTTTTAGTTTGACTGCTGTCATTTGAATTTAAGATCTTGAGAGCTATAATTTCTGTATAGAAACTAGTACTGTGGAATCAATAGATTTAGAGATACAACTTTTAAGAACTCGTATAACAGCTGTCCCCCAAACTCAAGGTCTTGATGAGACCCAAAATCACGATCTTGCAGCATCACTTTGACATCTGTTATAACCTCGACCACTTATTTTGGCAACTGTTATAACTCGGCAATTGTCTTTACTTAATTTGACTACTGCCAAAACTGAATCTTACAAGAACTGTCTATATGTCATCAAGTAATCTGTCACTTTGGCAGCTGTCAAATCTAAGACTCATTTTGGAGGTGATTGCACCTCACTTATAAAATTAAAATGTATTTACGAGTACTCAATAAAAATGTTGGAATCAGTACCGGAATTAGTTATGGAACCAGGCGCCATAATTTGTGTCAGTCAGAATGGCCGGTCACTAGTCTTGTTTAACTTTGAAGTGGTAGCCAATAGTTGTTTGCTGCCTATCATGGGACAATTGCTATAACACGATCACAAAGAAAATAAAAGTTCACATTATGATTTAAATCAGTTACCTGTGGATAATGACAACTGTTAGGAATTTCCATCACATCGGAGGAATACTTGAAATACTTTTGAACTGAACAACGAAGTCCGTTTTCGCTTATGGACCTGGATAATTAAGTTTTAACTTCTGTTAACACCGTGTTCTTGCTAGAGGAAGATTGAGCAATATCATAACTAATCTTTTTGTATGTTGCAAAGGTTTTTTTTGTTACTTCACAGAAATTTTCTTCCTTTTTTCATTGTAGCAGATTTTTTTTTACTTAAATTTACGTAAACCACCTATTCTCTTAGCAGCAAATAACAACTAAAACACAAGCTAAGTAAAAATAAATAGGTATCTACCCTCTTTATATAAAAAATAAATAATTCCTATCAATAAGTTAACCCATTTTAAACGCAAAGCACTTTGTTCTGATAATTCTCACAGGTGTCACACTTCTAAATAAACTTTGATAGATATCTTTATTTCCTTGACAGCTAAAAGATCTCAGTATAATTTAATTAAGGCAGCAATTATTATCGTATGAAAATTTTACTTATTTCACATAGCGCCTATAATACAAGCAGGTGATCGGCCATCTTGACGGCAGAATGGACCGTCACACTAAATGTTTCATTTATTATAAAAAAAGCTGGGCAGCAAATAGAAGCAATTATTTGCCATTCAACGTTATACACGACTAGTGACCGGCCATTCTGACGGACACCATTATTATTATATAGTGGGATCCGGTGGGACAATATTGGTGGGACCACGAGTCAGTCATCTTCTTGACAGTGTTGAAAACTCAGGGTTAAGTTAAGATGAATTATTCTAAGGCCCACTTGCTCCAACGAGGAAACACGAGTTAAACTCGAATTAGTTGTAAATTATGATACAATATTCAAGTTAACCCGACTTTAACTCTCGTATTTACGTAGGCGCAATAAGCACTAAGTGTATCTACTTAGGGGAACGCGAGATCTGTCCCATTGATATAAGACACGTGTGAAGTAGCAGTCAAACTTAATAATTAGTTTGACTGCTACTTATAAATAAACAAGACGCATATTCCAGAAATCCGCTTCGACAATTTTCAGCGAAGGGGAATTTTGGATTTTTTGACCAGAAATCCCCTTTGCATCCTCTTTGAGTGAATGATAGGGTCTTTTGGACATAATGTACACGAATCCCCTTATCCATTTATTTACAACGTATCCGGCCTCTCATGCACGGGAAACGGGTAGGAAGATGTTGACATTTTAACAAAATAGGGATTTGTGATCTACTTGTCCAAAAAACTCCTTTACTGCTTCAAGGGTTACTGTACAAAATGTCCTAAAATCCCCTTCGCAGGCGATTATTTAAGGATATTTCTCATTATTCATGTTTTTTATATATTATTCTTTTTTCTAAATGATTAACAAAATACCGTAACTCGTTCACACTCGCTTCTTTGTTAAACTAGGTTATAAGTAGATCCTTTCAGAAAAGTACATTCAAATGTTATTTTTGCTTTAGGTTATATCATATGAAATTATAAGTTAGTATCCAACTTAGGGTAATTAAGTAAGCAAAATTGTGTTGCAATGATAATGGCATTGTACTGTTTCTGTTACAGGTACGAACAAGATTTTCATTCCCTTCGTGAAAAGTGCTGTGATAAACAAAAACATTTTAGAGTTGGTGTCGTACAATTAAGGTGTAAACTGTAACTAAATGGTGGGTCCACATTGTTGATGTTATATATCTGTGTATTTATTCTAAAATAAACTAAGGAGATTAAAAAGGTTTTTCAATGAAATCCACGTCCACTCTGCGACTTCTGTTTATTCATAAAAGACATCACATACGAAAATATTGATAGTTACATGTCTCAAATTTTTGTCTAGCAGCTTACCTATTTGTTCATAATATGACAATACTTACTAATAATTATCATAGCAATTATAGGAAAAAACAAAAAGATAGATTCGGTACAAACTTCTCAAAAGTGGACTGCTTAAATTAGGTTCAATGAACATAATTTGCTTCAGCGAAGGAATTGACCTTTCAACAAAAAACAATAATCTCACCTGTATATCCCAGAAGGCGTTGGTAGAGGTGTCCAAACACTCGCCAGATATGTTTACTGACATTTTAGTGAGATAATTATAATAATAGTTTTCTTTAGTCCATTATTTTAACGTACCGCATCTTTCTTTCATTTCATTTATGGGATAGGTATTTCCGTATTTGTAAGTCGAAAGTAGTTATATTACTAAAGCTTGCATTAGATAATTTCAAAAGCAAGTTGCAATACTTGCAATACATATGGCTTGTTTAAATTAAATTCTTAACAATATTGTGTTGACTACGTTTATTTTTATGAGAATATAAATATCGTGATATTTACGATAAGCCTTTGGTTGCTAAAATACTTTTAGAATACATCAATTTAGTTAAAAATTACTTAAAAATTATACTGCTACATTGTTTTGTTATTCTGTTTTTGCTGGTGTTCAATACAGTCAGTCAATATAAACTCTATACTATGAAGGAACTACACAAATATTTTTGCCTCAGATAATAATAAATATCCATACTAATGCTCTTACATGGAATTTTTCAACTTAGTTAATCCTTTAGATAGCAAACCACACATTTTTGTAGGTAGGTACTTATCTACTTATGAAATTCGAGATACCTTTGAAAAGTAATTAATGGATAAGTTTCTTAAAATTCCTTTATTTATCTAGCGATAGCGAGGTAGGATACTAAAACCACGACAGAAATAATAGGTATCAATTACATATCGTTACTGTATGGATACAGTAATGACGAGCAGAACAATGGGCTATCAGACAGCCCAGACCATCTGAATGTGAATTTTAAATTCATAATTGTAAGTTATTTAGGTGTGACTACGTTTGTATGAAAACCACTGAAACCTATATGGTTTGAGTACCATTTAACATAATATATTTTGACAGCTAGAATTTGAGGTGATAAATGACAATTATCGATATGCACTATGGAGAGACGCAAAATACCTACCCAGGTTCACAGTTCAAGAACTAAAATAGATTTTGATAAAATTATGGTAAGTAGGATCTTACACATATAATGTTAGTTTAGCGGTTGATAAAATAAATCTTTCCTTTGTTTTTTATTGCAGAGAGGTAACCTCTGACTCTTTGGTGTTCTTTGACCACAATCTTACCTGATGGTAAGTGATGATGTGGTCGAAGGTGTTGACTTCAAATGTTTATTCAAATGAGTGTTGATTTCAAATGTTTATTCGCTTTATTGTTCGTGTTTCGTATGTTATTACTCTTTAAAAGGCGGCCGCATACCCGACTCCTAACCTCTTTGGGAATGCTCTTGTTATTATTATACCCAAGTCCAACAAGCTGTAACAATAATAATGTCCAATATGCAATAGTGGTTTTCATATATACGTAGGATCGTCGTCTGAAGCCAAAAGATTGGCTTGAACATACATATACATGTTATGTAGGTTTATGTTGTGCCAGAGAATATATATATATATATATTTATAAAATTTAAAAACCTTACTTTAAATAGTCCCTACGCTTTATCATTTGACAGTAGGATTTAAACATTATAGTAACAAACATTTTACAAAGTGTACCTACCTAAAAATTTAGCCAAATATAATTTACATAGGTAATTAGTTACATATTATAATAAACTTTAAATTTATCTTTGGATTGACATGACTATTCATATAACGTCGGAGAAAAGATGTTAGTAAATATTATAGAAAAGTTGATCATTAAAATATCGTACAAAAATAGTAGGCATTTTTTTTGATCTTATATACACTTTGATATTAAGCTTTTTAATTTAACATTTAAGAGTTATATAAAATCAAGGTGAATATAATCTACTTATATGCCTAACAGTAGTTTGCTAATAACCGATTAGACATGGGCGGTTCGAATATTTTATCTGTGTAACACAGATACAAAAAACAGATTAAATCGCGCATAACTTACATCTAACGGTGTGTTCCGGCAGCAGTCCTTGAGAGCCAGGGAAATAACAGGCAAAATTAGACTTAACAGGTATGTCTCAAGGTGATGGGCGCAGTGCAGTTCGTCACTTGTGATGAAATGCATCTGTTATAGGCAGAGGATACCGCTAAACATCAGGTGGGCCTCGCGCTTGTCCCTTCACAATAACATAAAAAAAAAGATCTGCTTCATTGATATCAGGAGAGTTATTTAGTTATTCCGACAATAAACTCCTAAGTCTGAAACCGTAGTAAGTAACCACAATCTCGCTTCCTATAACATAAGATCACAACACTTCTGTTGAAACATGAGGAGTTTAGCTACTAGATTTTATGACATTTATATTTATTGAGAAACTTTAAATCATTTTACAGTACATATTTAGTTGTCACTGGTCTACTAGCTGACATGCGTGCGATTTAATCCGGTCTTAATTATATAATACCAGTGTGTAAAAAACAACAATACTCTCTTAGCCCCCTATTTATAATCGTTCCTTACAAAGCGCAGTACTAAGAACGTCTGATTAATCCACAGAGCAGATCTCTGCGGATGAACCTATCATAAATTTAAGAAGAGATTACAAATAAGGGGTTAGATATTAGATACCTACGCTTGGCACTATAACAGTGTTTGACTTAGCAATTGCAAGATTTAGCATTCAATAATAATAACAATAAAAGTACTCAGATGGGTACCTACTAATATTTTTAACACATAACGTGTACAAGCCGCTCTTTGCAATCATACACGAGGGGTGTTTCAAAAGTTCACGACCTATGTATAAAAAAGTTAATAAAATATATCCAGCTCAATGTTTGAACACTAAAAACTGTGAAAAAACTTGTTGAGCGTTGGTACTACGTCGAATCAATAAGTGTTTACTTAACATTTTGATCATGGTCCCGACTTCGACAAGTTATATTACTTTTTTTGTGATAGAAGTCGTCCGTCTTTTTTTATTAACTTCTTTTGTAATGTTGGTATACTGCGCATAGAATCGACTGTGCCATTCGCCAACAATAATACTCGATGTCACCGTTGACTACGATTATCACCTACAATTCGGAAAATTCTGAAGAACAGCTTGACTAAAGTTAAATTTAAATACGACTACCTTGGAGGTAGTCCCGTCCGTAGGTAGACAGATATCTACCCAACAAATAAAAAAACATACGCGTACACTTCAGTCCCTTCTTCTTTTTAGAAATCTGTTATTACACCTATTGATAGGATAGCTTCTCCATAAAATATGTGTGTGGTATCCTCCAATCAGATATCTTGACATTTGCTATAACTTAAAAAATCAACCTATCTGATTGGTGGGTTTGACACGCATCATTAGCTTAGCAACGTAGCACATCGCTTGTGAAAAGTCGGTCAACAAACTTCTAAAAGTTCTTAACTGCGGCGTCAAACTGATATCTCTGATTGGTGGGTTTGACACGCATCATTAGCTTAGCAACGTAGCACATCGCTTGTGAAAAGTCGGTCAACAAACTTCTAAAAGTTCTTAACTGCGGCGTCAAACTGATATCTCTGATTGGTGGGTTTGACACGCATCATTAGCTTAGCAACGTAGCACATCGCTTGTGAAAAGTCGGTCAACAAACTTCTAAAAGTTCTTAACTGCGGCGTCAAACTGATATCTCTGATTGGTGGGTTTGACACGCATCATTAGCTTAGCAACGTAGCACATCGCTTGTGAAAAGTCGGTCAACAAACTTCTAAAAGTTCTTAACTGCGGCGTCAAACTGATATCTCCAAAAGATTATAATTGAACGAAATTGATTATGAGTATGAATATTCAATACATTAAGTACCCGTTATTATTATTTTATACTATATATATTGTATTATTACATAGACTGAGAACTTGTCACATACCCCTATAGCCTATCAATAAAACGAAATAGTTACTTAGTAATAAAATCATTTTGGTAATACAATAATACTACGATGCAGCAGGCATAGTACTCATAACTATTATAAGTAAAACAAATTATACAATACAATATTTGAATGGCACATTAATAACAAAGGCGTACGTAATCTTAAGAATAAAATTAGATCTATTGTTACATTGCTCGTAGACAACTCAACTGCATTTTCTGAGTGGCGTCTGAACATATTGTGGCAAATATAACGACCACAGACAAGAGCAAATAACATTGCAATGACGACAATTCAGTAAAAAGAACATAAAATACTTCGGTGGTTTAAATAGATACAAAACCTATACATATCAATGCCTATATAATAAGCTATATCACCTTGGAGGTAGTCACAGATTAGGTGATATTAATTGCTACCACACAAGTTACAGAAAATAAGCTAGAGAAATTATCTAGTGTAATTATAGCTAAACAAAGCTCATGTGGCAACACCTGACCATGACGCAGGATAATAAAGAGTATAACTTTACTAACCTTATATATTAATAATACAAACACTAAAACTATGATTTAGAAAATGTATACATAAGAAATGTAATGTAGGTACCCTAAGAAGCTTGACAAAATCACTTACTTATAAGAGATTTAAGATTTTAAAAAAAAATGCGACGTACTCCATACGTCTAAAATAACTAGGTAAAATAACTATATAATATGATAATTTCAAATTCGTACAATAATAATCATACTAATTTTAGAAAAGCTAAAAAATGTAGATAAAATGCAATGTGCAATTTAATGGTATAGGTAAATTTAGAATATTCGTAACAACTTGAGTCAATATATATAATTTATATAGGGTCAGCAAAATCAACACCACGACGACACAAAAATAAGTAAGCAAACATATAGTTGTTAACTTAAAATATTTTGTTGGTACTTTTGCCACATTGGATAAGATAGTGACGATTGATTTCCTTTCAGTCTAAAAACAATGTAAATGATTTACATTATTCATAGGTTTATTTAAATATATTTATATATACACAATCAAAGTATGTAATGTCCAATATCTATCAAAATATAACATATTGCACTCTATATATACTTTCACTCAAAAATATCTGTATCGCTTAAGACTTAGATTGCTTAGGTGGGTAATTTAGTAGTATAAATGTCCAACTATCTCAAAATTCATAGGATATCACAATAGACACTTAGTTATACATTTAAAACATTGAATAGCAAGTATACAAGTTATATAAAACGTATTTTATAAGTAAACGGTATAGAGACTACGTAAAATAGTGAAAAACTACGTAAAATAGTCTACATAAAATAGATAAAAGTAAATTACGTTTAAGAATACTGAAATAGTTCATATTAACACTAACACGTTCTTTATGAGTTTTACTGAAAAATACGGGATTACTTAAGTAGATACAGCCAGAGAGATTCGTTTTAGTTTAGACCAGAGCAAAGCAACACGTCAACAAGGGTGTTCCGTTGATAAAGATCACCAAAATATTGTCTGATCTATCCGAGTTTATCCACGTAATAATCTAGATTTTTTTCAATAGAACCCAAATCTTACCAATATAGTTCATTGACTGTAAAACTGTTAATTTAGGTTTTTATGAAAAACTTTTTGGTATAAAGATTTACATAAAAGTATATATTAAAGAAATACGTCTCGGCGGTATCGGATACATTTTCAAACACAAAGGGGCTTTGTTTAAGATTTTGATCTCAGTATCCGAATAACAATACAAGCACAAAAAATATTGCCATTGTTGCTCATATCATATTATAAACTACGTCATATTCATTTCGTTTGGCCGACTGTAAATCAATTGGGATACATAACTTCGTTCGAATTACTCGGAGAAAGCATACAACAATAAATAAAAACAACCCAAGTTCGAGTTGTACTCGCATACCGAGCGTTACACTTATCAAACACTAAAAGTACGAAAAAAAACGTAATTTTAATTCCTACAGTTCGAATCGAGAAGTTCTGAGAAGAAGCGGAATTCCGACCCACAGATAACCGGTTCTTATTATTTGTTGTTATAAGTTAGATATTAGACTATTATCTACTCTCATACACTCACACACACACACACACACACACACACAAATTCTTATAAGATTTTGTTCCTTTTCTGCCGCGATAATTATCTTTCGCACACTTTACAGAAGTATCACACAATTCTATTAACATTCTTCGAGTAGGTAGCCGGCAGAGACATGCAATTGCTGCCTATATTATGCCACGTACATGAAATAAATCTATTCTGTACCATACTGAGTTACCAAAGAAAATGAGCGCGAAACGCGTGACTCGGAATTTAATAAGACGATTGCATCAAGTAAGTTTTAATTACATAAACAATGTGCGGTGCGGAGTGAATGCGAAAGCATATTACATGAGGACGCGAACCGTGTCACTTTGTTGTTTAGATATAAGTGTCTGTTAAAACTAACACTGAAAACTTTGTTCATTCCAACATATCAAATAACTGATATTTCCATTAGACAAAATCATTTCCAGTTTCTAAAAAACTTCAAATAAAGGAAGAAAATAAGATAAGTTACATATTTTTTTTATTGAATTGTGAAGGAACAAACACTAGGCCAGCCTTGTAAGGCTAGGCTACCTCTGCTTATAGCAGATGCGTCGTAACAAGTGATGAACTGCACTGCGCCCATCACCCCGAGACATATAAATGTAAAGTTTCATGTGCCTACAATGTCACTGGCACCCATAACCTTCAAACCGGAACACAGTAATACGAACATTACTGCTTGGCGGTAGAAATATGCATGGAAGCAGTACTTCCGGACGAACTCATTCACAAAGATTTCTACTGTTACATAATATGTCCATTAGAACAATTCAAGTGATGTCGTGGTTTTTATTTTATTTTGTCGGGGATAAGATGAAAACTACATAGACGTTTATGTAATGGAATATTGCAAGCATATTGTTTAGGTATCAGTCACTTATCAGTTATAGGAGATGCCATATTTTTATTCCATATATATAAAAAAAAACATACCGCATAAAGTTCCTTTGCTACACTATCCTTAACAAAATCTCCATACATTGAACGAATTTCAAACGTTGATTGCATTTCCGGTGGGCCATAACGATTGTTAAAGTCATACCATCCCTATATACTGCAAAGTCATTAGACATCTATGACGACGACAATTTGTCACACTATGATAGTTTTAGGGCCTGTTTCAGAATGTTCGAGTAAGTTCCGGTTATACTACCCAGAACATAAAATAACTGAATGATAAAAATGACAGGTAACATGCAGCGCGTTTCAAGCTTTAACCGATGGATAGGCTAAATCGATGACTGAAACGCAAAGATAAGTGTTTTATTTATTAAATATGTTCTAGGTAGTATAACCGGAACTTACTCGAACATTCTGAAACAGGCCCTTAATATAATAATATTGTCCGTTTGTAGTAATGCTATATTAAACTGATGAAACTCACCCTAATCTAACATCGAAAATAAATATTCAGTAAGTTTAATGAATACGCAACAATAGCAATACTTAACTATTAAAACATCGTTTAGATCAGCTACACACACAATTGTTTAAAATATCATAACTAAATCTTAAAATAATATTAAAGCTGAAAATACGGCACATAACTAGAAGTTTTTTTTTTAATAACTTATATGAAATTAGCGTCAATAATATTGATAGCAGTCAAGACGATCACAAACCCATATGAAGAATCACAGAAACTTTTATTTGGAATGATGCTCACCTAGTGTTTCTCTACGGACTTAGATCAGCATTATGCTGATTATTATAAAAAAATATCCTTTGATATGAAACGGATTCTATTGTAATTAAAATATTATAATTGGTTATGCTGATTCTTATAAAAATGCCTTCGAAGTCAAACGGATTCTATTGTAATTAAAATATTATAATTGGTTACGCTGATTGTAATAAAAAAAATACCTATGATTTGAAACGGATTCTAATGTGATTGAAACATTATTATTGGTTATGCTGATTGTAATAAAAAAATTCCTATTATTTGAAACGGATACTAAAGTAAATAAAATATTATAATTGGTTATGTATTACTAATATCATGTTCTGTTATTTACGTAGAAGATTGTTTCAGTTTAGTTTATAGCCTTTTGACTACATATGCAATGTATTAGCATAATGAAAGAAGACGTTACGATTGGCAAAGAACTATCAGTTATTTATGAAAACCAGCCCTTCGATTATGTAACTTTGTAGCATATCATCCAAAATCAAACATATTCTCGTTCTAACAGTTTATGTTGCAAAGAAACCTTGGTTCAAAACTAACTGTGTCGTGACATGACATGCATCTACCAATGTATTTATTAAGTATCAATCATAGAAAAAACAACATTATACTACCAGATAATGAGGTTAGTGGGTTACTACGCCCTTCAAAAAAATAACTTAATACCATAAATTGGTCGGATCACCAATCATCTCTATTATCTTCTCTTTAATGTATAATACTGAGACACATTAATACTAATGTATAATGTATTGATAGCTACAAATTTTGTTTTCCTTCCAGTGTCCGCTTCCTACAAAGATACATAATCCAAGCATAGATCAACATTACAACTTCTTAAGGTTGAACTGGCCGGTCACTTCTCCATACAAACGTAGGGTGATCACTCCCTTATTTGAAATTTTAAGTCCAGACTTAAGCATAATACCGATTGATATCGTCATTATCTAGGCTTGTATGATGCCAAAATTTTAAAAGCCTCGAAATCTTTATATGAAAATGTTTCGAGGCCCTTAATTGTCAATTTAATTACTTATTAAAATTTCGGCATCATTCGGCAAGCCTAGATAATGACGAGATCAATCGGTATTATGCTTTATTTTGGACCTAAATCCTCAAATAAGGGAGTGATCACCCTACTACGTTTGTATGGAAAACGGGTCGGCCAGTTCACTCTAAACAAAAAATAAAAAAAAAAGACAACCGAATTCAAACATCAAAAATGCATTATTACTTATTTGGGATAACTAAAATACTACCGGTCAGATCTATTAGGAAATAACTCAAATGTAAATGACCACATAACATGCACCAGCTTTCAAATGAAAAAGAAATCATCAAAATCGGTACCCCTGTAAGGAGTTATGAGGTAACATACACAAAAAAAGAGTCGAATAGAGAACGTTTAGCGTAGTCGTTTTCATGAAAAAAAAATTAACTCGAGTAGCGGTAGAAAATGAACACTTTAGCAAGCTCCATTTTTACTCAGCAAGTCGCGACTCAAGCAGAATCCGGGTCAGTATATAGGCATTATATGGAGCGAAGTCGCGATGAGTTAAAATATTTTGGCGGTTTAATGTTACATATATCACAGTACAATGACTTTGCTCTTTGGTGGAATGGCGTCAAGCATTGCTTTGGAATCTCGAGATCTAAGGTTTGATACTCTGATCGGACAGTTATCAATGTCAATAACTGTACTATACAATTAGATCATATACCATAAAAACAACGTTATTGTAATTAATGTATAGTTAAAAAAGTATCATGTAATTTTTATAAAATAAATATTTGTATTTGTATTTGATAGCAGTTCGGAGTCTGACATGATATAGTGGTAGATGACAATAGGCCTCCCCCTTTTACATCTCTCATGGAACTTACAAACGCATGTCGATACGTGGGTATTTAATCCAAACAGACGGTAGGCGAAACACTAATCACATTTGCACCCTAGCACGCGGGGTGCAAACATCGTCTCGAGCTCATTGATTAGATAAAATAAATATATAAAAAAATTGAGGGCCCTCCTAAAGTTAAATTTTACATCATTTTTGTTTCGCATTCTCTGGCTCTTTATTACTTGGAACAAAAACATATCTAACCAATCGAAGGTATTTCAGACACCTAGTGATATGTTTTATTTTCTATGACATGAAAATACATCTCAAATGAAAAATGATTTCATTGGTGAATGTAATTCTACTATATATAGCAAGCCCACTCATGTCCACCATCTTGATATATGTAACAATAAATAACCGCCGAAATTTTTAAGAATATGTCCCATGATACAAAACAATAAATGAATAATTTTAACAGTAAGTACTTAAATACGATTTTATTGTTTGTGAACAAACTGGTATTGTGTGAAGATTTAATAGTATTTGCTTCATAAATTGCATTGTATTCAGCCAGCTGATCTATTTTTATGGTATGTCAACACATAAATTTCAACTAGTGAATTGAAAGAACACAATTGAACGAAGTTTAAATAACTGAGACAATCTTATGAAGTAGGTAAGTAGTGCGATACAATTTGGTAGGAAGGTCGAGATATTGACCGACATAGCTATGTGGCATTAAAATATGTAGGTACTAACAGTCAAATATTTACACGTAATAATTTGCAACAACTCCAACTAGTTTTGGCTTACCTCGCCATGAGATTATTAGGATGCGATAAACATCTTGAAGTTTTCAAATAGCACAGCAGTTAGTACGACAGATCAATACCTCTTCAAAGCAACTCTTAAGTAATCTGTAAAGTTACATACTTCCAAATCCAAACGCACAAGATATTTGGAGACACTCAACCCCAATCTAAATAGTAACTCCCGTTTAATTCGAAGGAATTCCTAGTTCAAATTGAGTCAAGGACTCCCACCTTGCGCATTCAAGCTCTCCCGTGGCCCAACATCTCCAACGTACCGCTAAAAATTTAACAGACTTATAAGTCTAGTTCTATTTACACTCTGTACAATATACCACCTATGTATTACTTGATGTTCAATCGACGGTAGCTAGCGGATAGTTGGAGGGTAGAGATGCCAGTACTTCCTTAGACAGCTCCTTGTATGCTGATTCCATGGTGTTCCGGACCTTTACTATTAGTTCCGGAACGTCTTCCATTGTGAGCCCGGCTGTAGGAACTGGCTCCAGGCATTGGATGATGACGTGGCCTGTAAAAAACGATGAGGTATGTTTGCAACGATAATTACATGTTTACCATACTCAATAGGGTGGCTAAAATTGGCCTGACAGATATAGGACGGCCATTCACGGGTAGTATAGCCGGCCCGCTTTAATGAGTCCTCGCCTGTGTACCTCAAGGGGGGGGGGGGGGGGAGCGGAGGTACGAGATGCGGGAATTCTCAAGAATTTTGTAGGTCTGGTATAATGATACCATACATCATAGACTTAATTTTTGATATACAGTTATGTCATCTCAAGAAGTGAAGTTGTCTTCTGAGGAAAAATATTGGTTTATTAACGATATAAAATGTACTGATATTAAAAGAAAAGGACTGTGTTGCGTTGTTATAATAGGAGACTATTAACCGTAAAGTGTATAATTTGTTTTTCAAGGAAAGTTGTATATTGAGACTTTACTCTATTATTTTGTATAGTTCTAGGTTTTAAATAATTATAACGTGGCCTGATATAAAAAAAGTTAACATATGATATACACCTTTGGACTAGGTATATACAAGTATTACTTTTACTACTTAAATGTAATTTATCAATTACTTGAACCGTAATAATAATAACAAATATTTTTAAAATATTTTACGAAAACATCAAATTAATATTTTAATAAAACACTTAAAAAATATAAAAATATATCTAGTGACAATTCCGCCTAATTTTCCTGCTAAGCCGACGTGACGTCACAAACGCCACGAAGCCAAACCGGAAGAATTTTCGACGCATTGCGCTTCTACACGAAGCATCCTAAGGAGGTCTTGACTCTACGAGCGCACGATCGAGAAAATTCTCGATCGTGCGCTTCTTTGTGACGTCACGTCGGCTTAGCAGGAAAATTAGGCGGAATTGTCACTAGATATATTTTTATATTTTTTAAGTGTTTTATTAAAATATTAATTTGTTGTTTTCGTAAAATATTTGTTATTATTAAATATGGATTTCCGCAAAGTAACGCCTGAATCTATTTATTATCTGAACCGTAATATATTTGGACATACAATTAATAGCCAGTGCAATCAATTACTTTTTAGCGTACTTATATGATGAATATTTTAGAAAAAATCACTGGACCCAAATTCTGCTGATATAATTAGAGAGCTTATGTGTTGATGACCAGACGTCAACATTATTTGTGCGGCCTGTGTGTACCCGGAATATCAAAGTTTATCGAGTGATCCTGTCTTATAATATAATTGCGAAGCTGTATTAATTAAATAATCAACCTAATGCGGTTATCAATAAAAGCGATTACTGGTTGGCACCCACTGTTCCACCAGGCAGGCACTGTATCGATAGCTCTTCGACTCGATCCAGTATTGCATAGGACTCCAAAGTACAACTTACAAAGCACTAATTAAAGTCGCATCGTTTGGCATCTACTTGACTCCGGACAAGTTTACGTCGTGAAACAGATACGTGGCGATTCGTTATCCATACTGTATATTATATATAATATTATAAATGCTAAAGTAACTGTCTGTCTGTCTATCTATCTGTCTCGCTTTCACGCCAAAACTACTGGAGCGATTTGGATGTAATTTTGTATGGAAATAGTTTGAGATGCGGGGACGAATATAGGATAGTTTTTTATCCAACTGCGCAAAATGAGGTTAATGGTTTTGCGCAATAACCGACATACTCGCGGGCGGAGCGGTCGGAAAGCTAGTTACAAAATAAATTTAATGCTAAAATTTTGTTTCATGTCTCATACATAAAATACTCATAATTTTCTTGCCCACTCACCCGTCTCTCCCGTCCACTGCTGATCACTGCCTCCCCTATAATCCCCACGCTTGGCAGACGTCTTGGGGATCGCAGTGTCAGATGACAGTTCTTTAGAAGGCGCTGCTGCCCACCTTCTAGTGTTTTTCCCTGAGTCGCCTTTTACGACACCCACGGGATGATATGGGGCGGTGCAATTCTAACCCGGCACCCCACGGAGTCGGCACCCCACGGGGTTTGATGGGATTGCCTAATACACATTTTATTTTGTCACCTTAATAGTTCCTAGTTCCTTCTAATTTATTCAAAAGATTCATCAATTATTTTGCTCTTAAAAAATACCACGTTGAACATATAGTCCAGTCAAATTAGAACCAAAAAAAGGGTTAGGTAACAAAAATTCACACTGTGCTGGAAATTGGTAGGATTGTTAAAAATACTATTATAAATGAAATTTGAAAAGTCCTCATACATACGACCCCTGAAAAAAATTTACTCGGGGTCAAAGGTCACAAAATTAGTCCAGACAAATATTGCAACCTTGCATGTCTAAATTGACCGGACTAACAAATATGTCACATATCTTAAGAACTACTCTCTCGGTCCCAATTGGCGAATAGATTGAATAGATTCAGGCGTTACTTAGCGGAAATCTAAATAAAAAAATATTTGGTAATAACAAATATTTTAAAAGTATTTTAAGAAAACATCAAATGAATACTTTAACTAAACACTTATTTTTTTTAATAAAAATATATATCTAGTGACAATTACGCCTAATTTTCCTGTTAAGCCGAATGACGACGTATGAAGACGTGACTTCACAGACGCGACGCAGCCAAACCGGAAGAGTATTCGACGCGTTTCGCTTCCAAACGAAGCATCCTCGGGAGGTCTTGGCTCTACGAGCACACGATCGAGATTTATTTATTTGTTCCCCAACATAATGTGAACCGTTTCAAAGTACAAGTTAAGTACAATATAGAATCATGTTAAGTGCCATTACAATTATAGAGGAAGACTTGCAAAAATGAGCGAAATACAATTTTGATTCTGACTTTACATGTTGAAATTAATAATAACAACGGAATTATTAATTCGAATTCCTATATATCTATTCATATCCGTCCAGTCAAGTTTCGACTACAATGTTCATTTCATTTACAGATGGCTCTAGCAGTCGCAACCGCTCCCAGCGGTTAGCATCACGATGAAATTCAATCGTAAGGCCTTTGCCAACTGCTTGAGCAGTACATGTACGTTGATCAACGAACTGCCCGTCTACGGTCCCTATTAGGCTTATATTTGTGTCACATACAGAGATGAGACATGAAACAAAATTTTAGCATTAAATTTATTTTGTAACTAGCTTTCCGACCGCTCCGCCCGCGAGTATGTCGGTTATTGCGCAAAACCATTAACCTCATTTTGCGCAGTTGGATAAAAAACTATCCTATATTCGTCCCCGCATCTCAAACTATTTCCATACAAAATTACATCCAAATCGCTCCAGTAGTTTTGGCGTGAAAGCGAGACAGATAGATAGACAGACAGACAGTTACTTTAGCATTTATAATATTATATATAATATATAGTATGGATAACGAATCGCCACGTATCTGTTTCACGACGTAAACTTGTCCGGAGTCAAGTAGATGCCAAACGATGCGACTTTAATTAGTGCTTTGTAAGTTGTACTTTGGAGTCCTATGCAATACTGGCTCGAGTAGAGGTGATATCGAAACAGTGCCTGCCTGGAGGAACAGTGTGAGCCAACCGGTAATCGCTTTTATTGATAACAGCATTAGGTTGATTATTTAATTAATACAGCTTCGCAATTATATTATAAGACAGGATCACTCGATAAACTTTGATATTCCGGGTACACAAAGGGCGCACAAATAAGGTTGACGTTGTGTCATCAACACATAAGCTCATTAAAGACGGGATTATCGTATCTTTGACCTTAGGGTCCAAATAATAATAACATCACAAATGATTTGTGCCTGATCTGCCTGCCACCAGTGCAAAAATCTAGGTTTTTGATAAATAGGCAACTACAGTTGCCTATTTATCAAAATATATTTCAAACCGTTGGCATCACCTGCAACCGGATTCGGGCTTTTATAAATGAAATTCAATTGTTATTATTATGTATGATGCGCGTGGATTAAAATATTAAGGTCACCGAACTGTACACCTGTTATTTTTACAATAAATTTTAAACGCTATAAACATTTAGAAAACTATGATAATATATGTCACCGGATAATTGTACGATACGTTAGTTTATTAAAAATCTAGTGAGATTATAAACTGTCGATAGATTGTGAACGAACATTAAAATTTACAATCTAACGCTTACATTTTCGTAAGATTATAAACTGACCATGTCTAGCTGGCAGTTTATAATCTAACGATCTATAATCGCCCGCGAAATTGTGAACCGTCCTCTGATTGTTTGCCGTTATAGGTGCCATGAGTTCATTTCATACAGTTAAGAAAAAAAAAAATAGTCAGAAAAAAAAGAAACATTTCGAGTTTGTACATTAAAAAAACTAAGGGATTTAAAATAATGACCACTATAAAATGCTTCGATACCCTTAGTTCTTTTACCAACAATTTTAATCGGACACCAAATGTAGTAAATGATCACTATATTTTTGCGAGGGGTTAAATATCATTTAGTCTAGGGTAAAGTCATATTTAGGTGCGATGACGAGCAAAGCGAGGAGGAGCGTTAGGTTACTTGTGACTACAACAACGCGCGAGCCGAGCGTGCCGCGGCAGCGGCCGGCGATGCGCCACAAGAATTTAATTTTGGTGATCATATACCACTTTTAGTGATCATTTACTACTTTTGGGTGACAATGATTTATTTTGAGTAATTTTGCTTAAATGGGATAGCGATATGTTAAAAGTTTGGTTATAAGATTACATTAAAAGGCGGGTTTAATTTTGGTGATCATTTACTATTTTTGTCTGTTATATGTTACTCTACCATATCTGGTGGTAAGTTAAACATAAGCCAAAAAATAATACATTATTTACTGTTCCTACGTATTTCATGGCCACTGTAATACTTTCGTAGATCTATGGTAAATTGTTTGTTGATCCACATAATTACAATTTGACGGCTGGACATGGTCAGTTTATAATCTTACGAAAATTTAAACGATAGATTGTAAATTTTAGTTTCTATTCACAATCTATGGACAGTTTATAATATTACTAGATTTATTATAAACTAACGGTTAGTACAATAAAACGGTGACATATATATATATATATATACCACAGACTAGTCAGGTACTTCATAAGTAAATTTTTCGTAATACAACTTTTACTGTCAAAATCAATTGCGTACTGTACTTACAATCAGATTATTTTTATCGAATGATATATGCCTAAGGCACAGACTAAAAAGGACCAGAAGATTCACTCCGCAAAGCGACTCAGTACGAATCAATAAAGTGCACTTCAGCTACTAAAGCACGGATTAACTAATATTTCTATTTACCTACAAGGCGTCTCTTTCTAACGCATAGCTCTGATCTCTTCTGACGCGGCACGTACCGTAGAATAATCCCGTTCGGACGGATACGCCGATGTACCTATATCTTTGTACCCAAAGTGCGGAGTGAGCCAGGCCTGCCTAAGGCCTTGTCCGTGGCCTAGTATGCACTACGTCTCGTCTCATCTCTTTACTTGATCTGATCTGAATCAGATCAAATAAAGCAAACAAAGAAGCAGTGATGGCTCATGGGCATTGGCTATGGTCTTCGGCGTAGCAGGTCCATGGTTCGAATACCGCCGCGGGCTTGAGCTTCACCGTATGGTGGAAGGCATTTTGCGAATGTCCGCCTGGCTAGCGACCTCGTTCAAGTAGAAAATCCGTCGCCAAGCACTTAACGGTGTGTTCCGGCAGCTGTCCTTGGGAGCCAGGAATTCTAGGTTAAACCTGTTAATACCTTTTGTAGTCAAAGGCTTACCTAGCCAAAAAAAAAATACATACTACATGTAGGTACCATGACTACTAGATATTTTCGCGTCGCGTCTCATCACGTCACTTTGCCGCGTTTTTCACTCACGTAAGGCAATGGGTAACATATATTTACGTAATTTGTTTCTGACAGTGTTAACTTTATTGTATAAAAAACTGGGCTGCAGCGTAATCCATTTATACTGCATAACCCTTCAAACGGAAGCCTCACAAGCCCGGGGTTTATGGGCAATATACGCGTATAAAGGATTTCTAATTGTCTGTTACATGGCCAGGCTGCGGGAATTAAACCCATGCAGGTCAAAATAATATTGATGAATATTACTCAGTTTTGTAATTAACCTAATTTAATCGATGAATTAATTACTAATCATCCAATGTTCGGTACAAGCCAATAGATTCGCCCCCATTACACAGGAGCAAAACTTATCTTGCCAAAAGTAAGTATTTAAATATCTTTTATATTCTTTTTGAAGCGTGTGAATTAAATTTGAACAATAAATATATCTTTATCTATAAAAGGCTTGCATATCAGCCAAAATAAAAAAAACCTTTCTACACATTCGCGGATATAAAGGTGTTATGAAAGCTACTTGTTTTATAATACTACAATTAAGTGTCATGGTCACAGTTGAAGTATTGTAAGGTGACATATAACATACATTTCGATACATATAACAGCTGTATTAATTTTGGAACAATTTTATTTCATCATCCCCGGAAAGCTTAATAACGCGATTTACTTAATGATAATAACACATTTCTAATTCGTGTTTACTGTATCAGCCGAATCGTCCACTGCTGAACACAGCCTCCCTTATTAAGGGGGTATTTGCCATAATCCCCACGCTTGGCAGGCGATGAGGGATCGCAGAGTAAGATGGCAGTTCTTTAGAAGGCGCTGCTGCCCTCCTTCCAGTATTTTTTCCCTAAGTCGCCTCTTACGACACCCACGGGATGATATCGGGAGGTGCAATTCTAACCCGGCACCTCACGGGGCAATAATAATAATTCGTGTTTAGGGGGCAGAAAATCAAAATAAGTCCGGTATGTTAATTCTGATAAACAATCAATATAGCTATAGCTATATATGCACAATGGCGTACATATATAAAGCGTAAGTTATAAGGGTGATGAATCCAGATAGAAAACTTACCTGGGTTAAAAATATATTTTTTAGAATTGATGAAGTAATAGGGCGAGTAGACAACCGGGATGATAGGCACCTGCGCGGCAACGGCGATGTTAAACGCACCCTTCTTGAACGGAAGCAGCTTCGTAAAGTCTTTGTTTCTGGTTCCTTCCGGAAACAGCCAGATTTTCGTCTGAAATTAATGATTACAAATCGTTATCTCACTTAATATTTTTATCAGATCACGCACTACTTATGGAACGGATTTTGATGTCATTTAACACAAAGATAGCCAAGTGTCCGAAAAGTGGCAAAGGATTCCTTTCCGATATATTATCCACGCATTGAGAAATATGAGGTTATTTTATTATCTTTTTACATAAAACATGCAAATAATGACCTAAATATTAGTAAAAGAATTATCCCGATATCTTCATTTGTTTTTATTTTTTTATTAAGTACTGGTAGTTAAGCCTTTGACACAATCTCACATGATAGTAGGTGATGATGTGGTCGAAGGTGTTAACAGGCTTAACCTAGAATGACTGGCTCTCAAGGACAGCTGCCGGAACACACCGTTAGGTGCTTGTTGACAAATTATCTACTTGAGGGTGGTTGCTAGCCAGGCGGACATTCGCAAAATGCCCTTCCACCATCCGGTGAAGCTCAAGCACGCGGCGGGATTCGACCATTGGACCTGCTGCGCGGGGGCATGTATATTTAAAATATAATTCTTTATCGATGCACGTGCATGCATAGATTATTATTTATTTATTATTATATAAGTATTAAGGACGCCCCTCGCCGATGCAAATGTGGCGTCAAATAGCCGCATGCCGCATCGAAGTTACTATTAAACTAATTGTGGTGCCGTATTTAAAAAAGAAACTCATATTGATTAATATTAAAATATTGCAAAATGACTCTGATTGGCTGATTGTTTTAAGACATCGCGATTATTTTCTCAATTGCTATATTACTATTACCTATTTTAATATAATCAGTTACATCTCACTTCTTACATACATCTACGAGATATGTGTATTTGCAAAGAAAATTTCCTATCTATAACAAAAACATTGTGATGTTATAAAAAGATCTTGTCCGAATATATATCCTCATAAGTTATATATATGTGCCACATTAACGACTAGTGCTTACCACGCAAAATGCTAATTATATCGCAATTCGAGTTTATAATACTTTAAATGACAAAATCAAAGGAGATAGCTTAAATCTATTTAAAAAAAATTGCTCAATTTATTATTAGAAAAATATTATTACTAGATGACTTTATAAACGATAAAAAATTAAAATTATAATATATTATTGTGTGAGAATGATTAACTAACATGACAATAATTAACTGTGTACTATAAGTGAAAAAAATTGGTATAATATAATAATATAAATCAAAATCTAGTAATAACATTGAAGTGTAATAATTATTGACATGTACATTTATTTAATATTATTTTATAAATGAGTTCATAATTGTTACATTAAGCTTGTTAAAAATATTTGCACGCCAATTAGGCAGAGTTTTGTTTGGACTGTATTTTTATGTTATTTTAACTATGCAATTATGTACCCAAGACTTAAGCAAATAAATATTCATTCATTCATACATAAATGAAAATAGTAGATTATGATACAAGTGAGCTAAGTTGCTCAGTATACACGAGGCTGTGTGTCGCAGCCCGAGCCGTAGGCGAAGGCCTAAATCAGCCGAGTGTATAATGAGCAAGTTGCTCACGAGTTTCATACGCACTTTTTCAACACCCTTCCGAGGAAAAAACAATACATTGCACAAATGCTATACAAACAACATACGAAAATAATGAAAAATAGCGCGAAATTATTTTTTTTGCGCCCGGCAAATGTATGATGGTTGATTACATATAAACCTCTTTGATGTTACAAATCTGTATTACCCGGTTAAATTGAAAATGCTCTGTTTACTCGCATATAATTTGCAGTTAGGTACTAAGTTAACTTTGTAGGGATAATTCTATTACGCACTAGTGTATAATATTATTATGCACGAGGGTGTTATAGTTCGGTTTATGGCCTTAAGAACGATATAATAAAGCTCACTTTACGAGCAAGGTTGTTGAAATATTATGTGTAATGGTGTAAATCCAAGTCCTATGTGACGTATAAGTATCTTCTTATATTATTTTACAGCCCGCAAACAAATCATTTGTAACACATCTAGATGACCCACCCGAGACTTCATCCGCATTAAATTTAGTAATATATTACGAGTATTTGTCCACCCCCGGGAATTGCGTGAGCGCGGTAGGCCATTATCATTGTAACTGGACCAAGGTAGCTCCAAATACCTAATAACAACATTCATAACGATGATGCATGTTCTTTTTTATGTCGCGATCCAAAGATTATATTTATTATAATTCTCGAGCCTTTATCTATTTCCACGAATTTATTTTGAAGCAGTGATGGCTTAGTGGCATTGGCTATGGACTGCAGTGCAGCAGGTCCATGGTTCGAATCCCGCCGCGGGCTTGAGCTTCACACATGGTGGAAGCGCATTTAGCGAATGCCTGCTTGGCCAGCGACCACACTCAAGTAGAAAATCTGTCGCCAAGCACCTAACGGTGTGTTCCGGCAGCTATCCTTTAGAACCAGTGATTCTAGGTTAAGTCTGTTAACACCTTCGATCACATCATCACTTACTATCAGGTGAGATTGTAGTCAAATTCAGGAAAAAAAACAATAAAAAAACTTCTAGCATTTTCAACTACTCAGAAAACATATCTCAAAGTGACCTGTAAAATTCTTACGGTAACCTCGAGCACTTTAAACTAATGTAGTATCTACTGGATTGTTTTCCCAATAGGTAGGTAAGACATCCATAGACTTAACAAATACACCAACAATAAAGTTGCATTATTGAAAAAATAAATAGAACACGTTGGTAATCACTCTCGTTTCTTAACAGTAATCGGCTGTTTGTATAATTAGTATTGCTGTCCAAACGAGTTGGGTTACCTAACGGCTACTTCCACATATCAGTTGATGAGTAAACTGGGCCTCAATACAAACAATAGAATATACTTACTAACTATATTATTTATACTTTTAATTTTTAAGATGCGTTATGAATACATGAACTTTTGTAGTCCTGTAGCGTTCTAAATTAGCTTCTCTATGTTTTGACATTCGAACCTGATACCTTATCAAACTATATCTTATTCTAATTTCTGCGATTGCAACTTTTTTTTTATGTTATTGTGATGGTACAAGCTCGAGGCCCACCTGATGTTAAGCAGACTAACCTCTGCCTATAACAGATGCGTTTCGTCAGAAGTCACGAATTGCACAGCGCCCGTCACCTTGAGACATAGTTATTAAGTCCCATGTGCCTGTAATTTCACTGGCTCTCAAGGACTGCTGCCGGAACACACCGTTAGATGCTTGGCGACAGATTTTCTACTTGAGGGTGGTCGCTAGCCAGGTGGGCATTCGCAAAATGCCCTTCCACCATGCGGTGAAGCTCAAGCCCGCGGCGGGATTCGAACCATGGACCTGCTGCGCGGCAGTCCATAGCCAATGCCACTGAGCTATCACTGCTTCAAACTTAGGCCCATTATCGCGTTTCTTACTTCTAATTTTGTAATTAGAAGTACGTACAAATAGAATAATTCTATTTGTGTTTGTACCGTCATTGATCCGATTGAATGCCTATTAATACAGATGCAAAAAAGTTGAATGATGACGGTTATGTTGGTTCAGCTGTTTGGATTCCTATGTTTAAGATAATTTTGAATCACAGATGTTCACCTTATTCATCTATGTACTCAGTTGAAACTGTTGTTTTTTTAGAAGCGAAGCGCTCGTAGCTTAGTTTGCTAAGCCGTTCTTAACCGATCAGCAAAGTTAAGCAACGTCCGCCGCGGTCATGAGTTGGATGGGTGACCGCTAGTTACACTACTACTGAGCGCTTCCGTGCTGCGGGGGGCACGTTAAGCTATCGGTCCGGTTGTTGTCTTAGGATGGCAGTCGTTATAGCATGGTGGTACGGCATGTTGCGATTGCCCGCCTGGCTAGCTAACACCCTCAAGTAGAAAATCTGTCGTCCAGCACCTAACGGTGTGTTCCGGCAGCTGTCCTTGAGAGCCAGTAATTCTAGGTTAGCTTGAACAACATCTTGGACCACATCATCACTTACCATCAGGTGAGATTGTGGTCAAAGACAAACCTATCAGGCATAAAAAAAGAAGTGGATAAATCTGTAGACTCATATAGTTACAAATAAGTCTATTTGTTTTGGATTTATTAAGCTGTTTACAAGATATATCAACATTTCCATTCCGCACTATTATATTACCAGAACGGCCGCCGTTAAACAAAGATTTTGAACGCAACATCCCTAACCTTCGCAGGTGTCTTGGGTTCGCAGTTAATGGTGATAATTCCTCATAAGGAGCTGGATATGCTTTGGACTAATTTAGAATTTAGAGAAATATTGTGACTGTACTTCTGGCTTGGGTTCCTGGACGTTACGGTATTGAGGCTAAGCAAGCCATTGTAACTAGCTTTAGACGGGTTATGTACCTACTTGAAATACTTTGCTAAGGAATTGCGTATTTTAGCAAAGAAGATTTGATGTATAACTGGCAAGCCCTTTGAGACATATCAAAATAACGGTTGATTGGGAGGAGATACCAAGTGAGCAAACAACCATTAGGCATGGATGAGATTTTGAAAGCGTTAAAGGGTATGAAATTAGGTAAGGCTGCGGGATATCATGGAGTGAGCTGGGCGAGGCATGTAGTTAGTCTGTTGCACCACCTTTTTAATTTGTATTAGAGCAGCGGCCAAGTACCAGGTGACTGGTGCAAGGCTGTGATTGTACTGCTATATAAAGGAAAAGCGTCGTCGGTACACTATATGCGAAAGTATTATGTGTTGATGTACAAGCATGGTTTAGAAAGAGAATGGGATGTACGGATCAGTTCCTTTCATTTTTGATGATGGTTGCTTATCTATTTTTCTCTGTTAATTTATGATATTAATGCTTAGTCGCGGAAAGAGAAATATTGAGCAGCACATATTTAAATAAAAAAACTGGCCAAGTGCGAGTCGGTCTTCGCAATGGTTCCGTATTGCCACAACTATTAATCAACATTCAAATTTGACTGTGGCGAATATCATCAAAAATTTAAATACCTACCTACTGCCAAAGGTACATAGAAACAAGTTATTACGTTTTTTTAAATATAAGTTTAAAATACTTACTATTTTTTTTAAATCTTTTTTACTAGTCAGCAACCGAGTGTACTAATTTTTTTATTCTTATAAAACCCTACGGCTTTCTTCAAAGATATTGTATTTAATTATTATTTAGCCACATGGCCGGGACTCGCGTTATACTTACCGGTTATCTAGTTTTTTAGCTCATATTGTATTTAACCGCGAATTATATAGTATTAGGTTGTAATTTGGACTATTTAATACGACGACGACGAGATTCATCTCGTCCTTAAAAAGTACCAAGAGAAAAATCACGCAAATACTCGCAAGATAAGTGTCAAAAATCGATTGAAAGAATTAAACTATATTCGCGTTTGTCGACTAGTTCCCACAAGCACAAAATAGAAGGTGACACGCGCGAGTTCTTTACCCCGCCATGTTAGCACTCATGGACATAACGAGATATGTCTATTTTACACAAGACAAAGAGTAGACAAAATTTACTCGCGGCGGTCATGCTAGCCGGTATTACTATAAAAGAGAAGTATCATTAGGATTGGATCCAGCAAAAAGGTAATAAAAATTAAAAATACGCGTAGACATAAGAAACTTTCTAGTTTTCTTGGCATTCGGTTAAATATAATTAGATGCCTCCTACAAGAGGTAACTATAATATAATCGTAAGTCAGGAGCCTTGAGGATTGCAAAATAGGTGTTGACAGCTCTATTTATACTTTTCTCTTAGTAGGGTTTTAAGACGTAAATAGCTTCACTTGAACAGTTTGTAGCAGCAAGCCAAATTTTTTTTACATTCTCTTAGTCTAGGTTATTTCCAAGATTTTTCTTTTCATTGTTTCTCAACATAATAAAATGCCATAATTGACTCTAAACTAAGTTTAAATTTACGTTTTACTTTATTATTTACGTCTCTATTTTATGATAATAATTACAATAAAATAGCGAATACTTGTCAAGATGGTCTGGATGTTTAAAATGTACGATACTAGTTAATTTAGTGTGAATAACCATTATTTCTATTTGGCCTATCATTATTTTCCAAAGATTCGCGTTTCTTTTTTTTATGTTATTGTGACGGAACAAGCTCGAGGCCCTCTTGATGTTAAGCGGACTAACCTCTGTCTATAACAGATGTATTTCAACACAAGTCACGAATTGCACTGCGCCCGTTACTTTGAGACATAGTAGTTAAGTCTCATGTGCCTGTAAATTCACTGGCTCTCAAGGACAGCTGCCGGAACACACCGTTAGGTAATAGATAGTAAACTTGAACGATACAATTGTATAGTGATGTAATTTCAGCACTTGCCTGGGGCCCTACGGACGACATAAAAACGATCTTACATAGATCTCAGCAAAAAAGAGCGTAAAGAGAAGTTATATGCGATATAGCACATGCTATATAGCATATGCTATGCACAACAGACTTGTCATTAAATAGGTATGTGTTTTAATACTTGCCTTGTTCTTGATCATAACCTCCGAAGTGATTTTCAATTGTCTGTAGGCGTCTTTAGAATTATTTCTGTCGATAAAGACCACGCCAGATAAGTACGCAGCCAGGCCAAACGGCCATATGTAAAATAATTCTTTTCTGGCGATTGCAGCTATTTTGTCCGCCACATGCCAGATGTTGAACATACCTGAAAAATATTTAAGATAATTTTCTGCGATAGGATAGGAATACTCTTAAAAACGTCGACATCCTTAACATTGCCACGTTTATGTAGATAAAAGAAATAAAAAGAAAAACATAATCTCAACGAAATCAAACGAAACGAACCGCTGGTAAGCGGGGTTCGAACCCGCGACCGATTCGTACCGTAAAGGGACATGCTTTCAAATCTAAGATATCAGGGTGAGAATGAGTACTTTGAATTCGTCCTTTAACATTATAACTCTCAACCTAATCTGTATGCAAAATTTATGTAAACCCTAAATATGGTTCAAGATCAAAATTTTACACTAATTAAATGATCTAAACACTAGAACCTATTTCGCACTACGCTAGTTACAATTAGCAGTTAACGCGGCTATCCAAAACCATAGCTAGTCCAGTAATTTAGCAATAGATTTTTTTGTATTTTTTCGGGTGAGTATAGCACTCTCTGCCACGCTTTACTGCATCACGGTGCATCTGCTCATCAAATGCTAATCGTTTGATTCAATTTGACTTTATTATTTCTTGATGATATATAATTTACTTGGAACCAACAACATAGAAACTTGATGCAGTTTATAAAGTTTCTACAATTGAATGCTTTATATTAGTTTGTTACAGTTAGTACAGTGACATTATTTTAAATTATGTATGACCACGTTTAACTCACTAATCATTGATATTTAAGTACTACCTATTAGAGATGATCTTCAAAACACAAAAAGACGCGCGGGACGAGTGCGCAGTGGATTGACAGACTGCAGCGCTAAATGTCGTCTAACCAAACTATTAAAACATGCAGCGCTTGATTGCTTTTTAGTGTATAATTGCAGATGCGTATATAAATGAAGACATACGTTCTTTTTTTATTGTGTAATTGCGATATTCACCATCATCATCTGTACCGGCTTTCTAAAGAATTCCCATCTTACATTGCGATCCCCAAGACGCTTGCCAAGCGTAGGGATTATGGCGAACTCCCCTGTAATGGGGGAGGTTTCTTTCAAGGGTGGATATTATAGCTGTTGATGATGACAACGATTCACTTGAAGGACAAATCATTTTACACACTTGCTAGTCTACCGAATTGTTATTTACGTCGAGGTTTACACTTTGATTCAAATTCTCGTTTTATTAGCGCCGTTCCTTAGGCACACACACTTCATATATGTCGAAGCTACACTAAAGTAAGGTGACAGGATATCAGTATACTGTTCAGTGGGATATAGTGAAATTCGGATCGCGAAATATAGTACGTAGTACATATAAATCGACGACACGAGTCAACTTGTTGTTTTATGGCGTGGACGATGCATATGAACGAAAACTTGCAAAGCACGAGCCATTGCAGACAGTTTGTACCTATCAACATGTTTATTGAATATCCTACTGCCTGAAGGCCGCCTTTTATATACCGCGTTCGTAACTTGTCCGAAGCGAAAATATAATTCAACTACACTACTTCACTTGTATTGTTAAAAGATTTATATCGTGAAGCATAATATAATCCTCTGCGTCCGAGAGATTTTAAATCATTTCTCTGAGCTCTCAATTGGCAATTAACCTCAATATACGCCGAAATTACATCAAATTACTATAATCTATATACGTTATGGCATGCAACAGAGGTCACTGAATACTTTAACAAAAAAAATATAATAGACTAGCGGTCCACCCCGGCTTCGCACGGGTATTTAACAAACATTTAAAAAATAATATTTTTTTTAGATATTCCTATGTTCATCAGGGATAATGTAGGATTCTAATGGTGAAAGAACTTTTCAAATGGACCCTGTAGTTTTTAAGTTTATTTGTTACAGACAAAAAAACATTTCTTTCCCTCTTTATAATATTAGTGTAGATTATTTAAATAAAAAACTTTAAAATCATAAGCAACTTTTGTAGTCTTCACAAAAAAAAACCAGAAATATTCAGTTTTTTTGTATAAAAAACACAATATTTTGATAGTTACTAAAATTTACACATTCTCATTGAAATTCAACTTTGAATAATCAGCTTTGGAAATAGAGCAAATGATTCCGTGAAATAAGTCACTAAAAACTACTTATTTATTTTTGGAACGTCATGGTAACTGGTGGGAAAACCAGCATAGTAATTGCAGGAAATATTTCATGATCAAATGTTCTACATATATGGACTTTCCTCAGATTGTAGACGAATATTTTTTCCTCTGATTAATCATACAGGACCACCATAATAACATGGCCAGTAGTAGGTATTTGGAAAATGTGGGCCTGTTGGCTGACTGATTTGAGAAGTTATTTTCAGATTTATATGCCATTGGATATTTTCTGATCTGCTTTCAATTGAGTTGCACAATGTAATTATTTTGGGCTTTTTCTCATCTACAACTACTTAGTTTTTTAAGGAACATAGGCAACAACAGCTATATCATTATGGAAAGCAAACATAAAACCTCTATTATTTCAATCAGATTTTGTTATTAACAAATTGCATAATTGGGTAGCTGGTTCCTATGCAGTTTTGAAACGTGCAAGTGGGATATATATTGAATTATTATTTCAACATGTCCAGTGTAAGTCAGGTTCCCACAAAGCAAGTACCTTGGTAAGTAAACCAATTGAAAAACATATTATGGTTGAGACAGTGAAATGGGCTGAAATTGGCCTCTTTTACAGTGACCATCACTATCTTGTTCTATCTGAAATTCAGAGGTATGTTCACTACAATTGAATTCAAGAACATTTCTAATAAAAATGCAATTTGCCTTTCTTCATATTTATCAACCAACTTAAATAACAAGTCATATTCATTGTATATATAGTCATATTCACATATTCTATGAGTGTTGCATGCATGTTGCATAGGCATTTTGATTTGTGTGCCAGCTGACACAGCACTACCATCTCCTAACTATTCTCCACTCCCTTCAATGAGACACCAGTTACATGAAGCTGCGGAAGTTTAAACAATAATTTTAGAAGATACATACAAGGTGTAGGGTGTTGTACACCAACCAGATGCTTGATAGGTTACATAGATTTATCTTAAAAATTTATATGAGTAGCGTGAAAATAAAGTAAGTCAGTTTTCTTCAATAAACATATTGTAAATGGCTACTTATAATTTCACTAGAATAAAAATAACAACTGCATTAACCTTACCTAGTATATCAATTGATGATTGGTGGTTGGACACAACAACTGCGCCTCTGTCTTCTGCAAGAACTCTCCCATTTTTTAAGTGCCATTTTATTTCAATCACTTTTGTCACATGCTTCAGTATTTGAGCAGCAAAACTAAAAAATATATTCAAATTACTTTGTATCCTTAGGATTATTTAGTGTGTAATTAGAGTAGTGTTTTTAAAAAATAGTGATTGTTATAAAATATTACATTAGCAACAATTTTTTAAAACCACTGTAGAGTATTGAAACAAATACAAAAATGTTATCGCTTATTGGCTGATTTTAATTCACACAGAATTAAAAAGGTTTGTTTGCTTCAATTAATTACCAATTTATGAGATTAATTAATTTCAGCCCCAAGCTTAATTTTCTCACAAATATTTTTAATTAGATTAACATTTAACAAGTTATAATTAAGATTGTTTTTTTTTTCCATCCTAAGACAACAACCGGGACCGACGGCTTAACATGCCCTCCAAAGCACAGAAGTGCTCAGTAGTAATGCCACTAGCGGTCACCCATCCAACTCATGACTGCGGGCGCTTGCTTAAATTTGCTGATCGGATAAGAACAGCAACGTAAACTTTGCTACGAGCGCTTCAAAAAAAAAAAAACAATAAAATTTGTAGCAACATCAAAATTGGCTAATTTATGATATTTTTGTTCATGGAAGATTTTACATAAAATGTTATCTAAAGCTTTTGACAACACTTAGCTAATACTGCAAATGTTATATTTGCATGAAAATTCAAGTTGTTTAAAGAGATATTTTAAATGGTTTTGTATTTGGTTTTCATATTATTAAAACTTACTCTCATATTCATATATAATTATTGTACTGAGAGCTCATCGTATTTTCCAAAACTTATCAGAGCACTTGGTCGATGCGACGCATGATCAAAATGCTGGCACCTATTTGGCTCAAAGAATAAGCATTGCAATTCAACAGGGCAATGCTGCCAGCAAGCTGGGCACGCTGCCAACTGTTAGTGGGCTAGAGCATTTGGACTGCCTATGAGTCCAAATGCTTTTATTGTAGTAGCTGTAGTGTTGTATATAGTTCGTAGTATTTTGTTAATAAAGGCATACCGCTGGTAAAAAAAATATATTGTTCAACACAGTCATTCATTATATATTATTAGAGTTTAATTACATTTAACATAGGCTAAATAATTAAAGCCTCCATAGCTTATTATGTTGAAAATTCTCATAAACTGACTGAACTGGGGTCTCGAGGGTGGCTATCATACAGTGGGCATTTCCAAAATGCCCTACATATAGGAAAGCAATCAAGCTCAAGTCCACATTGGGATTTCAAACTATTAACCCTCTGTGCATACAGCAGTCCATTGTTTGCACTGGGCTATTACTGCTTCAAGAAGTTGTTTCAAAGCTATGAATAGGATACAAAAAATTTAATAGCTAATTTTGTCCACAATAACATAAGAAAATTTTAAGTCCAATAAGATAATTTTAAACACGTTTCGTAGATGTCTATTAATTAAGCTAGTGAGAATTTAAAAATATTTTCAGACTTTGCCTACCTATTCATCAAAAATTGTTTGTGTGCATTAAAAAATCTACCTTTATAAAAACTATTTTATAGAATCATACACATTTATTAATACCCATCACATCACTTAATATTAAAATAGAAATATGCGGGATACTACAAGAACCAATATACTTACAGGGAATTCTTCACGCTTTTGGGGTTGAATATTAAGAAGGGCATTAATATCACAGCGGTTAGAGAACTCCAAATGTAAAACACTAGGAATTTCAATTTAAATTTTATAAAATTCGGCGTTTCAGAAAATAATTGTTTCAGGAGGTAAGTCACCACAGTTATTATGATTAAATAGACAACTTTGTCAATCATTTTGAATTTAGCACTATTTCGTATTTTTGTTAGCTTTACAGCTACATTTATTACACTTTACTGTGACCAAAGCAATTTATTATTGTTATTCTGGATCCCCGGACAAAAACTGCACAAACTAATACACTGGCCGCAGGGGTGCGTTCCGAACCTTGGTTAGAGCGCACTCGGAGTGCAACTTTTCACTCTAACGTCGTTCACAACCTTCGAGTAGAGCGTTCGGTTGTCACAACTGGACCGTTCCAAACCTTTGAAGGTTGCAACTTTTTAACCATAAAACGCGTGACATGAAATGACTTTGACATTTATATCGTATTCTATCTGATGCGCTCACCCATATTATCTCAAAAAATATAAATACTAATATAGTTTCTCAAAATATAAAACTTAAATAAAAATGGAAAACGAATTTGTGATAGTGTTAAATAGCAATTATTATTACGATAATGATGTAAGTCTGTCAATGTCACAATTTGTTTGAGGTTATAAAACAACCGGTCGTTTCATACCTCAGGGTAAGTTGCAAAACAACCAAACAACGAAACAACTACACTCTGAGCCTCTGAACGCACTCCAGCTATTGTTCAAAGATTACAGACGGTTTTGTTTGGTTAGGTTTAAACCACAGACGAGTGACCACGGCCAGAGATAAGCTGGAGCCACAGATACACATATGCTACTAAAAAAGCATGCGCAAGCTTGCAACGCACATGATAGTTTACTGTAACTATACACTTGCTTGAGATTAATATTTATTATTAATTTTGTTGATATGTATTATTTTTTAGCGTAATGCTTTCAAGCATGCTTCTGAATTTGCATTCTCAAGGCAAACATTTACCTACACATGCCATTTACTAGCACGCTCTCTGCTAGTATTGTGTTGGGAAAATAATGAAAATTGGGCTAGTGCGAGTCTGGCCTCACTCTTTAAGGGTTCTGCTTGGTAATAGCTGTCGAAGAAAAACTATTTCAGTTTTCATCACAAATTAAAAACTACTATTAAAGTCGGCGTTTTCAGTATTAGGTAGTTGGTTAAAAATACTTCGAGAATATATGGTAGGCAATAATAAATTATACTGGATTCCCAAATTCCTAACCATAGCAATGCAATGCAATGCATGCAAAAACTAAGAACTGGAACGCGCGGATACATGTGTCCTGTTACCGTTGAATCAGGTTAAATGTTGCTAACCATATTAGAACTTACTTTTTGTGATAGACCCCACCGTAACAAAAATGGTCTAACATTTTTAACAACCTTGATGGCCCTTTTTATAATTTCACATATAATAAAACCAATATTAGTTTTTGGGCCAAAGATAGATCATTCCCAGAATGTCTATTTCAGAGAATGTCCATATCCCGGAATATCCATATCCTAGAATGTCCATGTCCATGAATGTGCATAACCCAGAAGGTCCACGGCCGTGTTCCACTTGACGCCAATTTCGTTATTTTCGATAATTTTGACCACATTTGCGTCTATGGTACCACATTTAGTATGAACCATAGATCAAATTCAAAAATAACGAAATTAGCATCAAGTGGAAAATGCCCTATATCACAGAATGTCCTTATCACAGTATGTGTATCTCCAAGAACGTTCATGTACCAGAATGAATGTATATGTCCCAGAATGTGCATATGCCAGAATGTTCATATCACAGAATGTCCATATCCCTATTCTGGCATATTTTCTTTAGTAATATCTAGTTACTAAGAAAAGAAAATGACAGGAGCGCGTCTATAGCCGACCTAGATTTTAGATAGATAGATAGATAATTCTTTATTTGTTTTTGCTTTGCTACACCATTAAAATACAAATGAAATCTTAAATAAAACTTTGACTAAATTGTCACAATGGGCGGCCTTACACTAATAGCGATCTCTTCCAGGCAACCTTTGTATGGAGAGGAAATACAGGAACAATGTCGGGGGTGTACATAAGAAATATAACTAAACAATCATCGAGCTAAAGAAAATTAGTCTACGTTATAACACAATTGTTTTCAAAATAGTGATTTTGTAAAACACCTAATTTAAAATCAAGTAATACCTACAATATATTTATTATTGTACTAAATATTAATATTACATAATATATTCACACAAATATATAATACAAGTATATATAAATACAGCCCATGAATGTGCATATTATATTTTTTATACAAAAACATATAAAATAATTCAGTTTTGGAGGAAAAAACTGGGGTCGATTTCGTGTATCCATTGCTCTTAAGTACGCAGCCTTGGTGCCGCTTTACCATGTTGTGCCTGTAGCCGTGGTGAACGTGGTCAGTTCGAGTGCTGAGGCTAAGAGCCGTAGGTTCGGTGACATCTCTGATGACTCCAAAGCTGGTTTGTTCCTAGTACATGGGCTGGCTATTGCTATTCAGCGTGGGAACGCAACGAGTGTGATTGGCACCTCTGGACAGGGAATGGTTAGGGCGGGTTATTTGGCTTTGGCTAGAGAATGAATGGTTTGTAGTGGTAATTGAATGTGACTATTAAGCAATATATGGAATAAATAAAATATATATTACTTACCAGAAGCATAAGCTTTTGACCGCTGTCTCACCTGGCTCAAAACAACAATGTGGTCTAAGCTACCTATAAGAAATATGGCTGCCGATAAGAAATATGTTCACTTCGTACCTGGAGATTCATATAATGTATCTCTAGGAAAACATAAGTGCGTCAGCGGTTTTGTATAATTTTAATAATCTCAAGCAAAGTGCTTCCTGTGTATTATGGAAATATCAAACATGTACGGATGCCACGATCCGTTTGTTGCATTTGTTGCATACGTAAAAGGAAGTGATGGGAGGAATTACATTATATAACGTAGTGGCACCCGTACATGTTACAAGAACCAACAACCGACACTTTTTTTATGAATTCAAGAAAATAAGAGTATAAAACCGATTTCTTTATATGGCAACACTGTGGCAAAGACAGCACACTTTTGACTGGCACCCGTTGACATATGAGCAAAATCCACCGTTTGGTTTGAAAATGGCGTGAGAACTGAGTGAGGCTCGTGAAAATAACAGAAGTTCTTAGAGAAATCCATAAGGAAGTGAGTATATTGTTTTGTTAATTATCCTAATGTAATGTTACTTACTCGAATTTGATGTTTTATACGGTTTATTATAAGAACTGTAGGATTGATTTTTATTATAACGATACTGTTAAAGTTATTTTGATAATAGTAAATTGTTGGTGTCGATTACTGGTTTTCACAAACTCACTTTTCCAGTAACCGACACATGTAGTTTTTTTCAATTTCATTTGACAATTGAATATGGTTATTTTTGCTTGGCGTATTTGGTAGATACTTGAAATAGATTAATCACAGTCGAGCTACTAGTAATCGACAAGTGTCGATTATTGGGTAATAATATGTGTCAATAATTGGTTCTTACAGATGGCTCCGAGAAAAAAATATGCTTTGACCAATGAGAAAAAGCCGTTGAGGCTGTAAAAAATGGCGAAAAAATTGCAGTTGTTGCGAAACGTTGAAAACCAAGGATTACGCTCCATGATAAAATTTCGGGAAAAACTATAGTTGGTTGCCCAACTATAGTTTTTCCAATTGTTATGGGGCCTATCACAGTTTTACATAAGTGGGAAGAAGACACTTTAGGAAAGTGGATATTAGCGCTATCTGAAAAACATATTCCACTGACAAAAGATGTGCAGACTAGACAGTGTGCAAAAAAATATTATTGATCAAAACAGAGCAAATCCATTTACAAACAATATGCCCAACAAGAAGTGGTGTCAGCCGTTCATGAAGAGACATCCAAATTTGAAAAGGGTGCCAGACAACTCCTCTAGAGCAAGCGATAACGTGTCGGAAATTAATATCAGGACATGGTTTACTGAGATTGAAAGTTATTTGGATGAAAATAACTTAAAAACTATTCTAATTAAAATTAAAAGAACAGTTAATCAATGAAAAAGTTATATAAACGTAACATCAAGAATACCAAGAAAATCGTTAGAGAAGATTCGACTTCAGAAGACGAAGAGGTGACGAAGATGAAGAATGACGAAGAGGTTAAAACAAATAAAAGCAGGAAGTTTTCGATAGGATATTTCGTAATAATTATGAAGGGGAGTATTTCCCAGGCAAGGTAAGTACAATGACATTGACTACTGGAAATTCTTTTAAATGGCCTAACCCGCCCAATATTTTTTTAACATCCTCCAGGAAATAATAGAAATTATAAAGGAACCTGTATGTTTAAACGAGAGAGAGTTTTATAGAATACCAGAAATTGATAAATATTTACCCAATATGTATGACTTTTAAAAATTATCTTATATAATTATTAGGTAAACACATTATTGAAAACTGATCTCTGTTATGTTTTCAATTGAACTTCAAGTTAAGATATAAATAATTACATAAATTGTATAGCTAAAAATAAAATCCTAGTTATGAATAAGACTGATTGTTATATAATTATAATAGTTCAAAATTTTTAAACATTGTTTCTAAATAAGTACCTAATTTGATTACGAACTAAAAGAGTGATAACGAAAGAAGATCTACTAACTAGTTAAGTAAAAATAATAATTTAGTAAATATTACAAAATTACAAATATACGATAGTAAATATAATAAATATATAATAATATAATAAATATCGAATATAGTAAATATTGTTGATTTTTCAATGTAAACTTTTTGACAATTGTTTTTTTAATAGGCTTTATGGTATAAGGAACCTGTATGTTTATATAAGAGAAGGTTTTATAGATAACCAGAAATGGATAAATATTTACCCAATGTATGTCTTTAAAAAAATATTTTATATAATAATTAGGTAATCGTAATTGAAAAATGATCTCTGTTATGTTATCAATTGAAATTCAAGTTAAGATATAAATTACAGAAATTGTGTAACTAAAAAGTAGTTACCTAGATATGAATAACACTGATTGATATATAATAATTATAATAGTTCCTAATTTTAAAACATTATTTCTAAATAAGTCATTTGATTACTAACTAAAAGAGTGATAACGAAAGAAGATTTAATAACAAGTTAAGTAAAAATAATAATTTAATATTAATCGACAATATTTACATATTGTCGATTTTTCAATTTAAACCTTTTTACATTTGTTTTTTAATTGACTTTATTATATACATATATATATATATATATATATATATATATATATATATATATATATATATATATATGTATATAAGTATAAGTGTGTGTGTCTATTCTAACATAAACGGTACTGTAGGCAATAAATGAATACTTATTTATTAGTTAATTTTATTTAATTACTGACTATATATGATAACTGGGTGTCGGTAACTGGTAACTGTCGATCACTGGGTGTTGTTTCCTGGAGATTCACTGTCGATTATTGGGGATTTATACACATTTTCTTGTTTTTTTTATTTATTCCATTCTATATAAAATAATTCATCATATTCTTATCTCAAGAATATACCTAATAATTATCAACTATTACGTTTGGTTTAAACATGACTAAATGACTTTTAATTTTATAAAGAACACCACTATCTCCTAAAAGTGTAGATCATTGGTGCCACTACGTTATATAGAAACATCACATCAATCATTACCCGAAAAGAAGCCCATAAAATACCGATAAGCTGACCATTTTGTGTCAACGTTCGAGACTCTGTAATCAAGCTCTCCCGAGTTCTTTACTCGGTTATCTAAAGAGTCAAAGATTATTGATTCCGAGTCGTCCCAGATACGGCTGCAGTTTTTCATGCAAGGCTTCAATAGTAGTTCCAGATTTACGATAGATTACAATAACATAAAACTAACAAAAAGCTGAGCTTTAATTGAATTCCCTACATCTAATGTCAAAAGTGACAGAAGCGGCAAATTTTAGTGGCATTCTTAGCGTTCTTATCCTAAATGGAACAGGGGATGACAGTTACAAACGATCACAGTGATCACAACCACAGACGCAGAATGTGATCAAAATTATCGAAATTAACGTTCTTAGCGACTAATGGAACATACCCACAAACAAAAGCTCAATTATACGTTGGTTATTGGAACAGTCACATAGCGGAGGTTCGCAGTGAGATGTACAATATGGATTTAACTTAACACTAAAAATACATGCCTGCGTCTTTGTAACGTAATATTCACCACCAATTTGGCAACGTCTTAATAATAGGTACAGTGCTCCGCTGTTCTAGAATATTCCATGTTGCTCGTTGACACTTTACCTCGTTTGTTAGGATTCTGAAAGCCTATATGGCTATAAATGCTGAGCGATGGCGAAGAATCACTATTATTTCTGAATCCACCCCAAAAGTAGTAATGCTTTTGTTTAATTTAAACGGATTTATACATAGGTAGTATGTGAATAGTCAATTTATTAAGCAAAGACTCAAGAATCTTCTAAGTACTATACATACAACTGGATTGGGCTTATTGCCATAAGAGTGTGCCGAGCGAGAGGCTCTAACTGACCGCATTGTCTCTGTTCTGACAAGGGTGCCAATAAAATGCATTACAAGGTATACGCTCCCGACCGCGTCCGCAAGTGACTTTTTTTTTAATGTCCTTGCCGAAAGCTCTCTACAACCGCCCACTTAGTTTATGTGATCCACAATATATAAACGCGGAGTTGGATCACGTGAAGCAGGTATTAGAGCAGAATGGATACAAGTGGAGGAAGTGTACACGATACCCGTATGGCACAGCTCGCTAAAAGGCCAGGAAAGTTGATCGTGTTCCGGTATACTTGCCGTTTGTAGGTTTGTTGTAGGAGTGGCAGATAAAATTGGGGCCCTTTTGCAAAGGAAGTACAACATACGGACATTTCATCGCCCACCCGGTCAATTCGTCTACGTTGCATGACATAAATACCAGGAATAAAAACGATCTAGTGCCAACTAATCCTAAAACTAAATCATATCATAAGAGTGCATTTTATACTCCAATCGTTTTATTTAATCGTTTGCCAAACTATATTCAAAATGCTCCTTACGATAAATTAAAAAAAATATTATGTAAAGTATTGACGATGAATTGTTTCTACACGTTAAATGAATTTATGACTTATAGCTTTGATATGAAATGAACTTTATATATTTTATTTCATTATATTTTTTTGTTATAATTATTTAATAGAAATTATGTACCTACTGTTTATTAATTGTATGATCTCAATTTATGCATTATAATTGTTTGAATGTGCTATTCAAAGGAGATGCATGAATTTTGTAGGAAAAGCACACTTTATACTGGCTTGGTTTAAACAAGCCATGTATGCTACATTGTGGCTGTGCAGCAGCGCGTGCGGCCCGTTCTGCCGCCGCCGCCGCCACCGCCGCCGCGCCAGCAACAGTGCATGCGCGGACGCGGACGGGAGCGTAAGTACTCCATGATGAAGCGACTCTGAAAGTCGCTAAACCGGTCGAGATCGAGCTACTCGACTGATTTAACGTAAGTGAAATCGGATTCAAAATTGTTTAAATATGTGAATTACTTACGAAAGTTTTAATAAAATGATAAAACCTGGTAATTTCTTTGCTAGTATCATATAGTAGTACTAGGTACACAAAAACTATGCTACGAGCGCTTAAAAATGTGCTGGCAACCTGAACATTACGTAATGACGTGACATTCTAACCATTGTTACCCACTCCTTCACACTGAAACGATTGAACCAATTTATATGAAATTTGGATTAAAGATGGTTTAGGTTCTAGATTAACACAAAAAAACTTACTTTTCGTCATCATCATCATTGTTGTCTACACGGGTGAAACTACGGACTGCAGCTAAATGCAGCTAACTGCAGCTAAAAGGAGTCAATAATAACAGTAACGGTCTTGCGGATCATACAGTCTTGGCCTTTGAATCTTGTGAACCTAAACAGCATGTCAAAGCTATGCTGCTTAAGTATCGGTATCAGATATACTACATATTTTTTTTCTTTGAGGTAGAATATGCTGAGTTGTGGTTGTATCTACCAAATGGCTCGTGCTACAGAGGCTAGATGGTAGCATCTAGTAAAACATTACTACACTCAGCTGACTCACCACTTTCGGTGGCATTGAGAGAATATCTAACGGCAGATACAAACATTTTTATGATCATTAATCCGTTTTGGTATTAGACATTTGGAGCTGATTAGTAAAATTTTATTAGCGTCAGTCTAAAGTTGGTACTTGGTTCATATGTTTTCTACAAAGCAAGCTCAATGTTGGAACATAAACAATCCTTTAGTGGGCATCTAAATATATATATGTATATATATTCCGCCTTATATTCTTAAATATGGTCTTGGTGGCTCAGCGGGTGAAAGCGTCCGGTTAAACTCCATCTCAGGTGTACAATTTTGCTCTTTCATTGTTGTAAACTTCGAGAACAGGTTAGTTTCTGGATGGTTGTAAATTAGCAGGCATAGCCGTACCTTGTAACGTTTTTGTTATGTGACCTTCTTTTAATTAATATTTAGGTATGGAAGAAAAAATATCAGGATGTGGTGCGGTACTTTAAATGATTGAAGAATAATAAATAAAACAGGATAATAAAAATATTATATTTTATTTATTTATCATAACTACAAAACTCACAGGTACATACAAAAAATGTTTAAATATCACTGATTTATCTACTTAACTAACTTAACTAAACACTTATAAAAAAATCAGTAGATAATACTTGCATACCTATACTGAATATTTTATTGTTTGCATGAACATTGTTGGTTAGGTTAGACTTTAATTCGTGGGTTAACGTATTGTCATGGCAGGGAGGGGTTTAGTCCCCGTGGGTGGGTCACCACAGTTAAGCGAAGGAAACCGGAGATGAGGCCGCTTCTTTGGCTTCGGCCTTAACGGGCCACCATCGTAGGCGTATGCGGTAGGGCCGCAGGGGAAGAGGAGTGGCCGTATAGTATTGGCAGCTCTCTTTATCTTTTGCGGCCGAATAAGCTGGCGGTGGGGCTGACCTAGGGTGTCCATGCATGGGGTCGTATGGCACCCGTTTGCAGGTTTAGTCCCCGGGACGGTTGCGTACGTCATGGCCAGTCGCAATGAACGCTCCTGGGGAAGGGCCTAGAGACGGACGGCCGCGGTGGGTTTGTGTGCAAAAGCTTCCCCTCGTTCTCTCGGTTGTTGGCACTTGTTGCTATGGAAGTATTTGGAGTTGAGTCCGACATGTCCATGAAAATGGCATTTTCTACACACCAAAAATAATATTGTACTCTCCCTGCCACCCTTCGTCGTTAAGGTGGTCGGTAATGGGTGGTCATGGGAGGCGTAGCCTTGTTATTTCAGAGGGAGGTGGAAGAGCAGGAAAGGGAGAGAGATCATCTGTCTTTACCAATTCGTAGAGTACGAACACAGAGACGAGCCAATCGGGTTCAAACTCTTACTCCGCTTAGAAGGCCTGGGGGACACCCCTGGAAGAGACATCCGCCGCAATGAGTTAGAAACAGGAGATTCGAAATCAAAGCAAAAACGAAAGAGAAAAAGAAACGAACGAAAGATCCTACCAAAATGAAAGAGTAAAAACTTTTTCATTTTGGTAGGATAACCAATACAATACGCATATAACAGAATTAATGTATCGAATTCATTTGGACCTAATCATTCTATAAAAAAAATATAGTTATCATACGTAAAATTAACACATTTGGATGCACGGATCCACCAAACTGAACGATTATGCTTGGATTTTTTTCCATGCTTATCTATTTTATAAAGATATATGTATCGTTTCAACAGTTACCAATTTGTGTCGTCAAGTTTTGCAATGACACCCTAAACTCATTTACTAGAAAGTAAAAACAGTACAACATATAATTATATTAGAATAACTAATATATTGTATGTTATGTCATGTAAAAGAGATGTATGGCCTACTTTAATGAAGTGTTTTATCTGCATATTAAATTATTTTATAACACATTTGCTCGTAAAGGGTCTCTTATTTCACCAATTTCAATATCGTATTGTATCTCATTACGTACTTGTGCGTCATTGTAAAGTGAAACGCACGAGTTTCTTTTAGTAAGGTAAAACGCACGGTTTATCAAGATGCTTCGTCTAAAACTAATGGTACTTTTTTAAAACTTGGCAAAGAGTTTTTATGTCATAAAAGTGGTCAACATTTTATGAAAAAAAAAAACTTTGGGAGATAAAATACAATAAATGAACATTTAATTCTTTAATTTAATTAATTTTGAGCATAACTTACAACCATTTATATGCAACAAAACTCTAATATATTAATTTACTTTATTAGTAATACTAGACGTTTTTGAGCCTTTGTCTTCAAAAAAAAAGAGTGCTGATGCGCGCGCTTCGCTTATTTGTGAACAAGTAGGTAAACTTTTTCTTTTCACTGTATTGATTTTATTTGAAAATGTCGTCAAGTAATAATGAATTTATTAATTTGATACCGCCAGAAGTCTCAGAGGCAGCGAAAAAGACTTACTAATAATAATAACTTACTAATAATAATAACTTACCAACATTAAAAATGCCAACTGGCAACGTAATAATTAATTTTACAAATTGTTAAATTTTTTCCTGACTGCTTTAACAAGCGATTTAACATTATTTCGTTTAAGAAAGTCCGAGTTTTATTCATTTCCTCGCAAATATGTTATAAGACTTTGTATTACGTACGGGCGCTTTGATAATTACAGCCTCTGAATTCTTGTAGTAGCAATATCGCCTCGGCTGTAATTTTCAACTTACCTCACTTATATCATAATGTACTATTACAGAGATCATTGATCATGTATGGCAAATCAATAATATTGCAAGAATAAAAACAGAAATAGCCCTAGTATTGAAACTAGTGGAGCCATCAGTTTAACTTAATATCCGGAAAACGTAGGCTATTTAACGTACATATATTTTTTCCTATCTTCAAACTACTACTGACTAGCCGTGCGATGATCGATTTTACATTTTATTGTTTGACTGAATGTACTAGTATTTACACCCACACTAAGACGTAGTGTACAAACGAGATCTACCCGTACATATGCGCATCAATAATTTACGGTGGAGGTATGTGCGTCTTTATGACTAACTATCTCAAGTATCATAATACTCCGCGCCTACTTATAAGCAGTTATAGAGTGTATGTGCTAAAATATTGCGTATATGCTTGTCTAAGATGTATACCGTTCAAACGAGAGAACGAAAGTATACTTACTTTAGCACCAACCCTATATATTCATCACGACTACGTTTTCAAAATACGTATACATAACTCTACGTCTGCTAAATTGATAACGCTTGCCAGTGGTTTCTAAATTATTAAAAGGCATAATTATACATAGAACTATGTCTATAAAAATATTACGATTCCCAAATAACCTTTTATCGATTATTTTTTGCATTAAATGCGAAGATTTCCTCTAGATAATACGTTAATATCCATTTCCAATACAAAGGGGTTATTATTGGTTTCGAAAATATCATACTAATTATCCTTTATTGGTGTACGGGTAGTTAGCAGGAAGATCATTCAATACTTCTTTTGAGAGCTCTTTGTATGTGGTAGACATTATCTCATGAACCTTCGCAATCAGTTCTGGAACATCATCCTTGGTAAGACCCACAGTGGGTATAGGTTCCAGAGGCTGTATTATGATGTGACCTGGAAAGGAACGTTAAATAAAATTAGTACAAAATAGCGATCAGAGCCAACTCCGCTGCTCTTACTAAGACAACTGAAAATAAATAAATTTGAAAAATATCTAGGTAGATGGATAGTAAGGTACTAATAACACCCGTAATATTATATTAGCACCAGCAACTAAATCGTATCTTCTAACGACAACGGTTGGAAATATTTATATGTATATTATGTAATATTTCGAAACTGCACACAATTTTTAATATTTTTATGGGATTGTGACAGTGTAAGCACGAGGACTCTCTGGTGTCAAGCGGTAATCTCTGCCTAAAACAGATATATTAGGGGATAAAGTATGAAATTGCCGATATTTACTGAATAATATTTTTTTTTTCACCATCTAATATGAAGGTCATTTATGCCCTTGCGATAGAACTCTGGTGATCTAGATTCGACAAACTGTCTGAAAGTATTTTGTACTGCCTCCTGGGAAGAAAACTTTTTATCACGTAGAAAATTGTCCAAATCACGAAAAATATAGTAGAAAAATATAGGTAGTTCGTTGGTGCAAGGTCTGGCGAATACGGAGGGTGACGAATGGTTCGTAATTGCAGTTCCTGTAGAGTAAAACGGTTTCTCATGCTGTATGAGGTCTCGCGTTATCATGGAGCAATAGTGGTGAAGATCGATTCATGAGTCGGGGCTGTTTCTTTGCAAGTTTTGCTATAATTGTTATTGCTTGACCAGATCGGAGAAAGCTATGGTGACTAACACCACGCCGAGGAGCCCACCAAACAGTTGCCATTACCTTTTATTGGTAAGCTTTGCTTTAGGATATACTGTTGCGGCGTTTGATCTGAGGTCAGCCATTGCATTTTTCAGTGAAGTCAGCAATTCAATCCAATATTCTTTCTTTTCTGTATAGATTTAAAAAGGCAACACAAGTTTCAACACGCGTTTCTTTCTGCAGATCAGTCAAAACACGAAGCACCCATTTTTCATATTTTTTTTGTATTGATTTGACGCAAATGAGTCAATATTGTTGGTAAAGTAACGTTAAACCATGCCGCTAATTCCTGGATAGTCAAACAATTGACTCGGATCGGCTTGCACCATCTCTTTCATTTCATTGTTTTTGACATGTGTGTGAATAAAGCTTAGTTTTTACATTTCTAGAGATACTTATCTAGATATCACGATCAAGGATAGAATATTATAGTGTTATATCATAACCGTCAATTGTATACAAAAATATTTTATAGAAAAAGGTAAGTTGTTAGCGTTAATGACTCGAGTCAATCTAAATGCTTTGATAACTACTGGATAAAATGCTGACAGACAAGGCATAGCCTAAACTGATGGTTCGGAAAGTAAGAAATTTTGTATCCTTTAAATAACGTAGTTATGAGAATGTTAGCAAATGTACCCCATTAAAAATATAAGTTATGAAGTAATAAACATGGAAGTTGGTGTTAAGAATTATTTATGGTTATAAATAAAGTCAATTCAGAATAAGAGATCATGTAGGCGGGAAGGGCAGGGCTTGTAGAATAAGATTAATACTCGAGGTAAATTTTAATATTGTTATGTTTGCAATAACGCCTGCTCTGCGGATTACATTACAAAACTAATAATTTTATTTCCATCACCATACGATGGTTGAAGAACGAGAGCAAAAGTTTGAGCTATGTCACACATAATGTCATGTTAGCTCAGTCGGTCAGAGCATACCCCGGCTATAGGGGTGAATGGACGTGGGTTCGAATCCCGCACATGACTATAATTTTTTTCTCTCGTAAAGTAATTTGTAATTTGAGGTAAATTTCGACTTTGTTAAGTGTGAATGTAGACGTAATGGTCAAAATGATTGCGTATTAAGCTTTGGGCAGAAATCCGATTAATATAGTGAATTTCTTACAAGTTTCATTTATACAACATCCCGGATTTTATACTAGTCCACTTTAATGATGTATACTAGGGATTTTTATATTACCTTTGCCAAAACCATATTTCTGTGCATTGATGAAGTAGTACGGCGAGTACACTACGGGTATGATGGGCACTTGCGCAGCCACAGCCATGTTGAATGCACCTTTCTTGAAGGGCAGCAACTTGGTATAGTCTTTGTTCCTGGTTCCCTCGGGGAACAGCCAGATTTTAGTCTGAAATAATACGTTTTACCTTTAAAGTTAAATAGCGATATTATTATTTAATTAATTTTATTTAAATAAACAGTTCTTATTATTTAATTAAAGACTGTATTTCCAAAAATTACCTGGTAATATTTATAATTGAAAATAAATTGCGTGTACATAGAATATTATTTATCTAATTAATCGTAGGTTATAAAAGTATTGAAGATATTAAAAGCACACGGTACAAGAGTTTGTCTTTTACGTATATTTAGGCATTATGTTATAAGCTAGTTTTGTTTCTCAGTTTAATAGAAATAGATATGAAAGAACACAGTAATTTATCCCGATGTCGATGATACAATTTCAAATGAATACATATTGACAAATAATGAAATCCGATATAATTTAAGTAATAAAAACTAATTAAAACGCAGACGTAGGATAGAGAAGTCTGTACGACGTCTGTTTTTGGTAGTTTTAAAGTTTGTAATTACGTCGATAAATTACATCGTTATATATAACGTATTATTGGTATTTTATCGATCGCTAATTAATTCGTGATGTTGATGTCAGTACTTTACTGTTCTATCAAAGTCGTAGTACAGTTGTACAAAGGTAGGTACTATATTCGGCTAATAATGACGTATATCGACGTACATATCTTGAACTTTATAAGTCGGTAGGTACTTGTTTCACCATAATTAATGACATGGTTCGCACGTCTATGGATTGTGGATTTTTTAAGCAATCCTTTGATCACAGAAGAATGAAGACGTCTATTATTGGGAGTAAGCATAATATCATAATTTTTTTTTATATCACATAGTTAATTAATTTATTGGAAACTTCAGATGGTTCTTTAAAAATTTCGTTTCCTTGCAATTTGTTTTCGTATAACTAACGTACACTAAAATATATTTGATTTAAAGCTTAATTATTCTTCCAGACGTCTGTTATTGGTTCAGCACTTTATAGGTCTATCAATTAAGTCATATCGACGCTACGAATACATATTATTCGTAGTATAGACGTCTATTATTGGGAGTAAGCGTAATATCATAAAAAAAAATTATATCCCACAGTTAATTAATTTATTGGAAACTTCAGATGGTTCTTTAAAAATTTCGTTTCCTTGCAATTTGTCTTCTTATAACTAACGTACACTAAAATATATTTGATTTAAAGCTTAATTATTACCATGTGTCACAAAAAATAATCTTTTACTCGTGTTAAGAAAATTTGGTGGTACGCTTCTTCGTAATCTAAACAGCAAAGATACAGTCCCACCAACTTATCTGTTCAGGCGGCAGAAAAAAGAACTACAACACTCCTTCAAATTGTGACAGTTTGTAGTTGATTTCCTTGACCAGCAGCGCCCTCGAGAACTGCACAGTTAAGTTGGTGGTACCTACTATACATTAGCCGCTGAACTTCAATGGTTCGTTTGGTAAAGATGACAGTGTAAAGATAGGTCTATGTGTGTCCATTCCAACTCTCAAACTAAGTGTGGAGAGGCCACACTTTGGAACAAAGCAATTATTTAGTATCTTATCTTAATTATATTCATTATATTGTGGAGATTAAGTACTAATGCATTGTCTCCCATACATTTCAAAAATTCTAGCTGATCTCCATTTTTATCCTTTGATTTTCTTGTTTTAAGGGGTTTTAACGCGTGATCCAGTTCACCATGAGGTATAGGCGGGCCAGAAATATTGTCTTCATAACTGGGGGGTGTGGTCTTGAAGTCTATCATGTTCAAAACAGGTTTCAAGACGTATTCGTTCCATTTTCGCAGTTGGTTACTAACTGCTAGAACGAGCTGTCAGCTGAAACTTAAAAGGCTCTGTATTTATAATTTTAAAGGCTTTGTGCCTTGCCACAACATGTTCAATATTCAGACGCATCAGGTCTTCAACCTTAATTTCTTGTATTTTTTTTAAATAGAAAGGCATAATTGCGTTGTACACAACGGTTATGATTTGATTGGTATTTTGATCTGCTATTTCCTCCGTGACTCAATGTGTTTTTCTTTTTCATTTTCTATAGCCTAGAGTACTTTGGAAGACATTAGGGCTCGTATAAATAAATGTACCTATCTCAAAGTTGAGATCGATCTTAAGATACATTAAATAATTAAGTTAATTTCGATACATTAAACATCAAAACCGCATCTTGAGATCGATCTCAATTTAAGATCCATAAATTAATACAAGCCTTAGTATACTTTTCATAAATTTTGCCAAAGGTTTTTTTATGTTTCCATATTATAAAGGGCATCATTATATGAAGTTTTTAAGAACTTCATTTTGTATTGTAATTTTTGGAAGTTGACAGTTTTCTATGTTTTACTTCATTGTATTCGCTTCAATTTAAGTAGTATTCTACACAGGATTATGGTGATATCTGATCTATGAGGATATGTTTTGCAGCTTAAATGCGAACTTTGATATCGCTTGTTTACGCATATGTAATCAATTAGCTACGCACAATCTTATCTCGCGTGTCAGCTACAGATTGCCAGGTATAGAGGTGTTTTAAGGTAGATTAAACCATGTGTTCATTATTGTCATGTTATATGTTTGTGCAAGTCACTTGTGTCGTGGCCATTTTAAATGACCCACTTGTATTTGCATCTCTCTTATCACTTACTTTGGCGTTAAGACCCTCCATCGATATGTTAATTTCATTTAATCACATTCGTCATTTTATATTCTGACTAAGTAGCATACACTTGTGATAGTTTTTATGGGTCACGTAATGAGTTGGACTAAAATGACTCAGTCAGAATGAGGTAAGTTGAACACTTCCCCGTGGGGTGCTGGGTTAGAATTGCACCTCCCCATCTCAACCCGTGGGTGTCGAAAAAGGCGACTAAGGGAAAAATACTGGAAGGTGGGCAGCAACGCCTTCTAAAGAACTGCCATCTTATACTGCGATCCCCAAGCCACCTGCCAAGCGTGGGGATTTTGGCAAATACCCCCTTGATAGGGGAGGCTGTATTCAGCAGCGGACGATCCGACTGATACAGCAGTAAAGAACATTCAAATGCGACCGCTTTTATGGCGCTCTGTGTTCTGTCATCCTCTTCAGAAGTAGAAATGTGTGTTATTTTATTTATGTAGTTATATAATTGCAGTATTTCCATCTGGTTTCACTCATTTCTAAAATGCCTCATCAGTATCGTGTCATCTCACTGACAGCATTTCCTACTCCATCTTGGTGTATAAGTACATTTCACGTAGAAGCCATTCTCTCGCCATGATCGTCGTTGTTATATCTTAACAAGTCTGTGGCCATGCACTACAGGCGTTTTTCTTCGTACTTTTTGCCATACTGATAAACGAGAGATGATAATGTGGTGATCTCACGTTGACAACGCAGTATTGTAGCTATGGATGTTGACTTGATTCAGCCTACAATTATTTCAGAAGCCAACCGATTATACCCTCGCTTGACTTGGTACTAATTGAACTGCTGCCATCTTGTAGTGCGGAAACGAGAGCTTTAGCAACCAGGTCACCACCTAGAGAAAGTTCGAGTACAGCCCTCCCTAGGCCCGCTATCTATATTAGTTCACCGACCTAGCTTCCCGCTGAGATTGATACCCATCCTTCTACCAGATACCTTATTTTACCCGCCACATCCTCTCTAAATCCTGTATTTGAGGGATGCCAGATGAATAGGATTACCTGATTCTTAATATTAGTGAGTGATTGAGGCGTGTATATAGGTACAAATAGATCAGCCTGCTCAATTCTCTTTCACTCAGTGAGTATAAGTGTAAGTAGTAATATATGTATTACGATGTTTCTGGTCTAAAAGGCAGCGTGAAATAAAGTCGAGCATAAATGTCGACCACTAAAATTGTGTTCAAAGGCTAAAAACCTACATGTCATAGACGTGCGATCAAATGCGATAGGTGAATAAAGTATCGACTTACGAATTACATCATATGGACGTCGCGTCAGTACACCGTCATTTATTGATATAGACCTCAAACTGTTGACCAGTTACGGACGTTCGCGTTACAAAAACGTATTTCATAGGAAAGTTATGACCGGCTTTAAAACGATCTAAAACAGACGTCCTTATATAGATGTTACAGAAGTGATTTTGCTGGATACCAAATCTTTATAATTAAGTGATGATCAAGTTTACCTTGTTTTTGACCATAACATCGGAAGTCTCCTGGAGCTGCTTGTACGCTGTCTTGGAGTTATTTCTATCGATGAACACAACACCGGCGAGGTAAGCGGAAAACCCAAACGGGAAGATGTAGAACAGCTGCTTTTTCGCTATGACAGCTAACTTGCCTACTTCGTTCCATATAGTGAACATACCTGAAATATGACACATAAGTTTTACTTGACATGCATCATACACGTTAAATAAAGAACTCCAACATTAAGGGGGCGGGGGGTTGACATAATCCGCACGCCTGGCTGTCTTGGGTATCGCAGAGTATGACATAAGAGTGTAAGACAGTTCTTCCGAAGGTGCTGCTCTCAACCTTCGGTTTTTTTACCTTTGTCGAGTACTTCGAGAAAGTTCTCGATGGTCGAGTATTATGACTACCGCAGGATGATGTTTGGGATTGCCATTTGTACATGGTTGTTTAGATCAAAAGAGAATGTTATAAAAACAGTTTTTTTACTCCTTCCTTAGGTATACGAGCTAGAGTTCGTGACAGATGAACGGGCAGACTTTGTTCACCAAATTATTAAAGCTTCTATGATGTAGTTACCTAAGATGTCGAGACTCAGCTGATGGTTGGACACAATAACTGCCCCTCGCTCCTCTGCCAGTATCTGTCGATTTCGAAGCTCCCATTTGATATCGTATATTTTGCTCATGATATACGCAATAAAGCGAACGGCATCACTGGAAAAGAAGAAACAATAATCAATGTGTTGAATTCAGTTGTTCAAACGAGTATGTATGCTAGACAGAGAAGGCAATAGACGCGTAAAAGGTTCTATCTCATTCATATAAGAATGAGAACAAATAAACATAAGTAATGTACAACAGTGAGAAGGTGTGATACCGTTTTGTTACATGTTGCGTGCTGGTTTTTTTTTGTGTGATTGTGATCGGAACATGCCCGGGCTTGGCGTGCATTTGCAAAATGCCCTTCCGCCATGCGTTGAAGCCAGCGGTGGAGAGCAAACCACAGACCCGCGGCACGACATTGCAATTGCAAAAATTAGTCTTGTTTGTAGTACAACGTAAGTTAAAGTGTACAGACCCACCAACTTATCTGTTCAGGTGGCAGAAAAAAGAACTACAACATTCCTTCAAATTGTGACAGTTTGTAGTTGATTTCCTTGATCAGCAGCGCCCTCGCCAACTGCACAGTTAAGTTGGTGGTACTATAGAGGTCAGCCCATCCTCATACGATGGTCAGGAACGAAAGGACAAATTAGACTTACGCGCCATATAATTACATGTTAGCTTAGTGATAAAATCATACCCCGGCTATAGGGGTCGATGGGGCGTGTGCGAATCCCGCATATAATCATAATTTTTCCTCTCGTTCTAATTCTGTAATGTAATCCGCGGAGCATGCGTCATTACAAAATTAAAAATATTATTATAGGGTTGTGTCATCATTATCAAGTTTAAAACTAATTGCAGAAAATTATAGTCTTGTTTGTAGTACGTAAGTTGAACTATAGATGTCGCTACATCTCCATACGATGAAGAGATAAATTAGCGTCATACGTCATATGTCATGTTGGCTTAAGGGTTAGAGCATACCCCGGCTATAGAGGTGGATGGCGCGGGTTCGAATCCCGCACACGATTATAATTTTTTCTCTCGTCGTTACTTTGTAATGTAAAGCGGAGCATATGCGTCATAACAAAATTAAAAATATTAAAATTATAGGGTTGCGTTATTGTTAACAATTTTAAAGCTAATTGCAAAAAATAGTATTGTTTGTAGTACCACGTAAGTTGAACTATAGATGTCGTTCCATCCCCATACGATGGTTAAGAGTGCAATAACAGATTAGAATTATGCGTCATATGTCATGTTTTTTGAAGCAATGATGGCCGACTGCCGTACAGCAGGTCTATGGTTCGAATCCCACCGCGGGCTTCACCGCATGGTGGAAGGGAATTTTGCGAATGCCCGCCGGGCTAGCTACCACCCTCAATTAGAAAATCTGTCGCAAAGTACCTAACGGTGTGTTCCGGAAGTTGTCCTTGAGAGACAGTAAAATTACAGGCACATGAGACCTAACTCCTATACGTCTCAGTGTGACGGGCACAGTGCAATTCGTCGTTGACGAAATGCATCTGTTAAAAACAGAGGTTAGTCCACTTAACATCTGGTGGGCCTCGGTCTTGGCCTTCGGTCACACATCATAAAATAAATAGTGGTTAGAGCATACCCCGGCTACACGGGTGGATGGCGCGGGTTCGAATTGCGCACATGATTACCTATAACTTTTCCTTTCTTTGTAATTCTGTTATGATATCTGCGGAACATGCATCATTGCAACAATAAAATATTAAAATGGAAGAGATGTTGCCATTTTGTGACTGACAACTGGATGCATTCTATTGTACAATGTATAAATTTGTTTATGGTTATCACATTTACCTACTCAGCAGTAATTAAGGGGTAACAATAAAACAAATTTAGCACATTGTTAACATTTTAATTATATTCAATGTAATATATTTTCATGTGTACCCAAATGTACTTACAACGACTTTATTCTTATTTTAATGATTGTACATAGTAAGTATTAAAAACACATCACAGTTATATTGTAACTGTGATTGTTTGTGTATAAATGCGCACTTAAATTATTGTTCCTACTCATTTTTGAGACGACTAAACATATTTGTATTATATTTGGTTAGCTTATAGTCTGTGGATAAATACAAAAGCCAACTAATTCCGAAGGATTGTACAATGCATGTATAGTACCACCAACTTAACTGTGCAGTTCTCGAGGGCGCTATTGGTCAAGGAAATCAACTACAAACTGTCCCAATTTGAGGGAATTTTGTAGTTCTTTTTTCTGCCGCTGTAGTTAAAAGAGTTTAACTAGCGGTGAGTAATTAAAACAAATGCCTGTATGCAGGTAGGTTATAGGTATATACCGTTTGTAGTCACTGAAATTAGGTATATGTAAAAAGTTTGCTATGATATCACCGCTCAATAGGAAACAATATTCAAGGCCCAAAAGAAATGCTTAAGGTCTGTCTGTCATTTGAAGCCGACAGATTCCTGCCAGCCCTACTTCTCCAAATTTAAGATCCTGACTTTTCCATGTCTATATATTTACGAGATGTCGCTATTTGTTCGAACTAATATGTACCTTTATGAGTTCGGGAAAGGTACACAAAGCAGAAACAAGTTGAAAGTTCCTGCACACAGAACAGCATGTTTTAGAAAAGGTGTGTGCGGCATGGGTCCTAAGATATACAATCATTTGCCAGAAACAATATTAAAATCGGAGAGTGTCACTGCATTTAAAAGAAGTTTGTTTAGTTTTCTGTCACAAAAACTATATTACAAAGTGACTGACTTCCTTATAGATAGATTCTAAATTTGATGTTATGCAATTTTATTTAGATTTATATTGTTTTATTCATGCCTACTATAATTATATCATTATTCATGCCTTAATAATTAAATGACTATAAATATGTATTAGATATAAGCACATAATTATTGTATGTCCGAATGGACTTAGCTGTTGGTACTATTTATAATATTTAAGAACTATATGTAACACAGTCTAACAATAAATAAATCTGAATCTGAATCTGAATCTGAATCTCACCTATCGTGCTGATCTCTCGTTATGACACCTGTCTATTGTTGTTTTTGTCTGTCTAGGATATTTATGTTTTATTCTTTTCTGACGATAGCTAAAGGTCACTAAAACTAACCACAGATTTTGTTTGATTTCTTTAAATTAATTGTTTTTTTTTCATGCCTGATAGGTTAGCCGAAGATGTGATGTAGGTCGAAGATGTTGTTCAGGCTAACTTAGTGGCTCTCAAAGACAGCTGCCGGAACATAACGTTAGGCGTTTGGCGACACTTTTCTACTTGAGGGTGGTAGGTAGCCAGCACTCGGCTCAGCTGGCACTCGCAAAGTACCCTACCATCATGCTATAAGGACTGCTATCCTAAGACAACAACCAGGACCGACGGCTTAACGTGCCCTCTGAAGCACGGAAGCGCTCAGTAGTAACGTCACTAGCGGTCACCCATCCAAATCATGACCGCGGCGGACGTTGCTTTACTTGGCTGATCGGTTAAGAACGGCAAATAAACTTCACTACGAGCGCTTCTAAAATTATATTTTGAAACCACATTTTTTTATTAAACCGTACATACTTCCTACTTTAAAAAGTAAATATATAAATTTTGGGCTACTTATACTGTGACCGGGGAAACTTTGGCCCAAATACATTATGACCTGAAACACAATTTACATAATTTCTGTTTACATAGTGGCCCCAAGAGATCGGTTAAATTGTAAAGCACCCAAAAATCTTACGTTTTGGATAAGTGGTGAAGTTTAATGGAGAAGTTGGTGTTGGAATTTGACGATTGGAATGGGGCCAGATGGAATTTTTAGAGAATATCTGAATAATAATATATGTGAGTTATTATAAGTCCACTGTGTGGTGCCGGGATACAATTGCAACCTCCCCATATTTTCCGTGCGTGTCGTAAGAGGAGAAGTACCAGAAAGTGGGCAGCAGCGCTTTCTAAAGAACTGCCAGCTAACACGGGAATCCCCAAAACGCCAATGGTTGTGGAATAATGCCAACCCCAAGACGAAGGGAGACGTTATGGCTGTTGAAGTTAATTTATATGTATGGCGGAAAGTCCAACAATAATAATGATAAACGTTTTGAATTAAGTGGGTCTTCATATATAAAACATGTTTTTATCAAGTTTGTTGTTTTTGCTCTATCGTAAGTTTTAGCGACAGAATGTCCTTTTTTATGTTTTACAACTCGCTGTTTTTTCATTCTAAATTTAGAACGTAGTCTTGTTTATTTTTGTGTTTGATATCAAAAATATTTTCGTGGAATGTACTAATTTACTGGTGTTTTTATTTGTTGTTTTTCTGCATATGCTTTTGTGGGTAAAGTAGGTACTGTGTGCTTTTCTTTAGTATAAACGGTATTAGTTGCGATCATCAAACTTACTATGATTATAGATAGATTGATAGATAAACTCTTTATTAAACACCAAAATTAAAAATATTTAGCTTATATTAGTGAACAATAGGCGGCCTTATCGCTCAAAGCGATCTCTTCCGGACAACCTTTGGATGGAGAGGATCAAGTTTTGACAAGGGATGGCGATTATATAGGTGATTATAGTGCACAATGTAACAACAAAATATAATAAAACCGACCAAGACCGGAATTGAATGAATATTAACGATTGTAAACTCATATAACAAACATATTGTTTATTTTGGTACGAAAATGGGTGTGGAGTCCGCCTCATACTTGGCCGGCTTTTATATTTAAAATCTTTATGAATTAGGGAGGTCAACATGTGAATTTAATATTATAAATTTAACACATGTGGAATAAATCAGTGTTTCTGTTAAGTTATGATAAAAAACTGGATGACCTCAAGTAACTATTATTCATATAAATTAGCTGTTGTGGACGCTTTCAATGTCATTTTGTATAGCTAAGTTCTACATGTTATTTGACTTACTCATTGTCAACTGTAGGTATACCTACATATTATAATTATATTGGTTCCAATTATAACACATTAACTTTTTTGATTATTTGCATGGGGTATTTTTTCTGGGATTGACATGCTTAGAACAGATGCATTTCGTCACAAGTGACGAATTCTTATAATTACTACTTACTTGACGTACAATGCTACAAACAGGTGAACTATAACATTATTTCTATATTGGGTATAGAAAGTAGGTATTTGCTATAATTTTGAATTATTTACCGCTTAATAAGTAAATCATAGATTCTGTGCAATTGTTTAATTTTTTCATTTCACAGAGATTAACAGGAGGCAGAAAAAGGTTAAGATAAAAAAAACAAACATTGATACTCATATTGGCGCTGACTGTACAATTTTGTATTATAAGTAATACCATAAGAGCCAAGATTCTCTCTATAATTTTAATTGCATTGGTTGGTGACAAAACTTAACTGTACTGTATCGCCCGGATTGTCCACCGCTGAGCACAGCCTCCCCCAGAATGGGGAGTTTGCCATAATCCCCACGCTTGGCTGGCGCCTTGGGGATTGCAGTGATAGAACTTCTTCAAAAGGCTTTGCTGCCCACCTTCCGGTATTTTACCTTTAGTCGCCTCTTACGACACCCACAGGTAGCAATGGGGTTTGACATTCTAGCCCGGCACCGCACGAGGCTCTAGCGCAGCACCCCACGGGGTCATACAACAAACACAAACTAATTATGCGTAATTAATAAAATAAAGCTATGACCTTTTGGCATTTGTTTTTGCGTGGGACCAAAATATCCTAACCCGTTCGATCCCCACTGCCTGCTTGAGCTTCACCGTGTGGTGGGAATTTTACGAATGCTCGCCTGGCTAGCTTTCACCATCAAGTAGAAAATCTCTCGCTAAGCACCTAAAAGTGTGTTCCGGCAGCAGTCCTTAAGACCCAGAAAAATTACTGGCACATCAGTCTGTCTCAGCGTGACGGGCTCAGTGCATTTCGTCTCTTGTGACAAAATGTATCTGTTATAGGCAGAGGTCCGCTTAACATCAGGTGGGATAGTACCGTCACAATAACATAAAAAAACATACAACACGTGCGATAGTGATCAATGGCTAACCTATCAGATCGGAAAAAATACGATATATGAAGCGATACCTCTTAAGGACGAGATATATATATCATTGAATTATTATCGTTACCGTTATTCTGATAACGAAATACTTGGGCAAGAATGTAATTACGATTCATTGTGCGCATATATGTGTGAGTATATATGTAAACGATTATCCTAGTAGATATTTTGATTAGAGCATTCCCACGACATTACATTGATAAATTTGTAGTGACTTTTAATCTTCCTTAGTTATATTTTGCGTCGTAACGTAGGTAATAAAATGCGGAATAATAGGCTTTTTGCTACGATATACTTATCAGCAGATATAAGTATTATAATTTGAATAGATGTTAAATTATTGGCCGATAACAGGTACTGACGACTCATAACATAATATGTCATATATCTATAAGTATAACCTAGCACATGAACAAAGGTCAGGCAGATTTCTTCAGTGCGAGCATGTTTCCATTTTCGTTTCTTCCTGATGACGTCTTGGACCACGTCGTGTGAGATGGTGAGTTACAAAATAAATGTGGTACACAGTACCTTGGCACTGAACTGCCTTCACCGTCTAAAATACCTGTATACCTTAGCTGCAACATTACTTACCTGCGTAGGTCAAAAGTACAGAAACTGCAGATTGTTATGTGAAGTTGTTTTTGTTGTGATTTCTACTGACAAAGCAAAGTAATCATCTGGCCAATAGTCATAGTATGTAAAAGACAAGATATTAATAATGATTTACAAACTTAGCAGCTCGTTGCTGCGAGTATGAAAACCAACAAACTACTTTTGAATTATGATTAAGAAAAAGCGCGCTACAAAGTGCCAGTAACGGCAATGCCAGTAACGAAAAAAATACGCGAAAAGGAGAGAAAATCATACTTTTCATACGGACGCTATGAAAAAATAAACACAGTAAACAAATATTGCTAAAGATGTTTTACTTGTTTTCTTAAGGTTTCAGGTGTTTTCACACGACTGCCTTAAAAAAGGAGTGTTATGACGCAGTGATGGCTCAGTGGCTTTGGTTATGGACTGCCGCACAGCAAGTCCATGGTACGAATTCCACCGCGGGCTTGAGCTTCACCACACGGTGGAAGGGCATTTTTCGAAAGCCCGCCTGGCTAGCGACCACCCTCAAGTTGAAAATCTGTTGCGAACGGTGTGTTCCGGCAGCAGTCCTTGAAAACCAGTGAAATTACAGGCACATGAGACTTAGCAACTATATCTCAAGGTGACGGGCGCAGTGCAATTCGTGACTTGTGACGAAATGCATCTGTTATAGGCAGAGGTCTGTCCGCTTAACATCAGGTGGGCATCAAGCTTGTACCGTCACAATAACATAAAAAAAAATGTTTTCAGGGAAGTATGTATAAAATAATTTGTATGTATGTATAATTGTGAGTTTCTTTATTCCACCATTACTTCCAAGCGACTTAACCGAATTTAATGCATGAGATATCATAAGATTAGTCTTGATATCGCAAGTGACATAGGTTCATAAAAAAAACTATTTGGCTGATTTTAGACGCCATGTTGAGAGAAACTTTTTTTTTATACCTCCTAACAGTGGGGTATCAAAATGAAGGGCTTTTCAAAAAGATTCTAAAAATATATATGACTTGCAGTTTTAATTTCAATGTACTCTTAAAAAAAAAAATATATATAACAATTTGCAGTCGGGTTTTCTACTTATTTTTGCTACAATATTTAACTTATGTCAATATAATGTTTACTTTGGGATGTTTTGTACAAAAAATTGGAATATGAACATTCAAGTTTGCGACGAATTTAGGGGTTATAAAAAAAATACCTTCTCTAAGGAATCAATTTATTCGTCTATCACACACGACCGAAATCACCTAAAAACAAAGATTTCACCGTTCCTCCCCTCTCCTTTAAATAGGTGCCGAAGTATTTCTTTATCGTTTAGAAGATAAATCCATAAAGTAACTTTGTAGATACTGAAAGAAATGTATACTCAGCTGAAATGTCTACTTGCGAGCATATTTCTGTTTCGGCTTTTATAATATGTAAAAAAATTAAGAAACAATCATACTCAGCACTACAGACAAAAGACTAATACAGTATTAATACATAGTTTTATCAATATTTTAAACAAGGTATAAGTTATTTCTTTTACGAATAGACCTTACTTAGGTAGACATTATATGATGTTTATAACTTAAGTACCAATATCAAATGTTATCTGTTACTTAGATCTTAAATTAAGATAAGTTATGTTGAACTTAAAGTGCTCGTAGCGAAGTTTGCATAGCCGTTTTTAACCGATCAGGTAAGTTAAGCAACATCCGTCGCGGTCATGAGTTGGATGGGTGACCGCTATTGACACTACTACTGAGCGCTTCCGTGCTTCGGAGAGCACGTCCCGGTTATCTTAGGAGGGCAGTCGTTACAGCATGGTGGTAGGGAATTTTGCGAATACCCGCCTGGCTAGCTACCACCCTCAAGTAGTAAATCTGTCGTGAAGTACCTAACGGTGTGTTCAGACAGTAATTCTAGGTAAGCCTGAACAACATCTTCGACCACATCATCACTTACCATCAATGGCTACCCTACGAGGTATAAAAAAATGTTAGTACTTATACTACCCAAGATTTTCTTTAGATGTATATGTTTTTTTTTCAGAATGTACATTATACATTAATTTGCTTAATTGAACAACTACTCAAATTTATTGTTTAAGATATTAATAATACAAAAAAAAAAACTTAACCTTTCTCAAGCTCTTAATTGAAACTAAACATTTACTTGTTTGTGTGTTGTAGCACTTGAAACCTTTTTTTTTTATTTCTGGTATTCTGTACGGTATTTAGGTATATAAAAAAGAGCAGAGGCTAACGACTTTAATATTATTCTTTGTCAAAGGTGACTTTGATCTAAGATTATTTCGGTACAATTAAGAAAAGGATATTTTTTTTACCAATGCCTTGACCACATGTTATTATTTAATTATTATGTTAAGCTGCATGTGATAAAATGGTGAAAAAACAGTGGATATTAACTTTAACTAAAAGTTTTTTGATTTGCACCCCCAAGATTCTATGACAGAACAGACTCTGATTACTGCAATTTTCACCAGATCTTGTCTGCCCATCACTCACGGTGTCCTTTTAAGCCAGAGGTGTCCGAAGTATGCGGTGCTTATAATATATCTCTTTGCAGTGGTTTTGGTCGCCTACACACACAAAGTCAGACTTTTGGATATCTTGTATACCACCTTCCACCCCGGCTCCGCTCTTGTGCTTGTCTCGCGCTACGAGCCAACTAAGTGTAAGCTTAAAATTTCCGGTCCGGTTAGTTAAGAATTGGAACCTGGTTGCCGCCTTACACCTTCCGGTTTAGCCAATTCTTACTTTTCATTCTATTTGTGAGCCAGCTACCACCGTGAGAGGTCGTGCGTTATGGACGAGGAAATCACAGAGTTGAGAATACACGGACGCCGCGCCAGTGCAATCGGATCGGGTTGTGACCGAAGTGAATGATGGATAGCGTTAGTACGTAGCGGGCGCCTCTTGCTTACTGGTTTGGGCACCGGCCTCTCCCCCATCGGCTGGTAGTCTTGCTTACCGGGTAGAATCGAGACGAGCAGTACTTCTATATTGGATTCCGACCGATTCCGAAAGGTTTGAGTTGTTAAAGAGCCGCGTACCATTAGCAGGAGCTATCATATCATATTACAGAAATCTGAGTTTTTATTTTTTTATTTTATGTTATTGTGACGGATCAAGCACGAGGCCCATCTGATGTTAAGCGGACTAACCTCTGCCTATAACAGATGCATTTCGTCATAAGTCACGAATTTCACTGCACCCCTCACCTTGAGACATAGTTGTTAAGTCTCATGTGCTTGTAATTTCAAGTCAAGAGAGACTCAAGATGTTAATGGAAAAAATCTTTAGAGATACGCATTAGTGAATAAATTACAACTTAATACGTTAACAGTCCACGAGGCTATTTATAAATGGCATTATGAGGCATAAAGAGCCTTTAAGGCATTAAGGACCGGTAATGTGTCCAGATCAGAATTAGGCTAAGCTTGCCATAACTTAGTTTATGTGAAAAAAATGTTTTGTTGAAGATGTCATAGAGAACAACAATTTGAACTCATTTAGTTCATTAATAACTTATTTCATTACTGAAGTCTTCAGCTGATAGAACCGCTTATTTATAAGTAATAAAGTTGTTTAATACTTTAGTATACTATGGCAAATTTTAGCATTTCCATTTTCAAAATTTTTAATATAACTGGATATTTTTTGTGTGTAAATAAGATAATTATGTAATTGGTATTGGCCGTTTCATTATAATATTAACAACTTATTTACGAAAAATTTTAAGCAAGGTTTTTAGGCACAACTAACTTATTCATGTCCATAAGTTTCAACGATTTTCAAGATGCTATCTTAGCAAATTCTATACTATTCTTTAGATCATAGCTTTAGAATGGTTTTTCACATCGTCTAACAGACGTGATTAAGAAAATTTAATCGTCAGTGCAGGATCTGGTTTAGTCTGGTTTTTTTTATCTATAGCCGTATAAGTATTTAATAAATCGATACTGACTGGCAGATAACAAATAGCTTAAAGCGGTCGATCTATAGGCATGGAACTTTGCACAGGAATGTCTAATGTACTTTAAGAAATTCTTCAATAAAGGAATTAAAAACAAACGGCCAAGTGCGAGTTGGACACCAAGGGTTCCGTACCAACACAGAATATACCAAAAACCCATTATTTTTTTTCATTCTGATCGTGATCCTTAGCGAGAGCCCGAACTGCACTTGGCTGTTTTTAATATTTCTTCTTGTATATTTAATATTCTACTATAATACTACATGCATGCCAAGTTTGACGCTTGTACGTCTTACTGTTTATTCGATAGAGCTAAAAAAACACGTTTAAAAGAATACGTTCCTTTTAGGGGGACCCCTTCAATTTAATTTTTATTATTTGTTTGCTACATTAACGTTCCCGTGGGGTGCTGTCAACCCCCCATCTCTACCCATGGGTGTCATAAAAGACGAGGGTAACAGACCAGAAGGTGGGCAGCAGCGCATTCTGAGGAACTGATATCTCACCAGCGATCCCCAAGACACCTGCCAAGCGTGAGGGTTATGGCAAACCCTGTCATAATGGGGGAGGCTGTGTTAAGCAGCGGATAATCCCGCTGACACAGTAATATATAATAACACATATTCTGAGAAAATTTCAAACGGTTACCTATTAATGTTCCCAAGATACAGCCCTTTAAAGTAAGGACGGGCGCATTGAAGGACTCCCGAGGCTTAGTAATAGGGACTCGCTTTGTAGTAAGGAGCCCAAAAAGTTAGGGTGGGGGTAATGGTAGCGGTTAGGGGTTACCCCCGGAAGAGTGTTTGTGTGGGAGTATGGTAGAAATGAGGGTGTGTTTCTCAGTAACGGCGGGTAAGGGTAGTAGCAAGTGTCGGGATAAAAAAGTGGTAAGGGCAGGAGTAAAGTTATTATGTGAATTATATTAAAATCAATAATAAATGCAAGTTTTATAGTCTACGTGAGCGTAGCCTAGAGAGGAAAACAGCACTACTTTAGTAGTATACATTTGAATCACACTACTGCTACTACAACTACTGTTGCATCCGCATCTTAAATTATAAATTTAGAACATAATTATAATAATACTATGTATTACGTAGGTGGAGCCAACATTTTAACGTGTCAATTTACAAACGGCATTACTAATGCTATTAACGCTCACTGATAGCTGGGTTGTCGGTTTTTTGACACATCAAAGAGTTTTAGTTCGTAGGTTAACGAACTAAACGACATTGGATACGTTGAAGCCGCAAGTGCAGTGTAAGAACGTATGTACCCGCCTAAAAAAGCGGGAACTGCATTATGACGACAATGGATACTAACGTATGCATTAAACGCATACTAAAAACAGGAGAATGTAATTTTTTATTAATTGCCATCTGTTTCAGCCGGACTGTCCACTGCTGAATACAGCCTCCCCTATTCAGGGGGTATTTGCCATAATCCCCACGCTTGGCAGGCGGCTTGGGGATCGCAGTGCAAGAAGGCAGTTTCTTAGAAGGCGCTGCTGCCCACCTTCCAGTATTTTTCCCTTAGTCGCCTCTTACGACACCCACGGGATGATATGTGGAGGTGCAATTCTAACCCGGCACCCCACGGGAAATTTAATTGCCATAAATGCTTATCATAATTTATCACGATCATTGCTGCCCCCAGTGCAACTGCTTCAACGTACATTGCTGTGTAGGCATTGTTGTGAATGCGCTACTTCACTAGAAATTAATATATCTTGACGACGACGTTGCATTGTATTAAATGTAGCATTCGTGCACATTTAATGCCTTAATTAACGCGTAAATTGGACTTAAGCATTAACGTTAACCTTAACGCAGGCGACGCAGTAGCATTTACGTAAAGAATTGCGCGCACTTTTTAAATGTGCGGATTCTCCTGTGGTCCAGAGCCAGATGTTCATAAATTTTGGGTAAGTAATACCTAAAACATTTTAATACAATTTTAGGATACAATACCACGACGACGTTATGGCCCATTTAATTCAATAAACGAAATGTTTAATGCATAGGCTTGCTTTTGACCACAATCTCACCTGATGGTATGTGACCATGCGGTCGCAGGTGGTAAATAAAATTAACCATACATTCTATTAGTCTTATCTATTATCTTAGAAAGCCAGGAAACTGGCTTTCTAAGATTAATACAGGAATAGACCAACAGGTGCTTGGCAAAAGATATTCTACTAGACGCTTGTAGCTAGACAGGCGGGCATCTGAAAATTGCTATACAATTACGCAGCACGGCCAAAATGTTAACACCAAGTTATTTTTAAGCTTAAACCGTGCAGTGCCGTTCTAGAATTTAACCCCGCCATCTCTTCCCGTGGTGGGTGTCGTACGAGGCGACTAAAGGTAAAATTCCAGAAGATGGGCAGCAGTGCCTTCTGAGGAACTGCTTCTTACACTGAGATCCTCAAGGGTGGGAATTATGGCATATACGCCCCCCCATCCCCTCTTATGGGGGAGGCTGGGTTAAGTAGTGAACAATCCGGCTGATAAACTAAGTAGATTCATGTAAATATCATGAGCATAAAATAACCTTCACCTTTACATTTTTTCATTATAGTTTAAATTCACAGATATGGTTTTTGGGATTATGTAGCAAGGGGCGAGCTTATCTCCTTCTACGGGTAGTTTTACAGAGTGCCAGAATGCTACTGAACAGTTTATTTGTTAAAAAAAAACTATTTCTATCGTAGCCGGTAATCAAACACTTGACCTCGAAATTCCTATACGACACATTTCTCTTCTTGACCAACAGATAAGGCATCACAGGTAATTAAAATAAAGCAAATATAACGTTTCCGTATCCAGTCAATCATATGTCCTAAACATATGTATATAATATAGTTAACCGTGTGTAACCTGATGGTACTGAATCTGGTTATCAAATATATAAGAAATTATGTCGCCAAGCACTTACCGGTGTGTTCCAAGTTCCAACTATACTGTCCTTAAAATTAAATTCTCAAACTAAGATACGCTTGTTTACCATCTATGACCATAATTTTGAAGTTTGAAGCTGTGATGTCTCAGCGCCATTGGCTATAGACTGCCGCGCAGCAGGACCATAGTTCGAATCCCGCCGGGGGCTTTAACTTTACCGCATGGTGGTACGGCATTTTGCGAACGCCCGCCTGGCTAGCGACCACACTCAAGTAGAAAATCTGTTGCTAAGCACCTTACGGTGTATTCCGGCACCTCTTCTTGAGAGCCAGTAATAATAGTTCTAGGTTAAGCCTGTTAACCCCTTCGGCCACATCATCATTTACCATCAGGTGAGATTGTGGTCAAAGGCTTGCCTATGAACAATAAAAAAAACACCACTTAAGCTAGGCTACCAACATAAAAAAAAAACAAATGTCAGGGCATGAGAATTTCCTTAAAACCTGTATTTATTTCATTGTGTATTAATATACATATATTATGTTTTTGTTGTTGATAACTGCGTATTAGTATAGCAATTAATTGAGTAGTAGCGGCCCTGGCTTAGCACGGGTATTTATAATATATTCAAAAAAATAAACATTGTTTTTTATTATTCTATAGCCTATATTCATCAGGGATAATCTAGGATACTAATGGAGAAAGATTTTTTCATTTCGGACCTTTTGTTTTTATCTTTATTTGTTACATACAATAAAACAAATCTTTCCTCTTCATAATATAAGTATACATGATTATTTTATATACCTATATAGTATAATAATATATATACATTATTATTGGCATTCCTTCACAGATATTAATTATTGTACTCACTTCGCATTGCGAACATCCCTCGGCCGTAATAGGAAGAAAGGCCACACCAGAGCAGCCGTTAATGACGTCACAAAATAATATATAGAAAAATAAAAGTGATATTTCAGAACATTAGGCTCACTACTCGTAATTTTTTTGAGGAACAATAATACGATCGAACTAAAAACAAACATACACAATGTGTGCCACATTTTAACTGGTTTCAACGACACAAACGTTTGGCGGACGGCTTGCCATGTACTGTGGGTTATCTCTAAATTGCTGCGGTTTTATCTACTATGATATTATTTCTAAGGTTAATAAATAGGAACCGTCAATTATCGGTAGAGCCTATTCAGATATAGATAATAAATATGAGGATAAGCTACATTATGATTGAATAAATGATTTTGAAGCAATGATGGCCGACTGGTAATAGCTACAGACTGCCGGGCCGCAGGTCCCTGGTTCGATTCCCACCGCCGGCGCTTGAGCTTCATCGCATGGTGGAAGGGCATTTTGCGATTGCCTGCCTGGCTGGCTACCACCCTCAAGTAGAAAATCTGTCGCCAAGCACCGAACGGTGTGTTCCGGCAGCAGTCCTTGGGAGCCAGTGAAATTACAGGCACATGAGACTTATCAACTATGGCTCAAAGTGACGGGCTCAGTGCAATTCGTGACTTGTGATGAAATGCATCTGTTATAGGCAGATGTTAGTCCGCTTAACATCAGGTGGGATTCGAGTTTGTTCCGTCACAACAGCATACAAAAAATATATACAATCAATTAACAATCACCCATAGTGTAAAAGTAAATAAATTGTCATACTGGATAATGTTATAAATACGAATATAATGTAATTAAGTTTTTGTGTGAATGTTTGTAAGTTTTTTGGGTACTCTGAAGCAGTTTTAAAGCATTAACACACAATTCCAACAGTATACTCTGCTCTCTGCTGCTATCTATCTTTGTAATCACTTTGCATGGTGGTAGGATATTTTGCGAATGCCCGTCTCGCTAGCTACCACACACAAGTAAAAATCTGTCACTAAGCACCTAAGGGTGTGGTTCCGGCAGCTGTCCTTGAGAGCCAGTAATTCTAGGTTAGCCTGAACAACATCTTCGACCACATCATCACTTACCATCAGGTGAGATAGTGGTCAAAGTCTAAACTATGAAACATAAAAAAAAAACTGAAATGAAAACTACTTGTCACATAATAATTAATACATTTCCGTGTACTTTAAGTATTTCATGTCAGTACCAGATTTTGGCTACAAAGGCTTAAAATGCCAAATAAAACGCTTCTTTATTATAATTATTATTATTATAATAAACTTTATTTATATTATTAAATATTAATAAAGTTTTGTAGAAGATAAAAGATAAAAGTTTAAGATAAAACATCTTATATCTAGTTTTTTTTTCTAATAACCGTTGATGAAATTGATTTTAACAGTCTCCTTTTATTTTGTCAGTGAAGGTAGCTTATTGTGACGGAACAAGCGCGAGGCCCACTTGATGTTAAGCGGACTAACCTGTGCCTAGAACAGATGCATTTCTTCACAAGTGACGAATTGCACTGCGCCCGACACCATGAGACATTGTTGTTAGTGTCATGTGCCTGTAATTTCACTGGCTCTCAAGGACTGCTGCCGGAACACACTATTAGGTGCTTGGCGACAGATTTTCTACTTGAGGGTGGTAGCTAGCCAGGCGGACAATTGCAAAATGCCCTTCCACCATGCGGTGAACCTCAAGCCGGCGCTGGGCATCGAACCAGGGACCTGCGGCACGGCATTCCATAGCTATTACCGCTCAGCCATCATTGCTTCAAAATTATTCTCTTGGATTTCAATACATGTTATTCTTAGAAGCTTTAGTAGTAAGTAGCTAGGTGCATTACGAGTATATCACATGAGTCTGTCATCAGCTTATCTTTTCACAAAATGAAGTTGTTTTTTAAGTAGATAGGCATATGTTTTCTAAACACGTATCTCGTAGATATATATGGTATATATAGATAGGGTGTTCATTGTAATGAACGTACTAGCTTTATGGTTGATAACGGCATACAATGTCCTTTTGTGTACAAAAGGACATTGTATGCCGTTATCAACCACAAAGCTAGTACGCTCCAACAAAAAAGCAAAGCTTGTCTTTTTGACCGCTTTGGCGTTACACGTTTTTCTCACATGACCCGAATGACATTTATAAAGAAGAAAAATAAATAAAATGGCCCTACAGCAATGAGGAGTCCATCACTGTCTAACAGAATCATTCGTCCTCTCGTACTTTAACTATTGTAACCTAATATATGGTCCTAGGCACAATTACAACCTGGAACGGGCAATTCAATGATTGCAATATGCTTGCAACCGTATGCATACATTTCGCAGAATGGGCACTTCCAGTTTAGATACCCGAATACCAGCTCAGAGTTCGGTGCGTTTCAGGGAGTGTTTGAGGTTTGCAGCAGCACGTATATGGAATGAGTGTCCTCTCAGGAATAAAATAAGTAAAGAGTATTTCAAGAAATAACGTGGTTTTCACTCATTTTAGTAAATAATACGGGATAACTCACGTGAATAAGTCAGATAGCTCCGACTATAGTTTCAACCACATTCGGTGCTCTTTTTCAAGGAGAGCTCGGCACGCCCGCATTGCTGTCTCGCTGAGCACTCTCGAGTGCTAAGGAATCTATTTGGTTGACTATAAATACAGAGACTGGTACTACTGACTCAAATCTCTGCAAATCAAATCTCTGAATCAAAACAAGTTATAAATATCTTTGAATTATTTTTGTAACTTTCCCTAGTAATCACTATTAAATTCTGTGTCCGACGTAGCATCAGCTCTGTTAAAACATACATTTCCCTACAAAATACCAGACTTATCTTTCAAATACACTCACACTTACATATCTTCGAAATTATTAAGACATTAAAAAGTTTAAATGAATGACTTGTGGGATATATTAGCAAAAGTAGCAGAGCTTATTACTATCATTCATTATTGAGTCAAATTTGGTAACAATATTCAATATTAGTTACGATAGAAGATACTTCCCGATTTAATGAAACAGTAAAATCACTCCTATTTTTAAGTCAGGGACTTGTTCTGACTGTCTTCCGGGGCTTTGGTAAAAATAGGAGTACCGCAAGGATCACATTAGGACCTTTTCTATTTTAAATTTATATTAATGATTTGCATGGTCAAAGATATCTGTGATATTGTTTTATTCGCAGATGGTACCATAAAAAAAATAGCAAACTAACTTTAGCAAATGCGTTTATAATATTATATTATTTCTCTGAAAAAGTGTGCAGTTCGTACCATATTTGAAATTGATCCTAGCGAATCGACGAGGTAAGTCTCAGGTGCCTGACATTTCATTGGCTCTCAAGGACTGCTGCCGGAACATACCGTTAAGTGCTTGGCGGCTGATTTTCTACTTGAGGGCGGTAGCTAGCAATCAGGCGGGCAATCGCAAAATGCCCTTCCACCATTCGTTGAAGCTCAAGCCGGCGGTGGGGATCGAACCAGGGATCTGCGGCACGGCATTCCATAGCTATTACCGCTCAGCCATCATTGCTTCAAAATTATTCTCTTGGATTTCAATACATGTTATTCTTAGAAGCTTTAGTAGTAAGTAGCTAGGTGCATTACGAGTATATCACATGAGTCTGTCATCAGTTTATCTTTTCACAATATGAAGTTGTTTTTTAAGTAGTTAGGCATATGTTTTCTAAACACGTATCTCGTAGATTATACATCTACGTAATATATGCACTATTGAAGGAAGAGCAAGAATCTAAGGATGTTTAGAAAGTGGTCAAATTCAAAGTCAAAATCATGTATTCAAATAAGGCGTCCAAGGCTATTTATAAATACACCTCAAAGTTCAGATCGATCCCAAGATGCAGTTTTGACGTTTATTTACTAAAATTATTATCATAAAATTTTGTAAAAATACATAAAGAGTCGGTCATGTTAAAATATGACCGAGTTATTCGTCTGAAATGGCCATGTTAAATTATTTTGAAGCAATGATGGCCGAGCGGTACCGTAAAACGGGGTTACTTTGCGAACTGGGGTAACTTTGATGATAGCTAAACTTGGTAAGTTTTTTCGTATATAATGCGTGATACTGAACGAAACTAAAATCTTGTTTGTTCTGTTGGCCAGACTGACATGACAGCCATATTTTGCCGAAACGTTGACTAGTAACTATTACAAGAACCCGGTAAAAAAAATTCTTAAAAAAAAAAAAAAAAAAACTTTAGTGTTAAATAGCATTAAAAAAATTGTTTGAATAACTTCAGTGGTACAACCGTAAGTATTTTTGTTTGATTTGTAATTTTTCGCTATTTTAATTATAGGTTTCTTTAAGATTAAGAGCATGTTAGAATTTTTTGTTTACGGCCGCCATTTTATTTTCCATGAACACTTTAGTTTAACGGGGCTACATTGATAAGGTATACGAGGTGACTTTGATAGCTATCAATTTCACCCCAATGACGGTTGGGTCTAACTTTATATTGTGTAAAGTATATGTTGTCAATTTAACCCCTATTTCTTGTTTTGTTCTAGCTGCCTCATGGTTCACACCTACAAAAAGACAGCGGGTAGCCGCAATTACAAAAATTACACAGAGGCGATAATGGAAGAAGCAATAGAGAAAATCACAAACGACGAATTATCCATTAATGCTGCTTCACTTCAATATAAAATTCGGCTACTCATTCCCCAGACGTGATGGTTAAAGAAACGTAGATTATTTTTTCTATATTCAACATGTTGATTTTTGAGATTTTTATTTCATAAAACAGATTTATATAATACGAGTAGTTTTAAGTGATAAAAATGATTGATCTCGAAATAATGTTGAGTTACTGTTACCTTATTAGTTATTTTCTTGGCGTATTTATTTATTATATTTGCGTTGGCGTATTTATTTGAGGTTTATACTAATAATAATTATTATGAGACTCTTGTGATAGTTTTAAGTGGTAAAAATGATTAATCTGATAAGTGGATGTTGAGACCGATTAAAACTTACTGTTCTTATCTAGGTTGTTTACATTGTAATACCCGCTATCAAATTCACCCCTTGACTCAAAGTAGCCCCAAAAATATTCAAAACGCAATAATATCTAAACCGTAGTTTATAAATTATTTTTTCTTTTTGATTTTTGTTATGTATCGGGGTGACTTTACGATGACATGAAAAAAAAACGTCATATCAAATTAGCCCCATTATCAATTAAACTTTGATAAGCAGGTATTTTTTAATTTATTTTAAAAGTATTAACAAATTTATATTTTTTTGTTGCAATAATTAATTTACGTAATGAGTCTTCAATACAGTATATTTTTCACATTTTTATAGTTGAAATTGCAAGCGTGAGATCCATTTAAAGTTTAAAATTAATCAATGTCACCCCGTTTTACGGTAATAGCTATGGACCACGGTGCCGCAGATCCCTGGATCGATCCCCACCGCTGGCTTAAGCTTTAACGAATGGTGGAAGGGCATTTTGCGATTGCCCGCCTGATTGCTAGCTACCACCTTCAAGTAGAAAATCTGTCGCCAAGCACCTAACGGTGTGTTCCGGCAGCTGTCCTTGAGAGCCAGTACATCTAGGTTAGCCTGAACAACATATTCGACCACATCATCACTTACCATCAGGTGAGATAGTGGTCAAAGGCTAACCTATAAGAGTAATAAATAGTGTAATTAGTCGGTAATCAGATTGTTTCGATTCAGCATGGTTATTTCAGCAAGTGCTTTCATAATTTTCAGCTGCGTTGTTTTTAATTATTTTTTCACATTAACAACGATTATTATCGTCAGCGAACAGAATGAGAACAGTTACGTAGCTATGACAATTAATGCAGAAACACTCAATTCGTCAGTCACAATGACATTACAATCTGGACGACATGTCACCTACCAAAGCAGTGAAAAAAATGTCCTGTGTTGTCATAACTAAACGTAGATATAATTATGTGCATAAAATCTCATTACTCGTAATTATTTAAGCAAAAAATTTACAAACTTCCTGAATTTGAATCATATCATCATTACCTACGCTAAGATTTCATTGTGCTTGAAATATGCTAGCATTACGATGTCTCAACTGCTAGTCATTACTCGTAGCGTGTTGTGTACACTCGCGCGTTCAACGTGGCATTTAAGGGTTAACTGGCCGGACGGTTCTCCATACAAACGCCGTTGGGTGATCACTCCCTTATTTAAGGATTTAGGTCCAAAATAAAGCATAATACCGATTGATCTCTTCATTATCTAGGCTTGTATGATGTCGAAATTTTAAAAAGATAATTAAGTTGTAAGTTATGAGCCTCAAAAACTTTATATGAAAATGTTTCGAGGCTCATAATTCTCAGGTTAATTATTTTATTAAAATTTCGGCATCATACAAGCCTAGATAATGACGAGATCAATCGGTGTTATGCTTTATTTTGGACCTAAATCCTCAAATAAGGGAGTGATCACCCAACGGCGTTTGTATGGAGAACCGTCCGGCCAGTTCACCCGGGCACAGGGCACCAACTCCCACCTTTTATGAAACCATTATAAAAAAGGAGCGTTTTATTTCATGCTTAAAATAATCATTCGTAGACACAAACTATCACCGACCCACAACCGCATAAAGCAATATTGGTTTGATCCTACTTAATGAACGAAAGAATGTATCACGGATGTGCAAGCGAGATACAAGATGTTTATATACCGTTATCCCGCTCGCACTGTTCCGAACTACGATGTTATGGAATGGATTTACCATAGACATTTTATTGTATGCTGCTCAACAGCTGTCTGTATTTTTTTTAGTTTCATTCATCAAAGATTTTTTCTGCATTTATTTGAAATAATAATAGAAATAAAAACATTGCACGTAATTTACTCATTAATGAAACCCATTTTTATCGTAAAATACCCAAAATCAAGATTAAACCCGCTGCTATAAAGTAACTTTTAAGATGGATAAACATGACGGATTTGTCGCTGGAACGGTAATAGTTCGTACGTCAGAGTTCGCGAAAAGAGTGATCAATTTCTTGTGACGTCATCAAAACGACGAGCGATTCTATTACTGTTTGTAAGATTGCTTAATTGACGTGGAGGTATAAAATTTTGCTGTAAGATTTAATTATTATTACTATAAGAGGTGAGAGTTAACCCCCAGGCACGCGTGGTCATAGTTTTGCATGGCCCGTCGACGCGCGCCGCGTTTCTTGCCGGGCCGCTTGCCAGGCAGCACGGAGTGCTTCTGAATGCATGCGGCATTGCACCGACTGGCGTGCCCCGATGCATGTCAATAGTTTGATTGGTCCCCCAACGCACGCCGAGATGCTTCCCGGGCTGTTTGCTTTCGCTTAGGCTGCAGATGCGCGCCGACAGGCTGCTTCCCGAGTCGCTTGCCGGGTTGCACGGCGCAGCTATTTGAGTTCGTACTTTTTTGAGCGATGACCCGAAGTCCATAGTTTTGTAAAGTCAGTGGTAAGTACTGTAATTTCCCGAGTGGAGTGTAGGGCTAGAATAGCAACCGCCCCCGACCATATCTTTCTGTGGGAGTAGTAAGTGGCGACTAAGGGATAAAATCCAGAGTGTGGGCAGCAGCGCCTCCTGAAGAACTACCACTTTACACTGCTATTCCCAAGACAATGGAGGGATTATGGCCTCCCTAGTGGCCTCCCTTTTTTGCCTTTGTTCTATGGTGGACGTTGTGGCTGTTGCTGATAATAACCATTTCACTTGTCTCAACACACTTGTAGTACAGGATTAGTATCTTTTTAGCTATTCCTAAAGTTTGTCTCTAATTCCGTGTTTATCTAGTTTTCCGAGCATGTTTTTACTACAAATAATAAAGCGTGTTTGTCATGTCTACAATTATTTTTAAAACCCGCAAATTATTAACCTAGCACTTCGTTATTACTTTATAAGAGTTTAGCAAGCGTTGTTTTTAGAACTATTTCATAAACCGCATTGTTCATCCTTAGTTATTGAGTATGCTTTTGTTTTGATGCATTACTCTTTTAGTTCTATCAATTAATAATACGCTTAGTTTTGTATACTTTTGGCCACAAATTCACCTGTTGGTAAGTGATGATAGGGACTTATATGGTATTAAGGATTGGAAGGTAACAGGAACGGACCATTAGGCGCTTGGCAGCAATTTTCTACTTGAGCTAGCCAGACAAAAATGGCACGATGCCGTAACACCACACCCAAGCCAGCAGTAGAACTCAATACTCGGACCTTTTGCGTGGCAGTCCGTATTATGATCATTGCCACTGGGCGATCACTGCTTGAAAGACTAACATAAGGATGTATAAATATTGCTTTATATTCACTTTCGGAAAAAGTCCTGCGTGTATGACGATCAATTATATTAACAAAAGGATAAATTCGAAATATGACTCGCTTCACAACGGCAGTTCAGATTGGCAGAACATATACCGGGCCCAGGGACGGATGTTCGAATTCCGCTCGTAGTTAAAATTTTTCCTTTCATTGTGATTTCACAAGTTTATTAACAGTCGTTTATGCAAAAATTACATTGAAAGCTAATATAGGCTAATATAGGTTGCCATCACATCTAATAATATTTCAAATTATTGTGATTCGAATTGTGGATCAGCTATAGGTTAGAAAAAATGTTATTTATTTTGTTTGTATGCGAAAGTGTGTGTACGCCATTTTTTTTTATGGGATAGGAGTGCAAACGAGCCGGCGGCTCACCTGGTGGTAAGTGATCACCGTCGTCCACGAACATCCGCAACACGGGGGAATATGAATATGGGAATATTTCTAAGACTATGGTACCTTTCAAACGTCCTTCACGTACCTATTTTTTTTACTTGAAAGCATTCGTCTACCTTCTCATTATCCTACTTACAAATAAAATACATAAATATATTTTGAGTTATTGTTCTGTACAAAATATCATAATAACAAGTTTGTAACTCATTCCGCTTACGAGCTAAAAACTTGTGACATACGGACGGAGGAATAGACAGACAGTAGACTCTCATTAGTAGGGCTCCGTCTTGCTTCTTGGGTACTGTTCCTCTGCTTCGCGAATCGAACAGTATCCGTCCGTCTCTAAGGGCTGTTCCAGCAGACAAGGGTTTTCTTCCACTGCACTCATATTTCCTGCTGGAACAATTCCTTGACGAGACAGGTAAGAAACCCTCAAGTTAATCCATAATTTTAAAGGCAGCCATTATATATTTATTAGAATAGCATAGAATACTCTTTATTGTTACAACACAAAAAAAACATGTTAAATAAAACAAATAAATAAGTAAAGTGTTACAATGGGCGGCCTTATCACTAAAAATGATCTCTACCAGACAACCTTAGGATGGAGTTTTATTATCTACTAGCTGTACCTGCGACTTCGTTCGCGATTGCCGTACCTGCGCAAACTAATTATTCACATTTGAGCACTGTTTATATTAAGCAACGCTGTGGTCTACGGTGAAGCACTCCTAGTAAAGCATAGGCTTTACTAGGAGTGCTTCAGCGCAGACCACAGCGTTGCTCAGAAAGGAGCTTTTTACTTTGGGCACAGCCTGGACACTCGATTCATTCTCTATACAAAAGCCGCGTTCTAACTACCTATTACACAGACACTACACTAATGTTGTTTTTGTACACGCGTAAATGTGTGCGTGAAGTCTAAGGTTGTCATCGTATGAAAAATTGTTGTACTTACCTACCTTACAATCTTTTGATGCTGTTATTAGGACTTATTAGATGTCGTAGGTTATCTTACCTACCTTCAGAAACATTTACAAGCACAAAAATTCAACTCCATGTGCTAAGTAGTAATAATAGATACCTACACTATACAAAAAGTATGATTCGACGTTCACATTTTACATGTAATGATAATAAATACAATCATAATGTATGTTCTTCTCGTGTAATAAACAATCATGAAGTGTGCCGCGTATCAACCGTGGCGAAGGTATTAAGGATGTGTATTGCTTTTCTCTATGGTAGGTATAGGTTACAAAGACACTTGTTTCGCTGTAAACGAAGTCGATATCCATGGATATATTTTGCAAACAAAAATCTTCTAAAATTAGCATTATTCGAATAGCAGTTTGAACAAATATAAAGAAAAAGTATTATGTTTGTATTTTTTTCAATAGGAACTTACTGTAAATTATCGGTTTTTATAAGTTACCACAATAAATGTTGAAGCAAAGTATTTTGTGCGTTTCTTAGGAATTTCGATTTTAAAACGGCGTATTTTTGCCGCGTTTTCCTCACTCGCGGCTGCCGGGTTAGAATGTGACCCCCCCTACCCTATAAGAGACGACTTAAGGAAAAATGAAGGTGGGAAGCAGCACCTTCTGTGGAAATGACAACTTCTACTGCCCAAGACGCCTGCCAATCGGATTCTGGCAAATGGGGAAGACCCAGTGCGACGAAGTGTTGACAGTTGATGTGAAGTTCAGCTTCAACATTGGACTTTCATATATCTACGTGGTGGCATAGCGCATTTTGTTAACGCAAACCTGGCTAGTTACCTTGTCTAATAAGAACTTCTTATTAAGAAGTTACTGTTACTGCTGATGATGAATATGAAACATTGAGATCAAAATAAAATTAAAATAAGGAAGGGATGTACCTAGTGTTTGTATTAGCTAAGCTCAATGATAATATTGTGTTATCTCACATGTGTTGCACATGGGTGGTGGGGTGGACAATCCCATAGGAGCTGCTGGCGAGAGTGGCTAGAGCGGACGTCGTCGCAACTATAAAAGTATGCCTTACATAATGAGTTCTACAGCACAACCGTACCCAAAAATACCAACACAAAAACAGCTCTTTAATAAAATAACAATTAACCTGCATAACAAATTTATTTTACTTTTGTTTGTAAGATAAAAACTAAACTGATCTGCGTCATAACATTAACAAGTAGACTCGTCGTAAAAAAAACAAAATATAATTATTCATAACGTGGGTTAAAACTATCAAAAATACAAGCATTTACATATTATACATTTACCTCACGTTTAAAATCGACGCCTGAAATTACTTCCTTATATACTTAGAGATAAGAGTGTTCAGAAAGGTAGGTGCATAAGTACTAGCTTCATAGATATGTTTACCTAAATTTTACTGCTCGAAGCTTGCGAACCTGATTTTATAACAAAATATTGTTCTTATTTTAAACTTATATGAAGCGAACTGAATCATTATGTTTGAATTCAAATTCAAATTTAGAAACGCTGTTTTCCATAAAATCTGTTTATTGCAATAGTAACTATATGTGTACTACCTATATCCAAAGACATTATCATGGTAATGTATTATTGTGATATATTTATAGCAATGTAATCGTACCGGCCTAAACTCATAGGTGTGCTAAGAGGGTAGGTATACGATGATCAGTTGCCTATTAATTTATTGGAGGCATTTAGGTAATCTATTACCTATTGTTAATTGAAAATTAACAAGGTTTCATGGGAGTCATAAAGACGTGAGAAAATGTATCGATTATCATTCAATTGTAATTATGTAATAATCTGTGGTTGTAATGAGTAGTCTGTAATGAGGGCTCAAAATGTGTTCAATCAAATTCAAGCGTTCACTCCTTTCATTCACCCCTTCCTATCTTGGCCTTCAGCCGGAGCGCACGTCTCATCGGTCCAGGGACCGGACGTTGCCAGTAAATTCATGTAATATCATTCAATAAGTCATGTAAATAATTGTACCAAGTTGGATTAATATACGTTTAAAGGTATATCAAGTTTCATTCACATCATCACTTATCAACCTTCCGAGAACGGCAGTGCCAGGGGGGCACGCCGCCATTTTCATCATCAACGTGTCAAGCAGTTCAAATCAAAACCAGGGCCACCGGGTGCATCAGTGAGTGGAACACACGTTAGCTCCTTTCTCAAGTGGGCTAGCAGTCGTCGCTTCGAACCCGCCGTCATCGTGTTTCACACCACAGCACAAACGCGGTGTTGGTCAGGGGTAATAATTCGGTCGTCCATGGCGGGCGCTCGAATTGAAAATCACCCCCACGCCGAGTTGTACACACCTATAATAAAACTGTAACAGATCCAATTCTGAACATGCCAGATATTTTGAAAAAATACTTGAGAGCACTCTGTAGCTGACTTTTCGCAGTGGTAACCGCTTAACATAAGGTGGGCCTGGTGCTTGTTCCGTCACAATATCAGAAAAAAATATCAATCTTATAATATGTCCAAGATATTAACTTTTATATAAATTTTATATTCAAACTCACTATTGCAGTAAGTACACATAATTAATTAATTTTATATTGACACAAATGCTACATATTTACGAGATCCGAGGCGGGTTGACGTCAGTCAATATATCATGCATCGTGTCGGCTGGTTATTTGTACAATTTTATTAATTTGTGCAGTCGGTAGGATTTTCAAGAGATAGGGCCTTTGGTCAGCCCTTTTCGAGTACCGAGACTTTTTAAGTGTCATGGACCAGGATGTATATCTTTACCATGGTACAGGAGGGAGACCATAAGTAAATAACATATGTAATTATGTTGATCCTTAAGATCAGAATAGTAAGGAAATATATTTTATACCACACCCACTCAGAAAGTGTCTCATTAATCGTTCAAAAACATGTTATAAAGTTCGTCATTTCTCCCTTATAAATGTACGGCGGGGAAAGTTATATGGATATTCATTACTTCACTCCGTAGCAGTGAAGGAATGTTGTATGAAAATCCATACCTGCCCTGGTAGCGTTCTTTTGTTTTTTTAGCTGCTAACATTAAAGAATACAATCTCAAAAAGGTTTTATATCAAAGAATTAGAAAAATGAGGTGTCATTTTTATTTGTACTCGATTACCAATGAAAGGAGGTGGGGAACCTACGACCTAACCTACTTTTTGCACTACGAAAAAAAAAGTGCGGCAAGTTGTTATGTTTGCTTAAATTTTATTTTTTATTTAATTCATATTTTAACAGTACACTTTTAATTATTCTAAATAATTTTCCAAAATGTAATCTGATAGTGAAAGTGACGATTTTATAATGATGACGCCACCAGAAATAAGAAATGCAGCTCAAGAAGTCATAAAGAACTTATTGCCTGAGAAGTCTCGAGATAAGTACGAGAAAACTTAAAATGTTTTATTTTCCTCGTAGGTGTAGTGTAAAACACTATGTATCACTCGGGAGAAAGCTCTATTTCTGTTCTCGAGTTGCCTTTACGCCCTCCGCTGCGCGTTGGGCTTATACAAACTCTCGAACAGAAATAGATCGTTTTCTCCCCTCGATGTACAATGTGTAAGGGGCTTACTCCAAGGAAACTCCAGGTTTATAATAATATGTATGTATTATCCCACTCTTATTCCATACAGTAACAGTTACTTTTATTTTCAGTATTGATTTGGGATATTTGTTCAATCGTTAGCTCTTCTCCGTTCGACTGTCACTATTCGACTGACTGACTACTTCAAAACTTTTTGAACGAACAATTGAACGGGTTAAAGAACGAACGACTGTCCTGGTAGCAAAACAGCCACAGACTATTAATAACGTACTTTTATGCTTACATTCTTTTTCAAATTGAGTCTTTATACATCAATAATTTATACATATATTTTATGAATCTAACAGCTCGTCCATCCTGATATAAGTTCACGTCCTCGTGAACACACATATATTAGTAGTAGTGCTTAAAACTAAATTATCCTTACTTATAGAAACTGTAATAAACAATGATATTGTAATCGTTTAATTAAGAAATTTACAAAATAGTTCCAATAATATAGACAACTTTTTATTGTATCAAGATAGACATTCAGCAAATGATTTACGCAAATTTACAATTTATATGATAGCGCAATTGGCGCTTTACTTTTGTTAACAATTAAATGACATTAGATATTAGTGCGCACGTTGCGCGGACACTTTGCCCACTAAATAATAGCGCACCTTGCGGGGACACTTTGCCCAATAAATAATTGCGCACCTCGCGTGGACACCTTGTCCATCATATAATTGCGCACGTTGCGCGGACACATGGCCCATTATGTAAATGCGCACCTTGCGCGGACACCTTGTCCAAAATATAATTGCGCACCTTGCGCGGACACCTTGTCCATAATGTAGAAACGCACGTTGCTTTTGGTACATATTCTGATGAACGCAACACATTAACACAATAATTATTATCATTTAAATGCCACTATAATTTCATTTTTGACATACACAATATATCTTTAACCTATTAAAGGTGCATCGGATAATCTATATTTATACAATCATATATTATAAACATTTTAATGGTAATTCAGACCAATATTTCATATTTTTAATCTGTATCATTGACCCATTTTGTTCAATCAATCTACTATACAAATACACTCGAGAGCAATGAATCCGGGTCACTTAAAGAATGTTAAAAATCTCGGAAACTAAAAATGATAGGTTAATGCAATAAATTGTATTTAATAGACAATGTAATACTCCTTAAATGAAAGTAAAAAAAATATGAGTCACCATACATTTTATTAACACAAAATTACATAAAGAAAAAAACTGCTGATCTCTCCTTAAAACAAAAATAGGAAACATGAAATTTTTGAACTTTATTACGATTTTCTTGAATTTTAATACTTCGTATTGCCTCCTCGTGCTTCCATTACTGCGTCTACGCGGTTTGGCATGCTGTACACCAAGTTCCTTATACGATTTTGGGGAATATTCTCCCATTCCTCTGTGAGAGCAATTTTGAGCTCACGAAGCGTGATTGGGGGAGGGTTTCGTTGTTTTACGCATCTGCCTAGCTCGTCCCAAGCATGCTCGATCGGGTTGATATCCGGGCTGCGCGCTGGCCACTCCATACGAGTAATGTTCATCTCTTGAAGGTAGTCATTCACAATCCTACCTGTATGAGGTCGGGCATTGTCATCCATAAATATAGCATCCTCACCTAAATTGACCATAAATGGACCAACGTGATCATTGAGGATTTCTTCCACATATCTTACGCTAGTTAAAGAGCCGTTTTCTATGATCACCAGCTCTGTGCGACTTTCAGAAGAAATTCCGGCCCACACAAGTACAGACCCACCACCGTAGGCTACTTTTTCTTCGATGCATGCTTGCTTGAATCTTTCCCCTGGTCTTCGATACACTCTGTGTCTTCCATCGTGCTTGTAGAGCATAAATTTTGATTCGTCGGAGAACATAACTTTTGACCAATCTTCAATACTCCAATTTACGTGGCTCTGGGCATATCTTAGTCTCGAAATACGATGCCCACGCTCCAGTTTAGGGCCGTTTGCAGGTCTAAGGGGTTTTAAGTTAGATTCAGCAAGCCGACGTCTTACTGTCCATGCACTTGGGTTACTTCCTCCGAGGCGTCGAAACTGATTGGTGAGTTCAGTTCCTGTGAGAAAGCGATTTCGAAGCATGGTGTTCACCAAGTATCGGTCTTCTCGTGCTGTGGTACACCTGGTTCTGCCCGTTTCTGGTCTGCGTAGGTTAGAACCAGTTTCTTCGTAACGTCGGAGAACTCTTTGTACTGTTGACAGCGACACACCGACAGTCCTGGCTGTATCGCGCTGACTCCGGCCGGTTTCCAGCATTGTAAGTATTCTGGTGCATTCTTCAGGCGTAAGCGACATAATTTCAGCTTGAATAATGAATATAGAGCACTATCAACATGGTTTATGTACCCACATAAATGACAGAATACAAACAAAAGCAAAACCAAATGCTGTAATTTCGTAGTTCCATCTTCGAAAGTGGCCCTTTTTCAAATTTGATTTTTTTATGATATAACTTTACAATAACTAAGAAGTTTTAATACCTTCATTTAAGGAGTATTACATTGTCTATTAAATACAATTTATTGCATTAACCTAGCATTTTTAGTTTCCGAGATTTTTAGGATTCTTTAAGTGACCCGGATTCATTGCTCTCGAGTGTATTACATAGATGTACAATTCAACTACTCTGTTTTTTTTTTATGAAGGTATACTTAATTTTAGTTTCATATTAATTGATAAAGATTAAATTATGATTGAATTAACTATTATCAGAATCATTATCACTATATGTACTATCCGAAGAAATATCTCTTTCCTTAAAACACATCCAGGGAAAGATTTTGTCTACTGCAAAAATTCCAGTGTAAGTACTTTTCCCTTTCTTTGTTATAGGTGTGTCAGTAACCTCATATCTATCATTATCTAATATTCTGATTATTTTATAAGGACCTGACATTTTTGGTAATAGTTTTCTACTTTTTCCTACTGTGTGCGCTGTTCTCTCTATCCTCACTAAATCTCCAATTTTATACTTTTTCGCTTCCTTCCTTTTATTGTCAAAATTGTGTTTTTGGTATTCTTGTGATTTATTGATGAATTTGTTTACCTCCGATCTAATTTTAGTAATATTTTCCTCAATTGCATTTGAATGTTGGTTTTCATTTCTATGATCATTTCCTATTAGTGTAGACTTATCTACTTTATGTGGCTGATTGTCAGCCATATCATTAACTGATGGTTCTTCTATATTTGATATAGCCTCATCAGTAACTTCATTTATACTACCATCACTTATGTCAGGAATACTGACATTTACCATGTCAGACTGTATCCCCGATACAATACTACCTTCGTTAATATTTGTGAGTTTAAGTCCGAATAAAACTTCTGCTGGGGACTTTCCGGTACCTTTATTTATAGTGTTATTCATTCCCCATTGCACCTGTAATAATGTTTCGTCCCATAACCTTTCATCCCGACCGTGATTTTGTGCAGCTATAGCATCTAAAATCGTACGATTGTACCTCTCCACTTGACCATTTGCCCTTGGGGAGGCCACTGCGTTTAGGATATGTCGGACTCCAAGTTCTTGCATGAATGATTTGAATTTAGAGCTCGTAAAGGAAGAACCACGATCACTTATAAGGCGGGCGGGTAGCCCAAAAGTGCCAAAATAATCCCTCATAACCGAAATAGTTGTGTTAGATTTTGTATTCTTTACGGCCCTTAGTATAATAAATTTTGTGTAAGCATCAATAACTACGAGTATATATGTATTTTTACGTTTGCTACCCACGAAAGGTCCTAGGTGATCGATGTGGACCGTGTGAAAAGGTGTAGATATTTTAGGTATGGGATGGAGATAGCCCTCTTTCTTACCGGGTGGAATTTTGTTATGGGCACACTCTAAGCATGACTTCACATATTTCTTTACGAACTTTCTCATTCGTGAAAACCAATAATGTTCTTTTATTCTGTCATACGTCTTTTCAAAACCAAAGTGGCCAATCTGGTCATGATTTTTTTGTAAAATTTGCCATCTACATCCCTTTGGCTACACCCATTTTAAGCCATCTTTAGTAGTTCTAAATAAGCGACCTCTTTTTAGAACAAAGTTCTTTCGTATATCTATAATGTCATCATAACTAGAATTCGTCAATATATCCTTAATGCGTTTTAACTCGGAATCATCTGATTGCACAGTACTCAACCAGTCACAATCGATGCTCATAATATCACGAGTTTCGACAGCATCTATGACACCTGTTTCATCTGTGACTGGGTTTCTACTCAACGCGTCAACGTGGATCATTTTGTTTCCGGATCTATACAAAATATCACAGTTATATTCTTGGATTAAACTCCACCATCTAGCTACGCGGGGAATCATGTCCCTTTTTAGAAAAGTGGCTCTAAGGGAGTTGCAATCGGTCACTATAGTGAAGTTTAAGCCCAGAACATATGGTCTAAATTTTGTTAACGTCGCAATGACCGCTAGAGTCTCCAATTCATATGAAGAAAAGTGAGACTCCTCCGGAGATGTCTGCCTACTATAATACGCGACGGGTCTAAAGTGTGTATCAACTTGTTTTTGCATTAGGACACCTCCTACTCCATGTTTGCTTGCGTCCGTATGAATTTGAGTTTCCGCGGTTGGACAATATAAGGCTAATACCGGTCGTGATGATAGAACCCTTTTGATCTCATTGAACGCTCGTTCTTGTTCATCATTCCATACCCAAACAGAGTTTTTCTTTAACAATTTCGTTAAAGGCCTGGTGACTTGAGAAAATCCTTTTATAAAGCGTCTAAAGAAACTGGCTAAACCTATTATTTGTCTCACATTATGAACATCTTTGGGGGTAGGGAAGTTATTAACTGCTTCTACCTTGCGTATACCCGGCTTGATACCATCTCCAGAGACTTCAAACCCTAAATAGTCAACTTCTTGTTTGAAAAAGTAGCATTTCTGAGGTTTTAAGGTCAAGCCAGCCTGACGTAGCTTTTCGAATACAATCCTTAGTCTTATCATACCTTGCTCAAAATTTTCAGATGGTACTAATATATCATCCATGTATGCCAAAGCTGTATCAAAGCGAGCATTTCCTAGAACCATATTTATTGCTCTCTGAAACACTGCTGGAGCATTTGCTAGCCCAAATGGCATCCTGTTAAACTCAAACTGACCATCTGGAGTAACAAAAGCGGTTCTTGGTTTTGACTCATCATTAATTGGTATTTGGTAATACCCAGAAGCTAGATCTAATGCACAAAAGAAAACATTACCAGATAACCGGTCAATCTGGTCTTCTATACGCGGAATTGGATAATGTTGCTTAACTGTCTTAGCGTTTAATGCACGGTAATCCACACAAAGGCGTTTGTCACCAGTTTTCTTTTTAACGATTATTATTGGTGACGCATACGGAGAAGATGATTCCCTGATAATATCATTTTGTAGAAGGTCATCGACCATTGATCTAACTTCAGATCTTTCGGTGTGGCTAAGACGATATGGACGATATACGACTGGATTATTATCTTTTAATTCTATTTCCATACTAGTTATATTAGTGCAACCAAGTTCAGACAAACATGTGGCAAAACAATCCCTATACTCATTTATTAAGTCTAATAACTGACTCTTTTGAGCTGTACTCAGTGTTTACCATATGTAAATCTTCTATTTTTAAAAGATTACTATCTTTGCAAACTTTATTGACGTTTAAGCATCTAGCCCGGAAATGATTACTGTATACACTTCCACGCGATATTATCTCTTCTTTATTAAAATGTATCGTATTGTTTTGAGAATTCGTGATTTTAATATAACCAATGCCGTTTTTTATTGCAATGATGCCACCCTCTACCTTGTATTTTAATCTTTGACTATTTTCTATGTCTATTTCCCCTGTAAAATGTGTGCCAGTATAAACTTTAATGACTGCAGTGCCATATAGATTTATAATATCGATGGTTTTCAAGCTGACACGTTGCTCATTCAAGTTTATCTGGGTTTTTATAATCAACTGTTTGTTGTCCTTATGTATCTCTACATGGGATTGTTCTGTCACTGTTTGACCCACTAGTACTTCATGATTAAGATAGCGATCAGGCACTACGATTAATTCAACATCGACTATTACATCATCAACCTTTAATTCAACCATGAACGTGCCTTTAGCTTGTATAACGGAGTTTCCGAAACCCCGTAGGTAAGGTAGGCCAGTACTGGTCCAGTTATCTGTATGAATCAATTTCTTTGCTGTTGATTCCTGAATCAAAGAGCACTGACTACCAAAATCAACATAGGCATTTAATTCGTAACCATTTACTACTACCTTCTTGTAAAATTTGCTGTCAGCCTTTTCTTCATCCTCTACTAGTCATAACGATTTAACTTCAACCTTATCCTTTAAAACCTCCCTATTACAATTAGAATCATCGTGACCAACCCGTAAACATTTCTGACATTTAACTACAGGCTTTTTGCAACTATTCACGACGTGTCCTATTTCGTGACAATTAAAACATCTTGTTGTTCTACTGGAATCTAGCTTTGGTACCTTGCGGCTGAAATCTGTGGTAGGTCGTAAAATCTTTCTAGTATTTTTGTCAAATTTCTCATGCTTTACACTTCTTAGATATCCTAATAGTTTATCAGTGTCTTCGAAACCCACTGCTTCAGCGCCATAACGTATTGATCTGTCTTCTATACCATAAACTACACAATCTATAGCATTCTTACCTAAAATACCGCAACGGTTCAAAGCTATTAATTTCTCATAATAATATTCTTCCAAATCATCCCCAAACTTAGCCTTTATGCCTAACATTTCCGATAATAGTCGTCCATAATTTTCATAGACAGGAAAAGCAGACTTAAGCTTTTCTTGCCAAACTTCCCATGAGTGTAAAACTGAGGGCTGTCCCTCGTACCAGCGTTTTGCAGTCCCCATTAGTTTTGGTAATGCATAGTGTGCAGTTTGTTTGCTATCCCAACCGTAAATTTCCGCACATTCCTTTACCTTGTTTAACCATGTACTAATAGTTTGGTTCTTTATTTTAGGGTCAAACTCAGGCACAACATTGACTGACGGAAATTTTTCTTTGTTTTGTGGGTTTACGGTTGCTATAGCTAGTAGTGCTTTATTTAAACTATCAACTATATTTTTATTTATGACCACCTCATCAGTGCTCAAATTTTGAGCTAATTGAGCATTAGAACCTGATGGTTCCAGTTGAATACCATCATTAACATATTTATCTGATACTTTAACTGATTGTTGATTCAATTGATTAAGTATACCTCCATTATCTAACGCTTTTTCAATATTTACATTCTGTTGTTGCAAGTTGGTGAAGCTACGATCATCTGAACTAGGTACTTCTAAATTAAGTGGCATATCAGGTGTTGGAGTCTTAAGTGATTTGCTAGTTCGCCTACTTCGTTTTGAATGATGAGTACTTCGCGAACGACTTCTACCACGAGAGTAAGCGTGTGCTCGTGGACGCTGTGCACTACGTAATCGAGACTCGTTACGCCTACGCCGATTATCACGCACGGTAGAATCTGACCTTGAAGATGAGCGAGACCGTCGCCCGCGGGAACACTTGGGCGGCGTCTCTGCTTGGCGCTCCCTTCTGCTGCGTGACCGGACACACCGATCTCGAGTACGCCGGTCTCGAGTTTGCGATCCACGTCTCGAAGCGGACCGCGACTGCCGGCCACGTGATTGCACTTGCCTCGGCATTGTATACAAACAATGACAACCTGGGATATGCGGAATGTATTAGTACTTATTAAATACAAAGGATACCAAAAGGGGACACTCATAAAACCAGTACATTAACTTTCTAAACTTAGCACAACACAATATTTACACTCTTTATACTTGAACACAACGTTCCTTAATGACAAAAGTAAGTATATGTACACCAATAGAACAAAGTTTAGGCAATTATGCACAATTTATTTGTAAAGAAAACAAAAGGAAACATAGTTTAACTACTTGGCACATATCATCAAATGACTGACATACATTTATATTGCATCGTGTAAACCACGTGTGCGTGAACGGTAAATACACGTTGTCAGAATAAAATTACGATTTCGATACCTAGCACTGTTTTCTACTTACCCACTTGCGTACAGAAATCCCCAAAATATCAAGTGATCAGGCAGATTAAAAAGGATTACAAAGTAGAACAGTGATGGATTCGATAGCGAGGCGACAACTTCGTCGCTTCTGTCCGAAAAGTAATGCTTTAGACGTCAGCTGTCAAATGTCATTACTGCCAATGTCAATAAAAGAAAATTCTTGACGTTTCTGAAGGATTGCGATAAATGTTGCTATTTGCTATAAAGACAATCGATTAAATTTGATAATCGTTTCAAACCATCCTGGCGTCACATTCATGACGCTGTAACATACACCTTTTACCAGTTACTTAAACTGTAGTGATTATAAGTTTGTAAATTTAAAAAGTAACGATTTTTATTACCAATGCTCATTGTATCATATACATGTATTTGAAATATTCAAATTACGAACTAAAAAGTAATTGGCATAAAATATAATGATTCTGGACTCACCTTGTAAATGATTAAACCTGTTTAAATATCAAACCTTTGCCAACAAACAAGTCAATTGGACGTTGTCATCCCACTTCTGAAGTTGTAAGGGGCTTACTCCAAGGAAACTCCAGGTTTATAATAATATGTATGTATTATCCCACTCTTATTCCATACAGTAACAGTTACTTTTATTTTCAGTATTGATTTGGGATATTTGTTCAATCGTTAGCTCTTCTCCGTTCGACTGTCACTATTCGACTGACTGACTACTTCAAAACTTTTTGAACGAACAATTGAACGGGTTAAAGAACGAACGACTGTCCTGGTAGCAAAACAGCCACAGACTATTAATAACGTACTTTTATGCTTACATTCTTTTTCAAATTGAGTCTTTATACATCAATAATTTATACATATATTTTATGAATCTAACAAATGTACTAGTGTTAAAGTGATATTAGTAAAATCATATAATAATCTGCATAACACCGATGTCATGTCAAGTAAAAACGTTAAAAAACACTTTTCCATGCATACTCTTTTTCATACATAAGCCCTTTTTTATTGTTATTTGCTAAACAATCCTACAACCAACAGATGTCCTGCGAAAATCTTAACAAGTAAGAAGATACGAGTACGTTTTACTTTGCTAAACATCCTTCACTGTGAAGGTCGGGCTGACGACGAAGGACGGAATAACACAGGAATAGGACAGATGGACAGCGGGACCCTATTACTAAGCCCCCGCTTAGTAATAGGGTCCCGCTTCCTACAATATTTTACCATAGAACGTTTTACTTGTATCATTTCATAAATGGGTATTATGAAAATATGATGATCTTATGTTTTCAATTCAATATAGGTATAACAAGTATGTATCATAATACTTTACAAGGGCAATAATAGGCCTCGTGCTACGAAATCCCTTCAACCTAGCCACATTTTGTGCATCTACGAAGCAACATGAAAATCTAGTCACATATTTCTCAAAAAGTTTTTACAGTTATTAGATTACGAAGTCTCATATATTAAACTTAAACATATATAACTAAAGCAGAATAATACAGGAATAGGACAGATGGACAGCGGGACCCTATTACTAAGCCCCCGCTTAGTTATAGGGTCCCGCTTCCTACAATATTTTACCATAGAACGTTTTACTTGTATCATTTCATAAATAGGTATTATGAAAATATGATGATCTTATGTTTTCAATTCAATATAGGTATAACAAGTATGTATCATTATACTTTACAAGGGCAATAATAGGCCTCGTGCTACGAAATCCCTTCAACCTAGCCACATTTTGTGCATCTACGAAGCAACATGAAAATCTAGTCACATATTTCTCAAAAAGTTTTTACAGTTATTAGATTACGAAGTCTCATATATTAAACTTAAACATATATGACTAATTGCTAAAATACTATTTGTAAGCATCAAAATTACTCGAAACACGGAATATATATTTTATTTTACAGTACTATATTTTTTATCTATTACCTTAGTATGTTTTATGGTGACTTTGAAATTTATTAAGGTGGCATTCAAAACTATCTTGAATTTTATTCTTAGTTTTTTTTTACGCAGCTTTAAAACTTATAACTATTACAATTTCAGGTTTACCTACGGCGAGTGCTTTCTCTAAAAATGCTTTTAGGATAAATATTCAGTGGTTTATTTACATTTATCATATATAGCACATTTAGTGCTTATTGCGCCAACTTAACTTTAAATTCGAGAGTTAAAGTCGGGTTAACTTGGTTGGTGTATGACAATTTACACTTAATTCGAGTTTTACTCGCGTTTCCTCGTTGGCGCTAGTGGGTCTTAATGTACTTTTCAATTATGTAGTCATAACAAACAAAAACCAGTTAAATAAAACATTATTAAATTACTTACCAACTCATAAATTAGCTAAATTAAAATTACTGTGTACAAAAAACATAAATTTATGTCCTTAAGATCATTGCGTTGTTTCTAACAATTTATGTACCTACAATGTTAGTAATACCCCAATTTTTATTACGTACAGCAACCCAGTCCTGATTCTTTGGTTATAATGATTCAGAGATTAACCATACCTCATGAATATGTATTAATATGATTAATTTACAAAACTATTTTTACATTATCTCGGAATATTCTTAATTATTTTTTGATTGGCTTGAGCTCCTTATATTTAATGTGATATAATAGGAACTTGTTTATTGTTGCCAGTGTTGTAAATATAGACATAAGTAGATGTTTCTACTTCTTTCTGTTAAATAATAAGACCATTAATTGTTGTAAAACTGAGGAAATAAGTACATACATTAGCGAACATAATTTATTTAATGACAGTGGCACATGTTTAGCGTTTAATCTATGTAACAACGGCTTTGTAGTGGAATGAAGGACACTGAAATTGTATTAGGATAAAACCTCAATTTTTAGTAACTTTATACATTGATGCGTAATTTTAATGTATTTTATTGCTGTACAGGTTTTTTTATTATTATAGTTTATAGGTAAGCCTTTGAACACAATCTCACCTCAATGATGATGTGGTCGAAAGTGTTAACAGGCTTAACCTAGAATTACTGGCCAAATAATACAAACTAACCAATTAATACATTGAGTTAATATGTACATTATTAGAACAACGTTTTGATAAAAACCTAAATTCTTCTGCATATCACAACAGCCCGTAAAATATAGGTGTAGTAGGTGTTTATTAATAAAGTGTTAATTAAGGGTGAACTGGCCGGCCCGTTTTCCATACAAACGTCGTAGGGTGATCACTCCCTTATTTGAGGATTTAGGTCCAAAATAAAGCATAATACCGATTGATCTCGTCATTATCAAGGCTTGTATGATGCCGAAATTTTAATAAAATAATTAATTTGAGAATTATGTACCTCGAAACATTTTCATATAAAGTATTCGAGGCTCATAACTTACAACTTAATTATCTTTTTAAAATGTTGGCATCATACAATCCTAGATAATGACGACATCAATCGATTAAAATCTCAAATAAGGGAGTGATCACCCTACGACGTTTGCATGGAGAAGTGACCGGCCAGTTCAACCTTAAGGGTCACACACCAAAAGGTGGACAGCAGCGCTTTCTGAGGAGCTGATATCTCACACTACGATCCCCAAGCCGCCTGCCAAGCGTGGGTATTATGGTAAACCCCCTATAATGGGGGGGGGGGGGTGCCATAATACCATAACACTGTGTTCAGCTATCAGGCCGATACAGTTTATTAATATCTCACATATCACAACTTCAATACTCCATTTCATATCGACATTTTCAGTAATTGTTGGGTAAATAAAGGATATACATAAATAGCCATAACTTCCACCATCGAATAAACTCCTCTCCCATTAGGGTGGCCTCCTGTATAAATATAGTAAAATCCTGTTAGTTAGAAATCCAGGTGGAAAGACAGTTATACGTACGTACGTGTATATACATATACGAGCTTTTTGTTTTTTATTATAAAATGCAGCAAAAGGTCTACGCGGGGCGCGAGGCATTTTCATCGGTTACGCGAAGTTGTAGCAATATACACGTATCCAGTTTTTAATGGAGTATATCCATTACAAATAGTTCCCGGAATATTTTTTATAATACGAATATGGTGGTGCACGTGTGGTTAGGGCCTAAAATCGGGCGTGACTAATGCCCAAAGTGCGGTTGTAAAACTTTTATGCCTTGCTTCGCCCAGTCGTAAACAGTAAGTAACCCACTTTGGGGCGCAAAAGCCTAGGTATACTTTCGTGATCTGGTGTGAGCGTACCAGTGACGTGCCTTTATAAGGTTATTAAGTTTTTAATAATAAAATTATTGATGGGTACGGTGCATATCTTTAGGGTCCCGTATACAATCCGTACACAGAGCCTTATCAACGGGGCGATTCCCTGATTTTTGTCACTTAGAAGGTGAACTCGTCTTGTCTTAGGATGGCAGTCGTTATAGCATGGTGGTAGGGCATTTTGCGAATGCCCGCCTGGCTAGCTCCCACCACCCTCAAGTAGAAAATTCTGTCGCCAAGCATCTAACGGTGTGTTCCGGCAGCTGTCCTTGAGAGCCAGTACTTCTAGGTTAGCCTGAACAACATCTTCGACCACATCGTCACTTACCGGTGAGATAGTGGTCAAAGGCTAACCTATCAGGCATAAAAAAAGAAAAAAAAAGTAAATGTAATAATAATAATAATTTTTATTATATATTACGACGCTAACAATTTCTATCACTATCGGATTACGTATAAGTGAGAGAGGCAGCAAATGGTGAAATCGTGATAAGTTTTGATGAAAAACTAATGAAAGCTAGATAATAAAATGTAACTTGTCTCCCTTGACAAAGTTTTGCGATTTTATTGTTGTATTTTAATACACATATATAAATGTATAATTAAAATATTAACATAAGAAGCGTTACTTTGCAATATTTATTATAACGAGAAAATTTTAAGGATTCTTATTTCGAAATTAACTTGCACTTAGAGAATAATTGATGAATATTATCGTGTTATTTTCTTACTTCTACAACCCAAGTATATTTTGCTTAAAAATATGTTCAAGTTCATTTACAGGCTAATGAGACCTAACAACTGGACGTCTCAGTGTGACGGGCACAGTGCAATTCGTCGCTGACGAAATGCGTCTGTTATAGGCAGAGGTTAGTCCACTTAACATCAGGTGGGGCTCGGGCTTGTTCCGTCACAATTACATAAAAAAAAAAGTAAAACTATTTAGAATTTGTCAGCGCCTTAAGCAATCCACCACAATAACACATATTCTGTTATAAATTTAAACCAGCTACCTATTATACCATTCCAAAGATACTGTCCATTAAAGGTTCGACGGATGGACGGATAGCCGATGTTTGATAATAGGGTCCCGATTACTAGTACGGAACCCTAAAAAACGAACATACACAAGTGGAGGTGTTCAGTGTCAAACTCTGGGTGGGCTCTTAAAAGAAGCTTTAGGGTCGCCCCCGAGTGTTGCTTCGCTATACTCAACCTCCTCTGTTTGGCCTCATGTGGCTTCCTCCATTCTGGACCTCCCGCAAGCTCTTTTTATGATATTCACTCAAGGGGTGAGACGCAAAAGAACACATAAGGGCGAAATGCTCCATGTCAGATGTCATGCCAATAATTTTAAACTTAAGCCGTACTACTAGAGTTGATAATCTATATTCTACTTCGACTTAGTATTACGCTTTCGGATTAAACGGCGTTATCAAAATCAATGTCATATCGTAAGAAATAATTAATCAGTATAATAAAATAACAAAAGATAAAACATATAGGTTAATACCTATTATTGGCCAAGTTATCATTTATGGTAGTCCACATGTATTAATAAAAAGGCTAAGCCAATTGCTAGAAAGAAAAATGCACCACGATATTGCGCCTTCGCACAAGCACATCATTGTGGACGATTTTTGACCAAAACTCAACAAATACCATCGAGCACGAACCTTATTCACCAGATATGGCTTAAGCCGACTTCTACTTTTCCTAAACTTAAATGACCACTTCGTGCACCCGTTATCAGTCGGTAAAAGACATACAGAGATTTCTCGGCGAGAGCTGAACCCAATTCCGATACAAGCGTTTAAAAAATTGTTTTGACGATGCTTGTATTAATTGGCGTAAGTGTATCGTTTCTGAAGGAGCATACTTTGAAGGTGATAATATAAATTTGGATGAATAACTAACATTTTGTGTATATCTATGTCCGGTACTTTCTTCACAGAGTAGTATCATCAATTATGTTACCGATGTCACTGATGGTTAGGTTAATTCACAGAGGTTAACTGAATTGTAGACCGTAGACTGTAGACCTGCCGCCAAGAGAATGTACTTCAAAAGTTGAGTGGTTCAAAATTAGAATTCTGAGGGCACTGACATTTCAAAGGTACGAAATGAGCGCAACACACATTTTTCACCACACTTCAGCGAAGATAATGATATGTGCAAGAGAAACAGCTTAAATTTGCGTCAATTTATAGTTCAAATTAAAAGTAAAATAACTAAAATTGGTATTATATATTATTGTAATTTTTTTGTAAATTCATTATAGATCTGTACTGTGGTGTTTCAAAGAGTTATATCTATATAAGGACTTTTTCTGAATTTTTTTCAGAAATTCGAATGTCAATAACATTTTCTACGCTAGCGGTGTAAAGTAAAATAAATTTTTTTTGAGGCTTTTAGGTAGACTTATCCCGGCTCACACAATATTACGTAATCAGGCTGTCTTTGTTACTTTCAACTGGGAAATAATATAGATAAAACGAACTGTCGAATGCATTCCGTTATCGATCGCACTTTTTACAATACACATGAATTATGTGATTTTAGAAGAAACCGGCCGCATTAAAAATTCTCATTAACTGATTGGTGGCTAATGGCTAAACTATGACTTTTTTATTGATACCATTATGTAGACAGTAGTATACATTTTTGGATATGGTCATTAGTACTGGTGATATAATTTTTATTAGTAGGATATTCAGCATTATTATTTTATACGCAGATTAATATTTATCATCTTCATATCTTCCTACCTTTATTTCACTTGAGGGTCGGTACTAGGTATATACATAAAAAAACCTTTAACAACAGAAAGAACACAATACAAAACAACGGTGTTAGTTTTATGACCGGCTACCATTCCTATCCGTCACCCGCCTTCTCGAATCCTGTTCGTAGAATACCAGCTAAATCAAGCCAACCATAAACGTAAGAGCCATTTGAGTCATGTTTTGCGCCTAATGTCGAACAATACGCTCCTTATTTTAAGACACTAGCAACGTGTGTAGTGGCAAGGTACTGATTCTACACATTTTTCTTATTTCATTTATTCGGCTTTTACAATCTACCAGTATTTCACGCTCAGGATTCCTTATCTGAACCATGGAATCCTTCGCTTCTTCAAGTTTCAATACAAATACTCGCGCCTACTAACGTTTTTGCAGCCTTGCATAACATATAAACGTATTGATTGGTTCCAAACACTAATTGCTATGGAACTAATAGCTGAGCATGTCTAAAGGAAGTTCTTTTATATTTGTATGGGTAAGTATTAAACTTTTATGAAAAAATAGCAATAAAGATCGATTATATTCATGCCACTTATGGAATACGCACAATTAAACTTCAAAGTTGAGTCTTATGTACATAAAGTAGTTCTAATTTCTTTGCAAAATACATATGCGTGCCATGGTCAAAAAAACAATATTAATTATAACTTTTTGTTTTTTATTCTCTTGTTTAGCTCAGAATAAACGGCGAAGGAATAGAACAGAGGATACTACACCGTACACGTATCCGGTTTTATTCCGAGACCATGTTTATTATAAACTAAGCCCGAGAGGGAAAGACCTGTTCTTCGCGACGAATATACGTTTGTATCTTTTTGTAATGTTTTCCTACTTACTTTGGAGTATTGTTACTGTAGAACAATATTATAGTAATTCCACGCTTGTTGATTCCAGTTGATTTTAAATTTTCATTCATAATACTTCTTTTTTTTAAAGATCCGCATTGTGCTGCCAAGAAAGGTGAGTGCATCCAGCGAGCCAAATGCATTGGCAGAGAGATGCTGTACATCTCGCGTATCTGTTACCATTGGGACCTAGTCTGCTGCTACGACAACACTATCCGGTTTCCTTCTGTGAATGAAAAGGACTCCACGAATCCACCAACCGACAATTCTTCGTTCACAGAAATATACACAGAACCTACTGTGTTACCCTAATTAATGCTCTAGCTGTTCATAAAAATAAATATTGAAACTAAAAATTTGTCGTGTTTCCTATTTCTCAACATACTTTATACATTATACGAAGTTTGCTTGAGTACAACTCGTCCATTTGGTCTCCTTTCTATGAAGTTCATTCCGAGCGAATTGAACGTATCCAGAAACGATGTTTAAACATCTTAGGGTAGATTTATATTAGAGCGGGCCGTGCCCGGGGCGCGCCGTGCACGTGGCCCGTACGGGGCACGGATTTGAAACGTTACATACATTTTGTATGAAGCAATTTATATTAGACCGTGCCTGATCCGTGTCCCGTCCGGGCCCGCCTACTAACGTACGGACGGGCTTCGCCCCGGGCCCGCCCCGTCCACGGCCCGGCCCGGACACGGCCCGGTCTAATATAAATCATCCCTTAAGCTACAGATGTGGTATGGGTCGCAAGCTATCATCATATACTGAACGACTGGAATATTTCAATGTTACCCCACTTGCAACACGTCGTAAATTTATTGACCTTGTATTGCTCTATAAAATAATACATTCTCATATAGACTCCTCTGCCCTGCTCTCCTTACTGAATTTTAATACTCGTTTTCGATCGCGTTATGTTAATTATAATATATTTACCCTCCACATTTACACAAATAATACTTCCTTTTATAACCCTATCGTAAGGATGTGTCGCCAATATAATGAAATTTTCGTTTCAAACCGAGACATAGACATATTTCATTTTAATTTTTATAAATTCCGAAAGCAATTAATGACACATTTATTGGTTTAATTTCACATAACTTTAAATTAACAAGAATATAAATTATTACCACAGATTTAAGCTCTCTAGCTGTCTATGTTAATATACTTACTTGTATTTATTTCATGTTTTGATTGTATTCTGTATTGTGTGCTATGAATAAATAAATAAATAAATACTGTTTTTTTATGTTTACCTTTGAGAAGCATTGTTATAATAAGTAAATAATTTCTAGCAGATATTATATGCGACACATTTATATACTAAGTATATGTAGTTTGCTGTGAAAAGTATCACGTTAAGGTGAAATGTAAAGGCTTAGTACATAGCGTAACTATTCAATGATTTTAAGGTCACAGAAAGATACCTACAATAAGTTGGCTGCACAATCAGCGTGTACCGAACTCGTAAAAATAAACAAACATTCAAAAAAATATCCTCAAATATAAACCTAAGGTCTGCTGGGTATGGGCTTGTTTATTATTCTTATGACACCAATAAAGTCTTCTGAATGATGGTTTAGGCAAAATAACAGGTAGGCTAATTACAAAAAAGTTGCTGAGTACTTTGATTAAAAATAAATCTGAATCTGAAAAGATGTTGTTTAGTTATATTTTGTTAGATAATTAAAAAAATATTTTACCATCGGCTTGACTTGTGGCCTGACCTGACCGAGCGTCAGTTTTTATTTAGCGCACAATGGATTTTGAGCGAAAAACAGCCAACTGCTCGGCCTACGGTTTCGCGGCCTCTTGCCCTTAGACCTCAATAAGGTCACCGATATTTTATACATAATGTATAACAAGCTCTTCTTCTGCCTAGGATCTAGCTAATAACTGTGAGGGTAGTAATTTTAATTGTATTTTATTCCATATGTCCCAATGTTTAGATATGCTGTCTAATGCTTCCAGATGATAATTTAGGGTTTTATTGTTATTTAGCAGAGGATAACAATTATTAGTGGTACGTTTATATATACCTAAAATGTACTGGTGACTGGGCTCAATTTTTAACCGGTCGTCGTATATGACCTCTTTGAAGTGACTAACCTGAGCTTATGACGTATATAGAATAAAAAATATCAAAAGGAATTAATTATTCTGGTATAACACGTTAATATTGATGGTACTAAGTAAGCAAAGTCGCCATAAACATACGACTAATCTAGCACAATTACCAGTTATACCTGTTTCATTTTTAAAACTATGCAATGAAATAGTTTCTACCTACGTGTCCTTGGGTGCTCCGTTAAAGACATAGTTATGCATATTATATAATTATAGTTATCTGAAATACTTAGGCTTCAATATTTTGGGAAATAAACTTTCTGACCCTGAAGGACTAAGGGCTGGCAATGACTGATGGCACGGCACGAAAAAAAAAAAAAAACTGCTAAGATTTTTTTTTTGTTGAATAAATTAATACAATTCTTCTCGTATTACGGAATAAAGTGCCGCGGCATCTTACAGCATGCCGGAGCATGACAAGATAAGCTACGGTATCATTGTATCGAAATAGAGTAATATGAATTCTAAATTAAGGAAAAAAATGCCGTGTCGTGCCGTGCAGTTAGCCAGCGCGGCCCTAAGTCTACTCTTTGTGGTAGGTAACTACAGGTGCAGGTAGATAGTCAAAAATGCAGTAGGTAGTCAAAAATGCCTGTAACGAATGACTTACAATAATCAAAACTGACCAAATATTCTCATTATATTGTTTAGCCCTTTCAATTGATAGTAAATTTTAGTTTATGAGAAATGATTTACTTGAAGTTTATTGAGTCCGTTGAAAATCAGCAACTAATACAACTATACGGTATATTTGGTGGCCACAGTAGTCACAAATTATAATAAATATTGTATTTAGCGGGCGACGTTGCTTAACTTTGCTGATCGGTTAAGAACAGCTAAGTAAACTTCGCTACGAGCGCTTCAAACATGATGGACAATTTGGTTTTAGAGCGGGACTTTCAACGGAAAGTGCGATTTTATCTCTCAAGCACACTGTAAGGTACTATGTTGATAGGAGAACACCAGTATATGCCTGTTTTCTTGACCTGTCAAAAGCCTTCGACATGTTGTCTTACAGTGTGCTGTGGAAGAAACTGAGAAACACTAGTTTATCGAAGGAGATCTGTTCTGTTTTTGAGTTTTGGTACAACAATCAGGTAAACTGTGTTAAGTGGAATGATGAGCTGTCGGATGCATATGGTTTAGAGTTTGGGGTGAGGCAGGGGGGTGTGACCTCCCCCAAACTCTTTAACTTAGGTACATGTTAATAAGCTGATAGAGGGTCTCAGCAGTTTACCAGTGGAAAATTGACTCTATTGACGGAATTTCTGTCAACAATTTAAGCTACGCTGATGATATGGTGCTGCTGGCACCCTCAGTCAGCGCTCTCAGAAAGCTGCTTAGTTTCTGTGAAAACTATACTTTGACCCATGGGCTGCGGTATAATGTAAAGAAAAGTGAATTTATGGTACTGTAAGCGTAAGTGTAAGCGTATTGTAAGCGATGGTCAGGACCCAGCATAGTTCCTCCTGTAGAATTGAATGGTGTTCCTCTCAATAGGGTGAGGCAATTTAAATACTTGGGTCATATAATAACCGAAGATCTCAAAGATGACCAATATATAGATCGGGAGCGCAGAGCGTTGAAGGTGAATATGTTGTCCAGGAGATTCTTTAGTTGCTCAAAAGAAGTCAAAATAACTCTGTTTAAGGCTTATTGCCAATCATTTTACGCAAGTAGCTAATGGACAACATATAGACAAAATACCTACAGCACTCTGCGCGTCCAGTACAACAATGCTTTCAGGATTCTGATGCAGCTGCCAAGTTTCTGCAGCGCTTCTAAAATGTTTATGGAAGCGCGAACTGACGCGTTTGCAGCCATAATGCGCAAAAAGGTAGCATCACTGCTGTGTAGAGTGCGTGCCAGCAGCAACAGAATCCTGTCAGTCGTCGCAAATAAGTACGACTGCCCAATTTTGCGACATTATATTGCGGTTCTTACAAAATAAACACTCCTTTGATTCTATTTATAATTACTGACACCTATTGACATCAAAATGAATTTGTAAAATAATAATTTAATATGATATATACGTTTAATGTAATAATTTTACCTTTAGACATAAGTTATTTACTAACAAAAATGGATCAATTTTGTCTGAAATAAATCTTATTATTATTATTATAAAGTTATTCATGATAAAACACGTCACTCTTACAATAATATTCTCTTTGTGTTGTTGTGTGGAGACATTAAAAATACCCCTGAAAATATAGATGTTGCCCTCCCAAGACAGAACCACCCCTTTATCACCCCCCCAATTCCTGCATTCACCCGGGGGATGATATTTATGGATCTGTTTTGACGTGCCCGATAACACCGGGGTGTTTTCCTCCCCGACTGTATTTCAGTCACGCACCGGACATTTTTCCCCAATCCCGGACAAACGCAATAATACGGAAACTTGGTACACATTGTAAATTAAATTAAGAGACCTCTCTGGAGCGAATATTGTATTTATTCGTCTAAGTTAATAAGCGATGAATATTTTAAAGACGTGTTTTCTGGGACCATCCGGAATTGTCCGGTTTTTGGTCTGTTCTAACATAAAGATTGACATAGTCATTTTAAGAGTTCAGTACCTCAAATGGAAAAAAAATATAGGATTACTTTTTTGTCCGTCTAACCATCTGTCTGTCTGTCAAGACTTTTTCCCTCAGGAACGCAAAGAAGTATCAAGTTGAAATTGATATCAAATATTGAAGTCCAGTCTTTTTCAGTTGAAAAAAAATAAAACTTTTCAACGCATTCAAAAGATATAACCGTTTCTGTTGCATATTTTCGCATATTGTTTTCACAAGGAAATCAAATCCTATAGGATTCCCGTTCACCTAGAATCATGAAATTTGGCTATAAACAACATCTTACATCTAAAGGAAAAAAGCTGAAGTCCGTGAATGTAGTTTACCTAATAACAAAAAAAACGAGTAACTTTCTCAAACTTTTTATGTTGCTTTTTGCTAGTGTAGCGTAGCCCGCTTAGTTATTCTATATATAAGTCCTGTCCTGATTGTAAGTGATAATGTGGTCAAAGATGTTGTTCAGGCTAAGCCAGAATTACTGGCTTTCAAGGACAGCTACTGTAACAGACCGTTAAGTACTTGGTGACTTTTCTACTTGATAGCTATATAGTGTACCAAGCAGCAAGCATTCGCAAAATGTCTTACCACCATGCAAAAATATGTTATTAATTAAAATATGCTACTTACTTCAACAAAATGTGTTATAATAGCACATTGTACATCGAAGGGAGAAAACGATCTATTTCTATACAGAAATAGAGCTTTCTCCCGAGTGATACATAGTGCTTTATACTACACCAACGAGGAAAATAAAATCATTATACGTTTTCTCGTACTTATCTCGAGACTTCTCAGGCAGTAAGTTCTTTATGACTTCTTGAGCTGCATTTCTTATTTCTGGTGGCGTCATCATTATAAAATTGTCACTTGCACTATCAGATGACATTTTGGAAAATTATTTAAAATAATTAAAATAGTACTGTTAATATATCAATTTAATAAAAAAAAACAAACATAACAAATTACCGCGCTTTTTTTCTCGTAGTGCGAAAAAGGTTGCCAACCTCCTTTCATTGAAAATCGAGTACAAATAAAAGTTCCAACTCTTTTTTCTAATTATTTGATATAAAACCTTTTTGAGGTTGTAATTTTTATGTTAGCAGCTAAATAAACAAAAGAACGCTACCAGGGCAGGTATGGATTTTCATACAACATTCCTTCACTGCTACGGAGTGAAGGAATGAAAATCCATATAACTTTCCCCGCCGTACATTTATAAGGGGAAATGACGAACTTTGTAACAAGTTTTTGAACGAGTTTTGAAACGCTTTCTGAGTGGGTGTAGTATAAAAATTATTATACAAGTACCTATACTGTATAGTACTTAGCAAAGAATAGAATGATTTTTATTTTATTTTTTATTTTATTTTATTTTATTCGGAAAACTAACAGCTAATTAACAAAATATAATACATATCTAAGAAACTTATGGCTAATTAAAAGTTTTCACATATATGTTACTAAATGTTTTATAAAGTTGTGCATAGTTGACAGACTCGTACAGAACTGAGGTTACTCAGATAGGTATAAGATTTTAGAAATAGGATATTCTTACTGCGTACATGTTAACTTTAGCTACGCATTGAGTGGTACATTTAGGAATAAAAAAAACGATTGTTCAAAAGTTGCCTCAGCCTGAAAGCCGATGTGTTAAAGAGATCTAAATCTATCTGCCTATAACAGATGCATTTCATCACAAGTGACGAACTGCACTGCGTCCATCACCTTAAGACATACCTGTTAAATATTATAAATTAAACCGGCAAAAAACACTCACGTTGAGGATCGAATACGTCGACCCGGGTTTCGAGCATATCAGATGCTCATCATCTGATATGCTCGAAACTGGCTCTCAAGTACTGCTGCCGGAACACACCGTTAGGTGCTTGGCGACAGATTTTCTACTTGAGGGCGATCGCTAGCCAGGCGGGCATTTGCAAAATGCCCTTCCACCATGCGGTGAAGCTCAAGCTCAGGGCGGGATTCGAACTATGGACCTGCTGCGCGGCAGTCCATAGCCAATGCCACTGAGCCATCACTGCTTCAAAATTCAAAAGTAGAGTAAAATAGTATCGTCATATTTTAAATACCAAGTATTCAGTTCCGAGCATTCAAAGTGCTGTTAAATTTCACATTATATCCTAAACTTTTGATCCAAACCACGCACTGTAACGGGCAAATTATATCTATGTAGGTATAAGAAATTACAATGAAGATGAAGAAAAATCAAAAATTGTTATTACAGCTTCCAAAAATAGCTCTATCGTAATGAGCACTAAAATTTCCCTTTTAATCGGACGACAACTTAAATTCTTTTAAGCCCGTTATTTTAATAAACATAGGTTCCGTCGCTAAGTTTTTTCGACACCTAATTTAGATCTAATATAAGATACAGTAGCTTCTCAGCCTGTTTTTTTTACTTATCTAAAAAGAAATATAGCCTTTGTTACTCAAGACTTTTTGAAGCGCTCGTAGCGAAATTTACTAAGTTGTTCTCAACCGATCAGCAAAGTTAAGCAACGTCGCCCGCGGTCATGAGTTGGATGGGTGACCGCTAGTGACATTACTACTGAGCGTTTCCGTGCTTCGGAGGGCACGTTAAGCCGTCGGTCCCGGTTGTCGTCTTAGGATGGAAGTCATTATAGCATGGTGGTAGGGCATTTTGCGAATGCCCGCCTGCCTAGCTACCACCCTCAAGTAGAAAATCTGTCGCCAAGCCCCTAACGGTGTGTTCCGGCAGCTGTCCTTGAGAGCCAGTACTTCTAGGTTAGCCTGAACAACATCTTCGACCACATCATCACTTACCATCAGGTGAGAAAGTGGTCAAAGGCTAACCTATCAAGCATAAAAAATAAATAAAAAAAGGCACTTTTTATGAAGATTTTTTTTTATCTATTCATCTATTTCGGACATTAGCTCCTTCTATAATATAAACGTAAATATTGCAAACTTACATATTTATAGTTAATTATAATATTTTTGAAGGTAGCTTGTAGTCTTATACATAGGCATACTGAGATTTATTACTAGTTTAGTTTTTGAGACAAATGGTCACAATCACATAATTTTGAAGATAACAATAGTACATTGTACATCGAGGGGAGAAAACGATCTATTTCTGTTCGACTGTTGGTTTACAGGTAACTTGAGAACAGAAATAGAACTTTCTCCCGAGTGATACATAGTGATTTATACTACACCTACGAGGAAAATAAAATCATTATACGTTTTCTCGTACTTACCTCGAGACTTCTCAGGCAGTAAGTTCTTTATGACTTCTTAGCTGCATTTCTTATTTCTGGTGGCGTCATCATTATAAAATCGTCACTTTCACTATCAGATGACATTTTGGAAAATTAATTAGAATAATTAAAAGCGTACTATTAAAATATCAATTTAATAAGAAACATAATTTAACTAAACATAACAAATTGCCGCGCTTTTTTTCTCGTATTGCAAAAAAAGGTTGCCAACCTCCTTTCATTGAAAATCGAGTAAAAATAAAAATCACACCTCTTTTTTTCTAATTATTTGATATAAAACCTCTTTGAGATTGATTTTTTTTAAGTAATCAGCTAAAAACAAAAGAACGCTACCCGGGCAGGTATGGATTTTTATACAACATTCCTTCACTGCTACGGAGTGAAGGAATGAAAATCCATATAATTTTCCCCACCGTACATTTATCATTGACCTATATATACTAGACGCGACATCTCAAACGAGGATAGTCGACCAGTGTAAGTATGCCGCCTGGTATACTCTCCCCCACACGCAGCTGGACACTCATAGAGATTACACGCGCTTTACGTTCGAAAATTGTCTATTATCAATGTGTATTTTGAATACACAATTTTCGAACGTAAAACACGTGTAATCTCTACGAGTGCCCAGTAGCGAGTGGGTGAGAAGATGCCGGCCGGCTACTTTGCACTGTACAACTATCTTCGTTTGAGATGTCGCGTCTAGTATATATAGGTCAATGACATTTATAAGGGAAAAATTACGAACTTTATACCATGTTTTTGAACGAGTAATAAGACCTTTTCTGAGTGGGTGTGGTATAAAAGTATTTGTTTTGAATTTAATACGTTCTAGGCGAGATAAGAACCAAACTTGCAAGATTAAGAAAAAGTTTTTGCTTACATTTTATGTACCTACCCATCAAATTCCCGTGCAAAATAAATTAATCGAATGATTAGTATGTGTAACTTTTGTTAAGCTTTGGTTTTGGGTTAGCATTATACGCAAAATATCGAATTGTTAGGTTCGTAACCCAATCCGTTAAGGAACTGAAGATTGTAGACAACATAGTGCCCTTTTGGGAGTGGAACCCTTAAAATAATAATGTTCACTAAGGTAGTTTTAGATAATAGCATTTTTTTTTCTGGAATGCAGATGTTAAGCATATTTGTGATGTAAATTAATACTCGTATTTTTATTTATATGATCACCTTGTTCTTGAGATTGCTACTAGTATTTTATAGAGCAGTGACCTCCAACGAGGTTAAAATTAATGAAGCTTCACCTTCACCTTCTAATTTAACCGAATAATATTTAATCGTATATATTATGAAATGATCATAACACTGAGACGCAATAATGTTTTATATTAAATAACTAAGGTAACTTAATGCATATATAAACATTTCCTGCCTCATATATAATAGCGGAGTAGCCTGTGCATTATTGTATTCCTGGATGATCTACCTAGGTTAATCCTGATATAAGGCGAAATTCATACTAAGTAACGTGGCATAAAGAAGGGATAGGGTAATCCGAGCTGGTAGTAAATTTACTCCTACAATCGGGTTTGTTTAGTTTGAGGTTATAATGACGTAGTTATAACCTCAAAAACAAATGACAAATTTATGTGTTTATTATTTATTTATTTATGTTGAATATTAATAATTCATTAAAAAACCTCGTTTGACGCGTGTATTACGAGAAAATAATATGTAAACAGAAATAAAGAAACTAGAGAAGAACTTTAATCTGTATAAGAATAAAGACATTTTGAAGCAACAGCCACGTATTTACTATGATAGATTTAATGAAAAACGATGCTTCTTGATAAAAAGGGGCGATGGAATGGTTCAAACTTGGGATAAGTTTGAACCATCAACATTAGAACGGGCTCACTGAGTTGTTAGAATTTTGTCTGAGGCCTTGGGACGGAGTAAAAACCCCAAATCTCAATCAGTGATGGTACAGTGGTAATAATAATCATGTATTGTCAACGAAACTACTGGACGACACCATTGGGGTGTCGTGTAGATTTTATAATTGGTAACTAAACCACCGTGATGATGTTCTAAAACGAAACTTAAGCGTTCGTTTACGTTATCAATTATTCAATCGTAAGATCACTACATTACATCACCTACAGATGATCTCCTTGTGTAAGTCTATTTTTTCTCTATGATAAAGACCTTTTTGCTTTAAAATAATAATTGCTGACGTTTTTTTACACAAAGGTAAGGGGAAAGAAAAACTTATAAATTATTATTCAATATAAGAGCCGAGTATTTTTTTACTTATCATTATTATTTTTCTTGTACAGCTTACAATTATTATGACTTCCGATTCCATGGTATAAAGTCACAAAATTTCATTATTTAAATCTTATGGGCTGTGAAATGAAAGGTTTTTTATCCATGAAAAATAAAACAATTAATTGTCTTAATAAAGGTAACATATTATCACTAGTCGGCGGTGGTGTAGGTACCACAAAAACAAATATTAACGACACCCCCGTTGTGTATTCTAGTGGTTCACAATACATGATGGTAATGGACTGCCGCGCAAAAGTTCCATTGTTTTAATCCACCTGTGGCGGGCGTGACCATCACCGCCACGGTGATGTGGCGGTGATGCTCGCGCCTATGGAGGCCCTATGGACGCCCGCATGGAGGTAGGGTACGAATATGGCGAGCAACAACCCTCAAGTAGAAAATCTGTCGCCAAGCACCTAAGGGTGTGAAAAAACTGTTGTGGTAGGGCTAGCCCTACTAGGCAAGAGGGTGCTCACGTATAAAATAGGTCACCAAGCACCTTACTGTAAGTTCTGTCAGCTAGATCCCTTTCTAGGTTGAACCACTTACTAACTTGTAAACAAGCGATTTTAACCATTGCGACAAGTTCTATACAATGTCTCGATCGTGCGCTCGTAGAGTCAAGACCTCCTGAGGATGCTTCGTTTAGAAGCGAATCGCGTCGAATACTCTTCCGGTTTGGCTGCGTGGCGTTTGTGACGTCACGTCGGCTTAACAGGAAATTAGGCGGAATTGTCACTAGATATATATCATTTTTTATAAGATTTTTAAGTGTTTTATTAAATAATTAATTTATATATTAAATTAATCTTAAAAAACTTTTAAAATATTTGTTATTATTACAAATGGATTTCCGCAAAGTAACGCCTGAATCTATTCATTATCTATACAATGTGTTAGGTAAATTGTACCTACATAAAAACTTTTTCGATAACCTGGGCACAGAGAATATTTGAAGATTTTCAAAAAGATTGGTTTAAATACGTCATAATATGGCATCACAGTTAAGACTTAAGCCGCCGAGAGAATGCGTTTGACAGTACGTGTTTTTGTTGCCGTTGTGGCTTGTACATGGGGTTAAATATATAATATACGCTATTATTAGATACGTGAATGTCTGACTAATACAGTATTATGCAGTCAGACTGACGATGTTACTTTGAACTCGGGAAGAAATGTACACAAAATGAACTGTCAAACGCATTCTCTCCGCGGCCGGAATATAGTATCATTACGAGTATGTTGGTACTACTGACTAATCCCTGTCGTTTACAGTTCTAATCGAAGAGTAAATTAGTTGAGCTACTCCGTCCAATTTTAGACCCTAATAGATTATACGAAAGTAGCTCTTTGACTCCCAGGGATTAAAGTACTACTATCAGTTTTAGTACTCAATTTATTATTAGGAATAGTAACTTATGAAATAATGTGCATTACCTTTTAAATTTATTTTTTTAATTTTTTTATGCCTGATATGTTAGCCTTTGACCACTATCTCACCTGATGGTAAGTGATGATGTGGTCGAAGATGTTGTTCAGGCTAACCTAGAAGTACTGGCTCCCAAGGACAGCTGCCGGAACTCACCGTTAGGTGCTTGGCGACAGATTTTCTACTTGAGGGTGGTAGCTAGCAAGGCGGGCATTCGCAAAATGCCCTACCACCATGCATTAGAGCAATATTATTTTTAACTCGCCAATTCCAATTATGTAAAGTGGTTTCCTAACCTTAACTTAAAAACAAGCGTGACCTATCTGTATAAATCTTAGATCTACTTCCACGGACGTGAATTGCCACGAAGTAATTTGATGAGACACATTTTTTTTTTTATTAGAATCTATGCATTCTATGAAATTATGCGTGGAATATAATTTCAGTCTTTTGGGCGCCGTGGCTCCGCTGTAGATCATCCTAGCGGAGTTATTTTGGATGACATATTTGCATAATGGGGTGCTTTTTCATTGCTTCATATTCAGCAATCTTGCTTGCGTCACTGAAGATGATTTTACTAAGTTGGTATTCCCGCCAAATTTGACAGCTGTAGCTTTACCAAGATGGCCGCTTTATACCATCAACAAAGTTCGTGCGCACCTATTGGAAAACCATTTACCTGCAGTTGCAGGAGAGTTTGATAGATTCTCAATATAGTTTTGGAACTAATCTTAGTTCCAGATAAATGGAAATCTATCATGCGACGCCATGGTTTGAAACTGGTGCTATTATGTGTGCGAGAATAGGGTACAACAAGCAATTACAGGATACTGTGCGCAAAAATGTACACGACGCTTCACCTATAAATCATTGCATGTCGGCATAGTTAACGAGCTTTCTACCAATTTGGTAAATTATTTGTTTATGTTTCATATCGATAGGGAAGATAGTTCAGATCAATATGAATAGATTTGGTATTTTATACATTTCATAGCTTTCCATGCAAACGTAGTTACGTTATATTTTAAATAGCAAATGTTCATACTCGCTGATATTTTGCACGCATGTCTCTTATATAGGTCTATGCACAGACCTAGGATTTTTTCGCTACGCTCAACAGACCTACGAAGTGTGTGAGTGAAAGGTCCTAAGCTGCTACAAACCGTCGCGAGAAAAAAAGAGATAGTGAAATAAGAAAACGGTATGTCATTTTTTACTCGAGTAAGAGGCCATAGCGTCCCGGCCTGTTCCAAGTCGGCGCGAATTTTGTGTATTTGCTCAAATATCTTACGATTATAATATAAAATATGTATTCTGCAAGCATGGTGTCTTGTTCAGTGAGTGAATGTGAGGTTACAAGACACAGTAACCCGAATATATACACGTTTCACAGGTAATTTATGTTTATTTGTACTGCTTTTTGGATAATCATTATTTTGTCATTTTGTTTTAAAATGAGTTATATGAACTATGGAAATATTAGATAATAGGTTTCTCTTCATACTTAGCATCAAATTCCTTCTCCCCCGGACCCCTGTACAGGGTAGACGTGCCTAACTGCTCCTTATTTGTTTAAAATATTATTTTAATAACGAATTTAAAAACTTAAATCAGTTCAAAAAAATAGGAGTACATAAGTTTCCAAGAGCTTTAAGAACGAAGACGCGACCCAACGCTGTGTGCTATCCATGCGCTGTGTGCATATGTACGGGTGAGTGTTCAACTCTAGAGGCACACACCGCAAACCGCTCATTGCGTTTCTGCACACATACACAATAAGCGAACAAACCAGTCACACACGCATCGCTAATCTGCTGCTGCCGCGTCGCCGCTATACGTATTACAGCCGACTGCCTGCGCGCATCGCTTCATACGTTCTGCAGCCCTGGTACTCAAGCCGATTGTAGCCGCGTCGCGTCACCCGGCCACAATGCCCCTCCGACACTCCCCGCCGCACACGCCTGTATCCAATGTACAAGCTACGATGACAACTTGCAAGTCGGACTCAAGTATAAACAGTCCTCCCGCTTCAACTCTTATCGTACCTACCACATTACGCCGGGATCACGCGAAGAGTGATCCGAATATTACTGTACGAAAACGTAAAAGAGAAGTGGAAGACTCGGTTACAGAGTATATACTAGAAATGTTTACGACTCTTAGAAAGGAGCAAGATGACAAATATACCGCTCTCATAAAGGAGCAAAATGATAAATTTGCAGCTCTCATGGATAAGATCCAATTTGGCATAAATTCTCATACCGAACAAAACGCTGGTATCTCCAGTTCTATCGACTTCTTATCTCAAAAGTATGATGAGATGACATTGAAAATTAGTACTTTGGAGCAGGAAAAAAATGCTAATCGTGCATACATTCGATCACTGGAGTCTAGGGTAGATCAACTTGACCGAAGTCTCCGTAGTTCAAGCATCGAAATACGTAATGTGCCGAAAAAAAACGGTGAAACGAAGGCAGACCTTTTAAAAATAGTAACGAATGCTGGGATTGCACTTAGTGTTCCAATTTCACCGGCAGAAGTTAAAGATGTCTACCGCATCAATACGAAGAACGAAAGGAGCCAGCCCATTACTGTCGAGCTCTCTACTGTAATACTGAGAGACAGTGTTATTAGCTCCGTCAAAACGTACAATAAAAGGTACTCGACCTGCAAATTCAGTACCTCAAACCTAAAACTTGACGGGCCTACTATCCCAGTATTCATATCAGAAAGCCTGACAGTACAAGCGAAAAAATTGTATTTCTTGGCTCGAGATTTCGCCAAAAGAAATGAATTCAGGTACTGCTGGGCATCAAGAGGCAAAATATATCTCAGAAAATCGGACGGAGCTTCACTTGTACGAGTCAATAACGAGGATGACTTAGAAAAGTTAAAAAGTTGACTCAATGTTTTTATTTGTTCTGCGGACTCACACCGTTTACCTAAAATTCATAGTCCGTGTTTACTATCTGTTTTAAAACTAATATTAAGTTTTGTATGTCAGACATATAATAAAATACACACAAACTCATGTCAATATCACAAAATATACACACCACAAAATATACACAAACATCACATACAAATAGTAACTAACTTTAAACAATCACAATGTCGCTTTCGCAAAAGAACCATATTTTTATCCCTACATATTATAATACTAAATACTTCATTAATACAAAAAAAAATAACAATATTACACAATAACTTAATTATTTTCTATACATACTCATTTTTGATGCACCCGGTTACCTTGCTATTTAATCATGGATAATGTTAATAATTTTTTACTGACAGAAGTAGACAATACAGGAAACCCGGAATGTATAACAATAAGCGATCCTAGCCAATGTTTTCAAGCCCTTAACCTTACTCACCACAGGAATGATAACTCTCTTTCGATAATTTCCGTGAACATACGCAGTATTAATCGTAATTTAGACATATTTTTGGTTTTTTTATCCAGCATTGATATTAAAATTGACATTATTATTTGCACTGAATGCTGGACTAGCAAGAATAACCCCCCACCATCTATTGATAATTATAACATGTCTTTTACAAAAAAATATCTAAATCAAAATGACGGCGTTGTAGCATACGTTCATGAAGATATTGCAGCTACTTTTTCAGAACCAAACGTAGAAGAGGGTAATTGCCTACTCATATCCATTGACAATCAATATTTAATAATTTGTTCCTATAGACCACCGTGTTTCCGAAATCCTACCAATTATTTAAATTCTATCGAATATGTTCTTCAAAATATCTCGTGTCAAAATATAATTTTAACAGGAGACATTAATTTGGATTTAATGCCCAATAATCTTACGGACAATTCACTAAGGTACCTTAACTTGATGGCTATGTATGGTTTGAGACAAGGCATAAACCGACCTACAAGAGTAACTACATGTATAGATCATTTTATGGTTAAATGTTGTAATAATTGGAAAACTATTGTGTTTGAGCAATTAGTCACAGATCATTCACCCATTATGTTATTTATAGATAAAACTAAATTAGAAAGGAAACAAATAATTTACAATAAAATTAAGATAAATTATGAAACATTAAAAACTCAACTAGGTAAAGAGACTTGGTCTGACTTGTATCAATTAAAAAATGTGAATATTGCTATGGAACTCTTTGTTTCTCGTCTCATAACATACATAGGCATTAATTCACATATATCTCAATTGCCGAAAAAAAATAGACCTCTAAAGCCCTGGATTACAACAGGAGTAGTTAGGTGCCTTAGAAAAAGGGATAAACTATATAAAAAAGTAAAACAGAACCCTGATAATGAAGCTATAAGAAAAAGATACATAGACTACAGAAAGATTTGTAATACGATAGTTAAAAAATTAAAGAAACAATACTACCAATCTAAACTAATTCAACACAGTGGTAATATTAAGGAAACGTGGAAAATAATTAAAGAAGTTTGTAATTTCAAAAAAAGTAATGTACCATCTTCTGAACTTTTGAGTATCCATTCTGATCCTAAAAAATCACTAAATGAAGTAAATACCTTTTTTATGTCTATTGGACACAACTTAGCTAGAGTAATTCTTAACAAAATTGATAAAAGTGAGCAAGATTTAGCACACAAATCTGAATCTAATAATAAGCCACTTAATTCTCTATCTCTATTTCTCACCGATGCTTATGAAGTAAGATCTGTTATAAATAATTTGAGAACAGCTAGTGCACCGGGCTGGGATGAAGTAACCACAACTACTCTTAAAGAAATTACTGCATATATCACTGATCCAATTACTTACCTTTGCAACCTCAGCTTCGAAACAGGAACCTTTCCTGAGTTTTGTAAGAAATCGATAATATGTCCTATTCATAAAACTGGTGACAAAAGTAATCCAACAAATTATCGACCAATTTCTCTGCTCAGTACACTGTCTAAGATATTTGAAAAAATTGTCAATAAACGCCTCACAAAATTTCTTGAGAAAAATAATATACTTAACACAAATCAGTACGGATTTAGAGATAAAAAATCAACTGAGGACGCTGTCCTAAAGCTAACTAGTATAATTAAGGACCACCTAGATAATGGAGAGTGCTGCGTAGGAGTTTTCCTTGACTTGCAAAAAGCCTTTGATTCTGTGTCAATTCCTATCCTTTTAACAAGGCTTAACAACGCTGGCATTAGAGGTGTAGCTTTGGAATGGTTTGTGGATTACCTAACCTGCCGAGAACAAAGGGTAAGAGTTAATGACTTTGAGAGTGACGTCGGATTCAGCAGATATGGTGTTCCACAAGGCAGCACGTTAGGACCAACTCTATTTCTCATTTACATCAATGAGCTCTGTAAAACATGTATGCCTGGAATGGAGCTCCTCATGTTTGCTGATGACACGGTCCTCTTATTCCATGAAAAGTCGTGGGAAACGGTTGTTGCATTAGCTGAAGCTGGTCTTTCTAAGGTTACCTCCTGGCTGGAAGATAGTCTGTTGTCTCTTAACACCAGTAAGACAAAATATATCTGCTTTAGTAAAACAGCCTCAACTTCTCCAGACCCTGACTTCCAACTAACGATTCATATGTATCCCTGTAATCGTCGAAATATAAATGTAGACAGCGTCTGTACCTGTGAAAAATTGAATAGAGTAGAATATCTCAAATATTTGGGTGTTACTGTAGATTGTAATCTAAACTGGAAATATCATATAACTACATTATCAGCAAGAATTAGAAAACTTATTTATATCTTTAAAAACTTAAGAGCAGTTGCTAACTTTAAATTACTTATTCAAACATACAAAGCACTCTGTGAAAGCATTATAAGTTACTGCATCTGTGTCTGGGGATTTGCTGCCAAAACATACTTTATAAATGTTGAACGAGCTCAAAGAGCCGTTTTAAAAGTTCTTATGTACTTACCCTGCAGACATCCTACCACAGAGGTGTACAGCAAAGCACAGGTCCTATCAGTTAGAAAACTTTATATCTATCAAGTGCTAAGACGGTACCACGCAAATATAGTGCCACATTTACCTACATCAAATAAACGCGTCGAGCGTTGTCCAGTGCCTTTCGCCCGCAGTAAATTTGCTCAGAGACACTTTGATTATATAGCACCTCACCTGTACAATAAGCTGAATAAACTAAATCGCAAATGTAGCATAAAAAAATACTCTAATAATAAAATTAAAAAAGTAATACTCACATGGCTCAATCGACTGGACTATGATGATGTGGAAGGTATACTAGATAATCTTTAAACGATAATAACTCGCCATACTTACACAACACACCACACTCACATAACACAACGCACTCACATAACACACCACACCCACATAACACACCACACCCACATAACACCCCACACAAATCCACATCCACATACATACAAAACATCCATAAAAGTTTATATGAAAAAAATCAAAATCATTGTATAATGGCATAATTTATGTTATATATAGTCCTATATTGGAGAAGGATCTGGTCTTCGAAACACAGTTTTAAGCTACGTCGAGGACCAGAGGCTTCAAAATTAACCTTGTACACATTTTAACTGTCAATAAATGATTTTTATGTTTATGTTTATGTTTAATTACATTGCTAAATGAAGAATTGGTTGGTATTTTACGAAAAATACAAAAACATTTGTTTACGATAGGGCTTGACAAAGACCTGACGTCACAAGTATCGATAAAGTCGATAGTTTATGTCTGACCTGTAGCTTCGACGTGAGTGCTCGGGTACATATTCGAACCTCAAAAATTACCGGTACTTAGTTTACTCATAAATTTGTTTAAAAATAATATAATTACATAATAATTAGCGAGAAGTTGACAGATCAGTTTATAGCTTATTGGGTATTTACGAATAAGGGAGTAAATATTATCACAAGATATATTATTCAAAATTTATTATGATGTTTTCTGTGAAAAGTTCCCCTAACTCTCAATAAATAATTGGAAATATCTCATACTTCTATCATAAAATATTAGTATCTTTATACAAATGGCTATTTAACAGAATTTGAAATAACTATATGCACGCGTATAATAATGTTTGTGTTCTTACAGATTACCACCAAATGTTCAGTATGTGATAAAAGGGTTCGGATTATTGACGCAATCTAAATAAAAACTCTACAGTTTGTAGTAAACTTTGAATCAAAATGCTTCATACAAAGAAAACCTCGATGTATACTAATGAAAGACTCAATACCAACTTTTAATGTCCCTGAATGCATAAAGCTGTAGAAATGGTAGTCAATAGCTTTAGGAAATGATGACACAAGTAACGTAAAGTTTAATTTGTAGTAAAATACATGGTAATTTTTTTTTTCATGTAAATATGTTGAGTCAATCTAGTAACCCTTCCCTTAGCGTCCCTGGTGCAATAAAATCTACAATGCTAGCTTCATTGCAGCGCTGGATATCTATGGCTATCCTGACACAAAATAATTTTTATTTTTCCTTTCAGATCAAATTGAAAATAAGACGGCCCTGACCTTACTTAAATAGAGATATATTACCACCGTTAGCCATTACCTGCCCTTCAAATCAAGTTCAAATTCAAATCAAGTACTGTCTCCAAGGAAAAAAACTTATTAACTAATGTTCTAAATTGTGACAAAAATTACAGAAAAAAATTAGCTCTTAAGAAGTTTAAAAGCTGAAACAAAAATAATGATAAAACGGCTTTTAGACTTAAAAGCAGACTTTAAAGAATTATATGTTATGTAGGCCAGTTAGTAAAGATCATCAAAATTATTTACACATCGTCATTTCTACAGCCCAATGAGCTATGTTTACACAAGGGACAAATACGACCTTTGCTTACCACATGTGAATGCTTTACGCAAATGGTATTCAGATAAATGTAATTTAATAATTTACAGTACCTGTATATTTGCAGCTTAATGATTTTGTTAATGGTAATCATAATACTTAGTAATGGTAAGTTTTATTTCATCTTGTTACGATGAAGTTATAGTAGTTTACTTTTAAAAGTGCTGTACCATTTTAGACCTACAATAAATGCATTTGACTTCAACTTTGAATGAGTTTTATTTTTAACAGATCAAAAAGGGAGAAGGGTATCAATAAGGTTGTATTCATGTTATGATATTTGGTTTGATTTTCATTTGAAAACATCATATTTTGTTTGAAAGGATATACTTTAAGATTCATCCCTTTGAAATTTCATTTTAATCAGTTAAGTAGTTTGGTTTTTAAATCATAATAACTTGAAAAATAAGTTGTTCAAGTTAATGAAATTGCATATATTGCATTTCTGTGATTTCAGTGTTGTTTACGATCATTACAATAGTCTCAATGAACTATATAGGGCAAAATTTCAAACGAATGTGTCCTAAGATTCAACAAGTAAAACTGTCGATAGTATTACGCTCGCGTCATTACAACACTATGTCACTCACACATTTACATTTCATTTTTTGTTACACCATTCATCCGTCACTGTTGGTCTTGTACATCCTAAGCCTATGGGTCTATGTATCTATGCGTCTGGTTTGTCGGCTTTCCATAAAATTTTGTAAGTATTATCAAAAATTATCTGAATATGTTTTTTTAAGTAATTCTTGTTTTCATATTTAGAGATGAAATTAATAATAATACGAAAATCTGGTAAACCAGAAAATACATATTTTTCTCGAGGACATGGTTATAATTTTACCGACTTTGAACACTTACCCCCTTACTTATAAAAACATCGCTATGTAGTTGCTAAGTAATGGATAACTAAACAGTGTTTAAGTAATGCTTAAATATTTCTTACTTATAAACGCTACATAGCACCTGTTTTGCTAAGCAATGGATAATGAGGTCGAACGTATTTTAAACTGACAACATTGTACTAAAAAGTATTATGAATGACCTAAATGGCCAAATAGCATGTATCTAGTGCTAAATATCTTGAAATTAAAAAGTAAATATAATACTTTTCTTTGTGTAGTACCACCAACTTAACTGTGCAGTTTTCGAGGGCGCTACTGGTCAAGGAAATCAACTACGAACTGTCACAATTTGAAGGAATGTTGTAGTTCTTTTTTCTGCCACCTGAACAGATAAATTGGTGGGTCTGTAACTAAATCAGGTGATCAGAAATATGGGCGCCATCTTGTTACTTAAAATTTAAACAAGGGTGGGACGGTGTTTAAATTGACAGCTGATTTAAGCAGTACTTAGGTACTGGATAAAGTTATGTAGCGTTTATGAGTAAGAAATTTTGCTAATCAGCGGCTAAGTAATGTTTAAAATTTAAGTAGCGTTTATAAGTAAGGCTGTTAGTGTTTCAAATATGGCGAAACTAGTGTTTCAAATATGGCGAAACTACTATGTATAGAAAGCACTATGAAACAACTAATTTAAAGACGAATTAGGCTTTAATTTTCAGATGAGGGCTTAGGACGAAGAGACATTTTCGCCTGCGAGTGAGTAATAAAGAACTAAGTACGAAATATTTAAATAGCGTGCGAAAATTTCTCTAAAATTATCAGTGAATCACTTTTGTTAATTCAAATAATAAAAAGAAGGATACTCAGGCAGTCCTGCAGAAACTCTTCAATTCCGTTCTTATCCGAGGGATAGAACATATAATAATAGTCCGAGGTACAAGGTCAGAAGCATGGAACTAAGGCGCGGTAGTGCGTTTTTTAAAACAGGGTGATAACACTATGCTGAAAATCTACAGATCTATCATGCTTCTGAATCATGTTTTTAAGCTGTTTTTAAGGGTATAAGTACAGAAAACTGAGGAGTATAACTTACCACTATGCTTAGCGTTTGTGGACTATGAGAAAGCCTTCAATTCGATCGAAACGTGGGCGGCGCTTTAGTCTCTCCAACGAGGCCGTATTGGCTATCGGTATATCGAAGTGCTAAAGTGCTTGTACAATAACGTCACAATGTCGGTCTGAGTAGGGGAGACCTAGGTGGGTTGACACAAAGGTGAGTTGAAACAATGTCAATATCTCAGAAACTATAACCGTTAGAAAATTGGCAACACCACACATTGAGGCGCCACAAAATTCTAATGAACTCGCCAGTACACGCCGACAGCGTCCGACGAGCGGTTGCGTCACTATAAAATATGTGCCCAAAAAGCGAACCAAAGTAAGTTTTCATTTGTTTTTTTGATGTTGATTAATAAGAGGCAATTTTAAATATTTCGAGATATGTGATCGATATTAACATTTATTAACCATTGAACTTTTACAAAGTCATATCATCAATTGTATTTTTTTTGTTTTTCTTAGTTATTTTTATGATCAAGTGCAGCGAGTCGTAAAAATGTTAACCGAGGTAAGTTGACACAGCTTGTGTCAACTCACCTTGTTTGTTTCAATTCTCCTCGGTAGCACATTTATATATAACTAAATTAAATTCCTAACATTTTTTATCCACAATGCCTAACAAATATACCCCAAAAAGCAATAGAAAAGAAGCTAGTATAGAAATATATGAGTTAGCACTGGGTGAGGTAAATCTAAGAAGAAATATAACATCTGGATTTTTAATTTCTGGGATTTGGCCTTTCAACACCGATATCTTCCAGGAACAAGATTTTTAAGCATCTCAAGTTATAGACCGGCCCATAAATGTGCAACGAATAGAATCAACAGAGGCAGTTGCAAATGACAATCTCATGAATACCACTACAAACTTCTTCTGATGCTACAACTGCTTTTGTTGACATTTCAGTCGAGAATAAACCCAATGCTTCAAGCTGTCCACGAAAAGACCCCGTAGATTCGACTTCTCGTGCATTTATACAAGAAGTGACTTCGTTGCTTGCAGATACAGACAATACATTTTCGCCAGAACTGCTTAGACCTTGCATAAAGCTTTTCCAAGAAGTAAAGTAAAAACAGCTGAATTGACCGATACACCTGATAAAGAAACTCTTGAGGCAATAGAAGCTGGCAGAAAATTAAAACTACTAAAAAGCATATTTTTGATACAACAGTAAAACAAAAAAAAGAAATAAATGATAATAATTTATTTACTATACTTGTCACCCCTGCATCTCATCTTGTGGGTGTCATAAGAGGTGACTAAGGGTACCTAACACACCAGAAAGTGGGCAGCAGCGCTTTCTGAGGAACTGATATCTCACAATGCGATCTCCAAGATGCTTGCCAAGCGTGGGGATTACGGGAAAGTCCCCCATAATGGGGGTTCACCAGTGGACAATCCGGCTGATACAGTACAGTACTATACTTAGTTGATTTATGAAATAAGGGTGATATAATCTTACGATAATAGTAATAATATGACATGTGCTTTAGTAATAATATAGCTATTAAGAATATTGATAGAATATTGTTTGATTTCAGAAAGCACCTCATTATTTTGTAACTTATCATGTAACATATTTTTTTTTAACTAAAACGCTTTTTATTGTGCTTAAAATTAACATTTTAATATGCGTTTCAATTCACCTCAGACGCTGTTTCAACTTACCTCGGTACTAGGAGAGTTGAAACACTGAGAGTTGGCGTGGTTTTAACGAAATATCTCCCAGATTAGTTTCACTCGTGGTAATTTTGTGCTAGGATCAATTAGTTATTAGAACTAGTTAACTAAAAACACAAGTTTCACATGTGTAGGTATATGTTGAGCTGAGATATGCTTGATAACTTAAAAATTGTGTCAACCCACCTAGGTCTCCCCTACAGGAGCAGAGTTTTGGCGGTTTCATTACAAAGAGGCGTTAGATATTGATGTCATATCTTCGAAACTGTTCACTACCGCATTGGATGATGCCAAAACTGTAATATTTATTTATTTATTTCTTTATTGCACTACAGTACAAAATGAGGACAATATTATAGTGAAGGAACTACCAATCAAGATACGGTTGTTTATATACCCAGTTTGGTAGGTAGAGGCGCAAATTTCAACGATGTACTTTAAAATGAATACTAACAATTTTGAATATGAATTTTTAATTTGCAAATATCTTAATCGTCCAAAAAAGTGCATACGTATACTAGGAAATATAAAGCTTCCCGACAAAAATGCAGCTAAAAATTCATCCTTTTTTATCAAATTCTAAATACGAACACTGGCATCCCTATATATATTTATTAGAAAATTGTAAGTTTGTAAGAAAATATCCCCAACACTTTACAAAACTTAATCAGATGAGCGAAACTACCCAACACGGTCTACTTACAAACATGATCTGATTCAAATCTAAAGAATAGATAATGTTTACACCTTAGAGTCCTAAAAAATATACTACTCGAAAAGTACTACTATATTCTTGAAGATTTTTTTAAGGATGCCTCGATAATAGAATAGATAGAATCGCCCACTCTGTGACAAGTTGCGTCATTATGTACAATTTCACATAATTTTGGTTTGTTTTTATATCATGTAAACCACATTTGTATGTACCTAATGATTGAGTATTGAGCTTTATGCGCTGGAATCGGTCAAACCGATTAAGCTTGATTGAGTAACATACATACATACTCACATCCTCACAAACTTTCGAATTTATAATAGGTAATATAATGAGTATGTGTTGGTTCATACTGAACCCCTCCTTGGTGTGTGAGCCCGAACTTCGAAGTTTTATTATTAATTCGTTGTAAATTTGTAAGCTAAGAACATTGTTATTATTCCGAGCTCATTCCAAAAGCAACTCCAAGGCAGTGTTCGTCGCTGCGCCGGGATAACTTACCTAGAACTAACTAGTAGCGAACTAAGTTCTACCATGCCATGGTATTAGCATTTTATGGATACAAGTAAAATAATAAGACTGCTGAGTGCGAGTTGGACACGCACACCGAGGGTTCCGTACCAACACAAAATTTATAAATAAACCGATCCTTATTTTTTCATGCATATCGAGATCCTTTGAGGAAGTCTGACCTGTACTTGACTGTTTAAGTATTTGTTATTGTACGTCCGATATTAGACTATATTTTTTATTTTGTGTTATTGTTACGGAACAGGCCCGAGGCACACCTGATGTTAAGTGGGCTAACCTCTGCCTGTATCAGATGCATTTCATCAACGACGAATTGCTCTGTGCCCATCACACTGAGACTACAGTTGTTAAGTCTCATGTGGCTGCAATTTTACTGGCTCTCAAGGACAGCTGCCGGAACACACCGCCGCGGCGGGATTCGAACCATGAACCTGCTGCTCGGCAGTCCATAGCCAATGCAACTGAGCCATCAGTGCTCCAAAGATCATATCAAGTTTGACGCTTGTACCTGTTTTACCGTTTTTACGAAAGAGCAAAACGAGAAATAGGTTATGGTATGGAAACCTTTTCTAATTTAGTTTTTGTTATTATTATTACTTGTCGAATAATCTGCTACACTATTACATGTATGAAAATTTCAACAGGCTATCTATTATCGTTCCAAAGATGTGTGATGTTTGGATGGTTCCTGTGCTGCATGTGCTGCTGTTGGATCATCCCATCGGGCACAGTTAGATAGCCAGATAGCTAGCTAAGTGGGTACTCTTTTAATTTATATGTGGCAACTCAACATTTTTCTTCAGTTCTGTTTTCCTAGGTCTTCGTTGACTCACAGGCAACACCGGTATCAGATCACACAAATATAGTGTTTGTAGATTGTAAGTATGACAACACATTGAAGTGTGTTGTCAATTATTTCTGCATCGACAATCAACACCAGGAACGTGGCCTTGTAGGATTGTCTTCTTGTCTTTCATTTTAACATAACTTCATTTTTTTTATTGCATTATTTCCTATGTGATAACAGTCATTTTGTTTATTTTAATGCAGGCAATTTTTTTTAAAACAATTGTTTACCTGTGATATGTATTTGTGCCACTTCAACCACCGATCGCGAAAAGCAAACGTCACTCACGTTCAAATAAAGTTAACGTCAATGTGACATTTCTTAATTTTTTAGAGAAGACGTGGTCAAGTCACGGTCTTTTACTCGTATTAAAACCAAAAACTGTGACACAACGGGTTTTACCCTTGTTTTAGATATAATTAAACGAGTATTTTTGAAGCCACAGACTATAAAAAAAAACTATTTGGGGAAAAAAGGACTAAGTCTATATTTATCTTCTTAGCTCTATAGTAAGTAGGTAGCCTAAATGTCTTATGTTGCAATTATTTCGGATAATCAAAGGTAATTTCCAGCAGGACTTCAATAGGATGGAAAAGATCGATTCGATTTTCTATTATTTCACTTAGCATACATCAATGCTCTTTAAAATAATACCAGTCATTTGTTAATTCTTTGTGTCAAAGGTAAAAAACTAAAGTATGAAGATCGGGCAGTTATTCAGGTTAATTGCAGTTCCTTGGTTATATAAAAAGGTAATAGTTAATTACAAATTTAAGAGCGAAAAGATTACAGTCATGTGCAGGATATGCTTACTACGGGACAATATTTTTTCTTTTGAATGTTTTAAATTTTGTAATGTAATTTGCCAAGCAGGCGTTATTGCAAACATAACAATATTGAAAAGGTAACAGTTAAGAGGAACGGGAAGAAAAATAGGTATTTTGACAAAGTGATGCTGTCTCGCCGCTAACCGTCGGCCTCGCCCTCGGCGCTTCGCACCTTCGTCCTATAAACATATATGTATAGATACTACAGGTGCAGTCGAGTTACACGATCACAAAATATTCTGTAGCCACGACGCCGCGCCGCCCGCCGCCGCCGCGCCTAATCGCGCGTCGCCAGACGCGTGCCGCCGCTTACATCTCGTCGACTTGAGTAAAAATATGTCGCCACCAGAGGCCATAAAGAACAAAAAAAAAACAAAACCTATAAACCTGTATATTGATATCATCTATAACATATCCAAAAATCATCAAAATCGGTGATTGCTTAGGGGGGTAGAAACGTTTTCTCTTTTTGTATGAAAATTCGAGACTTCTCAAAAAGGTTTCATTCACCAGTCGAAATTAACCATGTAACTCGAGCGGATTTGGTAGTCGAATACAACCTTAGTATAATAATTGTGTTCTTTGATTCTGGTTTTATGGTAACCGGATGAAGCCGTGAGTTCTGAGACCAGTTTCCTAACAACAACGATGGCAGTAAACGTATGTACTTAAGTATGAATATTAAAAATGATAAATTAAGTTAATGCGCAGAAAGTCTGTAGTGTACCAATTGTAAATATAATAAATATCTAGTAGTTGAAGTATATCAATGACCATTTGCACAAGTGATTCTTAAATGATATTAACGGTGACAAAACCTTCTTCAATAGTTTTGTAGTAAGTATGCTCCTGGAATCTATCGTATAATATATATTTATACTGAAATAATCGATGTTATATAAAACGTATTATGCTCTATAACACAACCAATATATAAAAAAACGACGTAGCAAGTTTTTTGTCCTCAGGGACAGCTGAGTTAGCTGAGGAAATTAAACTGAGACCACGGGAGCTTGTGTATCTACTGCTGGCTACTGGCAATTAAAATCGTGCAAACATAATAAAATTACACTTTGCAAATCATTCCGTGCTTAAGGTTATGATAGGTGCATTACTTGCTATACGTCGAGTCAATAGATGGAAAACGCATCGTGGAAGGGCATTTTGCGAATGTTTGCCTGGCTAGCTACCAAGTCGAAAAGTAGAAAATCTATCGCCAAGCACCTAACATTTCCTGCAGCAGTTCTTATAAATTACACCTCCCTATTATCTTCTTGTGGGTTTTATTAGAGGCGACAAAGTGAAAAAAGCACAAGCCGCGCCTTTTGATGAATTTCCTTTTTACACTGCGGTCCCCTAGACATGTCCAGTCTACGACTATAGACAGTGCAGGGATTATGGCAAACCCCTTCGATTCGGTGGCTTGATTCAGTGGTGGACATTAAAACTTATGTGTTATAAAACCTAGAAGGGGGAATTAGTAGTTAGTATTTTGAAGCAGTGATGGCTCAGTGGCGTTGACTATGAACTGCCGCGCAGCAGGTCCATGGTTCGAATCTCGCCGCGGGCTTGTGCTTCACCGCACGGTGGAAGGGCATTTTGCGAATGCCCGCCTGGCAGCTAGCCAGGCGGGCATTAGCTACCACGCTCACTTGAGCGTGGTAGCTAGCCAGAAAATCTGTCGCCAAGCACTTAACGGTCTGTTCCGGCCTGATTTACGCCCTCGCCTACGGCTCGGGCTGCAAACCACAGCCTCGTGTATAATGAGCAACTTAGCTCACTTGTATCATAATCTACTATTCATTTATTAACTACACGTTTTATGAATTCTTTCAATTACCTAGGTATTGTAAAGAATAACGGATTAAACAGATTACCGGTAACATACAGAAAAAATACAGTAGAATTGAGAACCTTCTGTTCTTTATGTAAGTAAAAAAAAACAAAGACCAAAAACCGTATAGCAGCTGTAATTTGATGTAAGAAAAGTGTTTTATCCTCACACAATTAAAAGTTAAAACCCCAATTAAAAGTTGTAACCTTTGTACGCGGCGGGATCTTGTTACAATTTGACCATTACTGCAGAAAGAAAAAGGCTTTAACTTTTATTGTTACATAAGTAAATGCGTGGTACGAGTACTAGATATTGATACGAGTGGCTAAGTACATATTTTTTTAAATTATGTCTACTTTGAGTAGTGGATGACGTCTCTACAGGTTACCAGTCCAACTTGTCAATTAATTTAATAGGGCCACGTTTGGTACCTGCGAGTGTAGCTGCTTGGATTTTTAAGGGATCCGTTTTGTACGGAACCCCTGAGACTTAACAACTATGTCTCAAAGTGACGGGCGCAGTGCAATTCGTGACTTGTGATGAAATGCATCTGTTATAGGCAGAGGTTACATCAGGTGGGACGCGAGCTTGTTCCGTCACAATAACATAAAAAAATACCATTTACTTTACAGCGCACTCACCCTCTCCTATAATGAAGATCTGAGACAACATCCTTGCAAGGCGTTTAAGCCACAGTAACCAACGATGCAGTCCTTTAACTGCTTAATATTTTGGCTGTTATATAACTTTTAGCTTTACACGTAGCCAATTGCACGCGGACAAAGTTCACACGTTAAAATAATGGAGTGTAAATGTCTACCTCGTGCTATCTGGGAAGTTGGCACGAGGATTAAGTTTACACCAAACATTTTAGGCACATATTAAAATTATAAGGTTGCGTCATCAATAACAAGTTTAAAACCAATTGCAAAATTGGTCTTGTACGTGGAACAACGCAAGTTGAACTATAGGTCAGTATATACAAAGTTACTTTATGCTATAGGTGTCGCTCCATCCCGATACGATATGGTTGTAGAACGAGAGCAAAAATTAGTGTTAGGAGTCATTGTGTCATGTTAGCTCAATTGGTTAGAGCATGCCCCGGCTAAAGGGGTGGATGGACGCGGGTTTGAATCCCGCACATGACTATAATTTTTTCTCTCGTATATTTGTAATTTTGTAATGTTATTCGCCAAGCAGGCGTTATTGCAAATATAACATTGTATATGTGCAATAACGCCTTTTTAAATATGCAAACATATTAAAATAAATGATTAGGCACCTTATGAAATAAATACAGATCCTAAAAAAATATCTTGTGACTATTAGTTCAACCACGCGTCTTCATTCGTTGTTAACGTACCCAGGTTTTGGGATTCCGTCGTAGAATAGGATAACAAAGTGAAGGGTGTCGAGTCGACAGGTGACGCCAGGCGATAATGACGACAGAAATATAATAACAGAATGGGTATTAGGAGTATCGGGTGTCACATCGCTTGGTATGCCGATGACAGCGAAGAGGAAACCGCTTTGATCATACTGTTAGGATTTTGCGTCACCAAATTACTATGACGTTCAGTGAAACATTTCTGTTATATATATATTCTATATATACACCGTGTCCCAAAATTCAACGATAAGCCGGCATCGATGCAAGGACCTACTCATGACTACTCGGAAAAAAAAAAAAAAATTATAACTGTTTTTTTTTATTAATTACAGAGACTTTTATAAATTTCATCGATATTCGATACCCATTATGCTATTTTCAACTACCATGACCACAATTTTTGACATATTTTTGATATTTTTTGTGCATTAGCAACCTAAGAAGGACGGCTATCTACCACAATCCTTTAAAATTACAGAAAGTCTGTAGTTATTTTACAAAAATCAGTAAAAAAAAAATTTTTTCTTATAATTTTCATAGATTTTAACATTCTATGCACTTTCTATAGTCTGGGTTAAAAAAAAAAGTATGGACACTATCATGGCAAGTTTTATTAAAAGTTGGCGCAACTTTATAAAAGTCTCTGTAATTAAAAAAAAAAAAGCGTTATAATTTTTTTTTTTTTTTTTCCCGAGTAGTCATGAGTAGGTACATGCACCGATGCCGGCTTATCGTTGAATTTTGGGACACGGTGTATATATATATAATCTATATTTGGACCTATCGTGTATTTTTTCAAACAGATCGGTTAGTACATTAAAACTCCATCAAAAATTTGAATTCTAAATATTGCAAATTATTATTCCGAGCCCAAATACTTGCTTTAAATAACATAGAAATACGCCGACATAAAATTTCATCAAAATCTATTGTTGACGTAAAAACCCCAATTTGTAATTATCCACCATGTAGGTACCCAAAACTGAAAACTTATGTGATTCGTGACAGTAAAGAATGTTCGGTTTGTCTTTCTTAACAGAGACTAAAACTTAGTGATTACTTGATCACTGATAGAGACCATACAAATAGTCAAGCCAGTAGCAACCGGAATAGCGCGTGACTATAATCCAATACACACTCGTATTTTAATATCTTATCAAATTTATCGGTCTACGTTGAATGATTACACCCGATCGAAAAGCAATTTATCCACTAGGTTACTAAGCTATAGCGAGAGTAGCTATAGAGATAGATGATCTACGCTATAGCTATAGGGTAGATCGTAGTTTTTTTTTTATGTTATTGTGATGCAACAAGCCCGAGGCCCACCTGATGTTAAGTGGACTAACCTCTGCCAATAACAGATGCATTTCTATATTACGAATTGCACTGTGCCTGTCACACTGAGACGTACAGTTTTTAGGTCTCATGTGTCTGTAATTTTACTGGCTCTCAAGGACTGCCGGAACACACGGTTAAGTGCTTGGCGACAGATTTTCTACTTGAGGGTGGTCGCTAGCCAGGCGGGCATTCCCAAAATGCCCTGCCACCATGCGGTGAGGCTCAAGCCCGCGGCGGGACGAACCATGGACCTGCTGCACGGCAGTCCATAGCCAATGCCACTGAGCCATCACTGCTTCATAAGTAGTTGCTCGTTCAATAGACTCATTTAAGATTATGTTGAAGTAGAATCAACACGTTAATTGTTTTAGAGAGCCCCTATGTTATTTATTTAACCTATTATAACCAAATGATCTTATACTGTGACTTATTACAGTAAAAATTAAAGTGCGCCAACTGAGCAGCATGCCACTTCTCACGTGTATGTGAGTAGGGTGTTGTGTCTATTAGACGCACGACAGAGCTGAATACCATCTTAGTGTCCTGCCAGGGTTTTAAACAATATGTTTTTGTGTTCCTGTCCTAGATGTCGTTAGCGTAAACATATTATTCGTAATATGTTCTTGTGTTTCGTCCAGTGTGTAATTGTGAGTAAACATTTTGTGTGACCCTGAAACTGTTTCCGGTGAACGGAAATAGGCTCGCCCTCTATTACATGGGACCAAAACCCAATTGGCGAAACGTGGGTTTACACACCTCTGCCTACCCCTTCGGGTTATTCCCCGATTGTGATTATATGTATGTATTACAGTAAAAATGTTATCAGTAATAAATTTTATTAGTATTCTTTGCAAAGATTTACTAATTGTATTTGTGTCTTTTTTTTATATTGTTATGATTGCAATAACGCCTGCTATGCGGATTACATTACAAAATTACAAATAGGTATACGATAGGAAAATATTTTTAAGTCATGTGCTCCATCCCAATACGATGGTTAATGAGCGATAGGAAAGATTCGAGTTATGACGTCATGTCATGTTAGTTCAATTGGTTAGAGCATGCCCCGGCTAAAGGGGCGGATGGACGCGGGTTCGAATCCCGCACATGACTTAAATTTTTGCTATAGTATATTTGTAATTTTGTAATGTATTTGTGTCTTTTGTGTTCTAGTTATACCTACGTTAGTCTAGCATAGTATTAGTTATAACTTAAGTATCTATATAAATTCCCTTCAGTTGTTAGCTTTTACAAAAATGGACTGAGTAAAAGCTTAAATTTTTCGATTAATGAATGAGAGCCAATGATAGCTTATTATGGTCCAACCAACTATCATAGTTGGTTCAGAATACAAGCAGCATTACACCGTTGAATGGCAATTTTGGTGATTCATTGTCAGTTTCCTGAACCAGATAAGTTGCTACACATAATATCAATAACAAAAGAGAAACCACACAATTACCCGCACACAAACTAGAAATACCTAAATCCAGATTATTGAGGCAAAGTACATGCTTACCAAGTAAGCATGAATCCCCAACCCCATTCACTGGCCATAAAAATAATAATAATAATAATAATAATAATAATAATAATAATAATTTTATTTCAGTAACCAAAATATTTACAAAAGCATATTAAGCGACCAGAGATTCCTTTTAAGCAAAAAATGCCTGTATTAGGAGTCCCTGCTCTTTCATAACATAGAATTTTTAACTTGGAGTTACTGGTGATTTTGAAAAAAAATATATGCATGAGGGTGTGTTTGTTTGTATGTTAGTTTGTGTGCGAGGAGGTGTGGTGGTCTGTCTGTGTAAGTGCGCTGAGTTGTTGAACCCTATTGAACTTGAAGTAGCATTTCAGTTTCTTCATATGTAAGCGGTGTTACCCACTCGATCATACATTTTTTACATTCGTATACCCTTTTTGTATATAAATCTAGATTTTTGTTAGCTTTATTGTAAACTTTAACCGATCGTGCATTATATTGCTTTAGAGCGAATTTTGTTTTATATTTTGTTGTTTGTGCTACCGAGATCTTTCTTCTTTTTTTTGATTGATTCAGGATGTTAGCATCAAGTGGAAGCGATTTATGTTTTTTAAGAACTAAATTAACAAGATATAGTTTTCTAACCGAAAGCAAGTTACTAATTGAATAAATTAATTCGGTAGAATATCTGATACTTTTGAAATACATCACTTTAATCAATGCTCGTTGAGCTCGCTCAACTGCTATAAATTTAGTTTTTGATGCTCCTCCCCAGATAGGAACACAATATATTAAGATTGATTGTGCCAACGCCATATATATATCATTCAATAAATTACGAGGAGAGTTGTTAGTTTTTTTAGGAGCTACATGCCTAAGGGACCTGAAGATCCATATCAACTTCCTTATTCTGTTGGATACTTGCTCCAGATGAGCGTACCAAGATAGTCTGTGATCTATAATAACTCCAAGATACTTAGTATCTGATATCTTGCGAATACTGGGGCATCCACAGTTTGTATTGATGATATTGTCACATTCGTGAACTTTTAAGTTTAAATCCGTTAGTGGTTGAGTGCGATTACTGATACTAAAGCATATGTAGTTCGTCTTAGAAGTGTTTAGTGTAAGTAGATTAGATTTAAGCCAAACAGCCACCTGTGCCATACCAGCTTCAGCATTGTTTTTTACTGCTTGCCAAGATTTTCCGGAGAAAACAATAGCAGTGTCATCAGCGTATGAAAAAAGGTTGGCATCTTTGATTCTTAAATTGTATAAATCATTGATATATATTGAAAATAGTGTAGGGCCTAACACACTACCCTGTGGTACACCATATGTCACGTCCATATCATCACTAATGGTTTGGCCTACCCTAACTTTCTGCTTCCTGTTGAATAGGTAATCTATGAAAAGTTTCAATGGTGTTTCTCTGATTCCAATACTTTCCAGCTTCTTCACAAGGATCGGGATGGACACAGTATCAAATGCTTTTTTTAGATCCAGGAATACCGCTAGACATCTGTTTCCTTTATCAAGTTGATCTATAACATGTGAAGTTAATGCAGTTATTGCGTCTTCCGTAGATTTACCTTTTCTAAAGCCGAATTGCATAGGGGATAAAATATTAAATGAATTTATATAATTAACTAATCGAGAATTAAGTAACTTTTCTAAGATTTTAGATATTGCTGGTAATAGAGATATAGGACGATAATTGTTTATGTCACTTTCATCCCCACCCTTGTGAATTGGAATTACTATAGATTGTTTTAAAGAAGCCGGAAATATTCCCATTTGAAAACATTTATTAGCCAGATGGGTTATGATAGGAACCACTTCACTTCTAATAAATTTTAAGAATCTAGTTGAGATATTGTCCCAGCCAGGTGAGCTATCAGATTTCAGACTCATTAGGACTCCATCCACTTCATTTACATTCGTATCAAAAAGAACAAAAGAGTTTACCTGTTGATTAATTGTATTTGTACATATAGTTGGTCTAATTTGTTGGGCTAGAGATTTTCCAATGTTCGAAAAATAGTCATTTATAAAATTTACCGACTCCTTAGGGGATGATTTTATGTTCAATAATTCCGTATTTTGACTATTGTTCTTGTCTGTATATGTAATTTTTTTTATGTTTTTCCACAGTAGTTTATTGTCTTTAACTGATTTTTCCAGTAACTCTCTTTCATATTTTCTTTTTAATTTTTTTAACAGATTGTTGCAGAAATTCCTATATCTAGTATATGATATTTTTAAAATGCCATTATAAGGGTCAGCTCGAAGATTTCTTTGCAGTTTATTTCTATGGTTAATACAGCGTAGAATGCCATTAGTAATCCACGGTTTTATGATTCGCTTACTTCTAGGAATTTCTGTAACAGTGGTGCTAGTTTTAATCGAATCTGTCAGTTTTCTAATAAGTAAGTCAATCAAAACATTGGGGTCATCACAAGAAAGTAAATCAGACAGCCTCTTTTCTTTTAAATGATTTAGGGCAAGTTCAAAGTCCACAGTTCTTCGGATCTTATTTACCATTGGTATATTCTTGAGTTTGGACAAACATAAAATATGTAGTAAATTACCAGAATGATGAAAAAGAACATAGCAAAAAAGCAAAAAACTTGTTGATTGGAAAAAACTATTACACTTACACTATAGAACATTACATACATTAATCATAATACATTTCATAATCATAATACATTTGAAGCAGTGATGGCTCAGTGGCATTGGCGCCACCCGGGCTGGGCTCCAGCTTCTTCCTTCAAAATAACTTTAAAAAAAAAACATGTGTGATAAATCCTAATAAAAAACATCAATCGGGCCGTTCCACATGCACAAAGTTGCCATACCCAAACCTGGGTCATTAACTCATTATGTATTGATATGTAAATAGTTATTAACATACTTACATTATATACAATAAATGATTTGATTTGATAATATTTAGAAGCACCTGGTAGATTACATGAACTTAATAATAAATAGAAAATGCTTCTATATATCAATTAACATATAATATCGTAAAACGACTTCTGAGTGTTACATATATACCTAAATAAACTCTTGTACAACATAACTTTTCACCAACCAATACCAATAATATGTAGCTATATCTTCATATCGCCTCTCTATTCTAATACTTAGACATCTCTATTTACCCCTTCTAACTATATAAATGCGTCATGATATAGATTTATGTCTCATATTAATGAAGAAGTTCAAATGGAGCATGACAATACCAGTGAACCCATTTTTTAGGGAGGAAACAAAAAATGGAAGCCGCTGTCGGCTGTCCAACTCCACCGGACTTTGGGCGAGGAAAGGCCCTCTTATAGCCCTGGAGAGGGAAGTGCTGAAGGCGCTCCTCGCGAAACGGGCGTAGAAGGCGATGTTGAACCCAAAAAAACACACCCCTACATACAGTCCATTTCAACCGTATGCTCGTCGTATCTTATTAGATACGAGTATGTTTTTTTTGTTTCACTTGTATCGTGTGTTGTGCTCTATCTGCTTAGAAATCTTGATTTATGTTGTTGCATGGTGGGAAGGCATTCTGCGAATGCTTGCTAAGCTAGCCATCGTCTTCAAGTACAATATTCGTCAATATTGTACTTGACGCACCTCAAGGTGTGCTTTGTGATTGCGCGGCTGTCAATTCTAAAATTAGCTTCTATAACATCTTCATATCTCTTTCCAACACCTGAGTTTATGATCAAATATTACCCTTAGTATTTTACTTCATAACGGAATCCTTTTTTTTTACAATACTGAAACATATTGCCCAGTGAGACTATTGGAAAAAATTGGTCCGAAATCAGGCCTGATATAAAAGTTTATCTAATGTCGTTCTATATGATAGAATCAGGCTAATCGAAATATGTAAGAAGAATCATGAAATCATAAACTCAATCATGAAAGAAAGAAAACAGTATCAGATATTTATAATAACATGGCATTTTCGAAGCGCTCGTGGCGAAGTTTACTTAGCTGTTCTTAACCGATCAGCAAAGTTAAGCAACGTCGCGCGCGGTCATGAGTTGGATGGGTGACCGCTAGTGACATTACTACTGAGCGCTTCCGTGCTTCGGAGGGCACGTTAAGCCGTCGGTCCCGGTTGTTATCTTAGGATGGCAGTCGTTATAGCATGGTGGTAGGGCAATTTGCGAATGCCCGCCTGGCTAGCTACCACCCTCAAGTAGAAAATCTGTCGCCAAACACCTAACGGTGTGTTCCGGCAGCTGTCCTTGAGAGCCAGTAATTCTAGGTTAGTCTGAACAACATCTTCGACCACATCATCGCTTACCATCAGGTGAGATAGTGGTCAAAGGCTAACCTATCAGGCATAAAAAAAAAAAAAAAAAAAAAAATATGAAGAATACATAATGTTAGTGCCAGTAAGGTTGTTTTTCATTGAATATGGATAAGCTTCACAAGAATTCTCCATCTTTGGGGGAAATTAAACTTTCATATCAAAAGAACGAATAATATAACCTTAACATACTTACACAAAATTGCTATTTTCATTTACTTGCAGAAAGTACGTGACATTTATTTCCAAAATCAGTTAAAACCTGATAGTGGAATTGACATTCTAACCCCATCCCACGGGGCTAATATATACTATACTACTCTACTAATAATATATGTAGCCAGTATAATACTACTGAGTTAAGATGACAAATAATTCCATATAGTATCTTAGAGCATAATCCACGAATTTTTTTTCGGATTACACTTTTCAATGCGATTTGTTAATAATTGGTCATAAACAGTTTATCTTATAAATATGAATTTATTTAATATAACTAAGTTACAAGTGAGGTAATAATACTGTGACCACTGCTTACGTCTGTATAGTCTGAGTAAACTACTTACATTGCGTAACTAATATTATATAGTAAGTCTTAATTTTTTAATAAATTCGGTAAATTCGTCCAATCCATATAACTTTCCCCGCCGTACATTTATAAGGGAAAAATTACGAACTTTATAACATGTTTTTGAACGAGTAATGAGACCTACGAGGGTATAAATACTTACTTTATACCACACCCACTCAGAAAAGGTCTCATTACTCGTTCAAAAACATGTTATAAAATTCGTCATTTCTCCCTTATAAATGTACGGCGTGGAAAGTTATATGGGTTTTCATTCCTTCACTTCGTAGCAGTGAAGGAATGTTGTATGAAAATCCATACCTGCCCTGGTAGCGTTCTTTTGTTTTTAGCTGCTTACATAAAAAAAATCAATCTCATAAAGGTTTTATATCAAATAATTAGAAAAAAGAGGTGTGATTTTTATTTGTACTCAATTTTCAATGAAAGGAGGTTGGCAACCTTTTTTTGCAATACGAGAAAAAAGCGCGGCAATTTGTCATGTTTGGTTAAATTTTGTTTATTATTAAATTGATATTTTAACAGTATGCTTTTAATTATTCTAAATAGTTTTCCAAAATGTCATCTGATAGTGAAATTGACGATTTTATAATGATGACGCCACTAGAAATAAGAAATGCAGCTCAAGAAGTCATAACTTACTGCCTGAGAAGTCTCGAGGTAAGTACGAGAAAACGTATAATGATATTATTTTCCTCGTAGGTGTAGTATAAAGCACTATGTATCACTCGGGAGAAAGTTTTATTTCTGTTCTCGAGTTGCCTTTAAGCCCTCCGCTACGCGTCGGGCTTAAACAAACTCTCGACCACAATTCTCTCCTCGATGTACAATGTACTATTATACTGACTGTGCTTGGTCACGTGCACCCTAACACAATTGAGCTGTATAGTCTTGCCTCGGAAGTTGATTCGAACGACCGACAAATTGAGACGTGGTGAATAAGTAAGAAGTGATTAGAAAGAAGCCCGGAGTTTCTTGCCCGTTCTCGCAGTGGCTGTATAACACTTTCTCTGCTGAACGTGGCAATATGATGAAGAAATATATGCGTGAGAATAAATTTAGGTGTATACTTTTATAATTTAGTATTTCCCTTTCAAATGAAATTTACTGCAGGCGCTTTCTCAATATTACAAAGATTATTAGGATGGATATAGATATTCACCAGAGATTTCCAAGGAAAACGTAATGTAAGTGTACGCAAAATATCCTTCAAAAGGTACCATCGATATAAATAAATAATACAATAATAGGTACGAAGGGTTCCGTACCATTATTTATACAACATTAAACACTATATTATATCCTAAGTTAGCCTAGTTTTCACGTGCACGAGTGTAACTCGCACTTGGCCAATCTTTAGTATATTTTGTTAAGGAGCAACAGCAATACATTATCTGTGAACATTTCAACTGTCTAGATATCACGGTTCATGAGATCATCAGTTCAGTTCAGATATCACCTACTTCATTCTGGTGACAGATAGACCGGTAGATAATGGAGTCTTGGTAATGGGATCCCGTTTTTACCCTTTGGGTACGGAACCCTAAACAGGTAGATAAGACGCTCTAATATCGCTCTAATACGACAATATAACGTGGAAACAATGTAACACAAGCAACCATGTATACTTCCGTGGTGTATGATACGTTTTAATGAATGACAGCGACAGGAATACAAGCATGCAGTAGACGCACATACGCACACTACTGACTCTCAGTCAGGAGACGTCGTCTGATTTGACATTGCCATGTTCGAGGTACGGGTTTCCGCCGTTTTTTATAAGTTCAGTGATAGGAACACTTCATTTTCCTATCTCGCTGAGCGCAGCGATCCAGCGATGCAGTGACATTGTACGATTTTTTCTTAGAACAGCTCTCATTTTCCTCGTAATATTCTGGTACGTACTAAAACTACTTATACATATAGTACAACTTATATAATTAAAAATATATCATGTTACATTATTTATTACTGAAGAGTAATTAATTTCTATGCGTATTTCTGACTTAGCTTACAACGATTAATGAAATGTTCAGGTATTTTATTTTGAGGTCAGGTATAGACAAAAGTTTTGGACGTTTGTCATAGTTATATGTAATTCAGTTTGCTTTCAGTAAATAAGCAAGATTTTCTCGGACCATCATCAGAGAATATTGGTATAACTAAAATATGGTGCAGATGACATATCCACGAAACGTAGCCCACGCAAAAATAGCACTTCCATTTAAAAGCGATTTTATATTTCGTTCGTATCAGAGCTCTAGCGATAAATCCGGAAGCGGAGAGATGAGTTTGTAGCCTGCTCCGATATTCTGCATCCGATTGGCTCTCTTCCGGATATAGATGCCGCTTGTCAGTAAAAAACCTCTTTCAAATATTCACTTGTGTAATATGTGAAACTTAAACACATTCTTCAAAGAAAGTAGATAGTTTAGTACATTTATTTTCGTGAAAAGTAAGTGCTAATAGACACCTCTACCCTCGGGGGAACCACCCATCCTCTAAAACAGCCCTGACGATATGTAATGTTATTTATTATATAGGGTTATTCGTAAAATGCTTACAACCTCCTAAAGTTGACTTCTGCTAGTCCTGAGAAAAAATTAGTTTTTTTTTTTTTTTGTAAATATGTATTTGTGGTTTTTTTATTTGTTTTGACTGAATAAGCACGAGGACCAATTGATGTCAAAAGTCTCTTGTGCCTGTAATTTATTATTTCACATTTTTTATTACTTTGCTCGATGTAAATATTCAAAACTCTATTCAAAGGGAGCACGGAGCGGATCAAGTGTTGCCGCTTTTGGCTCGGAGTAGGCAGTACAACTTATTTTTTACAAAACAAAAAAGTATCTCAATATGTTTCTTAGGAGAAGCAGAAGTCAACCCTTAGAGGTTGTTAGCATTTTACCAATAACCCTATATATATATAAGAGAAGTCCCTGACACACCCAGAGGTCATGGGCAACGGTTTGGTGGGCAACAAGTGGTAGGTGAGGAGAGATACCACGCGTCGTCAATGTCCGTATTACACAGGCACTCAAATTGGTCACGCGAATCCTACTCCGGCTGGTTTGTTTTTAATCCAACGAACGCGGAAATTGATGCCCGGTAGTGTCAAGTTGCAACTATAGCCCGAGGGTTACGTCGCCAGATGAGGATGCTTGGTCAAAGGCAACGAAAACCGTAGCCTCTCAGGTGATACAATCCGTTGCAGACTGCCCCCCGTAGCACCCCTCCTCTGCGATGGAGTTGCGCCCGCATCTGCTACGAATTCTCGAAGGCCTCCGGCGGGGTCCTAGCAAAAGATGGGAAGACCGTGTGGTACAGACATGGGCACAGCAGCCGAACAATTAAGGAGCCGTTGGGGCCCAGCCAAAGTCACCCCCATGGACCCTATCAAGTCCTGAGGGCCGTTGCAGCTATCAACCGCGAAGGGTTACAAAAAAAACAATAAATGTTAATGAGGCATAAGCGATTAGCAAAGACAAATACAAGGTCCTTCTTAGATAACCTGAACAACATCTTCGACCACATCATCACTTACCATCAGGTGAGATAGTGGTCAAAGGCTAACCTATCAGGCATAAAAAAAAATGTGTGCGGTTTTACAATAAAGTTCCCAAACATATTACAACGCTCACAGAGGGGAAATTCAAGTTGCACATGAAAAACATATTGATTAAGAAATCCTACTACACAGTTTGTGATTTCTTAAACTACAAATATGCCTAGACTGCCGCCTATCGCCTTTCACCGACGTAATTTAAACAAATATTGTAATAACTGTATTATAATATAGTATCTAACACATTGTTAAAATACTTATAAAAGAATGGCCCCGAGTTTCTTAACAGATCTTCTCGCAGTGGCTTTACAAAAAAAAATTTGCAGTACAATGTAGAATATATAAACCTGAAAGAGCGTCTTAGACGCCTAAATTGAATAAATGAATTTGACTTTGAGCGAGACAATTCAAATTATTCTCCTTGAAGCAGTGATAGCCGAGCTGAAATAGCTATGAACAGCCGTGCCACAGATCCTTTTGGTTCAGTCCCCACCGCCAGTTTGAGTTTCAACGCATGGTGGAATTTGGAAGGTTATTTTCCAAACGCTCGCGTGGCCAAATACTACCTTCAAGTAGAAAATCTATCGCCAAACACTATGCCGTGTGGTCCGGGAGCAGTCCTTGAGAGCCAGTAAGTCATTCATCAAATTGTAGGCACATGAGACTTAACATCTGTATGGTTTAGGGTTATTGTGGGCGCAGTGCAGTTCATCATTTGTGTCGAAATGCAACTGTTATAGGCTAAGATTACCGCTTAACACCTCGTATAAGTTCGTTAACAATAATAATAAGAAAAACTACAGATATTAACCAGACTATAAACGCACGTTACCCCGTGGGGTGACGGGTTAGAACGTCACCCTTCCATTTCTTCCGGAGGGTGTCGTAAAAGGCGTCTAAGGGAAAAATACCAAATGGTGAGAAGCAGCGCCTTCTGAAGAACCGACAACTTTTACTGCGAACCCCAAATCGCTTGCCAAGCGTGGGGATTTTGGGCAAAATCACCCACCGGGGGAGACCTTGTTCAACGGTGGATGCCAGGTTGATTTAATGATGATGAAACGCACTTAATATACCTCCAAGAACAATCAAGTGACAGTGTGAGATGTAGTAGCTATGGCTTTTGCCAAGTACCTTTTGACCTGAGTGATGATTTGAGTGACATTACTACTGAGCGCTTCCGTGCTTCGGAGGGCACGTAAAGCCGTTGGTCCCGGTTGTTGTCTTACGATAGCATTCGTTACAGCATGGTGGCATTTTGTGAATGCCCGCCTGGGTAACTACCACCCTCAAGTAGAAAATCTGTCGCCAAGCACCTAATGGTGTGTTCCGGCAGCTGTCCTTGAGAGCCAGTAATTCTAGGCTATCCTAAACAACATCTTCGACAACATCATCATTTACCATCAGGTGAGATAGTGGTCAAAGGCTAGCCTATCAACCAAAAAAAAACAGTGAAATATTGTTTGTTGGTACAGCACTTTAATTATCAGCTGTAATATTTGTTTAGTCTGGATAATCTTCTTTTTGGAGTTGCGCCGCCACCAAAGACAATAAAAAATGTAAAGAATTCATTTTCAAGGTCGTTATTTGAGGTTACGAAACTTGTGAGTTGTATGTTAGCGGCTCAAAATCAAAATATAAGAACAGTAAAGTCTTTGTACGCGACTTTTATTATACGAAACCTTTTCGAAACATGCAAACGATTAAAGTCCGACGTACCGAACGTAGCGCATTTGAATTATTTGTTAAAGCAGAGGCACCTATCAAGACATTATCGACTGGGTAGGTACTCAAAGTAGCGACAGTTTCAAGATTTGTACTCATATCTATATACTTAAATCTAATTTATATACTAACTTACGCACTTTAACTAACTTAATAATTTAAGTTATACCATTTTATTTCTGTGGTAATGTAATAAGATCTCACCTCTCACAATGGCTACAACTTTTAATTGGGGCTTTAACTTTTAATGGTCTCATAAGGAAAAAATAAGTCAACAAATTAATGCTGCTATACGGTTTCTGCCTTCTGAGGTGCTATTTTTATAGTGATCTCATGTCCTAATTAAGATTACCTTGCTTTGGATGAGAATGGAGCAGTCCGTTAATGAGATGTGTTTGGTTGGATACCTTCAGATAATTATAATTTATACTACGTTGAAATTATGAAAATGTATGTCCATACATATTTCAAAATTTTAAAATGTGGGTTCATTAGATTACTTTGCCATCACTCTTGATTGGAAAGGAGGATTGGATCGGTGTGTTGTACATCACATTTTTAGGGTTCGAACTAAAGGGACCCTTGGGATTACTAAGCCTTGGCTGTCCATCCGTCATTCTGTCAGATTTTTAAATGGCAGCATCTTTGGAACCTTAAGATGTATCTAGTTGAAAATTCATAAAATAGGTGTTTATATGGCGGATTACCTTCTAAATAGTTTAAAATAGTTGTGGAGTTCCCCAGCAGGAAACATGTTAAGTATTTTTTAAATTTTTGTTCGATCGTCAAACGGTGAAAAATTTTCGTTATTCCCGCCTTATTTACATTTTTGATAATTTAATGTACAATTACTTCTTTTATACCTTATAGGTGCCTTTGACGCCTATCTCACCTGATGGTAAGTGATAATGTAGTCGAAGATGTTGTTCAGGCTAACCTAGAATTACTGGCTCTTAAAAACAGCTGCCGGCACACACTATAAGGTGCTTGGCATAGATTTTCTACTTGATGGTAGCAATATAGGCGGGCATTTCAAAAATGCCCGACCACCATGCAAAATTACTTACAGCTTCTGGTCTTTTATGTCGTAATAGTAATTGCTCTATTAGAAACGACTCATATTTCATCCCCCAATATAGGCAAAGCCACAAAACAAACATTCTTCAGGCTAAGCGTCAGTGAAAATAGCTTTACCCGTTCCTTTATCGGAGTTAACCAGGCACCCTAAACAAATTTGCGCACAATTGGATTAGGTAAGGATATTAAAGTTTAAATTGGAGCCGTTATCCACGAGACACTTCGACTGCAGCGTGGAGTATAACACAACTGAAGTTGTAGAGTTTAACACATTTAAACTTGTAAACAGCACCAGCCAAAGAAAAGTGCTTTGTTTCCTTGCATAATTGTGACACTGCAAAGATTTGAAAAATAATTTTCTACTTGTTAGTACTACTTGGATGACCGGATCACTAGTCGTATTTTCTAGTAAGCGCTTCCTCGCTTTTCATCATCACACTAAGCCATCGGTACCGATTGTTGTCAAAGGATGGCAGTCATTACTGCATATTGGTGGGACGTTATACAGATGCCTGGCTAACTCACCACCATATCATGCGATCCTCAAGTATAAAACCTGGAACTTAGCACCTAGCAATATGTTCTGGAAGCTGTCATTGAGAGCCGGTTACCACCCCAGGTTAAGCCTGTTAATGACCTTCGAACGCATCATTACTTACCATCAGGTGCGGTTGTAGTCAAAGGCTAATTAATTGCCAATAAAACAATACAGTAAAGCTCTAGGTATACTGTATGTTCCATTATATCGAAAATCTCAACATGAATTTAGGTTTGGAAAAACCTTAACCGAACCTTATCTTAACGGCTAAGATTTGTAAATTTTTGGGACCATAACGGCTAGTAAACCAAGTGTCCATACAGAGTTCTGACGCGTAATTTCAACTTAAAAGTAAACTCGGGTGAGTTTACTTTTCCCCCTGTTAACAAAAGTATTAGAGTGTATAGTCCACAACGCTTAATGCAAACAAACTAAATACAAATGCAATTTACTGTTTGTATTCTTGAAAAAAATCAATTTGCATGTTTCCTTCTGTCCATTGTACCTTCTGTTGTTCAATATCTTTGTACGACGGACATGTGAAATATTTAAAGCAAAAACACGTACGGCCTTCAAATACCAACTGCCGGTTTTTAGAGAGGCCTACTCCATAATAAATGTAACGCGGTGTACTGCATAAAAACAAAACGTTTTCACGCTAAATGTAATACAGAATTATTAATTGCAAAGTAAATTTTTAGTTAAACTTTAGTGATTGTTTTGTAGCCAAAGTAGAATTAAAGTGAAAGCAACATGAGAGTCACTAAACTAGAGTACATTATATACAAACAATTACCTAGGAAAATTCGAAATATCATGTATAAAATATTTGTGGCGTCTACTGCGTGCTCATCCAGATTTACGCTTACGAAAGCACTACAAAAAGAAACAATCACGAGCGGGGTTCAAATTTCGTTATGATTTTGTGACTAGCTTAGCTGGTATTAATACAAATATTTCAATGTTTTAAATATTTACATACATCAAGGGCTGAAAGACGACCACCAGATGAAATACAATACTTTATTTGCAAACAATATTTATTATACCGGTACGGAATAGTTATTACACATACGTACCCGCCATAGACAATACATCGTCCCCGTATAGAATTTGGCTTCATCGCGCTCCAAAACGTATTATTTCAAGATAATATCACAGTATAATGAAATTCTATGGATTCCAATACTGTGATTATAATAATCATCTTTGTTTATCTCCAAAACATGAGCCAATGTTTATAGTTCGTTCCCTAAAATCTCACCCTACGATGATCTGTGTCGTGAGGTTTAGTCTCTTCGTTGTGTACAAGGCATGGTAAGAAACATGGTGGTAAGGTTACGTATATATTTATATATGATGTATATACAGGGTAATTGGTAAAATGCTAACAAACATTTAATCCAAGAGCGCCCGCTGCGGCAACACTGGACCGCGCCGCGCTCTTTTTGAATAGAGTTTTGAATATTTACACCGAGCTAAGTAATAAATAAAAACCGGCCAAGTGCGAGTAGGACTCGCGCACGAAGGGTTCCGTACCATTATCTCGTTTTCGTTATTATTATTTTTAGCAAATAAACGGCGAAAACCACTTTTATTGTATGGGAGCCCCCTTAATTATTTATTTTATTTTATTTAAATTAATTATATTTTAAGAGAACATAAAAGTAAAATATATTCTGTGAATAGTTAAAGCCGTCTGTCAACTTTATTAGTATCGAGCAAGAAACGGTAAAAAAATCAAGTTTGTTGTATGAGAGCCCCCTTAAATATTTATTTTATTTTATTTTCAGTATTTGTTGTTATAGCTGCAATAGAAATACATAAATTTCAACTTTCTAGCTATCACCGTTCTTGAGATACAGCCTGGTGACAGACGGACGGACGGACAGTGAAGTCTCAGTAATAGGGTCCCGTTTTTAACCTTTGGGTACGGAACCCTAAAAATATTTAATTACAGGCACAAGGGACATTTAACATCAGGTGGTCCTCGTGCTTATTTAGTCAAATACACATAAACAAACAAAAAAATATTTAAAAAAAAAACAATATGTTTGTTAGCACTAGTAGAAGTCAACCCTAAGAGGTTGTTAGCATTTTACCGATAACCCTGTATAACAGTTAGCAAACAGGCTGCGCCTCCCAGCACCGGTGTCGACATCGCCTAAACTCAAGCCATTTAGGAGGTATTCTATGAAGAAACTCCATATTTACTTCCCCAGTAATCAATACCGTATTGGCGTCGGCCATCGCTTCGATTGGACTCGGGACAGTTGGGACGTAGTTTTAAGAAGTTCGCAAGTATTCATAAGAATGAGGCGGGGTGATGTTGACATGATGTCGAAGGGGCATGTGTGCGTTGTCTAAAAGGGTGTCCGATCATTCTTCGGGCAACGAGGTAATTCTGTATAGTACCACCAACTTAACTGTGCAGTTCTCGAGGGCGCTATTGGTCAAGGAAATCAACTACAAACTGTCACAATTTGAGGGAATTTTGTAGTTCTTTTTTCTGCCGCCTGAACATATAAGTTGGTCGAACAGTACCAACTTTTGTCAAATCGCATGAAATGCGTTCGATATGAATCATTATTTTAACTTTTTGATGAACATTGCTCAAAGGTATATGTGGTACAGACCTTTCAGATCAGAAACGCAACTACATATTTTTTAGATTACTTGCAACTACTACTGCCTAACCAAGCTCTTATATTTTTTTCATTTATAAAGCTCAAACCAACATCTTTAGCAGCGTTTGCGGCAGCGTTTAAGGTAGCGTAAAAAGAAATCAGTTCTTTTTACTTTTACTTAACAGTGTTTTGAGCGTTTATGATAACTTTACAAAATTATAGGGGATTCGACTCGTGCCATCTACCCGTATAGCAAGGGTATGCTCTAACCGCTAAGCCAACATGACATAATATAACTTATGACTCTAATTTTTCATTTCGTTCTTAATCATCGTTTGTATCGTTTGTACTTATATATATAAGTATATAAAATTACAACGAAAGAAAAAAAAACTATACGAACAGGATTCTAACCCGTGATCATCCGTTCCTGGATTCACACATTATTGTGAATCCTCATTGGCTCTATAGTCATTGTCAATTAACATTTTTGAAGCAGTGATGGCTCAGTGGCTTTGGCTATGGACTGCCATGCAGCAGGTCCATGGTTCGAATCCCGCCGCGGGCTTGAGCTTCACCGCATGGTGGAAGGGCATTTTGCGAATGCCCGCCTGGCTAGTGACCACCCTCAAGTAGAAAATCTGTCGCCAAGCACCTAACAGTGTGTTCCGGCAGCAGTCCTTTAGAGCCAGTAAATTTACAGTCACATGAACCCTAACAACTGTACGTCTCAGTGTGACAGGCACAGTGCAATTCGTCGTTGATGAAATGCATGTGTTATAGACAAAGGTTAGACCGCTTAACATAAGGTGGGCGCCGGGCTTTTTCCGTCACAACAACATAAAAAAAAAACATACAAATTAATATGCTTTAAACTTGTTTGCGATGATGTTACCTAATAATTCTAAGAGATTCGTGAGAAATCCCGATCATACTTATTTTTTTTTGTTTCATTGTAATTTTATAACCTAATGTTATTAGTCGAATAGTCTTTCAGCAGGCGTTAATGGAAAAATACAATATTTTACATACAGTCCCACCAACTGATCTATTCAGGCGGCAGAAAAAATAACTACAACATTCCTTAAAATTGTGACAGTTTGTAGTTGATTTCCTTGACCAGCAGCGCCCTCGCGAACTGCACAGTTAAGTTATAGATACATATGGTACGTAGGTATAGTTGTTAACAATATTTTGCATAAGGTGTTTACACTTTAAACAGACACATGCAAAATACTTCTTTGATCGCTTTGAATAGAATAAGGTTCATGCTATTATATAACAAAAGAGAATAAAAAAGATATTGTGGTTCGGGGATCGCCTAAGAATCATATTGCATTAAATTACCCCGTCAGATGTCATACAAGTTTTAACTAAACAGAACAAGTTTATTGGGTATTAAAATCAGTTTTTTTCACATTGCCGAGTGAATTAATTAATAATAATTCCATAATTTCACCTTCAGTTGTACGAAATATTTAATTATTATATCTAAATATCGGAAGTATTATTATAATTATATAGTATTTCGATCAGAATTGTTATTGTATTATACTTTATACAAATATTCCATAGAAACATAATATAGCTAAGTATAGTCGTTTAAAAAATTGTAAAATGCTAAGGATACCTAATGAATTTTTTTGCCTCATTTAAGGATATTCTTTAATGATAAATAAGGAAGTTTGAAAGTGCTGTTTCACGCTGACTATTATTTTTGCTATCATGATAGTACAAGTACCTTGCCAACCTGGTCTTCAGCGGTAACCTCAACCTCATCTCACTCACTCACTGCGCTCATCACCCCGAGACATAGAGTTGTTCAGTCACATGTTCCTGCAATTGCACCAGCACCCCTTCAAACCGGAACACATGAATGCGAACATTATTGCTTGACGTTCGAAATAGGCATGGGGTAGTACTCGCCCAGAGGAACTCGTAGAGTACTACTGGTTGCAAAAGTATTTAAAAAAATTACGAAAATGTCACTCAAAATGATAGCAAAGTATGACATATTTGATTTTGGGTTCAGGAATAGATTCTATACGCTGGTTTCTTAATATCCGGAGCGTAATAGCTACTATAGTTATTCAAATCATAAAGGGTCCACAATCCACTTCCGACCCTTCGGTTTGTCCGTATCCTTCTACGCTGTATAAAAGGTTTTCTCCGCCTGTTTTCCACTCTGTGTATTCTATAATACTTGTAGTAAATAGATTTGGTTCGGTTCAATGATCGTTTAGGGCATTGCGGTGATAAAAAAGCCCTGGTTTACATTCTGAGCATTGAACTACAAAGATCTCTTGATTTATAAGGTTTATTTGTATCTTGAGAAGAATGCTATTTGCAGTAAAACCGCCCATCATACACATACATATAAATTGAATCACTAACACAAATTCCATATTGGAAATATGATAGAAAAGTCACAAAATGGCCGATAAAATTCAGACTGCAATCTTATCAGTATTTATTTATACCCGCTGACTAAGCAAAGGTTGGAGATCAATGCTTTGCTTCTAAATGTTCTGATATTTTCCTACAAAACATTGGTTTCGGTTTCTAATCTTGACCGAAACTTAAAGTAAATAGGATCAACCTTCGCGTTAAGGGCGAGGGACTTAAAAGAAATAACGATTCCGAAGGTGGATGACAAACAGGAGCCCTTATTCGATCCAGGGCTGTATTTGCTGTAGGCAATCTGTACATATTTGATGAAGATTGGCTGATTCGTACCTCGATTCTTTTTTGCTTGTGTAACATTTACACATAATTCAGGACACTGTGTACTAGATCGAACGTATAGCAAACACTAGGTTATCAGTTTTCCATCCCTTATCCTACTGTTATGCAACTTTATCATTGGTTTTCTTTTAATATTGTTCTGTTTGCAATAACGCCTGCTCTGCGGATAACATTACAAAATTAGAAATTTACAAGAAATTATAATCATGTGCGAGATACGAACCCGCGTCCATCCACCCCTATAGTCAGGGAATGTTTTGACCGCTAAGCTAACATGACAGCGAGAAATTACTCTAATTGGTCCTCTCTTTCTTAACCATCGTATAGAGCTGGATCTACCATGTTCCAAGTTTCATTAAATTCTGCCGTTACAGTGTGAAGGTGTAATAAACATACACACTCACATCCTCGTTCACTCATTCACAAAATTTCACAATTATAATGTGTGTGAAATTCTAATTTCTGCTATAACGCAACTAAAGCTAATAAGCCTACAAATTTATTAGTAGGAATAAGCATACAAAATTAACATTAAGAATAGAATTTGAACTACGATACGCAGAAGATATTTTAGCTCAGAACCCCACGGGCAACTTTCAATTAGGTAACCTTTTATCATAGACATAGGATTTTTTCGCTACGCTTATCATAGACATAGGATTTTTTCGCTACGTACAAAGCCTATGCCTTTTATAGTAAATCTTTAGATGAAGGATTCTTAGAGCACATAAAAACAAAACTTTAACTCTAATAAACATAATTAATTACTGTAGAACGCAAAACTCTTGTGCGCAGTGCTAAATGACGTTTGATAAGTTATACAACGTCTGAAATTAAGGGATAAAGTATGTTTTACAGCCATGGCTCCCTAAATTCCTCGGCCAAGCTCTGGAACTTGTGTAATAGGCCAAGTGCGGGCCATATATTTTACATTATACATTATAACGAAATTGCAGACTATTATATACTTTTACTTTTCGACGTAGACCCTGTAGCAAAAAGTATCCTAAATTAACAAATTTATTCACAACAAAAATATTATTTCAATGAGCTCTATACAAACACTCCATATCTACATACAAGGGTACTAAACAATTTTATTTTCAGTTGACGAATACATTGGTGCCCTCCTGAAAAACATTTTATTGAATTCTTGTCCACTATTCATCTTTGAGTCAACTTTTTACACTCTTAACTTTAGGCTTGAAACTTATCCCGTTTACGAGCCATAGACCTCTGACATACGGACGGACGGACATGCAGACAGACAACGAAAACTCGTTTAAAGGAAGCCTAAAATAGAGTATGGATACAGCGGATGCAAAGCACTCTCACAAAAAAGCAGGTGCACATTTGTGCAAGTTTGTGAGTGCACTAGTATGTATTAGGATTTCATTTTGATTGTTGAGGATGTCCTCACACAATCAAAATGAAAGGTCTCAAATTCAAATTCAAACCTTGTTACAGTTCACTACGACCTTAAGTCTGAAAAGATAGCACTATTTTTGTACTCAATCTCTGTGTTGACAATTCAGATGTCAGTTTGGTTTAAATATAGTAAAAACTTTATAGTAACGTAACATATTATAATAAAACCAATTAATTGCCTGTAACTTCCACTCAGGATTCCAAATTGTATAAAACAATAACGATTTTTGTTATATTGTGTGCTGGTACGGCACCTTCGTTGTTAGAGTCCGATTCGCACATGGCCTGTGTAATTTTTAATAAGATAATGTACTTACTTATATTATACTAGCTGTACCTGCGACTTCGTTCGCGATTGCCGTACCTGCAGACTAATCATTCACATTTGAGCGCTGTTTATCTCATATTAAGCAACGATATGGTCTGCGGTGAAGCACTCTTAGTAAAGCATAGCTCAGAAAGGGGCTTTTTACTTTGGGTTTGAAAACTCCCGGGTTGTATTTTTCAGAAGATAGTAGTTAAGTTACTCTGAGAGTTCCTTCGCGGTTCGCACAATAAATGTTGAAGCAAAGTAATTTGTGCGTTTCTTTGGAATTTCGATTTTAAAACGGCGTCTTTTTGCCAAGGTTCTCTTTGTTTGGCGGTAGATTGAATATAAGATTGTGCACTTCCATTGCGCAGTCTCCAAAATATATCCGGCAAAAGTTAAAACAATCTGATTGTGGCGAATGTTCCATATTTTAGAGTTTTATAAAGCAAGCTTGCAAAACTAAATAAGGGTGCAGAGCTGCCCGTGGGGTGCCGGGCTGCCCGTGGGGTGCCGTGCTGCCCGGATACCCGTGGGGTGCCAGGCTGCCTATGGGGTGCCGGAATGCTCGTGGTGTGCCGGGTTAATACCTAATTATATGCGATTGCATAAACATCTATTAAGTAACTGTTATGCTATCTATACTTATAATAAAACTGTAACAGGTCCAAGTCTGTACATGGCTGATATTTTGAAAAAAAATATTTGAGACTCTGTAGCTGACACTGACTAAATATGATATTAGTGGAAATAGTGTAATTTTTAACAATTTCGTTTTACAATTGTTAAAAAATAAAAAAACAAATTTTTTCGGCATGTGTAAACCATTTGGTAATCGATTTTCCTTGATTGAACCATATGTATTTTTTACAAAATATTGTATCATTTATAAATAAATGAAAGCAATAGTATTCAATTTCATATAATAGTCATTGTGATATTTATATTAATTAGGTATAAATATAACTCTTTCTTTATATAGGTTACTATTTTGTTTTGTGGATATGTTCTATGGCTAAGGTTTTGATGTAATAAATTAATGTAAGTACATATTCTATAACGTAAGTTTATTTGATAATACTTTTTATAAATATATATATTTTATTTGTACTTGTAGCATAGAACGTAGTGTATTATGTTCTATGCTCAACGCCTAAGTATTTTACTGGGTCAGGTCCAGAAAGAGGAATCGTAGTAGCTGTAACACAGGGAATCCTAGCACAGCTACTAACGACCCTGCTAGTGTTAAGGTATGTATAAGTTTAATAAATATTTTGGCATTATTTTTGTTAACACTTATGTAAATTTAATTGAAATAAATATATTATATTATTATTATTATTCACTTTATTTATTATACAACATAATTTTAAATTTTTTACAACATTATTACAAAAATAAATATTATAAAAAACTTAAAACTAGGGTGCCGCTGGTCGCGGGGCAGAGCCCAAGCGACCAGTGGTTAGGGCTGCAGAGAGAGGAACCTCCGGACAATGCGTGTTGTGTCCAGTATCACTGCCTTCTGCATCAGACCCTTGATCCAACCATCTAGCGAGAGCCTCTTAAGGTGTTGGTCGAGGCTCTTCGCTATAAGGCCGTTCGCCGAAACGACTATCGGGACAATGATCGTCGAGTCAACATCCCACATGGCGGTTACCTCGTGAGCCAAATCAAGGTACTTGCTGACTTTATCCTTTTCGGCCTTAACGAGATTCTCGTCATGTGGGATGGTGATATCTACGAGCACTGCCCGGCGCTGGGATCGGTCGACCACCACGATATCAGGTTTATTGCAAACAATAGTCCTGTCCGTGATGATAGAGCGGTCCCAGTAGAGCAATGCACGACCATTCTCGAGAACTGGCGCCGGTGCGTACTGGTAGTACGGCACCTCTGACTCAACAAGGCCGTATTGAAGGGCAAGTTGCTGGTGGATGATCTTGGCCACTTGGTTGTGCCTGTGCAAATACTCGCCGTTAGCAAGATGCGAACAACCGGAAATGATATGCCTGAGTGACTCTCCGGGTCGGCGGCATGCTCGACAAATGTCGACCGTACCGTCCTTCAAGATATATTTCCGATAGTTGTTCGTCATCATTACTTCGTCTGCAATTGCACAGGCAAAACCCTCGGTTTCCCCAAAGAGGTCTCCGAAGCGTAGCCAATTCACCGAAGCTGGTAAATCCACATCAGGCCCTGTTAGGGCCCGGAAAAACCTACCGTGCAGCTCCTTGCCTTTCCATACTGCCTTGCGGTCATCGGTGCTCAGCATCGTTGGTTTGCGCCAGTTATCGTTCGCCAAGGAGAGCGGTGTGAGGCCCTTGTCAACCGCCACGACATCGCGATGCATCCCGCACTCGTGGTTACGGAAATAATCCCTGAGATTGCACACTTCACGGTTGTGAAGGGTCTTGGCATTTAAAAAGCCGCGACCTCCCCATTTCCGTGGAATGTACAGTCTCATAACGGACGAGCGCGGGTGTAGCATGCGATGTGAAGTGAGCAGTTGTCGGACCTTTCTATCCAGGGCGTCCAGCTCAGTCTGTGTCCACTTCAGTATGCCAAAGGAGTATATCAGTAGAGGCATCACCCAACCGTTAAAGGCGCGCGCCCTGTTGCCTCCAGACAAAAGACTTTTAAGTACTTTTGTCAGGCGGAAAAAGAAGCGCTCCTTTACCGATTTTTTGATGTCCTCTACCGAAATACCCAACGACTCTGACATACCGAGGTACTTGTAGGTCTCGACTTCGGAGAGAGATCTGAAAGTCATTGTCTCAGAAAGCTGCAAATTCGGAGAATTTACAACGTTCCCCTGCTGTACATGCAAGACCGCACACTTATCTACACCAAACTCCATCCTAATGGCACTACTGAAAACCTGTGTAGTTTTTAGTAGCTCCATCAAGTCTTGGCGTTTCGGAGTAAACAGCTTGAGATCGTCCATGTACAGCAGATGACTAATGACCTCACCTCCTCTTCGAAGCCGAAAGCCTAGCCCTGAATCCTTCAGCAAAGTGCTGAGAGGATTTAACGCTAGGCAAAACCACAATGGACTTAGACTATCACCCTGGAAGATGCCCCGCTCAATCCTTATAAAGTCCTGCGGGTCAGAGGAAGTGTTGCTACCACCTGGTTGACGAAGGACTGTGGTCCACTGTCTCATACACGCAGCTAAAAAGGATTTTAGGGTTGCATCAATTTTATACAACTCTAATATCCTTTCCAGCCATGAATGAGGCACTGAATCATAGGCCTTCTTGTAGTCAATCCAGGCAACAGAGAGAGCCCCTCTGTTCCGCCGAACTTGTTGGCTAATGGTCATATCTATGAGGAGGAGCTCCTTAGTACCACGGGACCCAACCCTACATCCATTCTGAGCAGGGGCTAAAACATTGTTCGCAACAATGTGCGTGTTAATTTTTGTGGTCAGAATGGATGTAAGGAGCTTGTAGATGGTAGGCAAGCACGTGATAGGTCTATAGTTTTTCGGATCCGTGGTACTACCGGACTTGTGGAGCAGGAAGGTGATACCGGTAGTCATGAAACGGGGAAGAGAACCAAGCTCAAGGGCCTCTTGAAATTGAGTTGCCAATCGGTCATGTGAGCAACGAATCCATTTTATCCAGAAGTTGTGCAATCCGTCCGGGCCAGGACTTTTCCAGTTCTGGGTCGAACGAATTGCACAAGTAACGTCTACGGGGTCTATATTAACAGACCCCATGGATTCGATAGACTCACATTCCCGCTGGACAACACTAATCCAATCACCTTCTGTGTGCTCGACGGGTATCGACCAGATGCCACGCCAGAAATCATTTATGGTACAGGCATCAGGTAGTTGTCCATCGATCACACTCTGATTGGTCCCTTCCCACTTCCGGTATACCTTCTTCTGATCACTTTGAAAGAGGCGATTAAGCCAGTATCTATCAACACGCTCTCTGTAGCGACGAATACGACTCGCCCACGCATAGATCTTCTGTTTCAGAAAGTCAATGCGATCCGTGACACAGGTCATGTAGTCTCGGGGCGGGACACCGGTTCCAGCAAAGGCCTGGGTCACGAAACGCATCACTCGGGGGCGGTTATTGCCCCGACTGAAGCAGAGTAGTTTAGCAATGAGAGTCCGGAATGAATTGATACGTCGCTCGATCCGTACTTGCCATGCGGGCGCACACCCGGCGGGACGCGGTGCTCGGTCAGTGTCCGGGAACTTGACACGAGCAACACGACACGCCGCAATGGCGCCACAGTACAATATCGAATGGGTATCAACTAAATCTTCGCTAGTTCGCAAATACGGGGCCAGCAAAGTATTCAAGGCCCCCATTAACGCTAGATTGCGTCTATGAGTAGGCAAACGTGGTAGTCGCGGCCTAGAGTCGGGTGTGTATCGATATTGGCTAATCGCGTCCTCCAAAGCCCTCCTCAATTGCTCACTCACCTGGTTAGTCACGCTCATACTCGCACAATCTCCCTCCCCAACATCAAGATCAACCATTGCCATTGGTGTCACCTCCGGTGACGGTATAACAGCCAGGGCCGGGGTCGACAACGCGGTAGGTAGATCCTGCATTAGGGGAGGAGCCGCGCGAGTAGTAAGCGCCTCCAGGCGGAGCCGATCAAGCACAGATTGGTCCAACAGCTTGCATCGGTGGATAGCTCGTACTTGATCCGACAGGCGTTGAGCGGATACGGCGACGGTCGGCTCAAGGGTCCGAAACAGAGGCAGCATACGATCACGGTACGCAGTCAAGATGGTTCCTCCCTCTGTAGCCTCATAGTAGGCACGCATGCAGTTTTCATTTATTGATGGGGTCCATCGCATGCGGCGCACTACACCACCGGTAGCGGGGGCCGGGCGCGGAGCAGATTGCCCCACAGGCTCCAAGCGTGCCGGTAGCGGGGGACGTCCCCGTCGCACAGGTCTCGGCGGCGGCGGCGGCGTCGGTGGCCCACCCCCATCACTCGATGCACTCGATTCGCGGGGAGTGTGGAATTCGTCTCCCGACGAGGAGCTCTTAGATGACGGGGTAGGCGATGATTGGACACGTGCGCAGGTGGTCTCCGCTGTAGTTTTCTCCCTCGCCTTTGATCTTGTAATCATTTAATCATTTAGTTTTCTGTTTTAACTCGTAATTTGTTGTTGTTTATATTTCTTTGACGTAAGGTGTCAATATTACTTTTTGGAGTCATTTTTGCTGTTTCTTTTGCAATATTCTCTTAGCTGTTTTGCTATTATGTTATAGCAGGTTTTAATAAATACTGGGAATTGTATAAAGTAATGAAATTTCTTACAAAAACTGTAAAAACACAATTTTAAAATTGTTTTGTGAAAAAAGGCGACTTCTGTCAGCGGTAGTTGTTTTTTTTTTTTTTTTTTTTTTTTTTCGCGGGCAGTTGCCATGGAGACCAGTCGGAGGCGTGGAAAATACTCTCAAGTCGGAGATTATTATTTATTATTATTATTATTATAAATATAATAATATTTTTCTTTTTAAATAAATGAATTTGTCAGTCTGTAAGATCTTTTGGTAACTCGTTATAAAACTGTGCTCCTTCATGAAGTATGTCCCGATTACCGTACATCTTGGATCTTGCGTGGAGCTTTAGTCCTTAATTTATTTGAATTTATTAAGTTGTAAGAAAATGTAATTTTTGTAAATTTTATATCTATACGTATTTTTGTGATTATTTTTATTAAAACATTATTATTGTAATGGTAAAGTTGCTCAATGTTAAAGATTTTTGTTGTTTTGTAAAGAATATTAGTATTAGTTAAGTAGTGGTATTTAAAAAGGGTTTTGATTAATTTGTTTTGTGATATCTGTAGGACATCTGGGTGTTTGTGCAGCACAGCTCCATATTTCAACGAGATATTGCAAATGTGATTTAATTAATAAGTTATAAATAGTCATACGGACTGTGTTAGGTATGCATCCAGTTACGAAGCGCAAAGTTCCGGTCACTGATGCAATTTTCGACCAGACTTCGTCAATATGAGCTTGCCAATTTAGTTTGTCATCCAGGTTAAGACCTAAATATCGTATGATTGGATCTTTAACTTTGAAACCAAATGCTAAATTTGCATAAATCGGCCTGCGCTTTATTTACCAGTTCTAGTAAGTTGTGACCAAAATAAAATGGGCTGGTGTCGTCAGCATATATAGTAACTTGTCCTGAAATTCTATTATTTATATAAAAATTTGAAGCGCTCGTAGCTAAGTTTGCTTAGCCGTTCTGAATCGATGAGCTAAGTTAAGCAACGTCCGCCGCGGTCAGTTGGATGAGTGACCGCTAGTGCCATTACTACTGAGCGCTTCCGTGCTCTGGAGGGCACGTTAAGCCGTCGGTCCCGGTTGTTGTCTTACGATGACAGTTGTTACAGCATGGTGGTAGGGCATTTTGCGAATGCTCGCCTGGCTAGCTACCAAGCTGAAAATCAGTCGCCAAGCACCTAAGGGTGAGCTCCGGCAGCTATCCTGGAGAGCCAGTAATTCTAGGTTTGCCTGAACAACATCGTTGACCATATCATCACTTACCATCAGGTGAGATGGTGGTCAAAACTAAACTATCAAGCATAAAAAAAGATATAGATGTAACAAACCTAAGTGCTTTGAGGTAATAAATCATTATTATTTACCGACTTCAAAAAAGGACCAGGTACCCCGATTTCGATGATTATTTTTTTCGAAAGCTGATGATTGTCGTATGGTCCCAATTAAATTTAATCAAAATCAGTCAAGTCGTTTTTGAGTTACACTCCAATAACTGAAAAGTATTTTCGTATCTTTATGATATAGTCATTTACAGTTAATGACAATTCATCCCAACGTCAATAAATTACCAATAAATGGAACCGACTTCAACGCTCAAATGTGTGAATTTACTTGTCAAAGTCGGTACCATGCGCACAATATTGTGATAATTGGTACTTTTGAACTATCAACAGTTATTTCACACATTTGAGCGTTGAAGACGGTTCCATTTTTTTGTAAACAATTTTTTTCTGTCGAATAACGACACATGTGTCGTTATTCGACAGAATTTTTCTGTATTCTCAAAGCACGTAGGCTTAAATTAGTCGTGTTCGTTCTGAAACTCGATTATTGGGTCTAAGAGTCATATACGGTTAAGTTCGACAAGTCACGCATATATCCTGAAAACGAGGTAAGTAAGAAGCAAAAAAGCTAAAGCTGCACTGAGGTCAGCAATATAAAACGTTTAAAAAAACCATATCAACTACGTTTAGGAACGCATAGGCAATACATTATTACTTTGCAAATTTATGTTATGTATATTTTACTTGAAATTAAATGAACCTTTTCAGAATTCCAGACGCATATCACTTAAAAACATCTTGTGCTAATGGAATTCTGCTTTTAGAATGTAGGTGTTAAAAGAAATTTTAAAACACTAGCGGCCCGCTCCGGTTTTGCACGGATATTTTTAACAAAAACACATAAAAAGTTATTGTAACATAACTGTAATAGTTAGATATATGGTATTACGGGCTTTATGTAGATTTGGATGTCCTATATACAATTTTAGTATATCACTATGCCCTATTTTCATATTTCCGCAGCGTACGCGATGTAACGATTATTTTGTATTTTTTGAAACGTTGGGTTTCATTATCAAACTGTACATACAAAACATAAGTTTTTAAAAAAAATCTATAGCCTATGTTTATCAGGGATAGTATAGGATTCTAATGGTGAAAGAATTTTCAATTCGGTCCAGTATTTTTTAAATTTATTCGTTACATACAAAATACACATTTTTCTCTGTATAATAGATATAGTTAGATTATATATATAGATTATTTCGAAAGGGAGTGTAAACAAGGTGGAGAACCTAGTCTTATTTGTAATTCAAATGTTGTATCTAAAAGCGCCTCTCTCACGGTCCCACGGCTTCAATACCGTTCTGAATTTCAGCGGGTTGGTTTCCGTCCCATCGCACCACAATGAGAAAGAACGTAACGCAACGCACTTTACGACCTTCTTGACACCTTCCAAATGTAAAGGTTACCTCAATACTATCTGAATAAAAGCCGTTTGAAAACCCTCACAATCGAGTTCGTTCTATATTCAAGTTGTGATTTATTATAATGATTAAGGTGTGATTCAAGATACCAATATTTCTTTTAATATTGTTAGGTTTGCAATAACGCCTGCTATGCGAATTACATTACAAAATCACAAATATACCATAGGGAAAATTTAAGTCATGTGCGGGATTCGAAACCGCGTCCATCCACCCCTTGAGCCGGGTATGCTCAAACCAATTGAGCTTACATGACATGACGTCATAACTCAAATCTTTCCTATCGTTCTTCAACCATCGTATTGGGATGGTTAGAGATAAAATATACAATTCTAATTAATAGTATTACAATGGGCGGCCTTATTACTGAAAGCAATCTCTTCCAGGCAACCTTTGGATGGAGAGGATCTGTAAAAACCAAATATAAATGGGTAGTATAACTAGTAGATACTCGTAACAGATAAAGAAAAATAAAAAAACTAGCAATTAAGTATTGATTCAGAATTTTAAAAAAATATGTGCGACCAAATGTATACAAATATACATGCAAAACGATAAACATATAAGCAATAATATATTATAAAAACTTACGCTCATATTTATATTTTATGTTTGAAAACACGGGTGTTTGAGCGTGAAACAACTTACTGTGAGTCGATATGACTATCGACAATGTTTCGGCTTCTACTGGAAGCCTTCCTCAGGATATTGAGTGTGGTACGTCCGCCGCGGTCGCGTCACGTTTCACACTGCGGGCGGCAGCTCGCTGTGCTCGAGCCGACGGCGCTGGCGGCGGGGGTCGTTGCGGGGAGTGTTGTGGCGAATGCTGCGTTCTCAGTACAGGATGCGATGCACCCTCTTCAGCATAATAAATAATATACTTTTATAAATATATATATTTATATGCATATATAATATAGATATCCGAATAATATAGTATAGATATCCATAACCAATTTTAAGCAAAATGGCAAGAACAGTTACTTACAATGTGATATATGACAGATAAAACTTTTTTATTTGGTTCTTGAATACATTTAAAGATGGTGCACCTTTGATGGAAACGGGTAGCTTTAACGGTGAAAGATTGGTCGTAGAAAGAACTGGTATGTGGTGGAATGTTTAGTGTAAGATTTTCTAATGACCTTATGGATATACGAAACATTGAAGGAAGTTGAAGCGTTCCTTGAGACAGCGCGGGGATGTAGGATTGAACAGTATATTGTAAAGCAGACAGAGAATGTGAGTATTCCGGCGAAGACGTATTAGAAACCACTTGAGCTCAGAACGAAATTGAGATATATGATCATATTTACGCAAGCCAAATAATGTTTGCGTTTTAGGGGAAAAAACCGACTTCAATCGCATTTCTGATGCAGTGACGGCTTATTCAGAACTTGTCTGTCCATCGGGCCGTCTCGTAAATGATGATATGGCTGTTGTCACGATAGGGCATTTTAAACGCTTGACTAGCTTTACGTAAATTTGGGGTATATATTTTTACACGCACTTGTTGGATGACTTATAAAGTTTAACGTGCTTCTCATACTCTGTGTTTTAATTTGTATTACTGCACCTAGTAGATCTAACTTCCAAATTATTTTGAGAAACACATGAATTTAACATAAAATTTTATTTTAAATCTTCGATTTTTTAGTAATAGTTCTTCTTGCAAGTGTGTAATACATTGTATCATCGTATGAAGCGCGTGAGCATTAGTCATTACACTCTCGCCTTCATCTTCCGGTCGTGTTGCAGCCCGGGCACGAGTGCATTGAGATGTATCTTGATGTAATACTAATATTTTTTTATGCGTGATTTTCAAGAAATAGATTTTTAGTAGGTAGAGTTATTGTAACGATATTAGTATCTTCTCTCTCTCCGTTCACTAAATATATATTCGTACATTATTCCTATGCTATTCTATTGAAAAATTAGCAACATGAAAAACTGGCAACTTGAAATATTTTCCCAACTTTTTGTAAATTATTGGTTAAATGGTAGGTATATTAAATTGACATTGAAATGAAAATTCTTTCCGTTTGGCTGCGTGGCGTTAAGACGTCACGTCGGTTTTATAATATAATTAGGCGAAATTGTCACTCGATATATTTTTAAGTATTTTAAAATATACCATTTCAATATTCTACTATGTTGTTTGATCTTTATCTATATAATATCAGTTTCATTCTTAGAACGATACAATTATTGTGGAATAACAACACATATGGCGATATGTTGATTGTTGGAATGAAACAATTAATAAAATTGTAACTAGTACAGACGAAGAAATTATTGTCCGAATGCAATAAAAGATTTATGAAAATATATGAAAAATAAAACATTTTAAATAAAAAAAATAATACATACATTTTATTCTTATAAATTCTAAGTTTACGGGGTTATAATGGGGTGCGGGAATAGATAGATCTATTCAACCTGGCTTTCAACCTGTTGTAAATTACGTCGTTCAACGTCATTTTATACACTCTGACGAAATAAGATAAAAAGACTTTCACAGGGCGTAGCGGCACTAAGCATACTGGTATGAATAATGCAGGTATCGTAAGGTAAAGAGTGGACCAGTGAAGTAAACAAACGATAAAGATAGAGCCAGCCTTTTGACGCCCATTGCCAAAATGAAAAAGGGGTAAGCTACGAATTTATTTGTAGGGGGTAAGGCTTCTGTTAAGAGGTGTCAAGTTTTGAACGATTTATGACTCTCCGATTGACAACCAATGAAGAATTTATATTCCTCTCCCGAAACTGGTCCATATTACTACGACCTGCGCTAGTTTAAAATGCAATTTTAATATGTGTTACGTATTACCAATATATATCTTATAAATGTATATAAGTACAGTAACTACTCGACCAAGCTAAGTTTGCACCTCGAGTCGATTACGTCGCACTAACCCTTAGGTACGGTCTGCAAAAAAGAATTCGATATGACTTTAAAAAAGTAAACAAATTTATGTCAGTATTTACTTTGCATTGGTTATTAAAATTATATTATAGGTAGATAGGTACATTAAAATTTACACCAAAAACTGAGGTGCAAACTTAGCTTGGTGGAGTTGTAAGTACGTTTTTGATAATGACAAGAAGTACATATAGTCGATGTAATGAAGTACAGCCGATTTAATACCTTATACATGTAAAATGGTTAGAAATAATTAAATTTTACCTCAGATATTATTAGTTACTGCTGTACAAATCGTATTATAAATTAAGCCTTGTAAGTATATTGGTTATATTGACAAGTTTTTCTGATGAACGTGAAAGAAGGAACAAAAGTGCTAAAAGAGATACTCAACACATCCACACTAAAAATGTTACAACTAAGTGCAAGGTTAAAACTAAGGCCCAATGAAAAATATGTGGCAAAATGTGACCTACGAATAAATATGTAGGTGACATTTTGTCACATATTTTTCATTAGGCCACATAAAGCCAACTCTTAAGTCAGCTTTATACCAACCTGATTTTTATATAATATAATATTAATTAATTAGCAGGTAGATACCAATTGCAGATTCATTTCGAAAATAAAATGTAACAGAGTCCATAATCATAATAATAAATATAATACATTATCTGTCAATAATTCTTATATTGCATTCTTATATTGTATAAAATCCTGCTATACTACAATATTATAATATTATAAACGCGACAGTTTGTAAGTATGTATGTGTGGATGTATGTATGGATATTTGTTACTCTTTCATGCAAAAACTACTGAATGGATTTTAATGAAACTTAACAATAATATAGCTTATACATCAGAATAACAAATAGGCTATAATTTCTAAAAATATTGTGTGAATTTTTGAATTGAAATTCTCGTGAGTTTCACACATATTTAAATATTATACATTAAACCGGCAAAAAACACTCACGTTGAGGATCGAATACGTCGACCCGGGTTTCGAGCATATCAGATTCTCATCATCAGGGCAAGTGCGCAGCAGCGTCTGCGAGCTCCCGGCGGGCACTGCGGAGCGCCGCTCGCGCGGCTCGGCTCGATACCGGCGCCGGCGGCGGCGGCAGCGGGGAGCTGGGTGGGGGTGAAGTGAGCCCCGCGCTGCTGGTGCTAGGTGATGAAGTCCTAGCGTGCCCGGCTGAAGACGGTGGGCCTACTTCGTCGTCTGTGATCGCATCATCATCATCAGCACACGTACCGTGACATACAAAACTGACTGTGTCGCTCTCTAGACTGCCCGTCAACTTCTGCGTCGAGGTGACATTAAGGGTAGGAATCCAGGCAGGTGGTAGCGTCCAACCCCCATCTCTGTTAAAATTGCGATGTCGGTTGATTTCTATAGCCTCACGTATTTTGCGAGGCACATAAAACTTTTCTCTAGCTAATACGGAGGCTTTATCAAAACGAATATAATGATTGGAGTCCAAGAGATGAGCATGTTCCGCAAGGGCCGATTTAGTAATGTCCATGTTCTTAATGCTCCTAATGTGTTCGGTCAGTCTAGTAGCGATGTTGCGTCGAGTCTCTCCTACGTAATTCTTGCCACAGTCGCATGGTACTTTATATACATGGTATTGTGTGAATTGTCCAAAATATAACGATAAGTGTCAAGTTAGTAGGAAAAAAAAACAGTCGTGCTACCTTTTCTGGCGTGCTCTGCAAAACCCTAAATGTCACACGTAAAAAATGTATAAAGGAAATGTTTATCAAATGTTCCTACAAAAAAACCCGTGACAGCATATATCTATCTATTACGTGTAATAAATATCACAAAAATAAAAAAGCCGTCGGTCCCGGTTGTAGTCTAACGATGGCAGTCGTTACAGCATGGTGGTAGGGCATTTTGTGAATGCCCACCTGGGTAGCTACCACCAGTAGAAAATCTGTCGCAAAGCACCTTACGGTGTGTTCCGGCAGGTGTCCTTGAGAGCCAGTAATTCTAGGCTAGCCTGAACAACACCTTCGATCACATCATCACTAACCATCAGGTGAGATAGTGGTCAGCTATAAAAAAACAATTTTTATTCTTGATAACTTAAATAGTGCATCTGCCTGTATCAAAATAGTTAAAGTTTTTTTTTTATGCCTGATAGATTAGCCTTTGACCACTATCTCACCTGATGGTAAGTGATGATGTGTGCGTGTGAATTGAGTGAGCACCCTCAGAAAAAAATCAATAAAATAGGATAATTTAGTAAAAGCTCTAAAACAATTGTAAAACCAATATCCCTTTTTGTAAAAAGGTAAAACAGAAGATAAATCGTGTACAATCTGCTCACTCAGTCCTCACAGAAAATCGTCAATATCTTCAAATCTATTGAGTTTACAAAAATAAAATGTATTACTAGTATTTAGTAAAACTTGTGAAGAATATAAGTATCAATGGACAGATTGCCTAGTGCCGTATTTAAAAATTTACAAATAGATAATTATGCTCACTCAATCCTCCATTTTCGCAAGGGCCGATTGCTCTCTAATAAACTATATAATTAAACTTCGTTATATTACTCGTGTTTAGTAAATGTTCAATAGGATTTCGTAACATACTAAACGAAAGTCTATTGTGATACATATATAAGTAATAAATAATTTTATGTGCTCACTCAATCCACACATTTATGAAAACCAAAAAACATGAATATCTTCTGATTTGTTACCATTACAAAAAGTCCAGATAGCTCATGTTTTAGTAAAAATTTTTACTAAATATCTGCCATTTCACTTCTAATTAAACTTGTTTACTTTATGAGATATACTTATTTTTATTGTTTGTATGAAATTTCGTACTATAGGGTTACCATATTTTATGTATAAGATTTTCTCTGCTTTAAAGAAAACTTTGAATTGCTCTTTCGTACGTGGCTAAAACGCTATCCGCGAAAAGCCAAAAAAAAGAAACTTCATTCTTTAGTCTATGGCCAATTGCCATGCGCGTGCATAGGAAAACAGATAAATTTTCCCCGCCATTGCAAAAAAATATTCACAACTCGTTTTCACTGTTGAAATAATGGTTATTATTAATTAAGATAAGTACTAGATATGAAGAAAATTATTTTTTAGTACTATTTCCTTCAAGTGTGTTGAAAAACGTTGTATGATACTCGTGTGTGTGTGGCATTGATGATTACCGTCCTCGGCTCTCTGAGGGCTCGGGTCACAATGGCGCCTCAGCAGTAATCATACATTACACACTTGTACCACAATGTAACCCACAACATTGACTTTTCATTTACCCGACTAAACTCAACCTACATATGTATCGTGTTTCTTTGTTTCTGTAAAGTACAGAATTATATTGTATTGTCTATATTATACTGAAAATAGAGAAGTATAGGCAAAAATGTTTGTAGGTACTAACTTAGAAGAAAAACAAAAAAGCCGTAGGCCAAAAAACCTAAAATTAGCTACATAATGAAAATGAAATAAGATTTTTGAAAAAAAAACTGTCTTGAACATACTTTCAAGCATATCTTAAAAAGTACTGCACAGATGTCGATGAAATTTGGTTTATGGATAAATATTAGAATAGATCCCGAAATTTATGAACTTTCTTTTTATATTGAGACTTAATTAGTTTTTCAATTTTATTGCTTTTATTATCTATTATTACTTACTAAGTAACGGTGGCTGACAATCCATCCCGTAAGTAGCATGGCTCAATGAAAAGGGTGAATATGAAAAGAAAATTCCAATAAATGGAACTGACTTCAACATTAAAAATGTGTCAAATAACTGTATGATGCTCTGCCGCAGATCCACTATAGTAAATACCTTTTAATTATATCTTGAAAATGATATACTTCGAACGCGTTTTCAAAGTCGGTACCATGAGCACAAAATTGTCATACTCGTAATAAGTAGCTTAACTTAGTTGCCTTTGAATTATCGTGGTATCGACGACGTGGCGAGCGACGTCAACAAGTAATTTCACACATTTAAAAATTGGTTCGAATTCCTTGTAAAAAAAATGTTCACGAATTATGTTGATTTTTATTTTAGTAGTGTCAATGTTTACAATCGATAGTTATTATCTATTACCAATATCACTTCAGCACTACTTTCGTAGAACTGTCGCAGTAACCAAACTAAATACCTATGTTTTTTTAGGAATTGAGGAGGGAAAGTGTCAACATTGTGAATTTTGTATTATTTTCCGAAAATATTGATTCTGAGATTTTATACGTAATTATGGTGGATAATCAACCATTAAGTGTGTTACGAGTGTAGGCATTAGTGTACGGGTGTAGGCAAGTGACACACGGCTTTTCGTGATTCAAATTATTCCAACAATTAGGTACTTGCAACTTTGACATTTGCGCTCGCAGTAAAAATTCTATATCTCAACACAACCTCCCAACCAACTTAGCTCATATACGGACTTGCAAATTCTATTAGTATAAGCTAATTTTCTGTCGAAATTCATTAAGTCACATTCTCTCGGTCAAAAAGTAGCCTGTGTGTTCCATGTCCTAATTATGTATCAAATATCATCGCAATCAAATATTATCAAAATAAAAAGGAAGTTCATAAGCTTCGGGATCTATTCTAATATTTATCCATAAACCAAATTTCATTGAAATTTGTGCAGTACTTTTTAAGATATGCTTGAAAGTATGATCACGACAGATTTTTTTTTCAAAAAATCTTATTTCATTTTCATTATGTAGCTAATTTTAGGTTTTTTGGCCTACGGTTTTTTTTGTTTTTCTTCTAAGTTAGTACCTACAAACATTTTTGCCTATACTTCTCTATTTTCAGTATAACATAGACATTACATTATAATTCTGTAATTTACAGAAACAAAGTAACACCATACATATGTAGGTCGAGTTTAGTCGGGTAAATGAAAAGTCAATGTTGTGGGTTACATTGTGGTTTGTACCACGTGTTTGTAATGTATGATTACTGCTGTGGCGCCATTGTGACCCGAGCCCTCAGAGAGCCGAGGACGGTAATCATCAATGCCACACACACGAGTATCATACAACATTTTTGAACACACTTGTGAAGGAAATAGTACTAAAAAATAACTTTCTTCCTATCTAGTACTTATCATATTTTTTTTTTACCGGCGGTATGCCTTTATTAATCAAATACTACAAACTATATACTACACTACAGCTACTACAATAAAAGCATTTGGACTCATAGGCAGTCCAAATGCTCTAGCCCACTATCAGTTGGCAGCGTGCCCAGCATATATTAATAATTAATATATGCTGATTAATTATTAATAAATAATAATTAATTAATAATAACTATTATTTCAACAATGAAAACGAGTTATGAATAATTTTTTGCAATGGCGGGGAAAATTTTTCTGTTTTCCTATGCCATGGCGATTGGCCATGGACTAAAGAATGAAGTTTCTTTTTTTTTTTTTGCTTTTCGCTTATAGCGTTTTAGCCAAGTATGAAATGGGCAATTCAAAGTTTTCTTTAATGCAGAGAAAATAAAAGTTATATTTGGGAAAAGCTTTATTTATTTACCACGTACAATTTGAAATTATCTATTTATATATAAGTTGTATGAAAAGAGCAAACAAAAGGTTCATTAATTTATTTGTACTATTGAACACGATCTTTTTTGTATCGGAACTTCTTTAAGAACAAATGAACTCGACCATATTAATCGATATGGGGATATGTGAAGCCATTATAAAAGAAAAAAAAACATTGGAACAAACTTATACATAAAATATGGTTACCCTATAGTACGAAATTTCATATAAACAATAAAATAAGTATATCTCATAAAGTAAACAAGTTTAATTAGAAGTGAAATGGCAGATATTTAGTAAAAAATTTTACTAAAACATGAGCTATCTGGACTTTTTGTAATGGTAACAAATCAGAAGATATTCATGTTTTTTGGTTTTCATAAATGTGTGGATTGAGTGAGCACATAAAATTATTTATTACTTAAATATGTATCAAAATAGACTTTCGTTTAGTATGTTACGAAATCCTATTGAACATGAACTAAACACGAGTAATATAACGAAATTTAATTATATAGTTTATTAGAGAGCAATCGGCCCTTGCGAAAATGGAGGATTGAGTGAGCATAATTATCTATTTGTAAATTTTTAAATACGGCACTAGGCAATCTGTCCATTGATACTTATGTTCTTCACAAGTTTTACTAAATACTAGTAATACATTTTATTTTTGTAAACTCAATAGATTTGAAGATATTGACGATTTTCTGTGAGGACTGAGTGAGCAGATTGTAAACGATTTATCTTCTGTTTTACCTTTTTACAAAAAGGGTTATTGGTTTTACAATTGTTTTAGAGCTTTTACTAAATTATCCTATTTTATTGATTTTTTTCTGAGGGTGCTCACTCAATGCACACGCACACAGTGATGATGTGGTCGAAGATGTTGTTCAGGCTAACCTAGAAGTTACTGGCTCTCAAAGATAGCTGCCGGAACACACCGTTAGGTCCTTGGCGACAGATTTTCTACTTGAGGGTGGTGGAAGCGCTCAGTAGTAATGTCACTAACGGTCACCCATCCAACCCATGACCGCGGGCGACGTTGCTTAACTTTGCTGATCGGTTGAGAACAGCTAAGTAAACTTCGCTACGAGCGCTTCAAAAGATATATTTTTTAGTATATGGTAATTTAATTGAGCAATAACGACATATGTTGTAGTTGTTATACAAGTATTATTGATGTAGTGTTGGCGCGGGAGTGCACAGAGTCGCAGTCTAGGTGCACAGAGTCGCGTGTGACTGAGGGATCTTCCCTATAAATCAGCTGTACCACCCTGGGTTCGAAATGATAGCTTTGTACTTTTAGCTTAATACTAATACCGGCAGTTTGCAACCAAGGCACATTGATAATTTACGCGATTGGAATTTATTTACAATTAACTTTGAACTTTTTCTTTTCGAGCTCGAGGAATAATCGTGGGCGCCTACTAATGACGTTTCTCTAGCCACTGACGCATTCTGTAGTCTTTTATCACAATTATTCGATTTGTTAATTCCTTAAAAGAAAAGGCATGGGGGTTGACTGCAATAGTTATACAGTATATAGATAGATAGAAAATTATTTATTGAAATATAACAAATAAACGTATATAAAGGGCGGTCTCATTGCTTTAAGCAATTTCTTCCAAACAACCGATCTGAAAAATCTTGCAAAAAATATCCAAGTTGGCAGTTAACTAGTAAAAAGTAGTATTCAGTAGTATTCATAACATACATTAGAGATAACTTAATATTTACACTTTTATATTTATTTAAACAAATACATACAATAATACATATACATACTTACCTACATTAAATATATAAATACATTACGAAGGGATCTAAATGCTTTTATTGCAGTAGCTGTAGTGTTGTATATAGTTCGTAGTATTTTGTTAATAAAGGCATACCGCCGGTAAAAAAATACATGTATACTTACATACCTTCACTATATAAATACAAAGTAATGCTACATATACATATATAAATGTAATATTTCAGGGAAATTATTAGCTAAGAGTGGTCAAAAAAAATTCAGTATTGGTTCGGTGCAAAAATTATTAGGGACATTGATGCCTGATAACGTTGAGCGCACTCTTATCAGTTAAAACCAAGTAGTTTACCTGGCCCTGTAACTGTTCCTAGTCAAGTTCGCTAGACATTCACAGAGGACATCATTTATGCTACATATTTTGACTGGAAAGTACCCCAGAGTGACCCTTATTCCCAATAGCAATAACAGAACACATGTTGTTGAACATCGTCCTAAATATAGCCGTCTTCTAAGCGCCTGCAAAAATAAATCATCGAGTATATCTTACACAATCATATGACCTGTAAAACAGTGATGGCTCAGTGGCATTGGCGTGTGAGTGAATCCCGCCGCGGGCTTGAGCTTCACCGCATGGTGCAAGGGCATTTCGCGAATGCCTGCCTGGCTAGCGACCACCTTCAAGTAGAAAATCTGTCACCAAGCACCTAACGGTGTGTTCGGGCAGTCCGTAGCAGTCCTTGAGAGGCAGTATTTCTAGGTCGAGCCTGTTAACACCTTCGACCACATCATCACTTACCATCCAGTGAGATAGGAGTAGTAGCTCAGTTAAAGACTCGGCCAGTCGACATATTTGTTGAGAAAGCTTTCAGCTACAGGTAATGAATCAATTCGTTAAACAATGGCTCTAATGTATCTAAGCCGTACAGCACTAGGTCGGGCGTCAGGAAAAGATCATCTAATGAGCTCATTAGTTCAGCTCTTCTATACAGTTTTGGGAAATATATCTTCACAAGTGTGAAAGTTAACCCAAATGCCCAGTGGGGTGCCGGGTTAGAATGTTATGCTCCCATTTCTATCTGTCGTATGAATGAGGCGACTAGAGGTAAAATACCGGAAGGTGGGCAGTGTAGCCTTCTGAGGGGCTGATGTCTTGAACTGCGATCCCCAAGAGGCCTGCCAAGCTTGTTAACTTAATAAACACTTAATGGGGGAGGCTGTGTTTAGCAGTGGACAATCCGGGTGATAGAGAAGTACCTACATGAGAAAGAAAAATAAAGTAATGAACACAAACTTTATATTTCTAGTAGAATATAGTAATATAAGTATCAAAACATGCTGATATTACTAAGTAGAGTTTATGCGAAATTCCTAGCGTATGAGAATAATCCAAGAACGGTTGAAGACCTAAAGAGTAACATAATACGCGTCATCAATGATATATACATGCTATTAAATCGAAAAGTGATGCCTTTATTAACCTGTGAGTCTGCAATGACTTGTCTAAATGATTTTACTGTAGTAGCTGTAGTGTATATAGTTCGTAGTATTTTACTACGAACTATATACACTACAGCTACTACAGTAAAATCATTTAGACAAGTCATTGCAGACTCACAGGCAGTCCAAATTCTCGAGCCCACTATCAGTTGCCAGCGTGCTCAGCTTGCTGGCACCATTGCCCAGTTCAATTGCTATGCTTATTCGTTATGCCAAATAGGTGCCAATAAGTGATGGATAATATGACTTCCCATATTCACGCTACCAAACGATGTTACGATGCCGAGGTGGTCATTTTAATGATGTGGTATTCTATACAAAATGCCAAAAGGTATTAGAATCCTGTTATACCTATACCCGGTTCCCGTTGAAAAACTCTGTAGTAGAGACGATTACAATGCCTTCGAATTACGGAAGGCGTATTTAAAATGATTTAGATGTTTTCAAATAGGAGGTCATTCTAATACTTTATCGTCGATATAGTGTAGAACAAACATGAATGGCCACTTCCAGTCTGACAATACAAATCAAGCCTCGAGGGAATCCTTCCAATCTGCAATTGAATATAAATGCTGTCTCCGATACAATAGTAAGCCAAACAGGCGAGCGGGACAAGCCGCGAAAAGTAATTAGGGTTAAGTGTCAGAAGATATTTAATAATCTGGCCGCAATTGTTTCTATGATTTCATATTTCATTGCTCAATATTTAGTCTCAACAAAGTTAATATTAAATAGGCCAAATATACTATAAAAATCAATTTGTTGAATATGAAATGAACACAAATCTTTATTCAATAAAAAAACATAAATTCAAAGGTCAAATGTAATATCGCTGAATATGACATAAAAAAGTACTTTAATTTCTTGAAAATAAATATAGAGAAGAAAAATAATATTAAGAATGGTTTCTCGCTTATTTACTCCGTTCCGGTTGATATGTTGTAAAAAAACTAATCACGACCGTTACTGGGGCTGGTACCTGTCTAAAATGCAGTTTTGGCAGATGTTCCATACATTAAACGTCAAAACTGCATCTTAATATTGATCGAATTTTTTTGTACCAATTTTGTTGAAATTTTTGTTTTCCTAGCGACTATGCCAGCCCCGTTAAGAGTTAGAGAAATATTTAACATTAAAACGAATTAAGTACTTCAAGCAACATTTTGCAGAGTACCCTAGCTATTTCACTTACTGGAGCAGCTACTGCACTACTGTGCAGGATATATTGCAGATCAAAATTTTGACTCAATTTGAATGACATAGGAGTATCCTATGTCACTCAAATTGAGTCCAAATTTAGAACTTATCCAAGATCTCATCGGCCTACTCCGAACACATTCCATCTGCAGGGGATGGATCTCAACTTTGAGATGCAATTATTAATACGAACCTATGTGTGAGCTGAGAGTTTGGTATTTTAGGCCTATTCTTTAACTGTGACAATAAGTATTTATTATTATGCGGTACTTTAAAAAGTGTGATGGTCTCTTGATCACGTAGCGTTCCGAAACATGGTCCACCCCAAAGTTGTCTAGCCGGAATACACCGTTAGGTGCTTGGCGACCGATTTTCTACTTGAGGGTGGTCGCTAGCCAGGCGGGCATTCGCAAAATGCCCTGCCACCATGCGGTGAAGCTCAAGCTCTGGGCGGGATTCGAACCATGGACCTGCTGCGCGGCAGTCCATAGCCAATGCCACTGACCCATCACTGCTTCTTTGTTACAGAGCAAATAAAAGTTGTAGTTTTATTTATTAAACACGTACAAGATGAAATTATCTATTTGAATACGAAGTTGTATAAATGCGCAAATAATAGGTACATTAATTTATTTGTACTATTGAATACGATCTTTTTTGTATCGATACTTTTTTAAAAACAAGGGAACTCAACCAATAATATAAAAAAAAAACTTTATATAATCTCAATCGGTAATATTCTAATTATGTACTGAAATACAGACTTTTATTGGCATATTTTATTTACATACTTCTTTAAGAAAATTAATAAGTTAAATTAATGCATTGTTCTCCTAACAAAACAATGCTTTAAAACATTTTTTTTTATTATATAAGTATAATGTGTCCCGCCGACCAAGGAGGTTAAATTCAATTTAAGTACACATTATCTGTGGAGAGCGCGCTGCGCGCGTAACGCGCTGGTTCCGAGCCATAGACCAATAACAGTTTTTTTCCATTTTGGCACTATTTCGTACATACGAATTTGAGTAATATTTTGTTGGATAAAAGTTTTATTTAATGTAACCTATAAACTAAATGTAACCTATAGCCATGAGATAAAATAAAGTAGTGTATGCAACTGCATATAATTAGGTATTAAAACACTCGTGTAATTAAAACTTTATGTAAAAATATTTGCTTTTGTCCATTTGTCGATAGGTTAGCCTTCGACCACTATGAAAGAAAGTGATGAAGTTAAGGCAGCTGTGAACCAAAACTTATGGCTGTCAATGTCAGCTCGCGGAACTTACCGTTAGTTGCTGGATACACCATGCAGTGAAGCTCAAGCATTGATGGCTCGGTGGATATAGACCGCGGCTATACTTTTACTTTTTACGTAAGTATTCTGTGGAATGAATGACCTGATTGGCCTATAATAGAGGTTTCAAAATTAAATTACAAAACAAATTATACCCTATCTTTCCGTACTATAAGAAGTGCATAAATTGCAGTTGAATATTTTTCTAGCCATAAAATATAATATTATGCCGTGGCAGTTACTAGTTAGATAACATTTAAACTTTCGTTCACTATAGATTATGTATATAATCAGGTCATTGTGAGACATTGTACTCGTAGCTTTACACGGTTAACATCCATGAATATGGGGCATATTTAATAGAATGCAGTACTTACTTACACCTAGCACCACAGCCTGCATCAAGCCAGTAATGTAATACGGGATACCATAATATATTGTCCAATTACAAGGTTAATTTGCGATTGGTTGCTTACAATATTATTATTTCTTTTTTGTACACTGTGTAATTAAAGAAGCAATTCAACTGCAGTTATCAGAATCATGCCTGCCAAGCGTGGGGACTATGGCAATGTCCCCACGCGTCTTGGGAATCGCAGTTTAAGATATCAGTTCCTCAGAAGGCGCTGCTACCCACCTATTGGTAATTGATCTTTAGTCACCTCTTACGACACCCACAGGTAGCAATGGGGGTAATATTTTAGCTCGGCACCCCACGCGGTTACTTAAAATCATAATTATTATCAGCAGGAAGATTTTCACTATAGAACGAAGTCCATTGCACTCTGTCCCATTCACATTTGTACTTATTATTGGTATCTTAGTTACTGGCTCTCAAGGTCACCTGCCGGAACAGACCCTCATGCAGGTGCGACAAAATATAAAATTTGGCAAAGTTAATATTTTGATTTAGTCTAATTCATTAATTCATTTTTGAAGCGCTCGTAGCGAAGTTTACTTAGCTGTTCTTAACCGATCAGCAAAGTTAAGCAACGTCGCGCGCGGTCATGAGTTGGATGGGTGACCGCTAGTGACATTACTACTGAGCGTTTCCGTGCTTCGGAGGGCACGTTAAGCCGTCGGTCCCGGTTGTTGTCTTAGGATGGCAGTCGTTATAGCATGGTGGTAGGGCATTTTGCGAATGCCCGCCTGGCTAGCTACCACCCTCAAGTAGAAAATCTGTCGCCAAGCACCTAACGGTGCGTTCCGGCAGCTGTCCTTGAGAGCCAGTACTTCTAGGTTAGCCTTAACAACATCTTCGACCACATCATCACTGGTAAGTGATGATGTGGTCGAAGATGTTCAGGTGAGATAGTGGTCAAAGGCAAACCTATCAAGCATAAAAAAAAAAAAAAAAAAAAATTCAAAATGTCCAACCTATGAATAGAAGTAAATATTTTTTTTAAATAAACGTATTAGACTTGTATTTTTACATATTATTTAGTATTTGAGTTAGAAGGAAGTGCCTGGGCGACCAAATACTGTTTAGTAGTGATATGAAATGGATTTTCCCAGAGATTAAACCTATGAGTTTAAATGAATTGAAGGTCTTCAAATTCCTACTCATATACAGGGTTATTGGTAAAATGCTAACAACCTCTTAGGATTGACTTCTGCTAATCGTAACAATAATGATGACATTTTTTTTTGTGTTTGTTTATGTTTATTTTACGGAATAAACACGAAGACCACTGCTGTTAAATGTCTCTTGTGTCTGTAATTTAACATTTCATATTTTTTATTACTTAGCTCGATGTAAATATTCAAAACTCTATTCAAAGGAATCGCGGCGCGGTCCAGTGTTGCCGTGGCGGGTGCTCTTGGCTCGGAGTAGGCATTATCTGTTACTACGAGACACAGAACTTAAAAGTGTCAGACAGTACTAGAAAAACTCAGGCAGACTCGCGAGGTTTACAGCTCCGACAGCCACTAGTAATTCTGTTGGGTTGTATCAAACTTTGGATAGAAAGTTGAGTAATGAGAACTAGAAATCTTGAATCACTCACGTTATCAATAAAATTAAAAAAAAAAAACGAACTAGTAGAAGTTGGCGAATTGATAAAATGCACACAAAGTGCAAAACGCTGGCTTTTAAGGAAAACGGGAAGATCCCAAATAGGACACTTTTAGCGAGCGATGAAAATACTCCCTAAAGTAGGAGTAAGGAGTATTTTCATCGGTTCGTTTAGGGCCTATAAACAAACCAAAAAATTAATGATTTGCCTTTAACATATTGTTGGATGCCCACAGTCCGTTAAAGACGCAGCTCTTCAGCTATTTCATGGCCTGATTTTAATAATTCCTCAGTGTCTTTTCAGCTGAATTATAGAAGAAAAACAATTTCACTAATACCAAGGTAGATATCAGTACTAACCAGGCAATAGGCGTACACATTCTAGGTGAAGGGGGGGGCACGTGCCCTCCACCCTTTCCCCCCTGGGTACGCCCATGTATATTACACAAACAAAGTCACGGACAGGTCAGCTGGCAACACAAATATTACTTGTTTCTATCAGGCCAACCGAATGATATATTAAGACAAACGTTCTTGCTCTTAAAGAATTTCTAAAGAAATAAAGTTTTATTTGTTTCAAGAATTATGTTACCAAGGTTTTTGGCCTCTAGCAAATTAATTTAAGTAAGTAATGGATTTTCTTTGAACGAAATGCCTTTGAACCTTTTAAATAAAATTTCGTATTAGTTTAGATATATTATTCATAATATATCTAACCGTTACCATATTCGTTTTTATTTTGAAGTAAATACCTAGTTGAAATTTCACAAGTTCAATGGTATACACATGCATTATTAGACAATTATGACGACATGCATGCGTCCTAATTGTCTTTGTTATAATCGGAAAGCGCCTGGAGTAAATTTAAATTAAATGAACGCAGTTTTAATCCTTCAGCCTCTCCTAGTAACGAAATTACCGACTACAATTTTAGTGTCAGATTTTGAACTTCTAACTGTAAAATATAAATGTCAAATTTCTCGCATAAATCCGACGAAGAAGTGTAGATCAATGTAAAAGGTTGTAAATGATTATACATTTTGCTTGTTATGTAAGGGTTCAGACAGTTCATCTTACAAATGTTAACAGATTTAATTAGGGTAAGACGAAGAGGTCTTAGAAAAATGACAGACTGCGGGCGTAGGACGGAGCGACCTCGTTTCGCATGCGCGTGAGCGAAACAGAACTTCGCCATATATATATATAACGTGAGCGAAATTTTAAAATAAAACCTTAAAAGCGTGAGCTTTTTGAAAACGGAAAATAACTCTCAAGTTCTGTTTTTTTTAAATGTCATTGTGATGGAACAAGCACGAAGCCCACCTAGTGTTAAGCGGATTAACGTCTGCCTATAACAGATGCATTTCGTAATGTGACGAATTGCACTGCGCCCGTCACATTGAGACATATAGTTTACTCTCATGTGCCTGTCATTTTTCTGACTCTCTAGGACTGCTGCCGGAACACACTGTTAGGTGCTTGGCGATAGATTTTCTACTGTAGGGTGCTAGCCAGGCGAGCATTCGCAAAATGGCCTTCCACAAAACGGTGAAGCTAAAGACTACGGTGGGGATCTAACTAGAGACCTGCGGCACGACAGTCCATAGCTATTACAGCTCGGCCATGATTGCTTCAAAATCGCACAATTCACATGATTGTTACATAATAATTAGGAATAAAATTTGTATTGATACGATTTACCATATAGACACTACTTGATTAAGCGAAATTTTTGAGCTAAATTAATGATTACTTTTTATCAAGAGCAATACATGGAATCGTGTTTTCAGATCAGGCATAGTATATGTCATATTCTCTAGAATATTATACTCGTATAATATATTCATATCAGTTAGACGTACACTCTTTCCAAACAAACATTAAAAAATTGCCTTTTTGAGACTCACTTCACTTATAACGACAAGGCCATCGTGCGGGACGTGAGGGACGAGAAGCGAGGGTGCCGTCCCAAATTTCTTACACCACGGCCGCCGTATTAGGTGTGCGGTCCGATATGCGCAATTGGTCACCAATAGCACGCTCACCACTGGTCCTATTTGTACGAAAGGCACCAAACGTTTGCACACTGAGCAAGTTGCGTTTGCATGGCTGATAGGTGTGATGTCATCGATGACGTCACCAATCGGCGATAACAGTATTCACGGCCCTGACATGCTTACGAATCTGTGGCTCAACTGTCAAGACAAATAAAATGTGAAAAGTTAAAAATCTGAGACCTTTTACCGCTCGTAGCTCGTAGTTCTCTCTCTTAAGTACTCTATAAAAGTTAACAACCGTAATTTTTTTGAGACGGTAAGGAGGTTATGCTTAGCTTGTGTCGCATTGATTGCAATGAAAACGGTCGTGAGCGTGCATATGCAAATTGGTCCAATCGTTAGTACTGCACCGTTTTTTTTTTTTATGCCTGATAGGTTAGCCTTTGACCACTATCACACCTGATGGTAAGTGATGATGTGGTCGAAGATGTTGTTCAGGCTAACCTAGAAGTACTGGCTCTCAAGGACTAAAAATGATGTTTGATGGTACTATTGGCGCATTTTGGACTGCACCCTTAGTTTGTTATGTAGTCTGGGACGTGTCATGTTTGTTCAGAACAAGCGTATACGAGACTACAAGTTGTCGTTTCGCAGAACAAAACAACTGCAATTATACCAGTTACTGCAATTATACGTTTTGCTACAAAATTAGACGAGTTAGCAGAGTTAGAATTCTTGTTTGTAGGAAAACAAAGACACACGGTATATTGCTATAAAACTTCATCGGCACCTTTGTATAATAATAACAGGATTCTTTGGATAAGATTCAATTTATAATTAGATAGGTAAACTAATCACCAAAAATGACTAAACTTTCTACAGCAGCGTAGCGAACAGAGAATAGAGAGGAGGGAATCGAAGGATGTCATTGACTCATTGACACAAGATTTGTATGCATAGATAATGCTACTGAACTAACACCACGCACAGTAACATAGTTTTTTATTTTTTATTTATTGCTGATGGGCTAGCCTTTGTCCACTATCTCACCTGATCTTAAGTGATGATGTCGCCGAAGATATTGTTCAGGCTAACCTAGAATTACTGGTTCTCAAGGACTGCTGCCGGAACACACCATTAGGTGCTTGACGACAGATTTTCTACCTGAGGGTTATAGTTAGCCAGAGGGGCATTCTCAAAATGCCCTATCACTATGCTAAACATAATGACTAAGTATAACTTTTTGTTATTTTTTGCCAAATTGCCAAAGTAAATAAAATGGCGGGAGTTACTGCAACTCCCGCCATTTTATGCGTGTGCACGTGGCAGAAATTAGTTCCTACATTGTTTGTTTTTCTGTAGGTAAGTTTACCTTTGCGTACCTACTATGTCACCTGTTGGTAACTGTTGTTGTAGTTGAAGATGTTATCAGGTTGTCAGAATTTTAAGAATGATACGGGCCAATTTTTTTTTCTTCAACAAGGTTTTTTATGGTGCTGGCCACGAAGACATACATTGAAATACAAGATAGAGGACACAATTTTTTACACAAACGTTGTATTAGAAAGGCAGCGTTTGCTTTAAAAAGCACGCAACGAGACAACATTTGCACTGACGAACACTCATTATGATTTTATAGTTTTATCAATAAGATATCCTGCTCAATCCACTAACTCGCCATGATGACTTAGCTTTGGGTGTTGCCATTTTATTCTGTGCTATTGCTTACTATTCAGTCACTGAATAATAAGCAACAGATTTAAGAGATGCCGCCAAATCAACATGTCCGTCACAGACTTTCAACAACGACCCGTTCCTATTAACTAGAAAAGAAACATCTATAGTTGCATGCAGCGAAATAATGATTGACCACATTTAAAAAAATATGAACCATATTGTTGCTATTTGAAATTATCTTTAAAAGTGCGAGTGAGAGGGCTGCATAATGTAAAAGGCCTCATAAGTACTACATACAACGTAGTACTTACGATTACGATTTTGCTTATGGCCACTGTAATACTTTCGTAGATCTGTGGTAAATTGTTGTTGATCAACATAATTACAATTTGACGGCTGGACATGGTCAGTTTATAATCTTACGAAAATGTAAACGTTAGATTGTAAATTTTAGTTTCCATTCACAATCTACAGTTACAATCTAACTAGATTAATTATAAACTAACGGTTCGTACAATAAACCGGTGACATAATATTACTCAATGTTAAAAATTACAGATAAATTCCGAACAAAAGAGGACATAAAAACATACTCTAATTTATCAGCTTATCTAAAGAGACTATCCGACGGATTTAGAAGCAAGAAATCAAAAGTTTTATCGTCTGACGATATTGAAAAAAAAATAAAAGATGCTTCAAATAACCAATATCTGGCTACTAAGGTAAGTTAAATAAATTTTAAATATTTACGCGACTTCAGCTTGTGTTGTGGGTTGAACTTAATTAATGTTTCTTTTCTTCAGGTTGCTTTAATATTTGGTGTAACTGGTGCATTTAGGATACAATAATTAATATTAACAAATATAACTGTAAAAGACGTAGAGAACCACAGCCAGATGCTTTTAGTGAAGATATGTATAACGAAAAATAAAATACCGAGGTCATTCACCGTACACGGTCCATTCTATGAAATTGTTAAGAAGTATGAAAGTTTACGTTCACAAAAAAACAAAAAAAACGTTTCCTTCTAAATAATCGGGATGGTAAATGTACCTGTCAGCCTATAGGTTTAAACGAATTTGGTTCTATACCTAAAGAAATCGCTAAGTTTTTAGGTTTTACAGATGCTGTGTATGGACATCACACAGTGTTCGCTTTGGTCGCTCCTTTCTTCCGCGTACTTGTGGGATGTGGAACGACCTTCCTCCGGAGGTCTTTCCGCGAAGCTACGACATGGGCATCTACAATTTTTTCTCTGGGCAGGCAACGCATCGGCAGCGTAGCTAGTGTTGCAGATGTCCATAGCAGCGGTTACCATTTACCATCAGGCGGGCCGTCTGCTTGTTTGTCACCAATAATATTAAAAAAAAAATGCTGAGAGCTACACTGGACATAGCTTCAGAAGAACTTCAGCTAAATTGCTGGCTAATTCAGGAGCTGATATAATGACTTTGAAGCGTCAGGTTGGGTGGCAATCTAGCAATGTAGCAGAATAATAGATAGAAGATTCCATACAAAACAAGATGGAAATTTGGGCAAAAATCACAAAAAGAATTAGACTTGATTCTGATGCGCGTCCTACTGGCGGAACACCAAGTACATCCAATGATAGGATTTCACCTACCTACACGAATAATGAAGCATCTCAAAGTTATGTAAAAACATATTTAGCTACCTTCGATATTTACCTAAACCATACGCTATTTATCAAAGTTTAACTAACTGTAAAACAAGAAAAGATACATTAAATATAAATTTTTGTAAATGTTTCCATGGGATCTTTTTCAACCCTCGAGGGAAATAACAATGTTCTGAAAAAGTTTTCATGTTAACCGTTGTCTACAAGGGCAGCGTAGCGTAAACTGTTTTTTTTTTCTAAATATAACTATAGCTAGTAGATTGTAATTAGAAATATAGATCAAAGTCACATGGCAAACGAAAATAGGCTTATAGGTACGTATGTAACTATTCAATTTAAATAACCGTGATCAAAGCAATTATCTTGAAGCAATGATGGCCGAGCGGTCATAGCTATGGACTGCCGTGCCGCAGGTCCCTGGATCGATGCCCACCGCCGGCTTGAGCTTCACCGCATGGTGGAAGGGCATTTTGCGACTGCCCGCCTGACTAGTTACCACCCTCAAGTAGAAAATCTGTCGCCAAGTACCTAACCGTGTATTCCGGCAGCAGTCCTTGAGAGCCAGTGAAATTACTGGCACATGAGACTTAACAACTTGTGATGAACATCTGTTCTAGGCTCAAGCTTGATACGTCACAATAACATAAAAAAACAAGAGCAATATTAATTCAAAGTTATAATTAAAAAATCACAAATTTAATCCACAGAGCATGCGTTATTGCAGATATAAAATAGTAAAAAAAAAGAAAAGTTTAAAAACTGTACAAAGACAAACGTATTTTTACTTTAAAAAGTAAGTAAAGAGGAACTCTCCAAAGGTATTTTTACTTTTAAAAGTAAGTATAGAGTAAGGTTCAGTGGGTACTATAATTTATAGTTATAATAACTAGCGGCTCGCCCTGGCTTCGCATGGGTATCATTAAAAGTAGTTATTGTGGCATAACTGTAATAGTTTAGTAAGTATAGATAATAAAGGATTAGTAAATCCAAAAAGTATGTATGGATTCATGGAATATTTAATTTAAAATATTGCCTAGAAAACTTAAATAATCTACCTACTGAAAATTTATGAAACATTAATAAAATACTGTCTGTCTTTCTGTATGTATATTAATACTATGCATCACGTGAAATCTAACTGTACCAATTTCGATAAAATTTGCTTAGTACACACATAGAATGTAGTCCAAGAAATACAACAATACATTTGATATACATTGCGGAACCCTGCAAGTCTAACTACTAATAGGTAGCTGTTGTAATAATATGCTGATAAATAAATAAATTCTTTATTTATTATGAGACGTCATACTTCTGTTGGAATTTGAACATACTCGTATTGTATTGTATGCATAAGGATTTTTATACATTAAACATAATTAGCTACCGACCATAAATAAAATTAAGACACGCACTCCCCGAGGAACAAGAGTAAACTCGACTACCTACTTCACTAAAAGATCGACATGCATGTTCGATGAATGTTATCAAAGAGAATTTTTGAAGCAATTATAGCCGTACAGTAATATCTATAGGCTACCGTACCGCAGGTTCATGGTTCTATCCCTATCACCGACTCCAAGTTCACCATACGCTGGAAGGGCATTTTGCGAATGCTCGCCTGGTTAGTTACCACATTAAAGTACAATATCCGCCACCAATCACCTAACAGTGGATTCCGTCAGCAGTCCTTAAGAACCAGTATAACTGGCACATGATACTTGACAACGAACAGTCTCAGGGTAATTGAGCGCAATGCAGTTCGTCTTGTGACGATATATGCGCCTCTTGCACATTCCATCACAATAACTTAAAAAAAGAGATATATGTTAGGTTACTTGCACGTAGAAATGGGTGGCATCTGCACTACACCTTTCCCGGAAACGGATTTCTTGAAACGCTTAAAGGTATGTAACAATCTGACATGATTCCATGCGTAATTGACCATGCTGGCGAAGCCAATGGAGAAATATGATAAATTAATATCATTAAGACTCTCTTACTCTAAAGTGTTGTCTACTCCAATAAAATATTAAATGAGTCTATTGAACCTCATGCCCTGTTGTTCTCATACATACTTATATATACTAGGTGAAATTGCTTTTCGATCGGGTGTAATCACTCAATGTAGACCGATAAATTTGATAGGATATAGAAAGACGAGAGTGTAATGGATTATAGTCACGCGCGATCGGGATACTACTGGCTTCACTATTTGTGTTGTCACTGTAATATAATTATTGTCGTCGAATAAAGTCAACTTATTTAGGTAAAATAAGATGTGTATAACTTACACTACACTGTATTCGTAGGGAGACACTTTATTAAAGTTATGTTCTTGCTTAGAGGTAGGTGTCCTGATTATCTTATTAATTTGTAATTTTTATTAAACAATACGACTTAAATCAATATAAATATTGATCTTCTTCATGATGATATGTAGCATACATAAAATCACGCCTCTTTCACGGAGGGGTAGGCAGAGACCACAGATTCCCACTTGCTACGATCCTTACAAATCTCTTTCGCTTCTTCTACACTCATCAATCCTTTCATATACATATAAGCGTCGGTTTATGATGCTCCTGACCTGACCTTGTTTCAGAACGTCATCAATCTGATTTCGGAACGTTCGCCTAAATCTTTTCTTTCCAATATTTCTGTTCATTTATCAATATAGGTAAGTACTCAAAATATTGTAATATTTATTGCATAAAATTACAAAAATTGAATGTTTTTTTTTAACTACGACCGTCTTCCTGAAATGACAAATTCGGGGGACCATCTCGGTGGTGGTGATCTTTTGTTATGGTACTTGTACTTACTTGGTGGTAGGTCTCTTCAGCAAAAGGTCGTTTTCGTAAGTACCACCTCAGTGTCAGATATTCTGCATCGAATTCTGTAAGAGTGTGCAAACATTACTGTGTGTAGGTGTACTTGCCGTGTGACTGCCGTGCGGCAGGTCCATAGTTCGAACCCCAGCGCCAGATTTAGCTTAACCGCATGGTGAGAGGGCATTTTGTAAATGCTGGCTTTAAAAAATACTTAATGGTGTGTTCTGGCAGCAATCCCATGCGAACCAGTTAAATGACAGGCACATGAGAATTAAAACCGTATATCTCAGGGTGACGGAGGCAGTACAGTTTTTCACTTTGTGCATAATGCATGTATTATAACCAGAGGTTACCACTTTAAATCAGGTGAGCCTCGTGCTTATTTTGTCACAAACACATATAAAAAAATAGTGGGCAAAAGAGACTTAAGAACTGATGTGAAATGATGACGTCAGTATCACATGAGCTGATTCCTCCATGTATACTCAAAGTCAACCGATAAGAAATTTTGGTTGATTACTGAACACAAATCATGCCAACTGTGAATTGTGTGTCTTACTGACCTATAAAACTTAAGCGCAGACCCTTGCAGCAATTCAGAAAAGCCTCTCAAAACTAAAGATACCTCCATATCCCTCGCAGCCCTAATTTCTTCCACTTGATTTAAGAAATCTTTCACACATGTCTCTCCATTGAACTTTATATTCCACGATTTCAAATGGTTACTATTATTATATACATTGTAAATAACCGAGGGTATCGGCTTGACCGGATTTGGTTCAAACTTTTGGTATATAGTAGAATTGTTATCGAAGCGAGGTTGAGATTTTGCCTTGATCTATGATGCTAGTTCTAGGGTTGTGCGTGGTTGTAAATGTTACATTCGTAGTTGCGTGAAGCGCCTCAACCGATCCGGCGGCTAAATCAGGACGGCGTGAGTTTATGTTAACATACATGTTGCTTTCTGATTCTAAATCCATTAAACTATATCAACGTGTATCAACGGCAGCACAGCCGTTGATACTAGGGGCACTGGTGATGAAATTTGGTCGCTCATATTAAAGGCCATGTTTATACAGACAATATACACATACACTAATATATATAAGTAGTACAACTAAAAATAAAATTAGCCAAAAAAATTAATAAATTAATCAATTACTTGATAACATGAAAGAAAAAAAAGTAGGTATCACAAAATAGTAATGCACAAAAATCTAGCGTAACAATAATATTAGCAATTGGAAGAAATAAACATTGAATTTGCAACAACATATACACACAAAAATATAAAATTTTAATTATCAGGCTGGTAATATTTTCCTAATAATTATAAGATTAAATTAAATATCTGCTGAGAGTGAGCATTTTCCTCGTCTATTGGTCAGTATAGCTATCCAATCAGTATTACACCTAACGAAGCATCCATAAAAAATTTGCCACCCCCACGCTATATAAATTTAAAAAGAAAGTTCGGGCGCCATTGTCGTAATGAGTTTACTCGGGTGTAGGTAGGGTGTCGCTGTCCACAAGCAACCCCTTTATAAAAAATACTTATCTAATGTTGCTCCAGGATAGTCAGCGGGCAGCAGCGAGGACCTTGTGACCTGGCCGTCTGACGTTGGGGTGGGTACTACCTAATGCTTCGCTAACCGCGTGGCAAATACGGGATCCTCTTCAACGGCGAGTGGAGACATTTCCTTTGGAAGCGCCGAGACATCACGACGATGACGTGCACATACGCCCCGAGCTTGAGCACTGTGAAAGTGAACACAATACTATATGGCTTGGTAAGTTTTCTTTTCATTAAAGTATCAATATACGTATTCACGTTTGTATAATATTAATGCGGTGGCAGGATGCTGCTGGTTCACAAGATTTCATTCACCGCATGACAAAAAAGGACTTCACTATCATTTTTTTATGTTATTGTGTTGGATCGAGCACGAGGCCCACCTGATGTTAAGCGGTAACATCTACCTACAACAGATGAATTTCGTCTTAAGTGACGTGTAGCACTGCGCCCGTTACCCTGAGACATACATGTTCACCACCCTCTTACGATTGCCATCCGAAGAGAACAGCTGGGGCCGACGGTTAAACCTCCACTCCAGAGAATGTTAGCGTATAGTTAATTCCGCTAGCAGTTGTAAATGCAGCGAACGTTGCTTACTTAATTGATCTTTTAAGAAGGGTTAGGCAAGCTCCACTACAAGCGCATCAAAAATCCTAAATAACACAACAGCTGACATAAGGGAGCATACCCTTACTCACAACCCACCGTGTCAGGAGTTGACGATGTAATTTAAAAATTAAACCTGAGTTGAGTACTCTACTCTCATCACTAATACAGGGAAATGACTAAGATTCTTTTTAATAAACTGGTCCAGAGGCGCAGTCTTAAAACCGATTTCAGCTTGTAAGCTCTCGAGTCTTGGTACCTCTGCTGATCTGTTTTATTACCATCGTTAATTAATTAACACATATAAACAGCATCTCATATTCTGCTACTCTCAAACATTCACGTCTCAGGACCCATCTTGTTTCAGATTTATGATAAGAAGGTCTTTAATATTATCTGAATTTATTAAATAGTTTAGCATCTGAAGATGTCTCTTGAGAGGATACCCAAGCAGACGGTACTAAAAGTCTCAACTAAGATTGCAACGTTTCTGCTGTAATAAATATCGTCTGTTATTTATATGATAAAAGTACAATATACAACTCGCGTGTAATTTTATCAACCAAGCCCTTGAGCTTAAAACTCTCGTTGACGATTGATAATTACGAAACCCCTTGGTCTACAATCTTTATAAGGGCGTTTCCACCGAAATGTAAATTTAAACACATACAAGAGTATAAACTGCTATGGCACTTATTTAATGTTCTGGGTACTACCTTAAGAAATTCAGATATTCATATTATCAAAAGCTGTAGCTACTAATAAACTCGGTATTATAATTGTAAGTTGCAGTTTTTCAATCATTAGATAGTGACTATTCATAAAACGAAATGTATAGGCAAACAAATTAAAAAATAATTTATTACCTATTTTTCACTAAATGTTTGAAATACCAGACTTAAGTCACCTCCTGGGCTATATTAAATAGGTATTGAACCAGTTCAACTGAAGTTGCTTCAACTACAGTAACAATTGAGCGTCTAGAGACTGCAGGTGGCGAACCCCAAACTGCTTAAATTAGTTTCACGACCAGCAATCACTGCTTACCCCTCCGAGGCAAGTTTTGGCAGTAACTCTACGTGAGATGTTTAAGATATCGTCCATTCCCTACATACAACTATGCTTTCTAGAGTCTAAATGGTAACCGTTTGAACTTTTTAGTGCTGTGAGTGTCGTCCACACAGGTGCAGTAATTACTTATATGAGCCATCACCATCTCCTACCGTAATCCCTTTTTATATGAGGACGGTATAATATATATTATTACTAGCTGACCCGGCAAACGTTGTTTTGCCATATAAATAATTTAATCCGGAGAGGAAAAAAGATTAAATTACTAAAAATGGCTATTAAAAATATTGTGAGAAAAACATATTTCTTCAAAAACCCATCGTGTAGGTTATCAATATGAAGGGCTATAAAAATCGATTTCTCAAAGTACTAATAACTAGCAATTTTATGTTCAATGGAACTAAAGTAGAAAGGAAGTAGAATCCTGAGCATCCCATCACGCTCCTCACGCCCCCAAGAATATATAATTTTGGATCCGACTTATACACACTACTTTCTATCAATACCTTTGAGAAAATTAAAAAAACACTGGAATCGTATTACATTTATATAATATTATATGTACATATAATATACGTATAATATTATAGTTAAATAATAAATTATTTATACGAATAATTAATTAATAATTTAATTTTTTAAATTTATCAGAGCGCTTGGTCGATGCGCCGCGTGATCAAAATGCTGGCACCTACAAATAGGTGCCAGCATTTTGATCACTTTTGAGCCAAACCTCAAAGAATAATTATTGCAATTCAACGGGGCAATGCTGCCAGCATGCTGGGCACGCTGCCAACTGATAGTGGGCTAGAGCATTTGGACTGCCTATGAGTCCAAATCCTTTTATTGTAATAGCTGTAGTATTGTAGTAGCTGTAGTGTTGTATATAGTTTGTAGTATTTGATTAATAAAGGCATAAAGCATTAAAAATTATTATAATTTATTAAGTTCATATTTTATCTGACTAGCCTAATTTATTAGAAGCACGAACGCGGATCAATTGGAACAGAGAAACCTCAAACTCCGTAAGCACAAATTGAATTTTGTTCCCGCTGTCCTCTAAAGCCAATTGTCGTTATAGGTGTTATGAAAACAGTATTTTTAAACGTTGGTTATTGTTTCCACAAGGGTATTAAATTAAAATAACAAACTTTTACTACAAAACAACATATTCTAACTCGTACCATCATAATTCCAAGGAAGCTTATTATGTTATCCTATTATTTCTATTAGACTTATATTACAGCCTACGTCTGAGTTTACAAGTAATCAGTTCGTTGTAAGTACCTTTCAACACGCAATGTGCAAATTTTGTCAGAAACATTATGAACGCTTCTGCCTTTAGGCATTAGCTGATGAAAACATTATATAATATAAATTAATTTAAAAAGTTAAAACCCCTAAATTTAAAAGGTAAATAATTTGTTTTCGTTCATTTTGTTACCCTATTCAATGGGTGTGTAAGAAAAAAAATATCTTTCTCTCATAATATGGCGTCTTAAATCCGCCAGTTTGTTTTTTATTTTATTTTTATGTACCTAATATCACTTGCGCTATCAAGACAAATCTAAAGATATTTCATAAATTAAAATCAATTAAGCAGTTTAAAAATTATGAAGGAATAAATAAACTTTCAAACATACATACACGAACCCTGACACCATAACACTCCTTTTTTGGGCAGTCGTGTTAAAATATGAGCGGTTGTCAATAAATTATATTTGTTGAAATAGCAACGGTGAACTTAGCGTAATAAAGTAATAAATAATCATATAACCAATAAAAAATAACAATTTAAATTTTGGCGTATCTATTTATGTACAAAATTTTTGAAGAAATGTAAAAAATCCCAAATGGCGATGTTCGAATTGGACTCGCACTTGGAACGTTCAGTATCAATGCAAAATGTAACAAAACCGATTTTTTACCTCAAAAGGAAAAAACCGGAACCCTTATGGGATCACTTTGTTGTCCGTCTATCTGTCAAGACCCTTTTTCTCAGGAACGCGTGGAGGTATCAATCTGAAATTCATATCAAATACTCAGGTCCACTGAATTTTGGTCCCCATTGCTACAAACATTGCTGTACCTACCTATGGGTGGCTTGAGAGGCGACTAAAGGTAAAATACCGCAAGGAGCAGCGCCATCTGAGGTACTGACATTTTAACCAGTGATCCCCAATACGTCCACCAAGCGTGAGGATTATGGCAAACCCCCTCTAGGGGAGGCTGTGTGAGGCAGCAGTGGACAATTCGCTATACACATGATCGAGTTGGCTATTTGCGATAAACCTAACTCACCTATCTATAATATGTATACTCTCCTTTGGGACAGGCACTTTGATCACACCAAAGCTAGGATGACTAAAAATGTCTGAGTTTTAAGTCTATGTGCGAACATCGTTGCCACTCTCCCAAAAAGGAGAATTTATTTGTATATAAGTATAAAATATCAATTGATGATTGCGGCAGATAACTAAGTGAGTGTTTTTATGCTTCATTATCAGATGATATATTTTAAATAAAGATCAAAATACTATATTTGATCTAGCTCTAATGAAAATAAATTAAATACAGAGCTAAAGTTAAAAGCCCAACTCGATGTTATGGAACAAAGCCACACGTGTAAACGGGTCGGCTTAAGCTCAAACAACAATAAAGAATAAATGAGCTTGTATCTAAAGTTATTCTTAAAATATTTTCCGAATGGAAAATATTATATTATAATTTTATCACTTGACACTTATTTATCAGGGAACATTTGGTAGACTGGCATCGGCCGCTCAAAGACCTGGGCAACTATTTTCTAAAACCTTTATATCATATGAAAAGAATAAGTCCGTATGGCCATTCTAAGCGGAATCCGCTTTTCATGACGTCACATTATGACTGTCAATTCGTCGTGATAGCAAGAAACGACGCACCGTGGGATTTTCACCGTAGAAAAACAGTTTTCCAGCAGAAACGCTATGCATGTCAGCTATTCCAAACACTAGAAACCAATTAAATTATTACCTATCAACACATATACACAGCAGATAATATGTCATGGTTGCTTACAAGCTTGTGTGCACGAAATTGTAGCAAATTTATATGCTTAATAAAACTTGATCAATAAGGCATTGCGTACATAAAAATACAAAAGCGTAAATTGTATTTGCTAATGCGTAAAACAAAAGGTTTATGAAACAAAACACATATGATAAATTCATACCTACTTTCGCTATGGTAGAACCATTTTCATAACTTAAGAAGACTTGACGATATGACATATTGACTATACATAACGAGACCTTGTCTATACAAAAACAAAACGAACCAGCTTAATTATGTGAATTTATAATTTTAAAATTTAACGTAAACAAGGGCCAGCATATTTGCTTGATTTTATTACAAAAATAAAACTTCAGGTAGTTAGGAACTTCTCTTGAACACGTTAGAATTTATTTTTCTCTCTACAGGACCCTGAAACCCAAAACAACCCCGACACCAACACCAACACCAACACCAACACCAACACCAACACCAACACCAACACCAACACCAACACCAACACCAACACCAACACCATTGGTGTTGGTTGGTTTTCTGATATTAAAGTTGTGCCGTGGTTGTGCCTGAGAGCACATGTCTCATGATCACACAGCTCCAGTACAGTACTGAAATCAAAAAAGCTGAGAAAAAATAAGGGAGTAGACGTACTAAGCCTCAAATATATGTAAATGATTCCTAACGATTTAAAAATAGCATACCCAAAAGATTGAATAACCACCCTTATGTGTGGGCAAGGCAATAAACTTTATATAATAATTATTCGATCATATAATAATATATTATTTCTCCAAAGCGTTTACAAAGGTGGATAGCAACAGATTTCTTTGCGTGGCATGACAAAGGGTCGAAATGATGTTACATAACAAAACATAATTTCGTCAGGGATTCTGGTCACAATAATAGATGTTGATGTTGATGTCGATGTCGATGTCGATGTCGATGTCGATGTCGGTGTCGGTGTCGGTGTCGGTGTCGGTGTCGGTGTCGGTGTCGGTGTCGGTGTCGGTGTCGGTGTCGGTGTCGGTGTCGGTGTCGGTGTCGGTGTCGGTGTCGGTGTCGGTGTCGGTGTCGGTGTCGGTGTCGGTGTCGGTGTCGGTGTCGGTGTCGGTGTCGGTGTCGGTGTCGAATTCGATTTCCTTTGTTAACATTATCATCCTAATTTATATAATTTATATAATTTCTCCAAAGCGTTTACAAAGGTGGATAGCAACAGATTTCTTTGCGTGGCATAACAAACGGTCGAAATGATGTTACATAACAAAACATAATTTCGTCAGGGATTCTGGTCACAATAATAGATGTTGATGTTGATGTTGATGTTGGTGTTGGTGTTGGTGTTGGTGTTGGTGTTGATGTTGGTGTTGGTGTTGGTGTTGATTTTGATTTTGATGTTGCTGTTGGTGTAGGTGTTGGTTATATTACTGAATCAGCCAAATTCAGTAAGGCCTTTCTTCGAACTACAATGTTAACCTAACCCATCGTTATTTTATTTAGTTGGGTTTTCCTTTGTTAACATTATCACCCTAATTTATATAATTTTTCTAATTTATATAAACAACAGATTTCTTTGCGTGGCATAACAAAGGGTCGAAATGATGTTACATAACAAAACATAATTTCGTCAGGGATTCTGGTCAGAATAATAGATGTTGATGTTGATGTTGGTGTTGGTGTTGGTGTTGGTGTCGGTGTCGGTGTCGGTGTCGGTGTCGGTGTCGGTGTCGGTGTCGGTGTCGGTGTCGGTGTCGGTGTCGGTGTCGGTGTCGGTGTCGGTGTCGGTGTCGGTGTCGGTGTCGGTGTCGGTGTCGAATTCGATTTCCTTTGTTAACATTATCATCCTAATTTATATAATTTCTCCAAAGCGTTTACAAAGGTGGATAGCAACAGATTTCTTTGCGTGGCATAACAAAGGGTCGAAATGATGTTACATAACAAAACATAATTTCGTCAGGGATTCTGGTCACAATAATAGATGTTGATGTTGATGTCGATGTCGATGTCGATGTCGATGTCGATGTCGATGTCGATGTCGGTGTCGGTGTCGAATTCGATTTCCTTTGTTAACATTATCATCCTAATTTATATAATTTCTCCAAAGCGTTTACAAAGGTGGATAGCAACAGATTTCTTTGCGTGGCATAACAAAGGGTCGAAATGATGTTACATAACAAAACATAATTTCGTCAGGGATTCTGGTCACAATAATAGATGTTGATGTTGATGTTGATGTTGATGTTGGTGTTAGTGTTGGTGTTGGTGTTGATGTTGGTGTTAGTGTTGGTGTTGATTTTGATTTTGATGTTGCTGTTGGTGTAGGAGTAGTATATTATTGGGAATTCTGTCCCACCTTGTCGCTCGGCGAACAAGTTCGCCTTCACGACGGTGTGTCAGAAATTCCCAATAATATACGTTCGATTTCATTGAATTATGAAACAGGAAGTCATCAGTTTCTTCTTTCATAAATGATTATGTTATTATAGTGCTTGCTCATTACCAATCAAACCGCAACACGCATCAAACATGAGATTTGTCAAACAACCCCATTCATTGCAGATAAACACAATCTGCGATGATTTTCCTAAGTTTGATTTTCGGCATGGAGAATTATTACCAAACACAGTTCGGTGCATTATTTGTGGACCGTCAAATTGTGGAAAAACAAATTTACTGATTGGACTTCTCTTACACGAAAATGGTTTAAAATTTCAAAATATTTATGTTTATTCAAAAACTCTGTACCAACCTAAGTATATATTTTTAGAAAAAGTTTTACAACAAGTGCCCGGTGTTTCACTTCAGAAATATCAAGGAAGTGAGGAAGTATTAAAAGTTCAAGATGCCCAACCCAACTCAGTAATAATATTTGACGATGTTGCCTGCGAAAATCAGAATAACATGCGTGATTACTTTGCTATGGGAAGACATAAAGGCATTGACTGTTTTTACCTAAATCAAACTTACAGTAAGGTCCCTAAACAATTAGTGAGAGATAATGCCAACCTAATCATACTTTTTAAACAGGACGAAATTAATTTGAAACATGTTTATGAAGAACACGTTAATACTGACATGAGTTGGCTTGATTTTCGTGAAATGTGCTCAACGATATGGAGTGAGCCTTTTAACTATGTTGTAATTAATAAAGATTGTTCCAAAAATAACGGATGCTATAGAAATAAATTGGACACTTTTGTAGTCTTTGATCAATAATATATATTTAAGGAATACTACCTTCTCAATATCTTTATTCTTCAGACGACTCTTAATCGATTACAATCTTTTTACTATTATGGAAAAAATGTTGAAAAAACAGATCGTTGATGCTGCAGAAGCTGTAAAAAGAAAAGTTCGAAAAATGAGAGACTTTGAAATCGAAAATAATCAAGCGCTGGAATCAGTTTTCAAACCTGTAACAGAACCTCTCAACGTAATAGCTAACATCAGTAAGCAAACTGCTTTTCCTCGTTATCCAACAGAACCTGAAATTCCTCATATTGAAAAAAAAAAAACAGGACGAAAACTGTGATAGCAAAAGAAACATTGTTGACGATAACGAGTCAGATGAAAATGAATCTGATAGTACGAGTAATATTTCATATGAATCAGCTGATGCTATTGAAGACGACGATACATCATCCGGGTTAGTTTCTCAAGATGCACCGATAGATATTCCATTTGGTGTCCGAACCGAGCGCAAGAAACTCATGTTAGGCTCTGCTTGTATTACAATCAGCAACGATTATATCATAGTAGCGGAACGCAAATACCAAAACACTCCTGGTTTAAAACAGTTGTTGTTGAAAAAGGAAGTAGACTTAAATTTGGTTACTGAAAGTGATTTGCGATATTATAAGTCCATGCTACTTGATACGAATGCACATCGTCGAGATTTTGACCCTACTAAACCAATCAAAAGTAATAAAGGACAAAAGTATATGCAAATTATCAAACCTCTTTTCACCTCACAAAATAAGAAACAAGATGATCAATATAAGGGAGAAGGCCTACCTTTGACTAAAATGTGGAAGAAAAATGTAGATTTTATATATTGGGATGATCCGAATGAACTAGTAGATCGATTAAAGTTATTGATTGCATCTCGAGATGCTGGAAACACTGGCTTAGATAATGAAATCATATCTATCATTGAAGAGTTACGTGAGAGTAAAATTATTAATAAATAAATGATATATTATGTGCACTGTTCATTTAATTATCAACCTTTCAATACAATACATCTTAAATATGAATGTAGATAAATTCGGACACTATATCCATAAAAGAATGCGTTTATCAGAATTATTTGAGTTTAGTGATAACGCTTTGTTAAAATCAGAAAACGGAGATTTCGATTTGAAAACGTCTAGGTTGAGAGGAATCAGACTGCCTCTAGAAGCAGATGATGCTGTTAGCAAGGAATATGTAGATCAAGTTAGAGATACAATAATACAAGACGTTAATAAACTGATTGGCTCATTACGCTCAAGAATTATATCAGATGCTCGAAGTACTACTGAAAATTATTTAAAAGCGAAGACATCTGAGATTTTAACTCATTTGGAAGAAAAATTCTACACCAAAGCAGAAGTAGAACAATTGTTTGAAACAAAACATTCAGCGCAATGGCAAAACAAGAAATTATAAATGAAATTCACAAATCAGCAAGGAAAAATTTTCTTAGACGTTCTGTTATACTAAAAGGGATCGATGACTTGTGGCAAGCTGATCTTATAGACATGCAAAACTTAAAAAGTTATAATAAAGGCTATAATTACATTTTAGTGGTAATCGATTGTTTCTCAAAGTACGCTTGGACCGAACCATTAAAACTAAAAAATAAACACAGTGTTACTCAAGCATTTGAGCGAATACTGGCTATAAGCCAGCGTAACCCAGTTCACTTACAAACTGATTTAGGAACCGAATTTTATAACGCGGAATTCCAAACGCTTATGAAAAAATATAACATAAATCACTACTCCTCTTTTTCTACTAAGAAAGCTTCAATTGTAGAGCGAGTAATTAAAACTATTAAAAATAAACTCTTTAAATGTTTTAGCCTTAATGGAAACTATACGTGGTTAGGCAGAGAATTGAAAGATACGCTGGATACCTATAATAACACAAAACATCGTACAATAAACTTTAAACCAATCGATGTTAAAAAATTTAACGAGTCTATAATAAAAGCCAATATTAAAAAATCACACAAACATGTATCCGTTCAATGCAAACCTAAGTTCAAAGTTGGTGATAATGTTCGAGTCAGTAAATACAAACATATTTTCGAGAAAGGCTATACTCCTAACTGGTCAACTGAACTATTTAGAATTAAAAAGATCAATAAGACTATACCAGTGACCTATCTTATAGAAGATCAGCAAAAGCAACCAATATTAGGAACTTTTTACGAACAAGAACTTCAAAAATCTTACTGTCCAAATATCTATTTGATAGAAAAGGTTTTAAAAAAAAGAGGCCAGAAACTGTATGTCAAGTGGTTGGGTTTGAGCAACGAAGAAAATAGTTGGATTAACAGATCAGCAATAGTAGGCTAGTAATATAATTAATATTTTTGACAAATTTCTTTCATTATACTTCAAGCAATGCAAGGTGGTGGACTAGTTAATAGTTTAATTAATAATCTACCGTTTGAATTACATTTACCTGGTTACAACTATTGCGGGCCGGGTACAAAACTTCGAAAACGATTACTGCGAGGTGATCGAGGCGTGAATAAATTAGACGAAGCTTGTATGCATCACGACATTGCCTACGCAAGCCATCCTGACTTAATAAATCGTCATAAAGCAGATTCACAACTATTAAACATGGCCAAACAAAGACTTAAATCAAAAAACGCTGGGAAAGGTGAAAAACTTAGCTCATGGTTAGTGAGTAAAATTATGAAAGCCAAGTTAAAGTCAGGTGCCGGTGTTAAAACTTTTAACAGTTTTGTGTCAAAAATAAGATCAAAAATTAAAAAAATGAAGCCTAAGGGTAATAAAACTTTAGTAAACGCAGCTTACTCAATTGCAAAAAGAATCCAACGCATTCCTAAAATTCGAGTACCTCGAGTAATACCGATACCGAAAACTGGAGGAATTCTGCCGTTAATCCCAATTTTTGCAGGCTTATCGGCTTTAGGAACTTTAGCTGGTGGTGCAGCTGGCATAGCAAAAACCGTGAACGATTACAAAGCAGCTCAAGAAAGTTTGAAAGAAACAGAACGACATAATAAGACTATGGAGGCTTTAGCCGTAGGCAAGGGTTTATATATTAAATCATATAAAAATGGTAAAGGTTTGTTTATAAAATCTCAAAAAAACTGAATACAAAGCTACCCAGTCGTGCCTTAACTAATGTAGATATCCAAATGCACGCTAGCGACATCCCCTACTTTCGAGGAGTCTACATGAAAGATCAGTTACCAAGGACGCCAAAACGAAGAGAATGTGGTATCGTTAACCTAGATGATTCAAAAAATGAAGGAACGCATTGGGTAGCTTATGTTAAAGTTAATAAGTATTGTGAATATTTTGATAGTTATGGTGATTTGAAACCTCCAATGGAATTGATGCGGTATTTTAAAAATTGTAATGTTTATTATAATTACATAAGATTTCAGAAATTCGATACTATAAATTGTGGTCACTTATGTTTAAAATACTTACAGAATTTTTGGAATAAAAACGTATAAATCTTATGATTTCTTTTATTTCAATCATTAGCAAAATGTCTCTCACATTGTCGATAACAGGAAATTCGTCAGATTTAACTACTTACTATCCTAACTCGTTGCAGTTATACGGACAGTATGAGTGCGCCTTGTTACATTTCTCAACATTTAATTCTATTCCAAACATTGACACAAGAAACAATAAGCTGTATTATGGTTCCAGTGAATTAATTGAAATACCAGAAGGCAGCTACGAGTTACAAGATATTGGTGATTATTTAAAATCTGAAATAAAAGATGCTACAATTAAACTACAGTGCAATAACAATACTTTGAAAACTACCTTGTACTGTTCTAAAAATATTAATTTTACTAAAGATGATACTTTTAGAGGTTTATTAGGCTTTAATAAGCAGATCTTGAAAGCAAATAAATGGCATGTGTCAGAGTTTCCAGTCAACATTTTGCCTACGACCGTGATCAGGATTGAATGTGATATTGTTAGCGGCTCATACATAAACGGAGAACCCAGCCACATTGTGCACGAATTTGCTCTCAACGTACCTCCCGGATACCGTATTATAGAAATCCCGAAAAACGCAATATACTTTCCAATCAATCAGAACAACATAAGCTGTATACATATCAGGTTGCTTGACATAAACAATAGTTTAATAAATCTACGCGGTGAAGAAGTACAGCTGTATCTACATCTGAGAAGAAAAAATGATTGACTACAATAAATATGAGCACCAACAATCTAAAAATATCAGTGCTACTCAAGCTATCAAGCAAAGAAGAGATCGCTCTAAAAAGAAAATAAAATTGACAAAAGACAATAAGGCGTTTCTTAAGGCAATCGGTTTGCTAAAATGAATATTTTAGATGTATTATCCGCTCCAACCTATGACAACACCGTCGAAGGAATTGAATTTCATTCGTACAAGCCATATGTAACAAGTTTCAACAGGAATGATGAAATTCGGATACCTATCAACCAACAAGATCTATACATACTACCGTCAGCAAGCACTCTTTATTTAGAAGGAACTGTGATCGTTAAGAAAAATGATTCAAAGGATATCGCAAGTAGCGTGCAATTCACGAATAATTCTCTACTCTACTTATTTCAAGATATAAGGTATGAACTAAACGGAGTGGAAATTGATAATGTAAAAAATGCAGGTGTTACAACTACGATAAAATCGTTAATATCGATGAACGAGAGTGAGTCAAAAATATCTCATGCTTGGGGTTGGAATATAGATGGTATAAAAAATATTCATGGTGGTAATTTTTCTGCTTCCATCCCTCTTTGTAATATTTTAGGCTTTGCTGAAGATTTTAAAAAGGTCGTAATAAATTGTAGACATGAATTAATATTGTTGCGAAGTAATACTAACTTGAACTCTGTAAAACTTAACACTGGTGAAGTAGTAGAGGACGTTCAGATTAATAAAATCATATGGCGTGTACCGCATGTTAAAGTGTCAGACAAAGAAAAAATAGGCTTACTTAAAGTCTTGGAAAAAGATCGACCACTTCAGATGATTTTTAGAAACTGGAATTTGTACGAAAACCCTGTATTACCTAAAACTACAAAACATACGTGGTCTATCAAAACTTCATCGCAAATAGAAAAACCAAGATATGTAGTCATTGGTTTACAGACAAATAGAAAAAACCATCCGACTGCTGATATGTCTCAGTTTGACCACTGTAATATTCGCAATATTAGAGTCTACCTAAATTCATCCTACTTTCCATATGAAAATCTAAATGCAAATTTTGCACATAACAGGTTTGCTTTATTATACGAGCAGTACACAAGATTTCAACAGTCGTACTATGGACGTCGTTCGGAGCCTTTACTAAGTGAAAAACAATTTAAAGACATAGCGCCATTGTTTGTAGTAGACTGTTCGAGACAAATAGATAATCTAAAGGCTGGTCCTGTTGTGGATGTGAGAGTGGAAATTGAAAGCAATACGGATATACCCAATCAAACTTCTGCATATTGCCTTATTTTGAATGACTGCATAATTGAGTATAAGCCGTTGAGCAATACTGTGAAAAAACTATCATGAATCCTGATACTATTATATTGGATGTTCAAGGCTTTAAAGATTTACATAATAATTTTATAATTAAAGAATTAGCTTTCGCCACTCATGACTATACACAAACGTTTTTGATAAAACCTCCATATCTGTTTAAGTATTTGACAAGAGATGAAAAGAAGCAAGTTAAATGGTTGGAAAGAAATAGAGGTATTTACTGGAGCGAAGGATATATTGACTACAGAGAATTCCTACGTTTAATTGTTCCATACCTAGAAAATAAAAAAAATTTAGTTAAGGGTTTGGAGAAAGTAAAATGGATAAATAACCTAGGCGTGCATAATTGTAATATATCAGAACTTGATGAAAATCAATGTCCTAATTTAGCTGAACTGCATAAGAAATACTGTGGAAGAAGTAATTTAAATTGTATTATGCATTCAAATCAATGTGCGCTTAAAAATGTATTATGTTTGAGAAAACATATAGAGCAAAAATAAATGTGTACCTATCTTGCTAGTTTTAGATAATGAATAAAACAATTTTTAAGTAAATAGTTTTTCATTTATTTTACATACTTCATTATGTAAGGTATTTTATAAAATACAATGCAATGTAATACTAAACCTATATAACTACAGGTTGTAGAAATCGTTGTCAATTAAAGACTTAGATATTTTCTTAACTAAACACTCTGTTTCATCCATAACGCTATCAACAACATCTTTAACAATGTATTGTGCCTTTATCAAAACATTTTCACTGTCACTGTCACTGTCACTGGCTTGAACGTTATTACACAGGTCTATGACCTGAATTTTTATTAGCTTAAGTCCTCGCTGATGGAGCCGACTCATAACGAAAGATTTTAACGAATTTGGTTTTTTTTGTTTTTCTCGACGTCGTTGTTTCAGGCTCTTATCTTTCGTCCCCAATTTTAATTTCGTACTGCACTCAGCTTCATGGCAACGCATCTCGTTAAACTCAGCTTCATTTAAATAATCCTGATCCTGGGCATATTGACTGAATATTATATTGTCTGATCCTTGAGTAATCTGAAACAAAGAGTTAATAAATTTATAAATGTATTGTAATGTACTAAGCAGTATTGTTATATACACTTCGTTACAATCATAGTGTTAATTCGAATTAAATAAATAACTTTATTATTATTAATTAACTTACCGATGTCATGATTATGATGTGCTAATCAACTACTCGAAGCCAGTGATATTTACGAAATAACAAAAAAATACAATTACAGTGATTATTGGCCCTGCCTTGACTTGATAACCATAGATCAATAAAAAATAGATACCGCATATATACTCAAATTCATGATTGAAATGAGAGACTAAAATATTGCAAAAATCATATGCGATTTTTAGTTTTAGGCAGCCTATAAAAGTGTAATTTTATATAGTTATAATTCATCTTCTAGTGATCAATCATCGGTAATATAGTAGATCGGTCATGCATTTTTTAACGCATGTCATATCTATTTATTATTAATCGTTGGCACTACCTATGAAAAAGCTAACTAAGCATTTATGTCTCAAAGCCGGAGGACAATGAACTGACCTACTTAAATATAGATACGATGTATATTATGCTCTCTCTATCTATTACATGGTACTGTAAAATAAACGTCTTATAAAAGAATGACTTTACTACCAGTATACTGGTTTATCGTACTTAGTATTATAAATTTGTAAGATTCTCTGTCTGTTGGTTGCATCATCACGAATAATCAGTTAAAATGATCATGATCGAATTCGGTAGAGAAATAAAAGAACCTGTAAGAAAGTATGTAGACTATTTATTATCAACATTATCGTCAGCACTTTCTAACTGCAATTTAAGTAATAAAAATCCTGCTATTCGTAGGTATGTTTGTTGAAACTTGATATAAGATTGGTTAAATTTTATTAAACAAATGAAGCATACCTAGCGGTTATAACTTAACACGGATAGATAAATAAGACAATATTGTTATAATTACACAGACACTTTATTTACAATTGGTTTATATATACAATTACATTTAAACACCTACACATATTCCTCGTTAATTTTACCTATTCTAAGATTATATCTAAGTTATATAATACAAGGATAGCTTACATTCTATTATTGTTTATTAAAAATATTTACACATCTTTTAGCATAGCCGAGTGACCCCAGGCAAGTGTGGATACCTTATCTACAGATATCGCACGTTTGTCATCGTTATTTGATAAAGCAATTTTGTTTATACTCTGAGTGAATATCTCGTGCTTAATTGATTTGAACATCATATATTTTTTGCGGATTATACCACCATTAAATAAAATATTTTCATAGTCTGTGATGCTTAAATCTTTCACTACGCACGATTTTACTCCCTTTGCTTTTTTAATGATTTTATCATGAGTCTTTATGGAATAAAGTTTCGATCGTAACCCGACAAAATTTGAAATATACTGTCCTCCCATTTCATCTTTGAACAGCCCGGGTACTTTTTTGTTTTTTAAAGGTATGTTAAATTCATTTTCATCGGTGTAGTTACTAGTGTCAAAATATTGCAAAAAATTGTATTTCAGATCGTGATAAAAATCATTGGTATAAATTTTGTAGACAAACGAATCGGTATCTGTGTAACACAGCTGCACTCGATCTCCGTAAAAAGGTTTGACAACATTGTAATGAAAGTCATACATATGTGACTTAGAAAGCTCTAATACAGTGAATCCAATATAAATAGGTTTATCTAAAATGATTCGATCTGGTTTCATTTGTATTGCAACTAAATTTTCTGTGAGGATACATGCACTATGGAAATAAGGATTAGCTATAAGTCTCTCAGCGGATATAGATTTTTTTGTCTTGTTGTATTTATCACACCACTTACTAACCAAATGAACACATACTCTATTTTCGGTATTTTCTAACGTCTTACCAAAGACGCTGTTATTTAACAATTTGAAAAAGTCTTGTTCGAATGAATTTTTTGCGTTTTGTCTTAACTTTGTATTTAATTCTATATACTTTTTTAAATAGGGACTCTGTCTAAATGTAATAACTCGGTGTACTTTACGTAAAATTAGACCGTGTTCTAGACACTTTTTTAAATGAACATAGTGAATCACATAGTTATATTTGTTATACAAATTTGCGATTAATTTTTTTGTTTTACCTCCAGGGGGTACACATTTTTCAGGGCAAAATGGTAAGTCGTTGTGAAGCTTATGCAAATGTTCAGGATACAAAAGGTCAACTTCTAATATAAATCCCCATTCAGCATCGCTTTTAATTTTCTCAATACATAAATTATCCATTTCATCTTGACTAAGAAATCTAAAACTAGAGTAGGGTAAAGCTTTACAAAGCGAAAAACCATATAAATTGCAACAGTCAGCATAGAATATAAAACAGGAGGGCTTTGCAGCATCATATTCTAACATGTATTTATGATTGGCTTCTGCATATCGATGGGAACACATGCACAACCCCCCTCGAATACCGCTTTGAATCATCCTCACGATAGCTAAATCTGATATGAGTTCTAATTGTACACCTGTTTTGAGTAACATTGCATCAAAAGATAGGCTAGGCGCAGTTACATAAAACGCGGGGTCGAGTTTATAATGTTGCTTGCATGTTTTTCGGAAATTCTGAAAAATATCTGTCAATAAAAGTACATCCGTTTTTAGGTATAAATCAGTATATTCACCCATATTTGTAATGTTGAATTCACTCCAAACAATTTGAGCATGTTCATAGTCATCATTCGAAATATTTTCGTTAGTCAAAGAGTTATGAAAACTGTGCTTAGGCGGTAACGATTTTTCATCGTAACTTGTCCAATGTGACATGAAGTCATACGGGTATACGCCTTTTCGTGTTAATAAACTAAATTGTTTTTTATCAGGAAAATGAGACTGTAGATAAACAAAATCGTCTGTCTGCATGGTTTTCGCCAGCTTATCTAAACTTGATGCTAAAAAGTTAAAGGAATCTAAAAATCTTAGCTGTATAATCTCATTAGCACTAATAGGGATGAACTTTGAGAATGTTATATATTTTTCCTTAGTCTTAGGAATAATTTTAATTTGACCAGGGAGTTCAGCTAACTTTTTAATGAATAAATGACAATCATATCCGCATAAATTATGAAAAAATATTGGAACAAATTTAGGTGTTTTATACTGCAGATTACAATGACGATGTGCTGCGCCTCGATATCGACCAGTTATATGACAATGATCTCTAACTCTATCGTTCCACAGTAAATTTTCACATATGTGACATGTGATAGCATGTTCGAAATGCAGAGCATCTTTTTCTGTAAATATCATGTTCTCGGTTTTGGACAGAGTTCTATGTATTGCTTTAACATCTTCAATTAAATATTGTATAAATTTCGAAATACAATCTTCCCCCCGATAGCTCCTAAACCCATCGACTAAGTTATTTGATGATGAAACAACATTATAGGCAAACGCGGCTGGCACGTGTCGTTGCAAGTATGACGTATTGACGGTGTCTAATGTCGAGTCAACGTTGGGTACAAGCAATGTTTCGAAATCAGCATATATGACGAATGGAATATTTTGTTTTCGCTCATAGTTATTAAACTTTAAAATTGATCCCTGTTCTGGTAAAACTGTGGCAACTCCTCCACACAAATGTGTTTCGATTTGATGCAAATCAGGGAAAAATAACAAACAGTTTTCACAAAAGTATAATTTACCATGATGTTTGCTTATCTGACATCTGACTAAACGAGAAAAGTTGGTAATTAAACAGTAATGAGAATCAGTATTATTTTCTAAATATAGTAGATGGATGCTTCTAGATTTATTATTTGATGTTTTATACAAAGGCCCAGTTACTATCTTGTCATTTTTTAATCCATAAACAAAAATATTTAAAAAAGGATTATTTTTTTCAAACACTGCTATATCAGAAAATGTAATTGGAAAAGACAAATCATTAATATTTAAAACGTCTCGAAAATGTGGATATGACGAAATTCTTTCAGGATGACTATTTGTAGGATACAAAGCTGCTACAACACTCCATAAAAAGCAATACTTATCTCTGTTTTGAATATTCAAACATGCCTTTTTATTCCTTATATATTTTGGTAAAGAAATAAATTTTGATCCGCTGAGAGGCTGATACTTACTAATATTTATTTCTAAATGTGAATTGCACAGAAACGTCCAGCCACTATCTCTCTCCTGAAACTCTTCGATTTTCTTTAAAAGGGTCTCGATTGCTGGTTTATAAATTAAATCAAAGTCATAATGTACATGTATGATAAAGTTTTTTGTAGAAAATGATTTCAATTCCTGTTCATCATTTTTATACAAAAGAAAATAAGAAAATAGTTCTAAATTAATCTTAACACCTGTATGCTTTTGTAGCGACCTATCTATAAGGTTTTTTACATGTTTACTGATGTTATTAAGAAATATTTCAGGGAAATTATTTATTTGTTCATTAGTTGCAGTGATCCGGTAACTTGTAATTCTTCTTTTGAAAGAAGAATCAATTATTTCAACATTGTCATACATCAGAGTTTTGCTATTATTTTTATGAACATTACTACGTAAATGACCGGACCACCGACGATTATCTATATCTACTTTACAAACCGAACAATGCGGCATTTTTACTTTAACTAAGACCTACGACTACTTTTATACTGAATTTAACCTTAAATAGATTATTAATACTTACTATTTTTATGAGTGCCTTTTCTTGTTTCAGAAATATTAGTTTAAACAATTAAGCATAAACAATTAAGTAATGCACTAGGATTTCTTATCACCAAACCAGGACTGCTTTACGGTCTTCCGTAGGTTAACACTTTCGGTCAAAGTAATCGAAGATCCTCCGTGATGTTCTTCCTAAAATTGTAAAAAAATAATAATAATTAGCATGCGTATGTAATTGTAGCGAAAATTAAAAAAAGATTTACTATAAACAATAACTTTAAATAAAAAAATTACAATATAGGTACCTGATAATTTATCCAAGTTCCAATTTAGGATTATCCCGATTTTTTGGTCACCAAATCACATCACCCAATCGTAGTGAAATTTTTGTCCTAAAAACAAAAAAATTATAGTTTCTATATAATGGTGAAAAAAAAAAAAAAAAATAAATAAAAAAAATTTAAAATGATTTAATCTATTACAATGGTGTTAAAAATATATATTACCTGATAATTAATAGATGCACGATCCAATTCAAGGTTCAAACCACAGCCGTGAACGTTACAGAATTAATCTTGTGATCAAGTAGTCTAAGTGGTTGTATCTAAAAAAAAAAATAATTATATAACATAGCTTATATATACAAATAAAAAAATGTGTAACAAAAAAAAAAAAAAAAAAAAATGCTAAATATTACCTGCTGATTTATGCGTCGCTCTTGAACTTTATTAATTAATTGAATTTATTATTTATTTTATTTACAGCTGCCTGCACAGCTTTAAATTACTTTTAAAACTGTGCAGACAGCTGTCTTTCAAAATAAGCAATAAATTATACCGAACCGACACTTGATACTTGCCTTGCCAAACGTGATGTCGAAATATCCGCGAGCGTCGGTCAGCAGTTTCAGGTAAGGATGTCGCGCACTCACATACACATTGTCTTTGGTATTTGTTTTGCTTTAGTTTACGCAATAATATAAATATATCAACCCTAACTATTTCGCTGCATCGACAGTTGAAATAATTACTTAGTCATTATTTTGTTTAAGTTTAATACGGCAAAAAAAAAGAGTTGGTTTTTACAATATCACCTAAACATTAGCGATGATTTTTAATATAGTGAATTATCGCGAGTTTTCACCTTATAAGCGGCTCATTTTCTTCAATACGTATTCGTCAACGAATCGAAGCCTGCAAGTGATCCAGTAATCTGCAAGAAGTCATCATAGAAGAACAGAACCAGCCCTGAAGAACGAATCCCTGCCTCCTGCGCTATCTCTGCTGCCATTGGGACCATCAGTCTTCAACGACAGTCCTGCGCTGCTGCCAGCTGACCCGTCAAGCAAACATTCAAGAACGATCCGCTGTCACCCACCGAAGGCTGCACCACCAATCCATCAATCAGTTACTTATCAAGTTCACTGGAAAATGTAAGTACCTTCAGACGTATTACCGTAGCCTGCTTAGTTTTTTTTTTTTTACTTCAAAGTCACAAACCAGATTAACTTTGTTTTTGATGCTCACCCAACCTTAATAGTTAAGGTTCTGAGTAAGAGGGCTTGGGTTGGTGGGTGGGTGGACCAGGCTCACCTTTCAAATCGTGAATTTGTATGCTACAGCCCTAACACACGAAAATCTTAGTGGAGAGCTACAATACAATATAACTTTATAGCACATCAAACAATATGGTAATATAAATATAAGTAGTAACATTTCATTTCATTGGGCGACCTTATCACTTGCAACGATTTCTTTCAAGCAACAGGCTATGAGCTATGAGTGTGAAAGTGTTTATTTTGACATTATTTATTTTTACCATAATATGATTGCTTTATACGCTTCAACATATCTGATGGCAAGGAATTAGAACGGCTCCTCGCCACAACCGGCTTACGTAGTAGCTACGGACCTCCCGTTTATGTTAAGTAACTTTATCAATTGCGTAAATAATTACATCTTAATTCTTTATTTCAGGTCTGAATCTGAGTGCGAATACTATCAATCATGCTCGAGCGTGGAGCCAGCAGGGAACACCAAACCCACTCGCAAACCCGCTGCAGACAACAGTAAGAAGCGTAAGCCGCGTTCATCAACAACGGATTCAACTACACCAAGGTAAATTTGACTTATAAATTTGTACTATTTTTATTACCTTATCTTATGATAGCTAAAATAACGTTACTTAACATAGGGAAGACCCGGACTCCGGCCTGTACCAATAGGTTCTTTGGAACTTATGTACGGATCATACCACTAGCTTTTCGGTGAAGGAAAACATCGTGAGGAAACCTGCATGTGTCCTGAGAAGAAATTTAATAGCACATGTGAATCCACCAACCTGCACTTGGCCTAATCGCCCTTTGAGGGTAGGCCTATATCCCAGCAGTGGGATGCTAAAAAGGCTGATACAGATAGGGTTTAGGCCCTATCCAAGACAGAGCACGTTTGATATGAACGAGCCGATTCACTTTCGATATGCAAAGGCTTGGAGATTAGGGATTGTATCAACCAAAGTACAGATGATCAAACAGCGAGTTGTACAGTGCGCACATAATAGGTCTACCATTCAACATAATTTTCTATTGATATATATTGTATGCTAACGATGAACAGGTGGATAATATAAAGAACATTAATTAACAAAGGTTTTCTTGCTTGTTTCAGTAAAAAACCTCATACTGTCTCCGATATATTCGGAGTCAATCAAAACCGCGATCCCGCCTCAACGCACAATGAAGATGGAAACCAGCAGCTGCCTTCATTTTTCGTCAATCGGGTGGGCAACAGGTGCGAGCGGCGTACGACGACTACAGACGGCGACTACTACGTCGACTGTAAAGTTTATAAGACGGAGGACGCGCGTGCCGCCGACTCCCTGGAGCTGTGGAAGAAGGCGCTCGTCCGCATCAAAGTCCAGACGAACGCTGAGTCTCCGCAGTGGCGAGCACTGCAGAAGTTTGTATTATCATCGGACTTGTTATTTCCAAATCCACCGCGATTTTTTGATAAGTAAAAATATGTACATAATATAATAAATGTATCTAATCGTTAATCGTTTTTTATATTGGATTTATATATACATCCATACATATATACATTTTATATATCATACAAGGTTCTTGACTATACTTACAAGCAGGCACTTACATTTAAACTTTTACTTAAATTTGCATGTTTAAGTAAAAGTTTAAATATTTGGAAAAATTACTAGGTTTGTCTATTTAAACATTTAAATAGACAAACCTAGTAATTTTTCCATACTTACAGATTAATTTAATCTAGCTGATCGTGTAAATTTACACATTCTGAAGCTTCGTCGCGAATGAAATCGAACGTATAATAATGGGCATTTCTGTCCCACCCTGTCTATCAGCGAATCCTGTTTCAGTTACATTTTTTCAATGAAATCGAACGTATATTATTGGGAATTTCTGACACACCGTCGTGAAGGCGAACTTGTTCGCCGAGCGACAAGGTGGGACAGAATTCCCAATAATATACTACTTGTAGGTGTTGGTTATATTACTGAATCAGCCAAATTCAGTAAGGCCTTTCTTCGAACTACAATGTTAACCTAACCCATCGTTATTTTATTTAGTTGGGTTTTCCTTTGTTAACATTATCATCCTAATTTATATAATTTTTCTAATTTATATAAACAACAGATTTCTTTGCGTGGCATAACAAAGGGTCGAAATGATGTTACATAACAAAACATAATTTCGTCAGGGATTCTGGTCACAATAATAGATGTTGATGTGTATGTCGATGTCGATGTCGATGTCGATGTCGATGTCGGTGTCGGTGTCGGTGTCGGTGTCGGGGTCGGGGTCGGGGTCGGGGTCGTGGTCGGGGTCGGGGTCGGGGTCGGGGTCGGGGTCGGGGTCGGGGTCGGGGTCGGGGTCCCCCACAGTCCATCTGGGTGTGTGATACCATTCCAGACGCAGCTCCGTCCTTTCTACACTACTTGCAAAAAAGAAATTTAATAAGTATTATAGTTTCTAAATTATATCGTTTTTCTACAATCATCAAATTTTAAACATATAAAAAGCTGAGAAAAAATAAGGGAGTAGACGTACTAAGCCTCAAATATATGTAAATGATTCCTAACGATTTAAAAATAGCATACCCAAAAGATTGAATAACCACCCTTATGTGTGGGCAAGGCAATAAACTTTATATAATAATTATTCGATCATATAATAATATATTATTTCTCCAAAGCGTTTACAAAGGTGGATAGCAACAGATTTCTTTGCGTGGCATAACAAAGGGTCGAAATGATGTTACATAACAAAACATAATTTCGTCAGGGATTCTGGTCACAATAATAGATGTTGGTGTTGGTGCTGGTGTTGGTGTTGGTGTTGGTGTTGGTGTTGGTGTTGGTGTTGGCGTTGGCGTTGGCGTTGGCGTTGGCGTTGGCGTTGGCGTTGGCGTTGGCGTTGGCGTTTGCGTTTGCGTTGGTGTTGGTGTTGGTGTTGGTGTTGGTGTTGGTGTTGGTGTTGGTGTTGGTGTTGGTGTTGGTGTTGGTGTTGGTGTTGGTGTTGGTGTTGGTGTTGGTGTTGGTGTTGGTGTTGGTGTTGGTGTTGGTGTTGGTGTTGGTGTTGGTGTTGGTGTTGGTGTTGGTGTTGGTGTTGGTGTTGGCGTTGGCGTTGGCGTTGGCGTTAACGTTGGCGTTGGCGTTGGCGTTGGCGTTGGCGTTGGCGTTGGCGTTGGCGTTGGCGTTGACGTTGACGTTGACGTTGACGTTGACGTTGACGTTGACGTTGACGTTGACGTTGACGTTGACGTTGACGTTGACGTTGACGTTGACGTTGACGTTGACGTTGACGTTGACGTTGACGTTGACGTTGACGTTGACGTTGACGTTGACGTTGACGTTGACGTTGACGTTGACGTTGACGTTGACGTTGACGTTGACGTTGACGTTGACGTTGACGTTGACGTTGACGTTGACGTTGACGTTGACGTTGACGTTGACGTTGATGTTGATGTTGATGTTGTGCAAATGTAGAACTAACCTGGATTCGTGATTGGTTAAAATATTTGAAAATAATTCTTAAAAAATATATTACTGAATCAGCCAAATTCAGTAAGGCCTTTCTTCGAACTACAATGTTAACCTAACCCATCGTTATTTTATTTAGTTGGGTTTTCCTTTGTTAACATTATCATCCTCATTTATATAATTTCTCCAAAGCGTTAACAAAGGAGGATAGCAACAGATTTCTCATTCTCTCTGTCGATGTGTCGATATGTCGATGTGTCGGTGTGTCAATGTGTCGATGTGTCGATGTGTCGATGTGTCGATATGTCGATGTCGATGACGATTAACCTAAAAAGGGAAAAATTTATAGACAATTCAGTAAATTCCAGCAGAAAACTCAAATTTTCAACTTAAAAACATTTCCCTTATAGTCCCCCACAGTCCGTCTGGGTGTGTGATACCATTCCAGACGCAGCTCCGTCCTTTCTACACTACTTGCAAAAAAGAAATTGAATAAGTATTATAGTTTCTAAATTATATCGTTTTTCTACAATCATCAAATTTCAAACATATAAAAAGCTGCGAAAAAGTAAGGAAGTAGACGTACTAAGCCTCAAATATATGTAAATGATTCCTAACGATTTAAAAATAGCATACCCAAAAGATTGAATAACCACCCTTATGTGTGGGCAAGGCAATAAACTTTATATAATAATTATTCGATCATATAATAATATATTATTTCTCCAAAGCGTTTACAAAGGTGGATAGCAACAGATTTCTTTGCGTGGCATAACAAAGGGTCGAAATGATGTTACATAACAAAACATAATTTGGCGTGTTGGCGTTGGCGTTGGCGTTGGCGTTGGCGTTGGCGTTTGCGTTGGCGTTGGCGTTTGTGTTTGTGTTTGTATTTGTGTTGGTGTTGGTGTTGGTGTTGGTGTTGGTGTTGGTGTTGGTGTTGGTGTTGGTGTTGGTGTTGGTGTTGGTGTTGGTGTTGGTGTTGGTGTTGGTGTTGGTGTTGGTGTTGGTGTTGGTGTTGGTGTTGGTGTTGGTGTTGGTGTTGGTGTTGGTGTTGGTGTTGGTGTTGGTGTTGGTGTTGGTGTTGGTGTTGGTGTTGGTGTTGGTGTTGGTGTTGGTGTTGGTGTTGGTGTTGGTGTTGGTGTTGGTGTTGGCGTTGGCGTTGGCGTTGGCGTTGGCGTTGGCGTTGGCGTTGGCGTTGGCGTTGGCGTTGGCGTTGGCGTTGGCGTTGGCGTTGGCGTTGGCGTTGGCGTTGGCGTTGACGTTGACGTTGACGTTGACGTTGACGTTGGCGTTGACGTTGACGTTGACGTTGACGTTGACGTTGACGTTGACGTTGACGTTGACGTTGACGTTGACGTTGACGTTGACGTTGACGTTGACGTTGACGTTGACGTTGACGTTGACGTTGACGTTGACGTTGACGTTGACGTTGACGTTGACGTTGACGTTGACGTTGACGTTGACGTTGACGTTGACGTTGACGTTGACGTTGACGTTGACGTTGAAGTTGACGTTGACGTTTGGATTCTGGTCACAATAATAGATGTTGATGTGTATGTCGATGTCGATGTCGATGTCGGTGTCGGTGTCGGTGTCGGTGTCGGGGTCGGGGTCGGGGTCGGGGTCGTGGTCGGGGTCGGGGTCGGGGTCGGGGTCGGGGTCGGGGTCGGGGTCGGGGTCCCCCACAGTCCGTCTGGGTGTGTGATACCATTCCAGACGCAGCTCCGTCCTTTCTACACTACTTGCAAAAAAGAAATTGAATAAGTATTATAGTTTCTAAATTATATCGTTTTTCTACAATCATCAAATTTCAAACATATAAAAAGCTGCGAAAAAGTAAGGAAGTAGACGTACTAAGCCTCAAATATATGTAAATGATTCCTAACGATTTAAAAATAGCATACCCAAAAGATTGAATAACCACCCTTATGTGTGGGCAAGGCAATAAACTTTATATAATAATTATTCGATCATATAATAATATATTATTTCTCCAAAGCGTTTACAAAGGTGGATAGCAACAGATTTCTTTGCGTGGCATAACAAAGGGTCGAAATGATGTTACATAACAAAACATAATTTGGCGTGTTGGCGTTGGCGTTGGCGTTGGCGTTGGCGTTGGCGTTTGCGTTGGCGTTGGCGTTTGTGTTTGTGTTTGTATTTGTGTTGGTGTTGGTGTTGGTGTTGGTGTTGGTGTTGGTGTTGGTGTTGGTGTTGGCGTTGGCTTGGCGTTTGCGTTTGCGTTGGTGTTGGTGTTGGTGTTGGTGTTGGTGTTGGTGTTGGTGTTGGTGTTGGTGTTGGTGTTGGTGTTGGTGTTGGTGTTGGTGTTGGTGTTGGTGTTGGTGTTGGTGTTGGTGTTGGTGTTGGTGTTGGTGTTGGTGTTGGTGTTGGTGTTGGTGTTGGTGTTGGCGTTGGCGTTGGCGTTGGCGTTGGCGTTGGCGTTGGCGTTGGCGTTGGCGTTGGCGTTGGCGTTGGCGTTGGCGTTGGCGTTGGCGTTGGCGTTGGCGTTGGCGTTGGCGTTGGCGTTGGCGTTGGCGTTGGCGTTGGCGTTGGCGTTGGCGTTGGCGTTGACGTTGACGTTGGCGTTGGCGTTGACGTTGACGTTGACGTTGACGTTGACGTTGACGTTGACGTTGACGTTGACGTTGACGTTGACGTTGACGTTGACGTTGACGTTGATGTTGATGTTGATGTTGTGCAAATGTAGAACTAACCTGGATTCGTGATTGGTTAAAATATTTGAAAATAATTCTTAAAAAATATATTACTGAATCAGCCAAATTCAGTAAGGCCTTTCTTCGAACTACAATGTTAACCTAACCCATCGTTATTTTATTTAGTTGGGTTTTCCTTTGTTAACATTATCATCCTCATTTATATAATTTCTCCAAAGCGTTAACAAAGGAGGATAGCAACAGATTTCTCATTCTCTCTGTCGATGTGTCGATATGTCGATGTGTCGGTGTGTCAATGTGTCGATGTGTCGATGTGTCGATGTGTCGATATGTCGATGTCGATGACGATTAACCTAAAAAGGGTAAAATTTATAGACAATTCAGGAAATTCCAGCAGAAAACTCAAATTTTCAACTTAAAAACATTTCCCTTATAGTCCCCCACAGTCCGTCTGGGTGTGTGATACCATTCCAGACGCAGCTCCGTCCTTTCTACACTACTTGCAAAAAAGAAATTGAATAAGTATTATAGTTTCTAAATTATATCGTCGTTGGTGTTGGTGTTGGTGTTGGTGTTGGTGTTGGTGTTGGTGTTGGTGTTGGTGTTGGTGTTGGTGTTGGTGTTGGTGTTGGTGTTGGTGTTGGTGTTGGTGTTGGTGTTGGTGTTGGTGTTGGTGTCGGTGTCGGTGTCGGTGTCGGTGTCGGTGTCGGGGTCGGGGTCGGGGTCGGGGTCGGGGTCGGGGTCGGGGTCGGGGTCGGGGTCGGGGTGGGCGTCGGCGTCGGCGTCAGCGTCGGCGTCGATGTCGAAGTCGATGTCGGTGTTGGTGTTGGTGTTGATTTTGATTTTGCTGTTGCTGTTGGTGTAGGTGTTGGTGTTGGTGTTGGTGTTGGTGTTGGTGTTGGTGTTGGTGTTGGTGTTGGTGTTGGTGTTGGTGTTGGTGTTGGTGTTGGTGTTGGTGTTGGTGTTGGTGTTGGTGTTGGTGTTGGTGTTGGTGTTGGTGTTGGTGTTGGTGTCGGTGTCGGTGTCGGTGTCGGTGTCGGTGTCGGTGTCGATGTCGATGTCGATGTCGATGTCGATGTCGATGTCGATGTCGGTGTCGGTGTCGGTGTCGGTGTCGGTGTCGGTGTCGGTGTCGGTGTCGGTGTCGGTGTCGGTGTCGGTGTCGATGTCGATGTCGATGTCGATGTCGATGTCGATGTCGATGTCGATGTCGATGTCGTACTGAATTTTAGCGGGTGTCGCCGCGTCACACTACAACAAAACAACGTAACGCATCACATTTTACGATCTTCATGACGTAATTCAAATGTAGAACTAACCTGGATTCGTGATTGGTTAAAATATTTGAAAATAATTCTTAAAAAATATATTACTGAATCAGCCAAATTCAGTAAGGCCTTTCTTCGGTGTCGGTGTCGGGTTCGGGGTCGGGGTCGGGGTCGGGGTCGGGGTCGGGGTCGGGGTGGGCGTCGGCGTCGGCGTCGGCGTCGGCGTCGGCGTCGTTGTCGATGTCGATGTCGATGTCGATGTCGATGTCGATGTCGATGTCGATGTCGATGTCGATGTCGATGTCGATGTCGATGTCGGCGTCGATGTCGATGTCGATGTCGATGTCGATGTCGATGTCGATGTCGATGTCGATGTCGATGTCGATGTCGATGTCGATGTCGATGTCGATGTCGATGTCGATGTCGATGTCGATGTCGATGTCGATGTCGATGTCGATGTCGATGTCGATGTCGATGTCGATGTCGATGTCGATGTCGATGTCGTACTGAATTTTAGCGGGTGTCGCCGCGTCACACTACAACAAAACAACGTAACGCATCACATTTTACGATCTTCATGACGTAATTCAAATGTAGAACTAACCTGGATTCGTGATTGGTTAAAATATTTGAAAATAATTCTTAAAAAATATATTACTGAATCAGCCAAATTCAGTAAGGCCTTTCTTCGAACTACAATGTTAACCTAACCCATCGTTATTTTATTTAGTTGGGTTTTCCTTTGTTAACATTATCATCCTAATTTATATAATTTTTCTTATTTATATAAACAACAGATTTCTTTGCGTGGCATAACAAAGGGTCGAAATGATGTTACATAACAAAACATAATTTCGTCAGGGATTCTGGTCACAATAATAGATGTTGATGTTGGTGTTGGTGTTGGTGTTGGTGTTGGTGTTGATGTTGGTGTTGGTGTTGGTGTTGATTTTGCTGTTGCTGTTGGTGTTGGTGTTGGTGTTGGTGTTGGTGTTGGTGTTGGTGTTGGTGTTGGTGTTGGGTCAGGGTCGGTGTCGGTGTCGGTGTCGGTGTCGGTGTCGGTGTCGGTGTCGGTGTCGGTGTCGGTGTCGGTGTCGGTGTCGGTGTCGGTGTCGAATTCGATTTCCTTTGTTAACATTATCATCCTAATTTATATAATTTCTCCAAAGCGTTTACAAAGGTGGATAGCAAAAGATTTCTTTGCGTGGCATAACAAAGGGTCGAAATGATGTTACATAACAAAACATAATTTCGTCAGGGATTCTGGTCACAATAATAGATGTTGATGTTGGTGTTGGTGTTGGTGTTGGTGTTGGTGTTGGTGTTGGTGTTGATGTTGATGTTGGTGTTGGTGTTGGTGTTGATTTTGATTTTGATGTTGCTGTTGGTGTAGGTGTTGGTTATATTACTGAATCAGCCAAATTCAGTAAGGCCTTTCTTCGAACTACAATGACTATGACCTAACCCATCGTTATTTTATTTAGTTGGGTTTTCCTTTGTTAACATTATCATCCTAATTTATATAATTTTTCTAATTTATATAAACAACAGATTTCTTTGCGTGGCATAACAAAGGGTCGAAATGATGTAACATTACAAAACATAATTTCGTCAGGGATTCTGGTCACAATAATAGATGTTGATGTTGGTGTTGGTGTTGGTGTTGGTGTTGGTGTTGATGTTGGTGTTGGTGTTGGTGTTGATTTTGCTGTTGCTGTTGGTGTTGGTGTTGGTGTTGGTGTTGGTGTTGGTGTTGGTGTTGGTGTTGGTGTTGGTGTTGGGTCAGGGTCTGGGTCGATGTCGATGTCGATGTCAATGTCGATGTCGATGTCGATGTCGATGTCGATGTCGATGTCGATGTCGATGTCGATGTCGATGTCGATGTCGATGTCGATTACGATGTCGATGTCGATGTCGATGTCGATGTCGATGTCGTACTGAATTTTAGCGGGTGTCGCCGCGTCACACTACATTAAAACAACGTAACGCATCACATTTTACGATCTTCATGACGTAATTCAAATGTAGAACTAACCTGGATTCGTGATTGGTTAAAATATTTGAAAATAATTCTTAAAAAATATATTACTGAATCAGCCAAATTCAGTAAGGCCTTTCATTGCCTTGGCATAGGGTGTTGGTGTTGGTGTTGGTGTTGGTGTTGGTGTTGGTGTTGGTGTTGGTGTTGGTGTTGGTGTTGGTGTTGGTGTTGGTGTTGGTGTTGGTGTTGGTGTTGGTGTCGGTGTCGGTGTCGGTGTCGGTGTCGGTGTCGGTGTCGGTGTCGGGGTCGGGGTCGGGGTCGGGGTCGGGGTCGGGGTCGGGGTCGGGGTCGGGGTCGGGGTCGGGGTCGGGGTCTGAGTCGGGGTCGGGGTCGGGGTTGGGGTCGGGGTCGGGGTCGGGGTCGGGTTCGGGGTTGGCGTCGGCGTCGGCGTCGGCGTCGGCGTCGGCGTCGGCGTCGGCGTCGGTGTCGGTGTCGGTGTCGGTTGATTTTGCTGTTGCTGTTGGTGTAGGTGTTGGTGTTGGTGTTGATTTTGATTTTGCTGTTGCTGTTGGTGTAGGTGTTGGTGTTGGTGTTGGTGTTGGTGTTGGTGTTGGTGTTGGTGTCGGTGTTGGTGTCGGTGTCGGTGTCGGTGTCGGTGTCGGTGTCGGTGTCGGTGTCGGTGTCGGTGTCGGTGTCGGTGTCGGTGTCGGTGTCGGTGTCGGTGTCGGTGTCGGTGTCGGTGTCGGTGTCGGTGTCGGTGTCGGTGTCGGTGTCGGTGTCGGTGTCGGTGTCGGTGTCGGTGTCGGTGTCGGTGTCGGTGTCGGTGTCGGTGTCGGTGTCGGTGTCGGTGTCGGTGTCGGTGTCGGTGTCGGTGTCGGTGTCGGTGTCGGTGTCGGTGTCGGTGTCGGTGTCGGTGTCGGTGTCGGTGTCGGTGTCGGTGTCGGTGTCGGTGTCGGTGTCGGTGTCGGTGTCGGTGTCGGTGTCGGTGTCGGTGTCGGTGTCGGTGTCGGTGTCGGTGTCGGTGTCGGTGTCGGTGTCGGTGTCGGTGTCGGTGTCGGTGTCGGTGTCGGTGTCGGTGTCGGTGTCGGTGTCGGTGTCGGTGTCGGTGTCGGTGTCGGTGTCGGTGTCGGTGTCGGTGTCGGTGTCGGTGTCGGTGTCGGTGTCGGTGTCGGTGTCGGTGTCGGTGTCGGTGTCGGTGTCGGTGTCGGTGTCGGTGTCGGTGTCGGTGTCGGTGTCGGTGTCGGTGTCGGTGTCGGTGTCGGTGTCGGTGTCGGTGTCGGTGTCGGTGTCGGTGTCGGTGTCGGTGTCGGTGTCGGTGTCGGTGTCGGTGTCGGTGTCGGTGTCGGTGTCGGTGTCGGTGTCGGTGTCGGTGTCGGTGTCGGTGTCGGTGTCGGTGTCGGTGTCGGTGTCGGTGTCGGTGTCGGTGTCGGTGTCGGTGTCGGTGTCGAATTCGATTTCCTTTGTTAACATTATCATCCTAATTTATATAATTTCTCCAAAGCGTTTACAAAGGTGGATAGCAACAGATTTATTTGCGTGGCATAACAAAGGGTCGAAATGATGTGTAGTTCGAAGAAAGGCCTTACTGAATTTGGCTGATTCAGTAATATTTTTTTTAAGAATTATTTTCAAATATTTTAACCAATTACGAATCCAGGTTAGTTATACATTTGAATTACGTCATGAAGATCGTAAAATGTGATGCGTTACGTTGTTTTGTTGTAGTGTGACGCGGCGACACCCGCTAAAATTCAGTACTGTACTGGAGCTGTGTGATCATGAGACATGTGCTCTCAGGCACAACCACGGCACAACTTTTATATCAGAAAACCTTATCTGCGGTCCATTTAAAAATTTTTTTATTTTCACGGCTTGATCCTAAATAAGTAGCACAGTAGTAGCTCAAAATGTTCTTGAGTGTAATGCGTCTGGCATTCTGAAAATGAATATATAATTCCAAAATGCAACCAAATTATGACAAATTTGCAAAGTAATTGTAGCGATGCACAAATGGTTTTGTTCGAAAGTTTTAAATTTTTGTCACATTTTTCACATCGACACATCGACACATCGACAAATCGACATCGACATCGACTTTGATATCAACATTAACATCAACACAACAGGGCAATGCTGCCAGTATGCTAGGCATGCTGCCAACTGGTAGTGGGCTGGAGCATTTGGACTGCCTGTGAGTCTGCAATGGCTTGTAGGTTGTCTAAATTATTTTATTGTAGCAGCTGTTTGTAGTATTTTGTTAATAAAGAGATACCGCGCACCGGTTAAAAAAAATAATGTATGTTGTTGTTTAAATTAATATATTTAATTACATACAAACACTAAAAATAGGCTAATGCAATATACTGCCTTGATCCCTTTGAATGAAACGAGATTCATGATTTCCTCTCGCAAAAGGGAATAAAATGTTATTGAGGTTCAGGGATCGCCCTGGAATCGCTTTGAATTCAAATTTTCTTTTAGATGTCATCCAAGTTTTAATATTACTCGGAATATTTTTATGTGGTATTAAAATCTGGTATTTTTATATTTGGCACGTAAAGTCAGACTTTCAAAAAGGTTTAACTTAAATTTGTGATAGATTGAATGGAAATCTATCTCATAAATTCTATGAAAGCTATCAATGAAATAAATTGTCAAGCGCGTGTCGGGCCACACGCAATGTAGGGTTCCGTAGTAGCCCGTTATCATAATATAGAATAATTCTGTTGTTCTTTTTCATTTTATCTCTAAAATGCACAGTCCCTTGAGTTTACACTGTATATGTATATATATCTATATATAGTGTAAACTATATAACGACACTGAAGGGACTGTGCTGGATATATATATATATATTCAAGAACCAACAAACAGAGTCACAATATTTCCTAATGCAAAATTATTATTTTTTATAATAATAATTATGAGACGGCGAGGATGAGGTCTAAAAAATACCTTATACTGAAGCTAATCGATAAACTCTGTACAGTCATATCTGTTATGACTTATGATATATATATAAATCAATCCTTTGCTATATCTTTAACAATTCCATATCAAATGCTACAGTCCCGTCAATATGGAAGGAAGCGCAAATTATTCCATTACCGAAGAAACTTAATCCTAAATCCTTTTCTGAATACCGTCCAATATACTACTTCAATACTTCCTTTTCTATCCAAAGTCCTCGAGCGTCTAGTTCACCAACAATTAAACTCATTCCTCATTCATCACCAACTCCTTAATTCTTTCCAATCTGGATTTCGACCTGGACATGATACAACTACAGCTTTAGTAAAAATTACGGAGGACATTTGTTTTGGAATAGAAAACAGAGAGTTAACATTGCTGACTTTACTTGACTTCAGCAGCGCATTCAATTCCGTTGACTTTGATGTCCTTTTCGCTCTACTTCGCTCCATTAACATATCTCCAACGGCAATTGACTGGTTTCACAGTTATCTGTCTGGCCACCGACAGCGTGTTCGCCTTCATGATTATGTCTTCCCTTGATGTAACATCACTGTCGGTGTGCCTCTAGGCGGCGTTTTATCTCCTCTTCTTTTCGCAATTTTTATAAACACTATATCTCAACGTCTTACTTCTTCCTACCACCAGACGATCTCAAAATTTATTGCCAAGCCCCCCTTAACCGTTTAGATGAAGCGGTAAACATCGTAAATAATGATCTACGTTACATTTTAGACAAGAGCAAATCATACGGTCTAAGAGTAAATCCACTCAAAACCCTCCTCCTCGAGTCGTAGCTCACTGCTGAGCGTCGTGATGTCCCCGACCATCAGTTTCTTCATTACAGAGCTTTTTCCACCTCCCTCGATCTTTGATTGATAACTCAAAACCCAGGTTATCATTTTAGGCAGTTCACGGGCTATTTGTAAAATAGATTGGGATACTTTACCAAACATTTTCATTGAGGGTGTGAAAATACCGTACAGCAAAAAAGTTAAAAATCTTGGGATAATTTTAGATGAATGCCTTACCTGGATCCCACAATTGGATACTGTTAGCCGTAAAACGTTTGCTGCCGCAGGTTCACTGAGAAGATTGATAAACTTTTTGCCAACAGCCACTAAAGTTGCGCTTGCACAGTCTCTTTTGTTACCGATTCTTGATTACGCAGACGCCTGCTATTAAGACCTTACGGAGGACCAGCTAAACAAACTTGAGCGTCTTCAAAACTTTTCAATAATGTTAATTTGGCTTGCGCAAATACAACCACGTTTCTGAATTTCGTACCAAGCTCAAGTGGCTTCCTATACGACATCGTCGGAATGCTCACATCCTATCTCTTCTCTACAATATTTTGTCTAACCCTTTTACACCCCAATACACACCAAAAAAACACCTTAAAGAGCGTTTTGAATATCTTGATGCCTCTAAATCTCTTTGCTTACGTTCATCAGAGAATCTTATGCTTAAGTTCCCCCTACACACTACCTCGTTTTATGACCGTTCTTTTTCGGTTGAGGCCGCCTGCATTGCCACTTGATACCAAGCGAGCTCCATCCTTAAATGTTTTTAAAGACCAAGTCAAAGCTCTTTATCTGTCGTGCTAGCATAAACTCCATACATTTAAATTTTATATTCATGAAATGAAATGAGATGAAATGAAATATATTTATTTGTAAGAAACACGGTAATTACATGTTATATCAGGTCATATTTAAAAAGTAGTTCAGCGTGCTTCACCATTTCTGGCATACAAAATACGAATATAAATTACACATTATACAATTAAAGTCACATTACATAAAAAGTTGAAATACCATTAAATTTAAATAATATTAACAATGTCTATTTAATTAATAAAAAAAAATGTCAATGGTCCTTTATGTCAAAAAATTCTTTCATGTCATAAAAACAGTGATTCGAAAGCCATTGATGTAATCTTGTTTTAAAAAAATTTAGAGGGAGCTCTCTTATTCTCTTTGGAATCTTGTTCTATACTCTAATAATCATAATTTGACAGTTTTTGCAACGCAGTGACGTTTTAAATGTAGGCATTTGTAGACGGGTCGGGCCCACACCCTCGAAATAGTCATTTTCATGGAGCTTAGCATACAAATGCGAGTTTTCTTTTACAAATAAACCATTCTGCATTATGTAAAGACCTGTCAATGTGAGAAGTCCGAGCGTTTTAAATACAGGTCTGCAGGAAACTAAAGGCCCAATTCCACAAATGGCTCTAATACACTTTTTTTGTGCAATAAAAGCTTTATTAATGTCAGTTGAATTTCCCCATAATAAAGCCATATCTAAGAATCGACGCTACGTAACCGTGGTAAGCAGTGAGAGCAGTCTTTTCATTTGAAACTCGACGCAAACGTTTTAGGGCAAATACAAATCTGTTTAATTTCAAGGCAACCTGTTTTATATGAGACTTCCAGTTACAATGCTCATCGACTATCAGACCTAGAAACTTATATTCTTCAGCTTCCTCAATAGCTTGACCTCTGCATACAACGTGATAGCTTTTTTTTACTGAGTTATAGTTGTGGAAGTTGACGTATTTGGTTTTAGAAATATTTGTGCATAAATTGTTTCGTTCTACCCAATTAACTATCGACTCTGCCGTATTGTTAAGTAATTGGTTGTGATCAAATAAAGGGTACTGATTTTCTCGAGCAACAATAACAGAAACGTCATCGGCGAATAGTACACATTCATGGTTTATTGAGGAGGGAAGGTCATTGATGTATAATAGAAACAAAAGAGGGCCCAAAATGCTCCCTTGCGGCACACCATAGTTATTAGCCTGGTATGTTGATCGGTGCGATGTAACTGCATGTTTGTTGTCAAGAGAAGTTATCTCCACACATTGAGTTCTGTTTGATAAATAACTTGACAACCATTTCAGAGCAGGGCCTCTAATACCATAATTTTCACATTTTGATAGCAGTCTCTTGTGATCAACAAAATCAAATGCCCTACTCATATCAAAAAAAATGACGGAGACTGCGTAGCGCTCATCAATATTTTTTGTTACCCTAGTTACAAGTGAATATGCAGCTAACGTTGTCGACCTACCCTTACGAAAACCGTTTTGTTCCTCGTTTATAATATTAAATCGTTCAAAATAAGAAATAAGGCGACGATGCATTTACCTTTTCAAAAATTTTCGATAACACTGGAATAAGTGTAATAGGGCGATAATTATTCAAATTAAGTTTATCGTCTTTTTTGTACAATGGACGCACTATAGACTTTTTTAGTCTATCCGGAAAAATACCCTCAGCGAAAGAAAAGTTTATCAAATGTTGCATAATGGGTGATAAAAACTTTGCACATGATTTTATGACTTGAGTGTTGATATCATCGTAACCAACAGATTTTGTGTTATTTAAGGACATAATTATTTTAAAAATTTCATTATCTGAACAAGGGCTTAAGTACATGGTCTGATTTTGAATAGGAATTCGATCCTCAGCTGTATTTTGGTCCGCTAACATAATCTTTTTGTTTGTTAAACTAATAAAAAAAATATTAAATATGTCAGCTATTTGTGCCGGATCATTGATTGTCTTATTTTCTTCCCGTATAGCCGTGATACTTTGATACGTTTCGGTAGAGTCCGATTTATTCTTAATAATTTGCCAAGTCGCTCTACATTTGCTTTTAGCACTCAAGATAACATTAAAGTTTCTTTTACGCTGAGCACATACAATGCACCGACGTAATAAAGTAGCATATTTTTATACTTGATTTTGTTTTGCTCATTATTCTTTTTATAACAATTGAAACGTAACTCTCTTTTTCTTTTGCTTGATTTTCTAATGCCTTTGGTTATCCAAACGGGAGAAGCAGAATTTGCTTTTATTTATATTTTTTTGATAGGAAAGCAAAGTTTGTAAAATAAGCAAAAGTTATCATGAAACTTGTCAAAAGCATCGTTCACATCCATTTCGGTGGTAACGTCAGCCCAGTGAAGGGCTGATATACACTCAAGGAACTTATTCATATTTTCTAGGGAATAGTTCCTTGATTCCATAATCCTGTAATCAAGAGACCGAGGTTTTTTACAATTTGGAATTGATAAAGTTTGACAAGTATTGTGGTCAGACAAACACATATTATGCACTTCTCCTGTTGCTTCCTGAATATTGCTAATTATATGGTCTATACACGATTGATTACGCGTGGGTCTTGTAATATGCAAAAATAAATTATAATTTAAAGCAATGTCTTTTAAACGTGAAGCAATAGAACATTTTATTAATGTATTAATGTTAAGGTCACCGGTAATAATTAACTTTTTATTATTTTTTTTCGTATTGTCATGTAAAATTAGATTCAAATTATCAAAAAATATATTAATGTCACCTTTCGGAGTTCGATAGATACACAAAATTATAAAATTTAATGAAGGAATAGTGATTCCACAACATTCGAAATGATAATCAACAGACAGTTTTTTACACAAGGGCAATTCAGTAAAATCTATACCATTTCTTACTAGAATACAAACACCCCCTCGTTTCTGGTTACACCTAGAATGATAAGCAGCTACTTTGAAATTTTTCAAATGAATACTGCTTTCACTGCCGGATTTAATAAAAGATTCTGATAGAGAAATAACGTCAATAACAATATTTTTCCTGTTGAAGTAATCTATACACATCTCCATATTGCTTAGTTTGTTTAGTAAGCCAGCGATATTCTGGTGCAAAATCATAAATTCATTATCGTGAGTCTCGAAAAATCTCTACTTTTGAATCGACTTTATTACCATCTCTAACCACGTTTGTAGTACCATCGGATGTACTGTGTTTATTAATAACAGGAAAATAATCGCGCAAGTATTTTTTCTTATATATGTATGTTTATTCATGTGTGTAAGTGTATATGTATATATTTTGTATGTATATGTATAGTATTTGTATGTATATATATTGTATTGTAGAAATGTGTAAATACTAATAAATATATTGTACACCGCCATCCTTTTTTCAAAACTTGCTCTTTCATTCAACGGTTGTCTGGAAGAGATCGCTTTGAGCGATAAGGCCGCTAACTGTTCACTATTCTTAAGTCAAATATTTTTAATTCTAGTTTAGTTTAAGGTGTTCAATAAAGAGTTTATCTATCTATCTATCTATAGGTCATACATAAGCATAGTATCTAATTGTTGCCTCCTAGAGTTTAATTGCAATAATTTATATTTGTTTAGCAGCTCTTCATAATGGTTTAATATTATGCAATAAATACGTTAATTCGTTGTTGAAGTTACTAGAGGACCTTATGACAAAATTAAAGATTTTTAAACCACGTGCTATTATTATATTTTGAATATTTACATTAACGATTAATTTACTATCTAATATTATTCCTTAACCCTTTATGACTTGAACTTCATCAAAGTTAGAATCAAATAACACATATGTAAAATTACACATTACAAATCACATACCCTTCACGTGCAAGTATGTATACTCAAACATATAGAAACACGCACCGACACATACACCTTTCAAATTCCTCACAAACATTCACTTAAACTCGTACACCAATACTACACCACAGAATAATGACTACACGTAAATATTAATTATTAAAAATATACAAAATGACGTTAATTTCGAATAAAAACAATTTGGTTAAATATTTTTCCTATATGAATATATGTTTCAATGTATTTGTTCAATTTTGAATTGTTACTAAATAGTATATATAAAAGAAAAAATATATATGTGTTACAGATTCTCTAAAGCCAGGAAGGACCTGGCTCTATGAGATACAGGCCACCAGCCTAGTTTTAGAGTCATAGACTCATCATAAATGTAACACAATAAGGAGGAATAAAATTAATTTGTATAAATTATTTGTTTTTGTCTTAGGAGTAAAATTATTTTTAATAAAATACACTAAAAATCTGTCCAGATCCAAACCTATAGGTTTCTGTAACCCCCTCCCATCAATAGGGAATATTCCGCCCTCTCTCCTCCTCCCCATTGCACAAAATATATACATAATACCATACCTAAAGTCCTTCTAACGTATGATTAGGTATGTAGATACACATTTTTTTATAATTATTATTATTTAAAAAAAATATAGCAACCCCCTCCCTCTCCCCCCTCCACCCCTTCCTATAGTACATAACTATCTATACCGATTCTAGTCCTTCCAGTACTTCATATTAGTAACTTTAAAGGATTTATTCTAAGAATTTTTTATATGGTGCAAAATTATCTACTATCCAAGTTCAACGTCTATTACTGCTAAATTAATAAAGTTATCTTAACTGCTATAATTTTCCTTGAAAGTTCATGAACTGCACTATCATCATGAATTTTTTCAGACTTTTCAAGCCAGCAGTTTAGGATTTAGAGGGGGGGGGACGCCCTACTGGAACAAAAATTTTCACTTTAAAGTTGAATATTTCGTAAATGGAGCATTAAATCGAAAAATAGTATTAGCAACCCCTAAGTCATTTCAAAATACCTATTCAATGATACCCCATTCGATGAGATAGACCACGAAAAAAAAATTCATACCCACAATCCTTGTATAAGAGCTAAACTAAAAAAAAAAATTTTTCAAAATTTAATTTTACCACTTTATTGGCGTGGTAAGTTTACATACCCGTACAAAATTTCAGCTTTCTAGTACAAACGGTCTCTTAGCAAAACCTCGGACAGACGGACAGACAGACGGACATGACGAAACTATAAGGGTTCCTTGTAGGTACTACGGAACCCTAAAAAGTGCTATATAACTTCATATCTTAAATAATTAAAAAATATAAAGAGCATCCAAAAATAAGCATAAATCTAGGTTGACACCGTATTTAATATTGAACATAGAAATAGCACATGCCAACAGCCCTTGTCGTTTTATAACCTGGGAGAGTAACAAAATAAATATTATGATCATAACTGTACTAAATAGACGTATAAGATTAGATATATCATAAATTTGGCAAACTACGATGCAACTGCGACAAAAATAAAATAGTAGGCATACCTAATGTGATTCAATGTATGGAGGTTTAAAAGTGTTGGCATTGTGCTACCGATTATTTAAAGTGTTATAAAGACAACTAAGCGCAATAGTTGTCATCGTGCTACGAAACCATTTGTGCATCGCTACAATTACTTTGCAAATTTGTCATAATGTAGTTGCATTTTGGAATTATATATACATTTTCAGAATGCCAGACGCATTACACTCAAGAACATTTTGAGCTACTACTGTGCTACATATTTAGGATCGAGCCGTGAAAATAAAAAAAATAAAAACATTTTTAAGGGACCGCAGATAAGGTTTTCTGATATTAAAGTTGTGCCGTGGTTGTGCCTGAGAGCACATGTCTCGTGATCACACAGCTCCAGTACAGTACTGAATTTTAGCGGGTGTCGCCGCGTCACACTACAACAAAACAACGTAACGCATCACGTTCTACGATCTTCGTGACGTAATTCAAATGTAGAACTATCGAGATTGATTAAAATATTTGTAAATAATTCTTAAAAAATATATTACAGAATCAGCCAAATTCCATAAGGCCTTTCTTTGAACTACAATGTTAACCTAACTCAACGTTATTTTATTTAGTTGGTTTTTCCTTTGTTAACATTATCATCCTCATTTATATAATCTCTCCAAAGCGTTTACAAAGGTGGATAGCAACAGATTTCTTTGCGTGGTATAACAAAGGGTCGAAATCATGTTACAGTACAAAAAATAATTTCGTCAGGGATTCTGGTCAGAATAAAAGATGACTTAAACATATTTAATAGTTACTTTTAAAATTAAGATATTAAATATAATGCGAATGAAATGAAAATTGAATCAAACTAATCACACTAATATTATACGAGTATATAAGTACGAAAGTTTGTGTTTTCTACTCCTTCATGCTAATCGGCGGAACCAATATAATCATCATCATTACTATTACTATTCTATCTATACAGAAAAAACCCCGGAGCGCAACTAGTTCAAAATATAAATATAAAATTAAAATAATAACGAAAATTTATTCAACAATTAATTTCCCACCAGTATTTATTTACATAAATAATGGTAGTAAATTAATGTTATTATTGTTATGATTATTCATGACTCTGACTTTGTTATGTTTTTACATTAATCTTATCATAATTTAAAATGTAGTTTCATTTTATTTTTATAAATATACATAATACCTCTACACCCGGCGACCTCAAATTAGTTTTTCTTGAATTACTAATTAAGTTTTATTATTTAGAGTCCTAATATGAAAATAACCAGTATCTACTCTTATATGTACAACTATCGTGTCGATAAGTAATAATGTGACATGAGCGCGATTATGAGTTTTCAGAAAATGGTTTTGACTAAATTTTAGGTATAACCGATATTTATTAAAAAAAAACTACGACGTTCTTTATGTAATGATAGTAGTAGACAGCTTAAAAACATGAATATGTTTTTAAGCTGTTTATTACTATTATTTTGAAAAGTTAAAAGAAACCAAATTTCTTGAGTGTCGTAGGTAAAATGTTTTCTACAAATGTATTATTGTCAATGCTTATATAATCAACACGATATAATTAATCAACTTACTCATTTTTACGGTGTGATATATACTGAATCAATTTTCTTCTCGGAACAGGCATAGGTATCAAAGGGATCGTGGTAAAGAAACAATTGTGAAAAATAAGATTGCAGGTGTACTGAGTGAAAGGTCAATTTCCATGTATCCATAATTTTGTAGTTATTCAATATCTGTGATGTTGTAATTAAACAACTTTAAACGGTTTAATTACTATGTGTAATAATCGCGAAAACCTAAGACAACATTATCTGTGATGTTGTCGTATTGCAGAAGGTCCAATGTGTCTTTATTCATATACAGGCCTTAAGGGCCTCTTGTACTTGCACAGTAGGCAAATTTAGCGTGCGAGAGTTGTAGGCTATGGACACTACGCGGCGCTGCACTTTAGATACACAACGCTCGTCAGGTCGATGTCCCCAGCCGCACGCTATCAGCTTCATAGTGTAAATAAAACAGTTGATCTACTTTAGGTATCTGCTACTAAATCCAGTAATCAATTATTATATTCTTGTGACTATTCCCTTATAGTGCAACTAACACAGTTGATAACCTTTAACTATTACTATTAAAATACATACCGTTAAGTGCTTGGCGACAGATTTTCAACTTGAGGGTAGTAGCTAGCCAGGCGGGTATTCGCAAAATGCCCTACCACCATGCCAAATTACTGGTTCTATCTAGAGGACACATAGCGGCACATACCGTTAAGTGCTTGGCGACAGATTTTCTACTTGAGGGTTAGGTAGCTAGCCAGGCGGGTAATCTCAAATTGCTCTACCACCATGCAAAATTACTGCTTCTGGAGGACTCATAGCGGCACATACCGTTAAGTGCTTGGCGACAGATTTTCTACTTGACACAAAGTGGTAGGAAGCCAGGCTGGTATTTGCAAAATGCCCTACCACCATGCAAAATGATTGGTTCTCAAGGATACATAGCGGCACATAACGTTAAGTGCTTAGCGACAGATTTTTTACTTGAGGGAGGTAGCCAGCCAGGCGGGTTTTCTCAAAATGCCCTACTACCATGCAAATTATTAGTTCTAGAGGACTCATAGCGGCACATACCGTTAAGTGCTTGGCGACAGATTTTTTACTTGAGGGAGGTAGCTAGCCAGGCTGGTAATCGCAAATTGCCCTACCACCATGCACAACTACTAGTTCTCAAGGATACATAGCGGCACATAGCGTTAAGTGCTTGGCGACAGATTTTCTACTTGAGGGTGGTAGCTAGCCAGGCGGGTAATCGCAAATTGCCCTACCACCATGCAAAATTACTGGTTCTGGAGGACTCATAGCGGCACATACCGTTAAGTGCTTGGCGACAGATTTTCTACTTGACACATAGTGGTAGCAAGCCAGGCGGGTATTTATAAATTGCCCTACCACCATGCACAACTACTAGTTCTCAAGGATACATAGCGGCACATACCGTTAAGTGCTTGGCGACAGATTTTCTACTTGAGGGTTGTAGCTAGCCAGGCGGGCATTCGCAAAATACCCTACCACCATGCAAAATTACTGGTTCTGGAGGACTCATAGCGGCACATACCGTTAAGTGCTTGGCGACAGATTTTCTACTTGAGGGTAGTAGCTAGCCAGGCGGGCATTCGCAAAATACCCTACCACCATGCAAAATTACTGGTTCTGGAGGACTCATAGCGGCACATACCGTTAAGTGCTTGGCGACAGATTTTCTACTTGACACATAGTGGTAGCAAGCCAAGAGGGTATTTATAAAATGCCCTACCACCATGCAAAATTACTGGTTCTGAAGGATACATAGCGGCACATAGCGTTAAGTGCTTGGCGACAGATTTTTTACTTGAGGGTGGTAGCTAGCCAGTCGGGTTTTCTCAAAATGCCCTACCACCATGCAAATTACTAGTTCTAGAGGACTCATAGCGGCACATACCGTTAAGTGCTTGGCGACAGATTTTTTACTTGAGGGAGGTAGCTAGCCAGGCTGGTAATCGCAAATTGCCCTACCACCATGCACAACTACTAGTTCTCAAGGATACATAGCGGCACATAGCGTTAAGTGCTTGGCGACAGATTTTCTACTTGACACATAGTGGTAGCTAGCTAGGCGGATATTCGCAAAATGCCCTACCACCATGCCAAATTACTAGTTCTAGAGTACTCATAGCGGCACATACCTTTAAGTGCTTGGCGACAGATTTTCTACTTGAGGGTAATAGCTAGCCAGGCGGGCTAGCTATTACCCTCAACTTACTTACTTTTATACTGTGGCGCGTGAAAACAATGCCATCGAGAAAGTATTTTTTTTATTTGGCATGGTTTGAAATGACGTACAAGACACTCGCCTGATGGAAGATTCACGCCAGCGGATAACCATAAATGTTGCAGTGTCACCATTCTGCTAATAATAATTCTGTTTATAAATATTTCTAGCTCGTAATCGCCGGAGAGAATTTTGCTGGAGAAAACGACACGCGGCCTACCTCGATGACGCCTAGGCGGGTACTGAATGACGTGCGCGAGAGCTTGAATCTTTAGATTTGTAGTTTATTTTTTCTTGTTAAAAAACTATAGCTAAATTTGAAAATGTGCCTTTAAACGTTACTAATAAATAACAAGCTCTATCCATTGGTAAAACTTCCACATAGTTTCATGATAGTATCTTTTAGTTCTACCTGATTTAAGTAGCGATACGGTGTCATGTTTGACTTTTTTTTTTATCGAAAAAATTGTTCATAATCACGTTTTTGACTTTGTACATTCCTGGAGTGTATGTTCAACTTTATATAAATGATTTTATATATTCTTAATTTTCAATTCTATTCGAGTTACAGATTTTTAAAAATGTCTTAAGTAGGTGCAAGCTCGCCTTAATGAAATTCGTATTACATACATACATAAAATCACGCCTTTTTCCCGTAGGGGTAGGCCGTAACCACAGATTTCCACTTGCTATCTAAATCTTCAATCTGATTTCGGAACGTTCGCATAGGTCTTCCCCTTCTAACACTTCCGTTCACTTGTCCTTATTAAAATGTTAAAAACAAAAAAGAATAACCAACTTCAGAAAAGTACCTCTATGCTATCGAAAGTGTTTTTGGACTTGGATAGTCGTGACGTCATGGACGATTAAAAATTATCTGACCATAGATAAAAAAACACAGTGATTCTAATCACTTTAATGACAATGACGAATTTTGAAGCGCTCGCAGCGAAGTTTGCTTAGCTGTTCTTAACCGATCAGCAAAGTTAAGCGACGTCCGCCGCGTTCATGACTTGGATGGGTGACCGCTGGGGACATTACTACTGAGCGCTTCCATGCTTCGGAGGGCACGTTAAGCTGTCGGTCCCGGTTGTTGTCTTAGGATGGCAGTCGTTATATCATGGTGGTAGGGCATTTTGCGAATGCTCGCCTGGCTACCACTCTCAAGTAGAAAATCTATCACCAAGCATCTAACTGTGTGTTCCGGCAGCTGTCTTTGAGAGCCAGTAATTCTAGATTATCCTGAACAACATCTTGGACCACATCATCACTAGGTGTATCAGGTGAGAGTGGTCTAAGGCTATCAGTCATAAAAAAAAACCATAAATATTCTCTAATAAAAATAAAATCATCAAGAAACAGGTGTCGAGTAATGTAAAAAGAAAGACGAAAATGAAGTTACTAAATCAAGTTTTTCGTCCAAAATATGCGGCCAACAGCAGCTCGGGTACTATAGACATGTTGCAACGTATTTTTTTTATTTATTATACAAACCGTCGATCAAAATACCCTATTATATATATAGGGTATATTTGATGGAAGATACAAACTGCCAACATTCCCACATAGTGCGAGGCCAGCTGAGTTCACAAAAAATTTTTACCAAAAAAATAGAACCGACTTCAACACTCAAATGTGTGAAATAACTTGTTGAAGTCGGTACCATGACGGTTCAAAAGTACCTATCATCACAATATTGTGCGCATGGTACCGACTTCGACAAGTTATTTCACACATTTGAGTGTTGAAGTCGGTTCTATTTTTTTGGTAAAAATTTTTATTTCGCCCTTTTTAGTGACCCTTGCTACTTATGGGCTTATGTTTAACTTACCACCAGATATAGTAACATATAACAGACTTAAATTATCAAAATAAGACTTGCTTGCAGCATAATACACGTTTTATCTTCCTATCCAAAATTTTATTTCTATCTTATACCGTTGAGGAAATATTACTGTGTTACCACCAAATTTGAGCTTCGATGAGAATTCATCATGATAGGAAAATACTTTTCAGTTATTGGGGTGTAACTCAAACTTGTCTGATTTTGATGAAATTTAAATGGGACTACACGGCAAGCATCAGCTTTTAAATAAAAACAAGGTTATCAAAATCGGTTCACCCAGTCAAAAGTTCTAAGGTAACAAACATTGATTATAATATCAGGACAGGAAAACACTTTTTCAGTTTTTGGAGTGTAACTCAAAAACGCCTAAATCGATTTTGATGAAATTTAAATGGGACCACACGGCAAGCATCAGCTATCAAATAAAAAAAGAATTATTAAAATCAGTTTACCCAGTCAGAAGATATGAAGTAACAAACATAAAAAAAAAAAAAAAAAAAAATACAGACGAATTGAGTACCTCCTCCTTTTTTGAAGTCGGTAGAAAAATGAAATACATTTTACACCAGTTTTTTATATTTGTCTTAGACATTAGTATTTCACGATTGTTTTGCAGGCTCTGCTAAGTATCAGAAAAATACAAACGCGAGCCTCACGTAATACAATTAATTCATTTAAGGAAGATTTTCTTCAGTAGTTAGTGTCAACAGCCTCTGTAGTTGGCAAGGCGTATTATATTGGTGAGAAAACTTTTGTTTGCACCCTGTCTGCTGTCCTTTGTTTGGGAAGGCAGATTCCGATATCAAAACGTGGCCTGACCATTATATGTAAATTTAGGTCGTGAGCATTTGGTGTGTTATATTTTCCTAACTATGTTATATATTGTTTTTGTTTTGAAGCGCTCGTAGCGAAGTTTACTTAGCTGTTCTCAACCGATCAGCAAAGTTAAGCAACGTCGCCCGCGGTCATGAGTTGGATGGGTGACCGCTAGTGACATTACTACTGAGCGTTTCCGTGCTTCGGAGGGCACGTTAAGCCGTCGGTCCCGGTTGTTGTCTTAGGATGGCAGTCGTTATAGCATGGTGGTAGGGTATTTTGCGAATGCCCGCCTGGCTAGCTACCACCCTCAAGTAGAAAATCTGTCGCCAAGCACCTAACGATGTGTTCCGGCAGCTGTCCTTGAGAGCCAGTACTTCTAGGTTAGCCTGTACAACATCTTCGACCACATCATCACTTACCATCAAGTGAGATAGTGGTCAAAGGCAAACCTATCAGGCATAAAAAAAAAAAAAAAAATCAGCTAAAATTCTCGAGGAATATGCTAAATGATTTGAGAGGGAACAATATATGTGATAGCATTGTAATAGATTTTTATGGGTCGCATCCATTTTGAAGCAGTGAGGCCCCGTGAAAACTTCAATTGCTGATCGGGCAATCTAGTTTTTAACATCTCTTCGGGCTCAGGCTACACAGTATGTTAAGAGGGCATTTTAAATGATTGACTGGACAGCTGCCCAACAACTGAAAAATCTCACACCAAGTATCTAGATGCAGTTCGACACTTGAGAGCCATGCTTCTTGTCCAATGTCTTCTATGTCCAATCTAGAACCATCTTCAACCACATAATTCCTTACCAACAGTTGAGGTACGTAGACAAAGGTTAGCCTTTCAGTTTAGTAAAAAAATTACGTTATGGCCTTTAAAGATTTGTATCAAGTTTTTGTATGGCCGCTTGGAAAACAATATGGCCCGAAATTATTTTTCACCCATCTGCGAGTATATAGCCCTCATAAAAAGCCGTTTTATTAAATCATATCACTTGACGTAATAAGTAAGAAAAGTTTTGACTTAGAAACTCTCATATGTGCATAATGTCAAAAATCTTCAACACACATTCGTCTGTTTACCATAGCGTCACGATCGGGTAACCTGCTACACATAAATAACTAGTACTTGGCCCCATATTCCTTTCCTTTTCTGTGGTTCGGCCCAAACTGGACCTCGTGACATCTCGAAAAGCAACACTTGCATGTAAAATTTTGTGAAGATTGAATAGAAGACAGACTTTACAGAGTACCTCTTTAATGTGAATACAATAATTAGGATTATATAACATTGGACATACAAACACAGCGTTTCACTACATTAAATATACAATTAAACTAAACAAAGATTATTTAATATAATTTTAATCAAATTTTATAATTTGTATAAATTTTTTGATGTCTTTTTGTTTTTATTTTTGTTTGTACAGCTTACATGTCCACATTATTATCACATTATACTTATATAAAGTAACTGAAAGGTTCTACGAGGACCTATATAGAAGCAGAGTTCAAGACCCACGAAGCACACTACCAACACAAAGAGAGAGGGCCCCAGTTCAAAACGTTGGTTCGGAAGACCTACCAGACATCACTTTAGATGAAATAGAACTAGCGCTACGTCAGTTGAAAAACCGCAAGGTTCCAGGAGAGGACGGCATTATACCAGAAATGATAAAGGGCACAATAGAGACATTTAAGAATGCTCTTGCGGTATTATTTACTAAATGCCTGCTTGAATCAAGAGTACCGCAGGCCTGGAATAATGCCGTCATAATACTACTTCATAAGAAGGGTGATATAAAAAGACTCGACAACTATAGACCTATCAGTCTTTTATCCCACATGTACAAACTTTTCACGCGCATATTGGTAAATAGGCTTAATAATAAATTAGATGCTTATCAACCGCGGGAACAAGCAGGATTCAGAAGCAGTTATGGTACAAATGACCACCTACAAACGCTCAAAACGCTAATCGAAAAATGTAACGAATATCAGAAGCCAATCATCATTACATTCGTTGACTACGAGAAGGCCTTCGACTCCATTGAAACCTGGGCTGTCGAAAAAGCACTTGCAGACTGCAGGGTAGACGAGCGCTACATAACTCTGATAAAGCATCTCCAGAGCCATGCTACGTCGTGTGTAAACTTGCATAAAAAGACTGAAAAATTCCATCTGGGTAGAGGAGTTCGCCAAGGAGACACGATTTCCCCTAAGCTATTTAATGCAGCACTCGAAAACGTGTTTAAAAAACTTGACTGGGAGAATAAAGGCATAAGTATCGACGGGGAAAACTTGAGCAACTTACGATTTGCAGATGACCTGGCACTTTTCTCCGAGAGTGTAGAGGAGATGTTGGTCATGTTTCAGGAGCTTCAAGAAGAGTCAGCTAAAGTGGGTCTAAAAATTAATAAAGGAAAAACTAAAATCATGACTAACTTACCAACAACGCCCTACCAACTTCCTCTAGACATAGTATCTAAATATATATACCTTGGACATAATATAACGCTGGGTAGCCTGAACCAAACCGCAGAAGTCGAGAGACGCATAGCCCAGGCCTGGGCAGCTTTTGGCGCAAATGGTAACATTCTGCGTAGCAAGCTCTCCATTGGCCTTAAAAGGAAAGTGTTCGAGCAGTGTGTGTTGCCTGTTTATACCTATGGAGCAGAGACCATGACCATGACTGCACACTCCGCAGAAAGATTCCGTGTTGCCCAGAGAGCAATGGAGAGAGCAATGCTCGGTATCTCTATACGCGACCGGAAAACTAATGCTTGGATACGTTCGAAGACCAAAGTCAGGGACGTGGTGAAGGTCATAGCTGAGCGCAAATGGCGATGGGCAGGACATATTGCGCGCATGGACCATGAACGATGGACTCGCAGGTTGCTGGAGTGGAGACCACGACCACACACAAGACCCCGAGGAAGACCACCTAAAAGATGGAAAGATGACATCAGACGTCACGCAGGTCATGATTGGATGACAAAAGCTCAAGACCGTAAAGATTGGAGGACATTGGAGGAGGCCTACGTCCAGGAATGGACATCTACAGGCTGATATAGATAGATAGACTTATATAAAGATCTATGGTATTAACATCTTTAAGTAGATATTAAGGATGTAAATACCATAGATATTTAATCATTTGACCCAATAGGGTAGGTCCAATATAATCGATGGAAAGTATAATTTAGGCTAAGACGGCTAAATCTAATTTCTTATTCGATTCTTAGTTGCAGAGCATATTTTTGCAGCCTGAATTTATTCATTATCGTACACCTTTTCTATTTTAACTAACTTCAAAAAGGTTCGGAATTCAACAATATCTTATTTTTGTGTGTGTAACGTCATAACTTTTTACGATATGTAACGATTTTGATGATTTTTTTGTATATTCGAAAGCTTGTGCTTCATATCTGCTCCCATAAAAATTAGAGTGAGATGAGTAGTATTTGAGTTATCCCTAATAATGCGTATTTAATTGCCTTCGATTATTTTGATGATGTCCTCATTTTCACGTGTCGATGTAAATTGAACAAAAAAAACTGTATAAGTTAGTTTAGTTTGTTTAATTTTTAGTGCATTATTTGTTTTGGAATATTCTCGGTTTGAAGTCGGTTTGTTTTTTCGTTAACTTTATGGCATTAATATTAAAACTGCATATCTTACTACTAACTTCAAAAACATGGGACTTAATTGAACTGCCATCTTACACTGCCATCCACAAAATGCCTGCCTTGCTTAGAGATCATGGCAACACCCAAGTGCTCTTTATGGGGGAGGTATTGGTGCAACGGTGGACATTATAGCTGCTGAAGTGATAAGATAGTAATACGCAGAGGCGTCATATTAGGTGCCTCTAGAGCAAAGGCCGTGTCGGTGTTACAGTACACTGCTCTCTCTGTAGTTTCCACGGCCTTATCGGGGCCGCCACCGTTTGTTGAGGATCGGAAGGGACGATCAGTGTCGGTAAGGCGAACCGATGTCCTGAACTCGTGGCGCGGCCACCCATCTGACCTCGGGGTGGTTACGGCACGATAGGTGTCCTAGCGTATCGCAATGGGAACTCATCCTAGAGACCTCTAGAGACGATGTGTAACACCGTGTGGTTTTTATTTGGTGGCACTTACGACTGTGAGAGTAGTTGGTGCCGAGACCGACATATCCCAGTCACCTTCCCTAGTTAGACGGGAATATGTATATGCACTATTAACACGTAAAAAAATAACTACTTTTGTTGACTATAATATTTTCATAAGTCACCGTATGTTTTTGAAAAAAGTTCTATGTCTGACTAATTTTCATTTCAAATTAAAATCAGGATTATAATACAAACAGTTTCCTATGCTACAGTTTCCTAATCTCTAGTCTTCTTTTTAATGTTATTGTGACGGAACAAGCTTAAGGCCCACCTGATGTTAAGCGGACCGACCTCTGCCTAGAACGGATGCATTTCGTCACAAGTGACGAATTGCACTGTGCCCGTCACCTTGAGACATAGTTGTTAAGTCTCATTTGCCTGTAATGTCACTGGCTCTCAAGGACTGCTGCCGGAACACACCGTTAGGTGCTTGGCGACAGATTTTCTGCTTGAGTCTTAGTAGTTGTATGTTATGAAACAAAGATTTGTAACATTTTGTGCATCTGATATTAGACATTTGAAAGCATATAATTAAGACAAAGTTTTCCTTCTGCCGAGATTCAAACTCATTGTCTGTTTACCAACTTACCGTGACTTTCCTCATAGAAGGGCAATGGAGAGGGGTCTTCAAAAGCGAAAGTGTAATAACATCGATCAAAAATATCAAACTGGTAATTAATATTGGAACTGTCGTATTGTAAATAAAACTTTGTGGTACATTCAGATCATTCGATGATTCTTTATTTACACAGTGATGTCATGGGTGAAACGGTCAATACAACCAAAGGTAAAGATCACAGGAAAGTAATTTATTATTATATTTCGAAGCTTACATATTTGACTACTTAACTAACGTTCTAAACGAATCATATATCACCATTTCAATGAAGTTGTGCATTCATGCAAGAGGACACTGTCATTGAAAATGTTTACGAAATGACCTCAAAATTTAATAAAATTTAGAATGTCAACGATTTACTATACTTATTTAAAATTTAAGAAACAATGTTATTTACAACTTTAGATAACAATAATTACAGTGAAGCTTAATTAATATTATATTCTATGCAGTCAAATCTTCCGCTAAGGCCGAATTCATTTGTTAGTTGCATTTTATCATAAATTAAAATTGATTTCGTGTAAAAGTTAGGTGAGATATTAACTAAAAGTGTTATCTAGACATGTACAATATTTCGTTCGTTATTGAAATATGGACAGAACTAAGGTTACATATCAATTATAATTAAAGATATAACAAAAAAAAAACACAGTTAATGAATGCATCCAAATTTCGACTCCAAGTTGGAAAATTTACTATATTCGATATTTGAACATAGCCAAAAATCTTTCTGACGTATAACTTGCTAAAATGGATTTAAATTGTGTTTAACTTTCAACAATTCACTCTACAATTGCGTATTCATTTAGTTGCAACGTGTTTATTTAGTATTTTTATAATACTTACAGTAAGGTTGGCTAGACACGAGTAATAATATCTTTAATGTACTTTCACATTGGAACTAAAATCTAGGAACACTATTATTATCTCTAAATCTAGGAATGTATCGTACCTGATCAAATTTTGACTACTTACATTCATAAACTTGGCAGTGCTGTAACATTTGTATATCATTATTATATATAGTATCTTAAAATATTTTAACAAAAGACGGATTTTAATTTGTTTACTGACTATTATCATGTCCAAAACAATTTAATATATCTAACATTAGTTGTGAAATTTTGCTTCAAATAAACTGCAACGAGATTTTATTAACATGTATATTTTAGAACCATAAACGGCTCGTTAAGGATGCCCTAAAATATACGTGAGTGATAACCTACAGTAACTCAGTAATAAAAAATGGCTTGTTTAGACAGGGCCACTACAATATACTTTAGCCGTAATTCTATTTTGGCATTTAGTATCACTTCAGTTGAGCCGTGGTTATGTGCATACAAACTGTAAAACTTATTTGATATTCCACGTTTTTATCTCAAAATTTTGACACGAAACTTAAAGATGCCATTCTATTTGGATACTTTACTCTTAGTTTCTTAACAAACAAAACAGAAATACAATGAATGATCTTATAAATATTTCATAATTGATCAACGGCCAAGTCTTTAAGTAAACGTTATTATTGTGATATGTTAATTTATACTAAGTTTAAGGTTGAGTCTTATAACGCATAAGTATTCTAGATAATTTTAAGTAAACGATTAAAATTCGGAATCAAACAAAACTGTATTGATGGTACAAAGACGTTGTTCTTTTATTTTTGCAATTAAATTTTCTATAATAAATCATTTGTCGTCATTTGTGTTGAACTCCTTTATATGTTGAGAATAGCTATTGCCATTACGTGTATATAATTAAAATTTGACTTCTCAAATCATATTTTCTATTGGCACACGTGGTTTCTTGAATATTTTGATCATAAGTAAACGAAGCGATTCCTTTTCATAGCCTTAGTCAGCAAAAATGTAAATACAATACATAACCAAGAAAACAATGACAACCTTTTCCAGTGTATATACAGACTACTGCATGTTCTTGATAATGTTCTACATTACTTCAATTCACTATCAGTAAATATATAATAAGAACACTTTTATTTCTTAAAATTAACATAAATAATCATGTTTAAGAATGTCTTTAAATATAAATTTTATTTCAATATGTAAATATATTATACTATAACGAAGATTGCTTTGCTGGCAACTAGATGCGTTCGTCCTTTACATCTGTCAAGAGAGAAAAAGAACATTTAATATAGATATATATATTTTTGTACAAATCCATACTCCGTCAACTCTTCTACAATATTCTGATGCATAATAATAAGCGAAGGCAATTTCTACAATATAAGCACAAAACATCAAGGCATACGCAGATAATTTAGAGCCTATTAAGTATATTCAGCGAGATCTTTGACAATATCAATCTAAAAGGCGGAACCTCTATGGGTTTTATCACAAAATATTGTTGTGTTTTATAAGAATTATTAAAACTATGTAAGAAATATAGAAATCAAAGGCAAAAGGTATTTATTGCTAATCTAATTAAATAACTCTCTTGTTGTCGACGGAAGTTAATTTAGGTTCAAGTCATTTTATTCCCTTAAATGACACGACATAAGACACCATAACCTTTTTTATATTCAAAATTTATAGTTAGGTAAAATGAAATTGTGATTTCAGACTATTTTTTAACAAGAAGCAAATAATTTTTAGATTTCCCTCACATACGCAATAAGCAAGCTGTACAGAAATAAATAATACTCATTCATGCAAGGAAATCTCGTTACTCAGCAGATAACAACATCACATGTATACAATATGAGATAAGAATAATATTATACGAGTGCTTATATGATCATACTGAAACATATATTTCCGTGAAACATAATAAGGTAGTATTACTACGTTTTCATCAAGACATTTGCAAGTAAATGTTGTAAGCCTTATAAGACCTGTTTATACTATTATATATTATGCCTGCATGAGGCCCACGTAAAACCATGAGTTGATTATAGGGACATTCAATTTGTTTCTGAAGTGGTTTGTGCAGGTTTGCTATAATCGAGTTCTAAAGGTGTTTAACAGTGGAACATAGGTAGCAAGTGCCAAAAACAGAATAGCGACAGTTATAGAGAGTGAAAGCGATTCACTGAATTTTTGGTTATAGCTAGAAACGAAATACAGTTTTGATAGTAGGTACTTCCTAGTACATATTAATAAGTAGTTCCCTTTGCAAATAAACGGACAGGCTCAGTGCTTGAGGCATGAATATAGGCAATATAGTTTTACGATGGTTTCAGTGACTTCAGGCCAGCCACAACTCAGACTGGAAAATTTATTAAGCAGTAATGTGTTTGTTTGTTCTATATAATTTATTTCATCTAATAAAATATCTGAATTAACGCATTCAATCATGTTTCGAGGAATGTGATACAATTTGATGTTCACTTGACAAATTATTAATGTGTTTATTAATTATAAACAGCATGTTTCCACCAGATTTTTATTTTTATTTGCATGGGAATTATATATGCTAATCAGGCAATTTATTAAGCGTTTCGTTCATAAACTGTGTACTAGATTATTGAATATACATGTAGTGCCAGTGAATCGCTTTACGGCTAAACAGCGAGAGACACATTTCCGGCTTCTGCACGTTCAGGCTACACAGATAGAAGTGTACACTGTGGGGTGTCTTGTGGGGAGTACTGGGGTTACATGCATTTGTGGGTGACAACTTGGGTGCTACGGGGTCGGAAACATCTCAAACTACGAACAGCACACTAACACAACACGTCACTTACACATACCTAGGCGCTCATGTATCCTTTGTGAGCGGTGGGAACACTCACGCGTGTAAAATGGTCTTTTTCTCTTTTGAAAACCTTAACTTAAATTTGAAGACAGTTACTTGGCATCCAGCGCGTCATAACGAGATTTGACTGCATGAATATTTACTACAGCATCTATAGCAATAAAAATTCATAAAACAAAACAACTGTAAGGCTCATCTAAGCCCACTTATATTTTAACCAACGCTTACGTAAAGAAAATTGCAAATTTTATATTGAGCCTAAACTATATTATTCATAAATTTTTAACGTGCCAATAAAATATGAATGTGATACTTTAAATGAGACACATTTGCAATAATTTATATCATAAAATTTAAAATGATAAATCGTTGTAGCGATCCTTAAGTCTACAGGTACTCTTCTGCAGAGTACAGAAGTAAGTCTAAGAACTAAGACCTAATAAATAGACGACTACGTTTCACTTTACAAAATGTAATGTAGGTACATATAGAACGTCTACAAAGGAGCTCTTGTAATCGGGAGCCAAAATTAGCTCACAAGAGTTGTATTGAAAGGGGCCAATTTGATCCCCTTAAGCACAACAGCAGCATGAACACTTCAAAAAAGTAAATTATATAAATTATTTTATTAAATAATAAAATCTATAAGACGTTAAATTTAAATATTATATTTATAAGCCGTTATATTTAAATATAATATTTATATGTAACTTTTAATTTAAATAGAATATTTAAATTTAACTTGTTAATTTTTTTGTAAAATTTTTATTTGATTTGTTAAATAAATGAAAATATAATTTAATATAATAGCTGCTATATTTTATTTTGGTAATTGACGCTCAGTCCGTTAATTTAGACTTAATAAAAAAATGTGTAAAATATACTGGTATAAATGCATATAGTTACCAGTACGTGGTTAAAAATATGTTAGTAATATTATGTTGTTTATAGTGTTCATACTGTCTTGTGACTTGAATGCAAGATATCGTATAGTATATATAAGTACCACTAAGTCAGTCTAGTAGGAGTAGGAAGGTATATTATAAAATTTAGAAACACGTGCAAATTTTAAAGTAGGTACGTGTGAGGTAGTCAAGGTGTCGGTCTTTATGGCAGCAGAAACAGTATTTACGGGTCAACCCGTAACTAAGATTGAAATAAAAGTTAAGAAAAGTGGTGTTAGAAACGTCGGGAATAAATACTCGTTTGTAAACGCGATTTGAACTGTTTAACGTTTTTAAATCACAGCCGACCCTTAGAGTTTAATTGCTACGTTTTCAAACTGTGAAAACTTAAGAAAATATTAATTCACTGGTGGTTTCTAAGTAATTTTTATTCGGACAGCCCTTTTAAGTTTCATGTATTGTGTTAACTGCGAAAACAATGGCATAATTAAAACATAATTTCAGGATACACACAACTATGAACTTATGATCCTTTAATATAATAGAAGGATCTTGCTCAATTGTACTTGCTGTCTTTGGCAGTCTTAAATTCCGCGCAGTTGGGTTACTTTGTATAGATGTAATAATAATTTATTTAATTTATTTAATTTAATTTTTTCATTATTTTTAAGATTTATATAATTTTTTGTATTATATAACCAATGATCCTTTATGATGTCAAAGAATCAGGTCTTGAAAATTTGTAGTAATAAATACTGCTGCCAGATTACGCAACCTTATAAAGCTTAAATATCATCGATTGATTAATATAAGTAAATAAATGTTTGATTACTTAAAAATAACGATGTTAAATGCACCACAATTTTCACGTACATTCAATCATATCTGCATGTATTATTTTTGGTGTTAACATATTACCCATTGCCATTAAGACCGACCCAAATAAGGTCTGAAGAAATAGTATAAAATATAATACTCTGAATACTTTATACATGTACACATATTAATGATTAGATATTTTTAATTTTATGCGCAAAGACAAAATGTTTTGTTAAGAACACGGGAACGAAGGTCAAATTGTATATCCGAATGACAATATATAAAATCTTTATGTAATGATTCACGACAAAAACATTAGAGACATAATGACTATGTAATTTAATAATGAATAGATTCAGGCGTTACTTTGCGGAAATCCATTTTTAATAATAACAAATACTTTTAAAATATTTTAAGAAAACATCAAATTAATATTTTAATAAAACACTTATAAATATAAAAATATATCTAGTGACAATTCCGCTTAATTTTCCTGCTAAGCCGACGTGACGTCACACACGATTTTCTCGATCGTGCGCTCGAAGAGTCAAGACCTCCTGAGGATGCTTCGTGTAGAATAGAAACGCGTCGAAAATTCTTCCGGTTTGGCTGCGTGGCGTTTGTGACGTCACGTCGGCTTAGCAGGAAAATTAAGCGGAATTGTCACTAGATATATTTTTATATTTTTAAGTGTTTTATTAAAATAATAATTTGATGTTTTCTTAAAATATTTTAAAAGTATTTGTTATTATGTAATTTAAATTCATTTTAATTAATCGTGCAATACAATATTAACGATTCGTCAAATTTTTGTTAACAATAACGTATTTTTTTTTCTCTTTTATGAATGACGTAAAGTCAACGACGATTGCCTAACAAAATTGACTGTGAATTTGTAGTTACCGCTATAAACATGCGAATTTTTTGCATAATTACTAGAGATAATTAGGACACTGATTAAAAATTTTTGCTAGGATCGAAACATAAAAAAGCATGGTATGGAATTAATCAGATTTAATTCGTAGTCATCGCACTTTCGGCTCAGGTTGCAGCTCAGACGCGAGTACTCCAAAATAACTCATTTGTATAAATGTATGTATATGCACTATTATTTTTTTGAGTCTTTCAATATCTTTGGTGTAGCTAGGTCCTTCTTTGCAACTGTTTCCGGATCTACTCTGTATTACCCATTATAAGACTTAATATTTTTTTTCACTTCAATGTAATATCCTCATAATAAAAGAAAGCCAAGGTTATATATAAACGCGTTTTGAAAAACAATCCGCAATGCTTCTCGACGACGTTCAGTGTTATTTAACGAAGAAGTGAAACAATGAACATACATTTTTAACGTGTGGATATTGACGGGAAAAAGGCTTACGGAACTAGGTAAAAGGTTTTTCATAGAACGTAGCACCACTAACCATATTTGTTTGAATAATGCACGTGCCGTTGTTGAACCAGTGAAGTACACAAATGAAAATGATTAGAGCCTTAGATCTTTTTTCCCTTCGCCATGTGGGAAGAAGACACTAGACACTAGGTGTCATTATGTGTGGTTAAGTATATTAATAGTAATATAACAAAATAACCTTTTTGTATGTAATATAAATTTGGCTATAATACAATTGAAGATATGTTCAATTTTAAAATTATTGTTTTCAACAGAAACCGTCAACACTTGCATATTTCACTGCAATGATAAGTCAACAGCTTTTTCAGTTTTCCAAAACAAATCAAGTCTCGAGGTAAATCTTCCAATCTGCAATTGAATATAAATGTTGTCTCCGATACAATAGTAAAGGAAACTGGTGAGTGGGAACGGCCACAAAAAGTAATTAGGTTCAAGTGTAGATTCAATTTATATCGAATCATCTCCCTGCAATGTTAGCGTGTTTCTATTAAATTGTGTCAATTAATTGTGATAATTGTGCTCATTGTATAGTGACAAAATTATAGTGTAATGTAGTAGAAAATAAAAACCTTCGGCTTTTCTTGTCCTTTATGCTTCTCATTGTCACAGCCAAGATGAGGATGAACGTAAGCTGTTCAGAGAACGTCAGTATGTGAAATATAATTTCAATGGTCAATTTAAACATCACTGACAGGAAAACGAACTTATTTTATTTGGAAACATGTTATAAGGAGAAAAATAATCATAAAATTTCCCGTTTCTCTACTCCGCTCCGCATGAAATGTCGTATAAAAACGAATCACGTCTGGCACTTTGTGTTAATCGAGAGGTTGGGAAGACGCACCTAATTTTGGGCTTATAAGAACCTTTCGTGGTGATGGTATTATTAATGCTTCTATAAATTTATGGAAAAAGTTACGGAAGTGTGTGCCTTATGACGCTTTCATTTTGTAAGTAGTTGTACCTGTTTTTATGCACCTGGGAAGCCTCGTAATGAACATACCAACCATGAAATGAAGGACCAACGTAGAACAATTTTGTTATTGAATACATTTTTACGGAGTAAATCACGGTAAAATAAATATTGTTAATAAAAGTAATCGAAATATAACAAATTGATAATATTTTTTAAATGCTAAAAGCAATTAATGAAAGGTTATTTTAGATACGCTGAACATGCTATGAGGTGTATTTATACATTCCTATGTTTCATGTTTGTTTTATTGTTTTTTTGCTTTAGTGATTGTAATTTAAGATATATTTAACTACACAGTGGTAATAAACGGGTATACTTTAGGTACCTATTTAAATTTCTTTTTTTACGTACGAAATTCGGCCAAAGTAGCTATGAAGTACGAGTACACAGTGAAATACATCATCGATATGGATGGAATAAATTAGGGGATATATTTGATAGTAAATAAAGGGTAAACCTGGATTTTCGAGTCCAGTAACAACACAGGGGAAGAATACACAGCCAATTTTGTTATAGGTAATTAAGTATTACATTATAAAATTCAGTGTCGGAAACGGTTACGACGACATCGCGCGTGAGGTATAACTTCGCTATAGAAAAGAGTTGAATAGGTTTTTTTGGAAAACAAAACACTCGGGAATCGAAAAAGTACATACACAGGCCATTTTATTAAAGGTAGGTATAAATATTTCAGAATTCAAATTTCAGTCTATAGAAGGAATACAATGAGGGGTAGGTGTATTAGGTTATAATATTAACAATACTTCCGAAAAAAATACGTACACAGCCAATTTCATTGAGGATAAGTAATTATTCCGTGAGTTGGAGACAATGGTGACGATATAACCTGTAGGACTTTGTCGCTATCTAAAGAACAAAGGATATTTGATAGAGAAGTAAGACTTTCCTACTTCAGTCATATGAACAGTAACAGTAGGTTCTATAAGAATATACACAGCCGATTAGATTAAAGGTAACTCTCAGAGAAGTCGAGGTCAGAGACAGAGGCACGAGAGGAGCGGGTGTAGTTGGTAGAGGTTCCGTAGTCGGAGGTGGCGGTGGCGAGGTCCGCCAGCACCACCCCTCCCCCTCCCCCGCCCGTACCTTGCGTCACGCCACCGTCCGCTGCGGCCGCCTCCCGCTCCGCAAGCTTCTGCTTCAGCTGCCGAATCCTCTCCTCTTTCTGTTGACAATAACATACCCGAACTGATACATCAAATTTTAAAGCAATGACGACGCAAAATGTGTATGGAATGCCACCCCTGCTTGAGCATGGTTTGAAGTCTGTCGCGAATTTGAGCTTCGCGGCATGGTGGTCATTTTGCGAATTCTAGCCCAGCTGCCGCCTTCATGTATGAAATCTGTTACCAAGTACCAAACGGTGTGTTCCGGAAGCTGTATTTGATAGACAGTAATTCTTGGTGAAGCCTGTTTTAGTGAAATACCTTTGACAACTTCATCCCTTACCATCCGGTAATATAGTGATCAACTATATAAATCACGTATCAGAAAATGAAAATAAAATGCTACAGAGCTTTTCTGTGCGACGCTTTTTCAAAATGTCTTCAAAGCAATAAACGTATGTAAAATATTTTAATGTAAACAATTTATAATTTCTAATAGATAATGGCATGGCAACTACCGTATAAAGGTCAACAGTAATACCTCGTATACTACCTATTGATTTTGTACATTATCGGGTCATTGCGAAACATTGTGCTCGTAGCCATTATATTTTTAAAATAAGTGGTTACTAATATACATTTTGTTTTGACCAGATCTTAAACTTTGGAACAAACATATTTTCTCCCGGTTGACAGAAGTTACATCAATTAAAAAACTATATATATAGTTATTTCAACACAAGTAAAATATATTTCTTTCAAAAAACTCTATAATCAAACATAAACATAATTTCGGTAGCAAACAGACTAACGTAATGGATTTTCTAAAAAAAATTCTTTGACAGTTTAAAATACAGTTTTGTGGTTTTCTATACTAATATTATAATGAGGGAAGATTTTTATATTTGCATGTAACAAATAAACTTGATAAATTCTTTTACCATTATAATCCTACACTAGCTAAGATGAATATAAGCTATAGAATATTCTTAAAATCTTCCTGGAATGGGAATTCGTATGAATATGTCCCCGGATAATTGTACGATACGTTAGTTTATAAAAAATCTAGTTAGATTTTAAACTGTCGATAGATTGTGAACAAACATTAAAATTTACAATCTAACTCTTACATTCTCGTAAGATTATAAACTGACGGTGTCTAGCTGGCAGTTTATAATCTAACTATATATAACCCGTCAGATTACAAATTTATAAACCAATTACTGCTCTGTCTGACAATATATCGCCCACGAAATTAATGCGATAACCGTCCTCTGATTGGTCACCGTTAAAGGTGTTCATTTCATAGCGTTACCAACAAAAATAATAGGCAGACAAAAAAAACATATTCATTTCGAGTTCGTACATTTAAAATACTTTGGGGTTTAAAAGAATACCCAGCATGAAATGCTTTGATACCCGTAGTTCTTTTACCAAAAATTGTTATCGAACACCAAATGTAGTATAAATGATCATTATATTTTAGCGAGAAGTTAAAAAAATTTAGTCTAGGGCAAAGTCATATTTAGGTGCGACGACGAGCGAAGCGAGGAGGAGCGTTAGGTTACTTTTGACCACAACAACGTGCGAGCCGAGCGAGCGAAGCGAGCGTGCCGCCGTAGCGGCTGGCGATGCGCCACAAGAAATTAATTTTGGTGATCATATACAACTTTTGGTGATCATTTTCTACGTTTGGGTTAACAATGATTTATTTGGAGTCATTTTGCTAAAACAGGATAGCGAGATGTTAAAACTTTGGTTATAAGTTTACAATAAAATGCGGGTTTAAATTTTGTGATCATTTACTAGTTTTGTCTGTTATATGTTACTGTATCTGGTGGTAAGTTGAACATAAGCCAAATAATAATATATTAAAAACCTGTACCTACGTATTTTGCTTATGGCCACTGTAATAATTTCGTAGATCTATGGTAAATTGTTATTGATCAACATAATTATAATTTGACGGCTGGACATGGTCAGTTTATAATCTTACGAAAATTTGAACGTTAGATTGCAAATTTTAGTTTTAATTCACAATCTATCGACAGTTTATAATCTAACTAGATTTATTATAAACTAACGGTTAGTACAATAAAGCGGTGCCAAATACACTTCGAACTCAACGTGTGAAAAATAATACCAAAAAAGTCGTGATACCGAGTACGCTGTGGAAATGACAAGTGATGTATTACAACTTTATAGAAGACATAAATATCTACAAAAAAGTTTATAATACCATATGTCTAAGTTTAGTTCAGTAAGTCACAATAACAACTTTGTATTGTTTTAATTTCTATTTTTAGTTAAATACCCGTTCAAAGCCGGGGCGGGCCGCTACTCGTACTTTTTATAACAGTAATTGAAAAGTGTATTTATGATTACTTTGAAGTCCACAGTTGATTAATTTACATCAAATAATTATATTAAAATATCTGTAGTTGGAAACAGAAAGTACGGTCGTACATCCACTCTGATTATCTTTGTTATGATAAGAAATCACTTATAGAAGATCCCACTAGAACCAACACAAAGGCAGTTAATTTAAACTAAATGAAAGTGGTTTTAATCCCTCAGCACTCACTAACGAAATAACCGACTTTATAACTAAGTTACGCAAAGTAGTTTGCTGAGACTACGCAGATGTAAGCAGCGGTCACATTGTAATTTCCTCGTTTGTCACCTACTCTAATTAAATATAAGTTCAAATTGACAGAGGTATTGTGGAGGCAAATATGAAGCTATGACCATTACTTAAACAGTGACATTTATCACTATTACTTAGCTATAAGATGTCTAATAGCCACATGTTCGGTTAAATAACATTAAATCTACTTTCACATAATGGAAGTATAATTTATAAACCGATATAATATAAACTATATAAACTTGAAGTACTTTAGCTTCTAGTGATAAAAATGTATTCGTAAAATGAAGTTTTGTCAAAGCATGGAGCAAAAATATTATTTCCTTGCGTTAGACGCAGCGATTATCGTAAACATCACGTTACATAGTGCGATGATACATAAACTTTGGTATTCCTTAGACTTTTAATTTATTCTGTAAGGGAAGTTCAATAGTAATTATACGAACTGTTTCTTCCGCATGATAATATGAGTGTATAGAGTAGAGAGAGCTGGTACTACCGTTGTCCGAAGTAAAATTAAAAGCTATTAGTTAAAAAATTAAAATTTTATGTCTTGATTATTTTAATACCATATTTTATTATTAAAGACATATATAAACTATTAAATAAAAATAACCTGACTGCAATTTTTTTTTTCGTTAAGCTTTTATCGTTCCATTGAACATAAAACTGCATGTGATATACATCTCAACAAAATGTTAAACGAACTATATATTTTTTTAAAATATTGTTATGTATGCAATAACGCCTGCTATGCCAATTACATTACACAATTAGTAAATATACGATAGGAAAAATTTAAGTCATGTGCGGGATTCAAACCCGCATCAATCCACCCCTTTCGCCGGGGTATGCTCTAACCAATTGAGCTAACATTACAATGACGTCATAACTCTTACTTTATCGAACTATATTGCTTCTATGATCTACGATCGCATACCTACTAGGTTAAATTGCTTTTCGATCGGCCGTAATTACTCAATGTAGACCGATAAATTTCATAAGTTTTAAAAAGACGAGAGTGTAATAGATTATAATCACGCGCGAGTTGGGGTGCTACGGGCTTTACTATTTGTGTGGTCACTAACATCATCATATAAAGTTTTACAATGCTAACACTATATTTTTTCACATTGTTGACTGTTAATTCCACGTAACAGTTTATGTGTATACTTACTTAAATACTTTTAGATCCATCATTTATTGTATAAGTCAGTGTTTTTGGTCAAATTTAAACAGATTACCTAATTTACTTGTTAATTTGTATTTACATACAGAAATAACCATATAAAGAAACTACTTCATTATTATAGTACCTAGAGCATGGAGCAATTTGAAAAAGTCATAAAAGTACGAAAAAAATATACGTAGTGTACAAAATACATAAAAAAAGCCTAAGATACATCTACTTATACAATCGGTCAGTATCATGTTTATGGTCGTGAGTACTGTCATTAAATATCATAGAAATACTGGTGTTTTTGACCCGAAATCATAACAACGTTATCAAAGCGATTTCGTTTTTCGCTGTCCCCGGCACACAGCGATCTGACACCCGATACTTCTATTACCTATGTTATGTTATCATTATCGCCTTACGCTTGTCGACACCTTTATTTTCGTTATCATGTGGTGCGACATAAATACAAAATGTTATAGTTTTTACAACGAAGGAACCAGTGTGATTGCAGTGACATAGCCACATGACATTTTAATACCTCTATTATTTGCTTCTTATGTGCTTTTGTCAATTAAGTGCTCTAAGGGTTACTAATGTATGATTATGTAAGACCTCTGAGCACCTAAGCGGACTTGCTCTCTCTCTCTCTTAATATAGACCCTGCACCTTCAAAGACAGTCCACTTTCGTATCGAAAACGTGGCGCTTGCTAAGGCGCCAGTCACGTGCCGAACAATAAGCTGTCGTCATAGTGGTCGCATATCTACAATCTTTGAGCTATGCTGCACTGTGATGTGTTATGTTCTGTCTATTTAATAAATTTACTCCTATGAGGGTACAATGAAGAAGCAAACAAAACGCAGCGCAGCAGCAACGCTTTGTGTGCCTGCGCTCGGTTTAAACAATGGGCTTAGGAACTAAGCTAAAGTAAGTTCTTTCGTCCAAATGATCAAATGTCAAGTGCTCAAAAAGACAAATTTGACATGGCATGAGTGACACCATATATACATCTTAGCATCTCTACCACATACATTATTTTTTGATCTGCCTCTTACGTTACGCCTTAAGCTTCATGGACATTTGTGGGTTACATGTGATTTCAGAGATCTGTCATTATTTTATCAATTCTGAATGTATCCTGCTCCTCACGTCTTCGTCCATCTTAAGCCTTTCATTTTAAAAAATAAAAATATAATTTTGAAAAAAAAATATTGCTTTATGGAAAATATCAGATGTACCAACAAAGTCTCAAGGCAGGCGTTTAGTTTTTGCTCTGCTTTTTTTAATTTGACTACAGTTTCACTGGCTAGTTATTAATCTCGGTTACATATTCTTCGACTAAACCAATATCATCGAAAATCAGCATACTCCAGATTATATTATGTAAGGTTATGTATTATATAACTATATTTATTAAAATATATTATGTAGATTTTTTTGTATATTTATATATTTTTATGACTTCGTAGCTTTATACCACTGTGACTCAATGATGTTGTAGCACAAGGTAATAATAGTCTAAACCTAGAATGACAACTGGCTCCGAGACAATTGTTGGGAACCCTGCTAGGTACTTGGTGATAAGAATTTCAGTTTATATGTGATAGCTTAAGCGAGTATGCAATAAGTAACACTTGTTGTGATTCCATTACCTGCAGACACTCTTCCCTCTTAATATTACCTACGATAAAACACACAGCAAAGTTCCTGATATAAATTCCTAACTGGCTACTGACCTGTGCAATAAGTTTCTGCAGCTCTTCATTTTCCTTGACGAGCTCCCGGTACTTCTCCTCTTCACCGGAGCCGCCATTTGAGCCAGAGCCACGGCCACTCTCTGCTCGTTCTGTAGGATGGCGGATTACTTCGATCACCTACGCACAAATAACAATGAACTCATTAGAAATTTTTAAACATAAAAATTTATAAACAACCTTAAACTTAAACAACCGACAACTTCAGGGGTTTTAGGAAGCTTACAATACTGAGTGGTTTCAACTACTCATAGCTGCAATTCACACGTAAATGAATATTCATTCAACATTTCTCATCAGATTTCCAGCTTGTCCGATATTTTCCTTCACCCAATCAGAAATGTTAATCAATCTCAGTCTCCGATAGATAGTATCAGTGATTGACAGCTCATTTCCATAATCTATAACTGCTAAATGCTTCTTTACTCTTGTTATTATTATAAGAAATATTATCAGAAAAACTTTGATCATTACAAACTGTCACATAATCCTACATTGATGTTTTTAATTTATAAAACAGTATGATTTTGACGTATGTTTTACTTTTCAACTGAGATAAACAAACTCCTCGTTGGTCGGTTTGGAATTACTGGTTCTAAGTTTTATCGCCGGGTCAGATAATGATTGTATTTAAAAAAATAAGCAGTGGAAGTACTAAGTCTGGAATTGTGCTCATGACATACTCCCTTAAATTAAATGGTTTCATGTAAGTATTAACACTTCTGGAAAAACTGGGGTGTAGACATTCCGCCTACCCCGCCTATGATATGGCAAGAGCCACACAGACTCAAGGCCCGAACATACTATAAGAACATTTTCAAAATAATAAGAGTCCCGATGCACTGCGACAATAAACGTTGCGACATTGCGTAACTTGCGTTGAAAAACAATCATAACTGCCCGTGTGGGGACAATCTCTGACTTTCCAATCGTTAATTTAATAATGACTACAAGTAAACTCTGACTTATTATTAGATACATTAAAATCTTGCTAGTTTCTATGTCCTTGCTTACTAACTTTCAGTTAAATAATAAAAACAACATATAAAACACTTTCAGAAATAATATATTCATCACAATAAATTTGGTATACCGCGCCTTGATTAAATACATAAATATTGCATTTGTTAAACATAATCTTTTTTTTTTCTTTGAATCTTGAATGAATTTGGCAGCTGCTAATAGTTTTACGTACGAATAATTAAACGAAAAAGTTAAGTACGTTATTACTCGCGTGAAGTCAGATTAACCCCAAAAACACTCTCCTATTACAACCATTCTAGATAGTGGGGAAGCCTGTTACTCATTTTGAATTTCCAACTAATTCAGGAAACTACCAGGGCAGATTAAAAAAAAACTACTGAAATATCAAGTTTAAATACGCTATGAAGTCAATCTGACTCCACGCGAGTTTTTAAGGATTAATATTGAGAAAAGTTATCCTTTTGCAGTTTTGTTGATGTATTAAAATGAAGTCTCTCAAATAAATAATTCACAGAAGCCTGGCGGAGAGCTCAGGTGTGGTAAAGCTTTTGGCACAGTCACCGCGCCCTGCGCCAGGTTTAGTGCTAACTTCATATTTGAATTAACACCTGACCGAGGATACAGTTAGCGATCTCTGTTTTATGGGTCCGACACAGGCATACTCTTCATTTTATTCATAACCACTTCACTGGTGAAATTATTTCTAAACTGTTATACAATATATAATATATACCTTTTATAATCTTTCAAATATATTTCGATTTTATTTCTCATCAGCTATTAAAAAATCTCTAGATCTAACAACATGTTTAATCCCCAGTCGTACATATATTGTTTTTTTCTGATAAACAAATTTTTAGTATTTCAGTTAAGATTATGAAAGTGGATGATTATAGGCCCGGGCCAAAACATAACGAGCTAAATATGGACGACATAGACAATTTTGGTGATCCTTTAAGGGATCTGTGAATATAATCGTATCTAGTTTGAATGGTAAAATATAGTTATGACTGCGCGAGGAAGGATAAATGCAATAATAGCAGATTTGGTGAAGTGGATAAAAATGTAATATAATGTTGTACCGATTCTACTTTTAGTATAGCATCCCATTGGTAACCAAACTGTCATGAAGTTATTTGTATTTAAATAAATACTTTGATTGCAAATTAAGGATATAGGAATAATATAAGAAGATTAGAGCATAAATTATTTTGGGACTTCAATTAATACTGAATGGCTGTGAGCTTTAATTACCCCGATACCTAAATCAAAATAAAGTATATATTATTTATCAACGGAAAAGCCAGTTAGCATCATCATCAGTTTTACTCAGTTTACTATTTAAGTTCTTTGTACGAATCCTCGTTAAATAGCCAACGTGCACATATTTATTTGTGGACGAGGAAACCTGCACAATATCATTTCCATAATATATGTTTAATGTAGTTTATAGAAAACTAAAAAATGTAATCTTTTATTAGCTGACGCCCGATACTCGTTCAGATATACTTAACCTTATTACATGACTATCCGTAATTGTTTATTGAACGATTCCAAAGGAACTCCTTGTATTTTATAAAATATTTGATTAATTGAGTCAGATAAACAATCTTGAATCTTATTAATCCCTTTGACTGACTGATATACTGTGATGCCTCCCTGCCGCCAGTGTCCACCCACCATCGCTATAAACTAATAAATCTTAATGCTTAAATTAAGGACTGATTTCTTGTGCACGATGGATCTTGTTTAATCAGAGCCGTCAACCGACTTAAAGCGATCCAGAATTGACATTGCAAATGTTAAGTAGTCCCCAGACTTCTATTTTTTAAACGAGATACTGGAGTTTTTGTTGGGGGTCATTTCGCCCGCGTCCGTAGGTTTACCCTCGAGACCCTACACGTGATCCCTGGGTGGTGCTAAATGGGCGAAACATTTCTGGTGGTAGGCTTCGGCCGCGGCTTGTCACCACCCATCAGATGGAGCCATGTCGCCAAACGGCCTAGTCGTGTTCCGGCATGATGTCTGATGAAGCCACACCGAAGGGCGGGTCGAAACAGTTGCGTCATCGAAAACGACTGAATTTACACACACAGCATGTTTGTAGCATCCCGATGGCTAGTTCCGGAGAGCAGCGGGATCCGAGGCACGGTTCTCCGCTGGCCGACCGCAGATAGTAGGGGGCCCAAGTAATGTGCTAGCCACACACGGAAGGCTGCCCCGCCATCTTGCGAAAAATCCCGGGAATGCGCCATCGTGCCGGTTGGCGACCGGAAGAGAGGACCCGATGGACATTCTTGGGGGGGCTCGGGCGTCCCCGCGGTCTCCGAGCTAGCTATCCTTTGATGCAGCATCTTGCGTGTGTGTGTCTGAGTTGGTAGGTGATGCCTCGTTTCACTGCCGCCCTTCTATACCTCACTCTTAAATGTATGAAAGCAAGAATCAAGAAAACGGTTTCACAGCGGATGCACGTCCTCTCACTTAAAGTGCATCTCTCTAACATCCGAGGCCTGCACTCAAATCTCAGCCCAGTCCATCATCACCTCGAGACTGCGAAACCGCACCTCTTGTTTTTAACGGAGACGCAGATCAGATGTCTGGATGACACGTCATATTTGACATACCCTTGCTACGTTCTGGAGCATTGTTTTAACCCACGTGCCGGGGCGTGCGTATTTATTCGTGATGACATCTGTTTTCGGCGTCTCCGTAATCTTGAAGATTCCAGATTCTCTGTTCTGTGGATATTGGTAGAAACCGGTGTAGAGAAAATTCTTTACGATGGAGTATATCGATCGCACACCTGTAACCAGGAGATTACCAATTTTATGGACTATCTAAGTGTGACGGCAGATATAGCTCAACAACGGTACCCTTCTGCTCAACTTGTGTTACTGGGGGACTTTAATGCTCACCATCACGAATGGCTATTCCCATACCAGGACACCAATCACGCTGGGAAAGAGGCGCATAAGTTAGCCCTGACCTTAAACCTCACCCAGCTTGTCAATGGGGCTACAAGGGTACCTGACGTTGCTGAGCATACAGCCTACTGCCTCGACCTTCTGATGACCACAGATCCAGATCGCTACTCTGTGTCAGTTTCTTCACCGTTAGGTAGCTCTGACCACTGTCTGGTGAAATCTGTATCTCTATACTCTCCGCCCGACTGCTTCCAGAAAGGCACCCGGTGGATATGGAGATACAAGTCAGCAGATTGGGATGGGATGCGGTCTTTTTTTGCATCCTATCCTTGGCAGTCTCTTTGCTTCTCTTCTTGTGATCCTTCTACTTGCGCGGATGCTGTGACTGATGTGCTGCGTCAAGCAATGGAGTATTTTATTCCATTTTGTGATGCACCGCAGACCAGCAAAGCAATTCCTTGGTTTAGTGTTGATTGCGGACGCGTTGAAGCACTGAAACATGAAACGTACTTAGCCTGGGTCGATGCTCGAACCCGCAAAACTAAGGGTATTCGTAACAAGAAGAGAGCCTTTAATAAGGCTGCCAAGGCATACAAAAAGGCTGTAAAAAGGGCACGATTCGATCACATAAGCCGCGTTGGGTCCAAATTAGCTTCTCACCCTGCGGGTAGCAAAGCATTCTGGTCCCTGGCAAGGTCGATCGAATCCAATTTCAGCCGCCCTAATCTACCTCCACTATTAAGGCCTGACGGATCATTGGCTCACACTGCCGAAGAGAAAGCGAACTTGTTCGCTTCTCTGTTTGCGGAGTCTTCACGTTTGGATGCAGCGGGCAAAACACCACCATGTCTACCTCGATGCGAGGCATCAATGCCGGAAATTCGCATTCGTCAGACCGAAGTGCGTAAGACGCTTCGCAATCTAAACGTGAACAAGGCTAGTGGTCCGGACGGAATTCCCGCCATAGTCCTAAAATCGTGTGCACCTGAACTGACTCCTGTTTTGACACGTCTCTTTCGCCTCTCTCTACAGACTGGTAAAGTGCCGAAATCTTGGAAGCTCGCAAATGTGCAGCCTGTGCCCAAGAAGGGCAGTCGTGCAGACCCTGCTAACTACAGACCCATTTCAATCACTTCCATACTTTGTAAAAGTATGGAACGTGTATTCAACAACAGGCTCCTGGCATACCTGGAAGCAAATGATATCTTCAGTGATCGACAGTACGGGTTTCGCAGAAACTGGTCAATTGGGGACCTTCTTGCGTATGTCACTCATGTCTGGACCGAGGCCATTGATATGCATGGAGAAGCGCTCGCCGTCTCTCTAGACATTTCAAAGGCCTTCGACAGGGTCTGGCACGACAGTCTTGTGAATAAGCTTCCACATCGTATGGCTTACCCGCTGGCCTGTGCTCTTGGATTTCCGACTTCTTGAGGGAAAGATCGTTACGAGTTGTCCTTGATGGATGTTCGTCCGATCAATTGGCAATAAATGCCGGGGTACCTCAAGGGTCGGTTCTCTCTGCTACTCTCTTCTTGCTGCACATAAATGATCTGCTTAAACCCGGTATCGTTGGGTATGCAGATGACAGCACAGTTGTAGAGAGGTATATATCCGATGTGCGGGCCAGCGATGTACAAATCCAGTCTCATAGAGAGGCGATGGTCGAGCGAATGAATTTGGCCCTAGAGGCAGTCTGCGAATGGGGTGACGCTAATTTAGTCAAATTCAATGCTACAAAGACCCAGCCGTGTCTCTTTAGTGCTAAACAGAGTCTTTTCTCTCTCACTCCTCTCTTTCGAGGTGTGCTTGTGCCGATAACGAACCAACTCGAGCTACTAGGTGTAACTCTTACACCAAAACTCAATTTCGGGTCATACATTGAGTCTAGGGCTAAATTAGCTGCGAAAAAGCTGGGTGTTCTCTGGAAAGTGCGGCGGTATTTCACATCGGGACAGCTTCTAAACCTATATCAAGCTCAAGTCCGGTCTTGTATGGAATACTGCAGCCATCTCTGGGACGGTTCGGCAAAGCACCAGCTTGAAGCCTTGGACTCGATAGATAACCGAGCTAAGAAGCTCATTGGTGACGATGCGTTGGTGGAGGCTAGACTCCAAAGCCTCGAGCATAGACGCAAAATAGCTAGTTTATCGGTTTTTTACAGGCTACACTTCGGAGAATGTGCGATCTATTTACACAACCTTATTCCCTCCTCTCCTTTTTTTCATCGGACAACAAGACGCACAGAAACACGTCATCCATACATGGTGGATATCCCGAAAATACGTACAAAGCGTTTTAAATCTAGCTTTATAATGCGTACGGCCGAATTATGGAACACCCTACCAGCGTCTCTATTTCCCGATATATATAATCTGGCAGTCTTCAAGTACAGAGTAAACAGGTATTTGCTAGGCAAGCATGCTCCACCGTCGACCGCGTCGTCACTTTCCATCAGGTGAGACTGCGGTCAAATGCTTGCTTATCATAATTTAAAAAAAAAAAGTTTGAAGTGAATTGGCGATAATTTTCTTTTGTTTTAGGGTTAGTGTGTAGTGTTCGTAGCAGAGCTAGCTAACCAACTAGGGTAATAGCTTACCCTAGTTGATTAGCTAGCTCTGCTACTTTCTCTCTGTTTTATCAATAATCAATGCTAATGCTTTGTTTTTATATATTTTCGCCTCTCGAAGTACATTCCTAGATCTGCCATTAAAATACATTTCAAGATTCACAATGGTTGAAACAGTATAACCAACTCAGTAGTAAGCTTAATTATTGCAGAGATTTATTATGGTGTACTGAATCAGCCGACTCTTCCACTGCTGAGCACAGCCTCCCCTATTAAGGGGGTATTTGCCATAATCTCTACGCTTGGCTGGTGGCTTAGGGATCGCAGTGAGATAGCAGTTCTTTCGGGGTTAAGGCGTTGCTGCCCACCTTCCAGTATTTTTCTCTTAGGCGCCGCTTACGACACTCACGGGGAGATATGTTGAGGTGCAATTCTAATCCGGCACCCCACGGGGAGACAATTTAATTTTGTTTAATAATTTAATATTATTATGGTGTTATCTTAAATTATTAATAAAGCACTCGTTGTGGAGCTTGCCTAGGTTAATCAACGTTCGCTACGGTCACTGCTTGGATAGGTTACCGTGATTGGTATTTACTACTGAACAATCCCGTGTTTCGGAGGGCACGCTCAACCGCCGCGTCGATCTTGGTCCTATGTATTATTTATTTATTTATATATTTAAACTAATACGGTAATATCACCAATTACATTAGTTATCGAACAAACTTAATTATACAATCAATTATTATTAATATAATTATTTACAAATTATAAGTTTCGTAATAAAATAATTATATCAAATTAAAATAAAGTAATAACATTATTATAAAAAAAAAACAATTAATTACATTAAAATAGTATGGTAATCGTTAGGATATGTTGGAAGCTTAAGAGTGATTAATAAACTCCAACAATTTGCATTGCCGTATGCCCATCCTACCTGACAAGATAGAAGTTTCGTCTACAATCCTCAACATTACAAGTCAAGGGCAAATTTTTTTAGCGAATTAAAAATTACACTCGTTGCCGTGATAACTATATTTAAGAGAAATCCATTGGAGATAATGTTAATACTGTATGCCAAAGACAATGCGTCTACCCAAACAAAATAATACTCGAAAACTTAACATCGATATGAATTAAAACCTCCCGCTGCGTATTGAATTTTACACAAATATTTAATAAAATGAGTCCAAAATAATGATTAATGCTGACTAAAAACACTCAAATACTGAATTCCCTAAAGTTTGTCCTCTCAGAGACAGTGGAATCGGCTCCTATCGAACTAGGAATGTTCGGTTGTGGCAGTGCGAGGTAGAAATGCCGTGAAAATCGCATGGTTGTGGACTTCCAGACGTCGACATGAAATTGATGATATATAATGTTTTGTCGGGACATCCGATGGCGAAATTGAGCAGCAAGTAGTAAATCGAACAGTTTCTCAGAACACTCCCCGTGATAGATGTAGTAAAAGATGCAGATCATATGAGGCTGAACCTGAGACTCATAAAGTTGCAGGCGATGGGCCGACGTGAAGTACCGCCTCGCCTTTCCGAGCTCACCGAAAAATTGCTTTATCCAATTTTTGGTGAATGAGATCTTTTGAAACAGTGATGGCTCAGTGGAATTGGCTATGGACTGCTGCGCTGCTACGGGAATCGAGATCGGAACCATGAATCCCGCCGCGGGCTTGACCTTCACCGCATGGTGGAAGGGCATTTTGCGAATGACCGCCTGGCTAGCGACCACCCTCCAGTAGAAAATGTGTCGCCAAGCACCTAACGGTGTGTTCCAGCAGCAGTCCTTGAGAGCCAGTGAAATTACTGGCACATGAGACTTAACATCTATGTCTCAAGATGACGGGCGCAGTGCAATTCGTGACTTGTGACGAAATGCATCTGTTCTAGGCAGAGGTTCTTTTCTATTTCATAAATTGTTATTACCGGCTAAGCGAATGAACTTACTAAATTACAAGGAAAATCATTTTTACTATCGTAACGAATATACAATGTTAAAAAAATATCTAAAACCTAATCGCCTGACAAAAACAAACTCACTAGTCTAGAAATACTTACTTGCCGTGAACTGACCTCACCCTGATGAATAATATTCATTTTGACATATAAATATTTAAAGGTCTAAAATTCAACCTGAGTGTTGTTTAAATCTTTAACTGAGGCCGTTTTGAATGAAAGATAACTTTGATAACACACTCGATCTATTTCAATAACAAAGACTTATCTATTCTTCTCTCAATTCAAAATAAAACGTAAAACTTAATTTTATATCAATATACCTTCCTATCCATTTTTTTATAAAACATTTATTTGCAAGTTATTGTCGGAGAATACCATTAACACACATGTCATAATGCAATAACAAAAAATTTAGCTCTTCCTATACAGCTTACTGATTTGAGTATTTTTTCCTACCTTTTCCCATACAAAGTGGGGTTGATATCTCACGGCAAGACCAAGAACTACAAATTATTTAGGCACTAGCCCTCACGCATTAAGTATATTATAAACAATAAAAACGCACTCACCTTAGGTATAAATATGAGTGCCATACTCAGAAAGCAGCAGAATACGATTGCAAGCGACACGAACGCGAACGCTGCATCTTGTTGGCTTGCTATCACCAGCGTGACAGGTGCAGTGATGAGACACAGGACCACAACGTTGTAGATGCTCATCCCCACGTACCGGGAGTCGTTGATTTGTCGCACTTTTACTGATCTTGTTTCGTACGCGAGGAATAACCCGAACACTAGCACTAGACCTTTGTACCCGTACATCACACCTACAAAAAAGAAACATTTTATATTATAAATGTCAATAGGTAGATAGCCAGACTTCATTAGGGAGTTACATATTATTTGTAAGTGTGTGAGTGGTTAAATGTTTTAAATAAAATGGCACGGTACGTATATGAACCAAAGTTTATGTTTGATAATACATATAATGTTAATACTGTATTTACTTAAGCAAAAATAATATTACCTAGTAGGTTGCAAATCAAGTTACCCTTTTTGATGCGAAGAAAACAAAGGCCCTGCCTAAGTATGAATAATTAATTTTCATTGTGAACATTGAAATTTTTTACAATGTTAAAATAAAATATTTTTAAGCTCAAGTATCTCAGCATCATGATACCAATATAAACCTATTATATTAATATTTAATGAAATTAGTATAATAAGGTTAGAACTAATTAGAACCTTAAACCACAAGACTATCAGCTACTCTCCCACGAAACTATCGACAAGGACTCGAGTCTGCTACGTGGATCTTACTAGTTGTTCTTCAGTAGCCGCCGTATAAATTCGCCTAGTAGGTACCGAACATGGATCGATTCGTCAACAACACGTCTAGTAAAAGTCCTGCGCCACTAGCAGATTGCAAGCTAATTTAGGCGAGTAATAAGGGATATATGATATACATATATTATAATGTACTTTATCAGCCGGATTGTCCTCTGTTGAATACAGCCTCCTCCATTATATGTTTGCCTTAATCCCCGCACTTAGCAGGCGTTTTAGGGATTGCAGTGTGAGATATCAGTTCCTCAGAAAGCGCTGCTGTCCACCTTCTTGTGTGTTACACTTTGTTGCCTCTTACGACACCCACGAGTAGAGATAGGGTGTAACATTCTAGCCCGGCACTACTTTATATATGTTACAAGAACGGGCTATTAGAAGAATAATTAATTGCAAATTTAGAGTCCAGCAGTCATTTCCCTACCCGAGAAAATCTTACTTCAGTATCAGTTTATACTCGTATAATAGAAGTACTGAAATACTCGTATGTCCAAACAAATTTAAATCTTAATACACTGAATATGTGATAGATTGACGAGAGCAAAACGTGGCGTGAGGAAGATGCGTCTCAAGGTACCAATCCACAAACTGGTTATCTCAAAGAAAACACCTAAATTGATAGGAGAAACAGATTTCTCCTAATAAACTACTTGAACCGTCATAAAAGCAAAATTTGCCAACTTCATTACATATTTCAATATATCCCACGGACCCCGGAATTCTGGGTATTCAGTTTTAATGAAGCTATTACGGAAGGCGTAGAAGTATGTTTGAGTAAAACGTTTTTCCACTGCCGCTAATGTATCATAAATCAATATAAAATTATGTGTTGCTATTTGTATTGATATTTTTCTTTTTCACAGAAGGTGGTAAAAAGAATGGATATTATTCTCCTCAGCGATAAAGCTATCTTTGTCTTTGGCCAATTTGAATCCGTCATAACTCTAAATCTCATTAAATTCTCTAAGCTTGGAAATTAACTCTAGACAAAACAGTGCTCTATCCTCTTGGTTCATAACTTAATATTGAATATGTTCGTGTCTTTTAATTTGTGTTGTTCTATAAGACATATTATTGTACCGAATCCCACATGAGTGGGATAAGGGTAGATGATAATGATAGAAATATTGAAAAAAATATACAACAACACAATTTATAAATGCTTTCATTACCATATTAAAAAGAAGAGCTGCTTTTTTGATGAAGGGTTAGTTGAAATGAAGCTTTTGTTTTTGTAACTTTTTATTTCACCTCTTTGTAGTCTTATGAAAGTAAAGAGAAATTTTAAATTACATAACGAATGGAACAGACTTTTATAACGACGGAAAAAGTTGACTATTATCTACAAGCTTAACTTTTCTAACAAAAATATGTTATAAAAGTTAAGCTTGGAAATAAATCACGATGGAGTTGAGATTTTTTCTTTTTACTGGGTTCCGTGCTTCAAAAGTGAAGAGAAATTTTTATAAGACTTCACTTTGGTTTCCGTCTGTTCATCGTCGTATCTATCTCTCAAGACCCTTTTTCTCATTAACGTGTAAAGACATCAAGTCAAAGAAGTCGGACTCGCGCCCCGAGGGTTCCGTACAGAACAGGATGGATAACCATCTAAGTCATCAACTGTTCAGGGCACTAAGATCAATTCTTAAATTAATTCAAGGAACATCATTACAAATAACAGAAAATCGCGGTAAATTGAATAGAGCTAAACATGAGGTTAATTTTGATAAAAACCCTTTTCAATACTCCAAAAACATTTTCAATTAACAAATTGGAAAGCTTCTCTTGACCAATGAACAGATTTACGATCATTTCAAAAGCAGATAACGCACGAAATGCCCAAGCATGGGGGTTCATATGAGGATCCCACAAACTAAAGGCCACATGATCCCCATGTTGAGTTTAAAATCATCTCACCGACTATGGAGGAAATAACCAATCAGCTGAAAAACTAAACATCTAAATCAGCGCCAGCTCCTGATGGTATCCCATATATAGTGTATAAAAAGTGTCCATCGGTTCGTAAACATCTCTTAAATATCTTCACTAAGATCTGGTCAAGCAAGCAAATACCAGTGGCATTCCGAAAAGCAACTTTTATCCTCATACCAAAAAAGGACGAAGTAACTCATCCAAAAGAAACTAGGCCGATTGCACTAACAAACACAGTATCCAAAATATTTTTCTCAATTTTACATACTAGAATGACACACTTTATGATCAATAACAAGTATTTCAGGCCCAATCACCAGAAAGGGTTTTTGCCTGGAATTTCTAGATGCCTGGAACACAATACTCTTCTAGCAGAAAGTTTTAAAGATGCCAGAACATATGAAAGACTAATAACGGTGTGCTGGATAGACTTAGAGAACGCGTTTGGTTCTGTGCAGCACAAACTGCTGTTATTCGCAATGAAATGGTATAACTTTCCACTTGTGATCAGCGACATCATTGCATCATTACTCGCAATTAAAATTTGTTATTTCATCAAAAAAGGGACACACTAACACATTGCAATACAATGTGGGTTTGTTCCAAGGTTGTTCCAAGGGCATTTAATATAGTCATTAATATTTTAATTGACAAGCTGAATAGTCGTGAAAAAAAGTGGGGCTATCGGTTTAAGATCAATAACAAGTACACAGAGTCCATCTTACCTTTTGCTGACGACCTTGCAATTCTGACACGTAACCCAATACAATCTCAGGAACTTTTACGTGAAGTGGATGAGTTCTGTGCATGGACTAAAGGGTTGAGAACAAAACCTAGTAAATGTCACTGTCTGTGTCTGGGTAGACGAATACCAAATTTACCTCTTACGACCCGGGACTCTTGATAGGAGGAGAATGTGTTTCCACAATTGCTGAAGCTGTGCTAGGTATTTAAATTTCTTTGTAGGAAGATAAATCACAAAGGTCGCACACCATCTTTAGACGCAGTTGTCGATAGCTTTCTGAAAGAGCTTAGTATGGTAGACCAACAACCAATAAGTAATATTAAAAAAGCTTGGATATACGACAACTACCTAACATCACGTCTGATTTGGCCTTTTCTAGTATACGAAATTACTAAATCCCTTTTAACAAAGCTGGATGTAAACGTCATAAGGACATTGAAGTCATGGTTGGGGCTTGCACTTTCGGCAGACCCATCAACTTTATTTAGGGATCAAACTAATTTTGGGATGAAATAAAAAAAAAACCATCGGAGCTCTATAAACACCTCAGACATACCAAAAAGCACGTCTTATTAAAATCTCAAGACGATATAGTCTCATCTCTCACAAAAGACAATTGTGCCTCCGACCTCGATTCGAGGCTTCAATTCCACAAACAATTTATGATAGGTGCATAGTCTAGCAAAGCGGGTTTAGGGTCGAAAAAAATGTTCAGCCCGGCTAGCATGCGCGCCACGAGTAAATTTTGTCTACACTTTATCTCGTGTAAAATAGACATATCGCACTATGTCTACGAGTGCTTACATGGCAGGGCAAAGAACTCGTCCTTGTTTACCTGTATTTTGGCTACTCGTGGCTACTTGTCGACCAACACTAACATGCGCGCCTCAGATTAAATCGATTTTTGACACTTATCTGCGAGTATTTGCATGAATTTTCTCTTCCAACTTTTTGAGGACGAGATAAATCTGTAGTCTATCTCGCGCGTCCCAGTATAATGGGGGCGGGCCCCTTAACCCTACTCCTGGGTTGCAAGTCCCAGGCCCCTCTAGCCTCTTCCTGTGCAACGCTATGGACCCGGTACCCACACGGTGAATCCATGGAAGTTATTCGTCTCTTATTGGTTATATGATTTTTCTTACGTTATTACGCTATGTTCTCCGTTGCTATTTCAACGAATATACTTTATTGACAACCGCTAATATTTTTACATGACTGCCCTAGGAGACGGAGGTATAAGGCGCTTTTCGCCTTATGCGCCCGTCTCAGGAGAAGTGCCTTCGGCACTTCTCCCTCCCGGGCTATAAGAGGGCCTCCCCTCGCCCAAAACCCGGTGGAGCTGAACGTCCGTATAGCGGTAGGCAGCATCTATGTCCTCCCTAAAACAAAAAAAACATGACTGCCCAAAAAAGGAGTGTTATCGTGTCAGGGCTCATGTATGTATGTATGTTTCTTGTAAGTTTAATAAACTAAACTGCTTTACCGATTTTAATTTATGAGATATAAGATTTGTTTTTATAGCGCAAGTGATACTTGGTGCATAAAAAAATAAAAAACAAACTGGCGGGTTTTAGACGCCATATTATGAGTGAAACATATTTGTTTTCTTGCATAGCCATCGAATAGGATATCAAAATGAAGGGCTTTAATAAATATATATGTATAACTTGCAATTTTAATTTCAACGGGACGATAAAACGATTAACATAAATAAATAATTTTCCGGGGTTTTTACTTTTATAATTAATTTATACTTGTTTAATGTTTTCATCAGCTAATGCCTAAAGGCAGAAGCGTTCATAATGTAACTAGACGATAGGTTTGGAAGAAATTTGTTTTTCTCACAACATGGCGTATGAAATCCGCTAGTGTTTTTATGTACCTAATAACAATTGGGTTATCAAGACCAATTTAATGATATCTCATACATTTAAATTGGTTAAGCCGTTTAGAAGTTATGGTAGAATAAAGAAACTCACAAAATATACAAACATACATATACGAACCCTGAAACCAGAAGCAGTCGTGTAAAAACATTGTTTTATATGTTATTGTAGTTTGTATTTTTATAATAAAATATATTATACCGTCCTCATAAAAAAAGGGATTACGGTAGGAGATGGCGATGGCTCGTATAAGTAATTACTGCACCTGTGTGGACGACACTCACAGCACTAAAGTTCAAACGGTTACCATTTAGACTCTAGAAAGCATAGTTGTATGTAGGGAATGGACGATATGTTAACCATCTCACGTAGAGTTACTGCCAAAACTTGCCTCGGAGGGGTAAGCAGTGATTGCTGGTCGTGAAACTAATTTAAGCAGTTTGGGGTTCGCCACCTGCAGTCTCTAGACGCACAATTGTTACTGTAGTTGAAGAAACTTCAGTTGAACTGGTTCAATACCTATTTAATATAGCCCAGGAGGTGACTTAAGTCTGGTATTTCAAACATTTAGTGAAAAATAGTTAATAAATTATTTTTTATTTTGTTTGCCCATACATTTCGTTTTGTGAATAGTCACTATCTAATGATTGAAAAACTGCGACTTACATTTATAAGACCGAGTTTATTAGTAGCTACAGCTTTTTATAATATGAATATCTGAATTTCTTAAGGTAGTACCCAAAACCACAATTAAATAAGTGCCATAGCAGTTTATACTCTTGTATGTGTTTAAATTTACATTTCGGTGGAAACGCCCTTATAACGATTGTAGACCAAGGGGTTTCGTAACTATCAATCGTCAACGAGAGTTTTAAGTTCAAGGGCTTTGTTGATAAGTTTACACGCGAGTGTATATTCTTCTTTTATCATAATAAATAACAGACGATATTTATTGCAGCAGAAACGTTGAAATCTTAGTTGAGACTTTTAAGACCGTAAACTGCTTTGGGTATCCTCTCAAGAGAATTCTTCAGATGCTAAACTATTTAATTAATTCATATAATATTAAAGACCTTCTTATCATAAATCTGAAACAAGATGGGTCAGAATATGAGATGCTGTTCATATCTGTTCATTAATTTACGATGGTAATGAAACAGATCAGGAGAGGTACCAAGACTCGAGAGCTTACAAGCTGAAATCGGTTTTAAGACTGCGCCTCTGGACCAGTTTATTAAAAAGAATCTTAGTCATTTCCCTGTATTATTGATGAGAGTAGAGTACCCAACTCAGGTTTAATTTTTAAATTACATCGTCAACTCTTGACAGGGTGGGTTGTGAGTAAGGGTATGCTCCCTTACGTCAGCTGTTGTGTTATTTGGGATTTTTGAAGCGCTTGTAGTGGAGCTTGCCTAACCCTTCTTAAAAGATCAATTAAGTAAGCAACGTTCGCTGCATTTACAACTGCTAGCGGAATTAACTATACGATAACATTCTCTGGAGTGGAGGTTTAACCGTCGGCCCTAGCTGTTCTCTTCGGATGGCAATCATAAGAGTGTGTTGGTACAGCGCTTTGCAAACACCTGGCTAACAAGCCAGGCTAAAACCTCAAGTTGAAAATCTGTCACCAAGCACTTAAAAGTGTATTCTGGCAGTTATTGTAGGTTAACCTGAATAACATCTTTGACGACATCGTTACTTACCATCAGATAAGATAGTGGTCAAATGCTATCAGATATTTAAAAAAATATCATATCTTTTTACGAACAGATAGGAATGAAAATGCACAGACTTGCATACATTGAAAAATAAAGGAAGCTCTGCAAGCTGTGGCTGTCTTTACGAATATGCTCATATCCGAGTTTGCAGACTCATAAAACCTGTTGTTTACAGTGTTCTTTTATGAAATCTTTATAATATTATGTTATTAAACCGAGCCGGCTGGTTATGCGTTTCTTGAGTATAAAATGCAACTATGTGATGGTTAGTATCGTCAGTGTTAAATTAATAATTTTTAGGTACAATGCAATACTACGATAGATGCACTGAGAAAAATCTAAAGTCAAAAGCGCCCTAATGACGGCCAATTCATATGGTTTAAGGCGAAAAACCGACCAAACGTAAAAACGTACAAAAACGCCTTCCAACTAGAAGGCGTTAAACGAGGTCAGTGAAGGCGAATGTTTCTTTTCGTCTTCATTTAAGGTGTATTTTGTGGTCTTACTTAAATATTGACTTTTGATAAGGCTGATTAAGTCGTACGTTATAGTGATAATCACCGTATATAAACCGCCGTAAAAGTAAGGTATATTTTATGGTCAATACTGCAATTATTATCGTATAACAAGTTGCAATTCTGAAAATACTTTACGGGAGGCGTTTTTGACGGTTGTGTTTATTATAAAACATGGTACATTTTTATTGATTGGTGAAAATCATCTTAAGAGTTGTGAATTCATCTTACGTAGTTACAATTCAACGGTAAAAGGTCAAATTTGATTTAAGCCTTTAAGTCCGTTTTCTCAGTGTGGGAGAGAGCAAGAAGAGATAGACAAGTTATTGCAAAAACATTACATGAATTTTTCATTTTAACGTTTCAGGTCATCAGATTTTCGATAAGGTGATAGTTAGGTTGATTAGGAAAATCTGCCCTGGACCTTCGTTAAAAGTCCGCAAGTTGGGTGCAACTCTAACACGCCAATCCATGCAAGAGACCTACTTACTTAGTACCACTGAACTTTGATCTTGTTCAACGGCTCTTGCTTAGTGCTAATGTATTCTATCGAACTTGATAACTTTCAAGTTTAAGTCCATTACTAAGTACCCTATCCATGTATAAATCTTTACATATTTTTATATCTACAATGTTTTTTGTAAAATTGAAAAAGATGAACTGACAAATATAAATTATAGTATTGTGCCCACTTTCAGATTACTTCAGCTCAGGTTGTAAGTCCATGCCATCTTCGTTATGTCTCGGCGGTACCGACAAAAACTTCTCTATTACTCAAGACAGGCCTCATTTTGAAGCAATGATGTCGGAGCAGTAATAGCTATGGACTACCGTGCCGCAGGTCTATGGTGCGGTACCCACCGCTGGCTTGAGCTTCAATGCACGATGGAAGGGCATTTCGCGAATGCTCGCCTGGCTAACTACCACCCTCAAGTAGAAAATCAGTTGCCAGGCACCTAACAGTGTGTTTCGGCAGCAGTCCTTGAGCGCCAGTATAATTATAGTTAAATTAATTGCATAATTGTGGCATTACGCAATCTAATTGTATGATGCCTACTTGTGGGTTAATTGTACTGCGACCATTACCCTGAACATGTATGTCTCAGGGTACCGGGCGCAGTGCTATTCGTCAGTTAAGACGAAATTCATCTGTTGTAGGTAGAGGTTACCGCTTAACATCAGGTGGGCCTCGTGCTCGATCCAACACAATAACATAAAAAAAAGATAGTAAAGTCCGTTTTTGTCATGCGGTGAACAAAATCTTGTAAACCAGCAACATCCTGCCACCGCATTAATATTATACAAACGTGAATACGTATATTGATACTACTAATGAGAAGATAACTTACCAAGCCATATAGTATTGTGTTCACTTTCACAGTGCTCAAGCTCGGGGCGTATGTGCACGTCATCGTCGTGATGTCTCGGCGCTTCCAAGGGAAATGTCTCCACTCGCCGTTGAAGAGGATCCCGTATTTGCCACGCGGTGAGCAAAGCCGTGTCCACCAGGAGTAGTCCACCCACCATCGTGTATAGTTTCCAGCCGTGTATGCCGCGCTACAAAAAATCCCCCATTAATATTTTCATTTATATAAACAAAAAGTCTTTGATTTCTGTTACGTGACAATATAAGAGATGTAACAAACCCAATTTTCAAATTATACTAACAAAGTATACAATGCGATTAAAATAAGAATAAGACGGGCTCTCGGCTAACTTCACACATATTCACTCTAATAAGTATGATCAGCAGAACAAACTTAAAAATAGAGCAGTGCCATATATTTATACGTAATTTTGAGAGTGACCCGAAATTGGTAATTAAAAAAATATCATATTTTGAAGGTTGACAGCACAGACGCCATCTTGGTTTGATGACAACGCGGGCGTCAGGGTCTTATTTCTCCGACAGTGTACTACTACGCCACACGTTTCCGAGTGCTTATTGATCTTCTCGTTTAATTTGTTTTTTGACTGTTTGATTTGTTCTTGTTGACTGTTTAATATGTGTATGGTGACTGTTATATTTGTTACCTGTTACGATGATAACGATGAGTCTGACTCAGTTGGCCATCAGGACATGCATTCAAATTAATATACATAAGTAAAAAATATTGCTAACAAATAAAATCATTTCAAATTATTTCTGTGTTTGCTGTACCTAGTCACTTACTACTTCGTATACCTACGTATGACTGCTTGCTTTTTTACACGACTGCACAAATAAACGTGTGTGTTAAGTTTTCAGGGTTCATGTATGTATGTATGTTTGTGAGTTTCTTTAGTTCACCATAACTCCTAAACGGCTTAACCGATTTTATTGTTTGAGATATCGTCAGATTTATCCTGATAGCTCAGGTGACACTATGTACATAAAAAAATAAAAAACAAACTGGTGGATTTTAGACGCCATTTATAGTGAGAAAATTTATTTATTTTTTCTTCCAAAGCCATCATATTGGGTAACAAAATGAAGGGCTTTAAAAACGATTCCTTATATATATATACCATAAACATATTATCAGATCGATAAAACGCTTAACGAAAATAAATTATTTGCAGTCGGGTTTATTATTTTCTTTATTAATTTATACATGTTTCATCATTTCTTTTTTTGCACACTGTACCAAGTTCTAGTTTTGACGTCACAGCATGGCGCTAGGCCGATCCTATTCTTATTTTAATCGCATTGTACATAGTTTATTGTTTTTATATAAAATAATCGGAAACCTAGTCAAATAAAATAAAAGAACATCATACGTAACAGTTTTCACGTAGGTATTTTTATTGTTGTATTTTGTTGCGAAACAGGGTCACTTCTGTTTTGCGGTTAAACTCAGTTTCTAAAATAATTAATACTGTTTTGAACAAATAGATACTTGCCCCGGCATCAAAAAAATACTTTTATAGATCAAAGAGGTTATTACAAAAATGAGTAAATAAAGGTCTATCATGCCACAGGCATATAAAGCAATTTTCGGTTAACTTTGTACATAAACTAACAGCAGAAACTGGTTTTGCTACAATGAATATTTTGATGTTCTGTGTACGTACCTACATAATTATGCTGCGTTGTTTACCTAACTAAACACAGGGCTAGTTTGGGGTTAAGAAGTTTGGAGCAGATATATATTTGTAGGGCTATGTCAAACTACTTAGAGTTAAATGAGTTTCTCGACTGTGTTTAATATGTACTGTAACTGTATCAGCTGGAATGTCCACTGCTGAACACAGCCCCTCATTAAAGGGAAGTTTGCCCGAATCTCCACGTAGGCAAGCGTCTTGGGATCGCAGTTTAAGATAACAGTTCCTCAGAAGGCGCTGCTGCCCACCTTCCGGTATTTTACCTTTAGTCGCCTCTTACGACACCCACTGGTAGCAATGAAAGGGTGACATACTAGCCTGGTACCCCACGTGAATATGTAATTAATAATTATTTGGCTCAAAGAATAAGCATTGCAATTCAACGGGGCAATGCTGCCAGCATGCTGGGCACGCTGCCAACTGATAGTGGGCTAGAGCATTTGGACTGCCTATGAGTCCAAATGCTTTTATTGTAGTAGCTGTAGTATTGTAGTAGCTGTAGTGTTGTATATAGTTTGTAGTATTTGTTTAATAAAGGCATACCGCCGGTAAAAAAAATTAATACTATTAGTTGTTTAACTCAGTCACCGATCTACCTAGCAACAATGCGGTGTGGTTTGATAAAAGACGGAGTGCTACTTCTGCCCACAATGCCTGTGGTACTTTACTGGTTCTATGGTGCGCCGGAACTCTCATTTGTGTATGTCAGCTATACCAAATTATTTGCATTTTCGTATAGATGCTGCAGGTATCGGGTTTTTTTTTGGTTGTAACTATAGTAGTAGGATTTTTGGTTGTTGCTTAAGTAATGGACAAGAAGTGACTTTACAAAAATGTTGATGCTGCCCTTTCTTATGCCACCTTTGTTTAGTAAACTGTATACAATTATGTAATTTGATTATATTATTATAAAATAGTTACTAAAGTATATCAAATATAATATAATAGTCATTCGCATAATTCCCTATAATTGTACCTAAAACAATTACTGCCATCCTAAGACAACAACCGGGACCGACAGCTTAACGCACCCGAAGCACGGAAGCGCTCAGTACTCGTAGTAATGTCACTAGCGATCACCCATCCATATCATGACCGCGGCGGACGTCGCTAAACTTATATGATCGGTTAAGAACGGCTGAGCAAATTTCGTTACGAGCGCTTCAAGACGTCTGCATATAAGCACTGCATTGCTAATTTTCTACCGCAAAATTGTCTATCAAAAACATTATAAATGTTACAGGAAGTAATAAAAAACTCATTTACTTTTATGAAAGTTATAAAACATTATATTTGGTTCATGTAAACAACAGATACGTAAAACGGGAAATAAAATGTGGGTAAGTGTCAAAATCCATATTTCCAATGTATTGAATATTGCTTCTTCGAATGAGGCACTTAAATATTTATGCGGGCATTATTCCACGTTGCGTCATAAGTAGCAACTCTGTAGATAATTTTGCTCAGTATTTATATATGCACATACGTAAATTATGATCAGTACTTGTGTATAATATTAATACAATAAACATAAAACTGAATGTTAAATAACCAAATTTAACCTGGGTATGTCACACATTGAAATTAAAATGAAGCTCAATTAGTTCGTATGACGTCTTTGACTTATAACATAATTTTCAAAACCCTTGCTCGTAAAGTGAGCTTTATTATATCTTTATTAGGGCCATAAACCGAACTATAACATACTCGTGCATAATAATATTATACACTAGTGCGTAATAGAATTATCTCTACAAAGTTAACTTAGTACCTAACTGCAAATTATATGCGAGTAAACAGAGCATTTTCAATTTAACCGGGTAATACACATTAGTAACATCATAGAGGTTTATATGTAATCACAAAAATAAATTTACCGAGCGCAAAAAAAAACCTGCGCGCTATTTTCCATAATTTTCGTATGTTGTTTGTATCGCATTTGTGCAATATATATTTTTTTCAGGGTGTTGAAAAAGTGTGTATGAAACTCGTGAGCAAATTGCTTATTATACACTCGGCTGATTTACGCTCTCGCCTACGGCTCGGGCTGCAACACACAGCCTCGTGTATAATGCGCAACTTAGCTAACTTGTATTATAATCTACTATTTCAACACACTCACTCGTAACGGGCCTTTAAATGCACCGATTTTAGTGTCATAATATAGTCTATTACGCACTCGTGCTATATTTTAACTTTACCGGACTAGTGTTTTAAATAGAAAAAAAACAACGTTTCCACATTTCTCACCAAGGAGATTGTAGTTTGTTTCGTTCGTTTTTCACATAAAAACAAACCAAAGAGTTTTTTAACTACTGAAGTAGAACTTTAGAAAATTTAATTATAAACCTTCTTAACTAGATTATTATTGATATCAAAAAGATCAAGAAAATATTTTCGTATCGAAATTTTCGTATTCGTTCGTGTGCAAACACTGCTGTGTTTAGGTTTGAAGGTCACTGTAGCAAGTGAAATCACTGGGCAATGAAGACTCTCGGGGTGACACTGTAACTATTACAGTTCAGGTTCAGGTAAACATCTCGTCTGACCAATACGGACAATAATTAACATGCAAAAAATATCAACTTTTGTATTCTATAGGCCAAACCATACAACCAAGTTAAAAATAAAACGCAAACAGCCTTTCGGATAAATTTGAAGTATTTGATTTTGGTCTGTAGTCTGATATACTCGTACTAGCTAGCGCTAAGTTTTACATCATTGCTCACCTTTCCGCCTGGTTTAGGCTCCGGTTTTGGTTTGGTAGTGTGGCGATGTACCCTCCATACTTTTGTGAACATTGCTCCATAGGCCATAGAGAATCCCGTCGCCAGCAACCATGCCCGCGCTGCACAGAGTCCAGAGAAATGCGACGGCTGCACCCATCTCCCATCAACACCCAAAGCAATGGCCGCCGCCAGACAAACGCAGCATCCACACAGCATAACAGTGTTGCAAGCCGGGTGCGACCAAAGAATCACCCTGCAGTAAAACTGAACGTTATCCGACTATAAAAGCAACAGAAATATTACGAACACCAAATGTCGGAGTTTAACGACTGCCTCGGCTTTCGCTCGCAATAAAAACGGGAACAAAGTTACGGAATGAAGTTAGATATCGACAGATTCGCACAGCACCCTAACAATATTATCAAAGATATTTGTATTATACCACGAAGACTATTAGGGGAATTTATCTTCTATGTGGTTGGTACAACTGTTGCCACGAAATTGGCTTCAGTAAGCCGCTCCAGTTTTAGGTTACCATTAACATAGCGTTGGTATTGTTATTGATCATATCTATATCGGTATTCGGTATAAGCATTTAGATATTAATTATGATGAAGACTTTGAATTCGATATTGAACCATATCTGGCGGCCAAATCGTGATATCAACATCTTGCACACAAAGAAAAGACCACTTAATTTTAGTTGAAAAAATTTTTCCTAAAACTTTTGCTATCCTATTTTCTCACTACTGTTGGCCAAATATGACAATAAAATTTAACATTCGTAAAAGTAGAATGTTAAAACGTTCCTAACTGCGCTATTCGCAATCTCAGCCAGCGGAAACGGTTACAGTTTTATTTCGGGCATCTGTTTTATTCGTGTGGGATTGAAATTTTTAGCGTTATCGATCGGTCGCAGCCGGGGTTGGCATTTGGGCGAATTGGCCCGATCGTGTTTCAGAGCCCCTGTCAATATCAAGTAACACCCAACACTAACACATATCTCCGAAAGGGTGGAATGTGACGTTGACAAGGGCCTTGTAAGATAAAGGATTCCCATGACTTTTTCACTCGATTGCGTACGCAAACTGTTTCATTGTCGTGGCTGAGAGCTCGATATCATTATTGTGATCGGCATGTCAATCAAAGAGGGATGAAGATAGCGCGTTTGTACGTGATTGTTTTGTAAAGTAAAAGCTATAAAACGAATGGAAAAGAAGTGATTTTTTTTATGTGATTGTAAAGTAGTTCGCTCAAGGCTTACCTGTTGTTAAGCGATAACTTCAGCCTATAACAGATGGATTTTATTACAAGTGACGAACTGCACTGCGTCCGTACCGTGAGACAATCAGTTGTTGTTGGCTCTCAAGGACCAGACGAACATTCCCAAAATGCCCTTCCATTATGCGGTGAAGCTCAAGCCGGCGGTGGGGATCAAATTATCAATCTTTGCTATGGCAAACCACATCTATTACCATTCAGCTATTACTGCTTCAAATAGTGATACTTGACGTGAATGAAAGCATAAGAGAATTGAGGGAGGGCGGTCTCAAGTATACTGCTATCATCTGAACAATATTTTGCGCCATTATAATGTAGTACCTCAAGGCTATAATCTTAGAATGTCTTTAGTTTATTAAGAAACTTGTAGTGTTTTTATACTGCTTGTTTTTAGAACAATATTATAAGAATGACACAATCAGGGACAACATAAACAAGTATAATGATACAAGTGACCCATGTTGGTCAATACAGATATTAGGCGTCGGATTGCAGTTCGAACCGAAGGCGAGGGAGTAGTGCGAACAAAGTGAGAGTACGATGACCAATGGTCACGGGTTTTATAAGGCAAATTCGTATTTCAAAGAAAATGTAAAGCAAACTATAATATGGCGCATATTTATAAAAAGCATGCATGTCTTAAAACCTGTATTACTAACATAAAAATAGTGCAAAGATAGACATACTTATTACAAACAAGTGAGTTGAATATAAAACTTATCATAGTCTTAATATTCATTTTGATTACCAAGGGCATATAACGGTTTCAATTAAGACACAAGTTGTTAAATCCAGTGCATAACAGCTACAAAAATATAAATCACATACTACCTTCTCCGTCTGTGGATAGTGTTGAATATTATCAGTCCGATGGCTGCCAACATGCCGGCAATGCAGAGTGCAGTCATGCAAGCAAACAGTGGTAGAGACACCGTCCGTAATTCGTTTACAACCACCGTTCGATCGGGTGGCACCTTCCCACCTACAACAAATTGTGTGCGTTAGGATATAAATGTACGTAGTAATACGTAATATAAATCTTATTATAATAGGCTAAAATGATCTCGTATTTTAATAGTATTGATAGAAACAAATTGTTTTTATCACAAAATATTCAAAAGGAAAGTTTCAATTTTCGTTTTGTAAGCATCGAATGTTTTTTTAAAGATAGTTAAGGTATATAAGCTAGTATATGAATAGATATGGAAGTTTCCCTATACTATCTTATTATATGTGATTTTTATCACGTGAATTTTAATAAATAAAAGGGTTTTTGTTAAAGGTTTTTCAGTTGATAATTCCGTCCCAAGACCCACAAGTTTTACAAACTACGTCTCCTCTGTTCGAGAGTTCATTAACATGAACTGTTTTAGCAAATAACGTATAAAGTCTAAAATTAATCAAAGGCATTTGACATGTGTAAATGATATAATTTGTGTATGTAATTTTCTTTTTTGATATATTTTATAACGCATGCTCTAGGTTACAAATTTACTAGAGGAAAACTTATAGCCGTGAGTGGGATTCAAACTTGCGTCATCCACCCTTATAGCCAAGCCATCCTCATTTGATGGTTTAAGTATAATTTTCCTCTCGTAATTTTGTAATATAATTTTCCTGTTGCACTAATGAGGCTTGTTAAAAATATATCCTTATCAACATACCTCATCAGGTAGGTACAATAACATACCCAACGTGGTATGTTCGTTAGGATATATTTTTAAGATTCATTATATCACTACGATTCATGAAGCAGTGATGGCTAAGTGGCATTGGCTATGGACTGGCGCGCAGCAGGTCCATGGTTCGATCCCACCGCGGGCTTGAGCTTCAGCGCATGGTGGAAGGGCATTGTGCGAATGCCCGCCTGGCTAGCTACCACTCTTAAGTAGAAAATCTGTCGCCAAGCACCTAACGGTGTGTTCCGGCAGCAGTCCTTGAGAGCCAGTGAAAGTACAGGCACATGAGACTTAACAACTATATCTCAAGGTGACGGGCACAGTGCAATTCGCCGTTTACGAAATGCATCTGTTATAGGCAGAGGTTAGTCCACTTAACATCAGGTGGGCCTCGGGCTTGATCCGTCACAACAACATAACACAAAAAAAAAAAAACAAAAAAAAAATTGTTTGTATGTCAGGTTAGGACCTTTTATAACCATGTAAAAGTAAAAAGACACTACTTAAATGTCCTCCATAGGACAATTGTCGGGAAAATTATTTTATTTAAATCATCAGAAATTTTCCGTTAGATTTCCGATACCCTTAGCTAAAGGTGTTTAATGGCATCCTTGTGTTGAATCTGTTCCTTACATCAACATCTCGAATCTTGTTTTGTATTAATGACTATGATAGTTTTTAGAAACAATCTGTACCTCCATATTTTGATCTTCGAAATACAAGCCAAGCAATGGTGGAAAAACTAAATGAAATCAACACATATATTCACCCTCTGCGTCTCACAAACAAAAGTATTAAACAAATATAAACGGTTTAAAAAGCTAATGTCGTCTAAGAAGTTTCTAAGAGGTGCCTCGCCAAGTTTTGGTAAGTCGCAGTGATCGTATATTTCACGACACTCTTAAACAAAGCGAACGCTATGGTCGTAAAAATGTCGTAAAACTAATAAGAACCTTCTCTAGAAGCAAAGGTGATGACTGGATTGGGTATCGATAGAACTTGTACGTATAGAAGTTTAATACCTACTTTAAATCATGTCCATATTGACATGAACGCAATGCAAAATATATGTAACGCAGCGTTGATCACTGTAAGGAGGAGTATTAGCTAGAAACGACCACTTTTAAGAGTAGAGTGCACGAGCATTTTCCATACAAACGTAGTTTCGTCATATTTTAAATACCAAGTGTTCAAACTCGGTGAAATTTTGTATGCATATTGCTGAGCCTAATATCTATGCTTCTGGTTTGCCAGTTTTTCGATTTGTTATTTATTCTATCCCTAAATGAGAAAATAAAAATTCACATACAAAACGTATTTCGAATTATTTTTGAAAATACTTAATTGTACGGAAATTGGGCAAACAACATCTAATGCATAGATATTAGGCTCAAAGACATACATGCAAAGTTTCACCGAGTTTGAACAATTAGTATTTAAAATATTCAATTCATTTCAAATATTTATTTGTTGAAAGTAGGTACAAATAGTTCTTAAAATAAACTTAGTTCTCTACATTCAACCAGTCAACTGGTGTACAAATATTAAAATCAAATTACATACATCAATAATAATTTTGTTAATCTATATATACAATGCATTAAATAAAAACGTGTATTAAATAATATTATAAAATATATTATAGAATTTGGTCAAGTAAATGTAATTTTCTTAAAACCTACAACGCATTTCTGTACGCATATAATATGACGAAATTACGTTTGTATGGAAAGCGTTCCGTGGTCCATATTGACATGAACGCAATAACAGAATATATGCAACGCAGCGTAGAACACTGTAAGCAGGAACAACAAGAACAAGCTTTAAGAGTCAAAGCCACAATATATTTAAGATAATTTGACGTGTACGTCTACAATCCATAATACCATACCTTGATTGGTCTATATAATATGTACTAGCGACCCGCCCCGGCATCGCACGGGTGCAATGCTGATACTAAATAATCTGTTATACCTTTGAAAATATATATCTATATTGATCTACATTAAATGCACCATGTATTTACGGTACTTAACTGGATAAGCATTAAAACTGTATTGCTTAAAATCGCTACCTACATAAGCCATTATTCCTCGTAAAAAGTACATCATAAAAAATGGGTATTGTGCGTTATCCTTAAGAGATAGACATATATCATCACGGACTTTTTTTAGACCCTTATAAGGTGTACACTGTAGTTACATTATATTGATATATCTTGTAGGTTTCAGCCAGCGTTTGCAATGTAAGCGCAAAAATGTGTTTATTTACGATATCACATTAGAAACCTCTAACATTATGTGTTTCTCTATTATATTATGCATGTATTAAACATATAAACCTTTCTCTTGAATTACTCTTTGTACAACAAAAACCGCATCAAAATCCGTTGCGTAGTTTCAAAGATACAAGCTTACATGGGGACAGACAGCGGGAAGCGATTTTGTTTTATACTATGTAGTGATGATGATCACAAAAGCGAACATAACCCACAGTAAAACACTCTATGTTTGTCATATTAGTTGAAAACTTGTAAAATGTTTACTATCTAAAACTTTTGCTTAGTAGGCTATCGAATATCAGGTCTTCGATAAATATCTTGCCGACATCCACTCGGCACTAGCATAGATTTGCTATGATCGCGTCAATATTTTCGTATCACTGTGTTCGCTCTCTCTGATATTTTATTACTTTTCCACTTTTATAATAACGTTACGGAATATTGCCTCTTCGGATTCAATTACGGAAGTTGCGAGGCAGATCCGGAAGGCAACAAGGCTTAGTATCTAGTGTTGTGGTTGCAACTAAATTGTGTCGAGTTAACCTGTGGATGGTATTTATTTTGTGCTGATTTTAACTAAGACTTCAAGAAATAAATTGTGAGGAAAATGTGCGAGGCGTAGAAAGTGACTACAGTAGTAAGTGATTAGAGACCTGATAGACCTGACCTGTAAGTGATTAGAGCTTCAAGTGTGTGTCAATCGATGTCTTCGCCTAATACTACTTTGGAAGCGCTCGTAGCGAAAATTGCTTAGCCGTTCTCAACCGATCAACACTGTTAAAGCAACGTCCGCCGCGGTCATGAGTTGGATGGGTGATCGCTAGTGACATTGCTACTGAGCGCTTCCAGACGTCAGTATCAGGCTAAAATAAATTATGAAATATGACCAACAGCACTATCCACGCTAACTCAAGTATGCCGATACCACACCTTTGTCCGAGTAATGACTTGTTGCGCTCGTAGTTCATCCACCTTTGAACAAAGAGGGTAGCTATATTCCCCACACTCGGCAAGCGTCTTGGGGATCGCAGTGTGCGATGGCAGTTCTTCATATCCACCTTCTAGTGTTTTAGTCTTCTAATCTAGTCTTTTGGATCTACTTTTACATGAAGTTAAAGGTGGATGCAATACTAGCCCAGAATAGTTTATCAAACATTTAGTATTTTTTTTCTTTCCGCTTCTCCGATCCATCACTTTATTAGAGTATATAGTGACGAGGCGAAAATACGAAATATTACGTCCATCACGTGCGATCTCAATTACTTTGGGCTTTGGGGAGTAGAAACATTGGGCTCCCCTTTTTTGCATAGCCTTTGACTATCTATATCTGACCTACAATTACTGGCTCACAAGGACGAATGCCGGGACAATCCGTTGTTAATACCGGTTGGCAGCAGATAAAAAGTTTTAATATAATGTCTTAAGCGTTACATGTATTTTGTTTCCGTTGAATATATCTGTATTTTTTTTATTTGTAACGGAAGAGGCTCCAGGCTCACTTGATGTTAAGCGGACTAACCTCTGCCTAGAATAATGCATTTCATCAGTGACGAATTGCACTGCGCCCGTCACCTTGAAACATAGTTGTTAAATCTCATGTGCCTGTAATTTCACTGGCTCTCAAAGACTGCTGTCGGAACACACCGCTAGGTGCTTGGCGACATATTTTCTACTTGAGGGTGTTTGCTGGCCAGGCGGCCAATTGCAAAATGCCATTCCACCACGCGGTGAAGCTCAAGCCGGCGGTGAGGATCGAACCTGGGACTTGCGGCACGGCAGTCCATAGCTATTACCGCTTGGCCATCATTGCTTCAGACTCAATGCGCTAGGAACAAAAAACAATGTCTTGTGAATCAATGCACTTGGAACAAAAAACAGGCAAAGTTTGAGCCTTTCTCCATTAAGAGTTCAGTAGCTTAAGTATCAGTAGCTTGGTTATTAGTGTGGTTGACCAAACTAAATAAGGTACCGCATCGTAACAACCCGTGGAAAAAATAATAAATATATAGGTTTTGATGACAGCATAAAAGCTAAATTACAAATCAGCATTTTAAGTATGTGTTGGTTAAATAGAAGACACAGTACAGTAATGATATCAATATCTCAGAAAGCGCTGATGCCAACCTTCTGGTTTCTCACCCTTTGTCGCCTCTTAAGTTAGTTGTTAAGGTAAATATGAAAGTATACTTTGATGCTCTTCAATGAGTTTAAGAAAATGACTGTTACACGTGTTACTAGGGTGTAAAAAATATTAACTATCGGTAATTTTTTCATGAATACAGCCCAAAAAATGATTTACTTGAATTTCCAGTCAATTTGTTTAATTTTTATTTTGCATAAATATCTATGATTTCAGTATTGTATAACTCATACCGCTTATGAGCTAGTGACCCATAGCATAAGGCCGGACAAGCAGACAACATATTATATAATATAGGATATCTGAACTGCTTACCGACGAAACATACTTTACCCTTAATATGAGGGACTCAAATTGCGATCCACAACACGCCTGCCAAGTATGGGGGTTATGGCAAACACCGTAAAGTGCTTTAAACAACGGTGGACGTTATAGCCGTTGATGTGATATTGAATAATTTAAGCGTTTGTGTAAAAGCGACGTTTGTAAATATCTATTTGTATATAGTTTTAGAGCACAGAACAAATCCAACTGCAGCGAGGCGTGAGACAGGGAGACGTTATTTCTCCGAAACTGTTCACGTACCGTAATACCGTATGCATTGGATTGGAACGAATATGCCACTAATATTTATGCTACATATATCAATACGTAACTCACATTTGTTTGCCGATGATATTATCATTGTGTAAGAATCACCTAATACAATAAAAGGTAAAAAATAGACTAGATGTCTAGCTGTTTTCCTTTACAAGGTTGCATTTTTCAACCGATTCTCGTGAAATTTTGTGAGCAGGACAGTTTTTTTTAAAACAGCGTAAGTATGGAGGTCATTAACGTAAAAAACATCATATTTCAGTAACAAGTACTTCAGTGTACAAGGCCACTAGTATTGTTTCTAAGAAGTCGCTTTAGTAGGGATTGTACAGTACTTACCCACCCGGTGATCTTCTCTCGAAAGTTGTCGGTATTCGTTAATTTGAACTGTGCCGTTTCTGTCGTTCCATTCACTGAGGTAATATTATTTTTACTAACTGCTTTAGTATGTTGTACTTACCAACCCACCGCTCGCGATCCAGCCACGTAAGGTTGTCAGCCTGCGTATCGTAGTATCCAAGCTTCACGTAGTGGTTGTCTGTTAGCTGTTCGATTTGCGTCAATGCTATTCTGTCGCCTTGTGATGAGAATGCCACCAAGCCCTGGGAACATAAAAGATCACAGGCTTATATATTATGGAACCTTTAATACTGGGTTGAGTACGTTATAGGCATGAATTATTTGCTAGTGTTTATGTTCAAAATAACTACCGCGATATAAGGGGTACAGCCGCTTTCATATCACATTTTTATACCAATCGTTAAAAAAAAACGATTCATAGCGCATAATTTCACTATTCATTATTCGAACGTCTTGTTTATAAAATATTTATTTTTACTATCTGTTACATTATAGCTGTATAAATGTATCCTGTATAAATATTGAATTGCGCGAAAGAAGGTACTGTCAGCAAATAAGATAGAGATATTTATGAAATGAAATTGTATGTATTCATTTAAAACTCTTAATTCAATCAGTATTACCAATGTGCAGGTTAGAATTAACTAATGCTTACATAAAACAATATAGTAGCAGCTTATGAAGTTTATATTAACGTTATACATTGGTTTTAGTAAAAGTAAAATAACTGTAAAGGTATTAAAAAGTCTAACAAGCTTTTCTTGTTTATTATCTAATATCTTTTAAATAATGTGTATTTTGGATATATGCTTTTAAAGCGCTCGTAGAGAAGTTTGAAATTCGTGTAATCGAGATTACACTGTATTAAGAAACTTATACGAATATGAATTTTGGATTATATTTTTAATCTGACGGTACCAACAGTCCTCAAAAGCACAGATTAGTAAAGTTACTTGGGATAACAGTTGTGTTATGAAAATGGATGTTATTTTGGTATAAAAATATAATATTTAATAATTGTTTTTTAAAGATATGAAACCGAAAATCATTTGGTATAAAAACCAAAAAAAAACTTTTTTTTTCGATTTTAAACATTTTTTTTTTCGTTTTTACACCAAATATTTTCCGGTTTCATATCATTAAAAAATAACGTATGGAAAAGTGCTAGAAAAAACTGTAGCACTCGATTTACGATAAATATTTATCTGTGTAAAATTAATAGAATGATTTATCGTATACAAAACACTCCATCTCAAAAATCCTTTAGAAATATAAACTGAGCCTCATGTGTAATGAGTCTACTTACAAATACATTAATTTAAATAATTTCTGATGTTGTAGATGTTAAGCAAGTAAGGACACCTTTAAGTCATTGTTCCCTTTAATTAGTTAAAATGCGGCAACCCATTTTGAAAGGAGCTTTGTAAACCAACACTCGTTTTGTGTTTTCTCACGAAACATTAATGTACAATAATGTAAATTTTATGCTAAGGACCAACGCAATTAGTATTTTACATAAGTTTTTTTATGCTCTGCAAAACATGGGTCACTGAGAGGTTATTGTAGCTAATTATCTGTTGTGTATTTATAAGCCGTATTGGCCTTGAACTAAATTTTTCCAAATGTGAACTTTTTTTTTGTGATTGATGAAAAATTCAACTTACTTGCGCCTAATATAAAATTAGTAGAAAAACGTTCGCTCCATCTTTTGGGTTCACCGATTTTTGACGAATCATTGTCACCATTTGTCGAAGAACAAATTCAAAAGTTTAGAAATGCTTCTAGCAGATTATTTAAAATTAACGCCCATATGGCTTTTACTATTATTAGATTTTGCCTTTTCGTTCCTAAATTTACATACTTTTTGAGATGTTGTCAGCTGTGGAAACACAGTGAGCTTCTTTTAAGTTTAGACAATTTATTAAAAGATACGTTAATATCGGTTTTGAATGTTGAGATGGAAGATAGGGCTTGGGTGCAAGCTTCCCTCCCTGTGAGGTTGGGGGGCATAGGGATACGCAAAATTTCTAGTGTGGCATTACCAGCTTTTTTGTCTTCTGTACACAGTACACACAAATTAGTAGAAAAAATTCTTGCACCATCTTTAGGCTCTTTTGATGTAGCATATCTGGCTGAGGCCAAAACCACATGAGGACTGGCTTGTCCAAATACTGAGTTCCCAAAAATGTTGTCATCTCAGAAACAGTGGGATCGGCCCCTATGCGAGCTAGCACGGAAAGATCTTTTAAATACGTGCCCTAGTATCGCAGATCGTGCTCGTATTCTCGCTGTTTCTGTTTGGGAATCAGGTCTTTGGTTACAAGCCATTCCTTCTTACAAAACTGGTAGCCTTATAGATCCTTCCGCTTTTCGTCTCGCTATTAGCTTACGCTTGGGTGCAAGGTGTTGTGTTGCACATCACTGTCAGTGTGGTACCGCAGTTGACCAACTCGGTCACCATGGCCTCTCCTGCTCTCGAAGTGCTGGTCGAATTTCCCGCCACGCCAGCCTTAACGATATCATTCGCCGGGCTTTTACCAGCGCCAATGTTCCAGCTGTTCTCGAACCGAACGGTCTGATGCGTGACGATGGTAAAAGACCTGACGGCATGACTCTGGTTCCATGGAAGTAAGGACGGCCCTTAGTGTGGGACGCTACATGCGTAGACATTTTCGCGCCGTCACACCTTTCTGAAACCCACGTGAGGGCTGGCGCCGTGGCTACTTCGGCAGAGCAACTCAAGTGGCGCAAATATGCTAACCTCGGTATGGGTTACATATTTGAGCCGTTTGGTGTAGAGACGTTGGGTCCGTGGGGACCGGGAGCTCATCGTATTTTCCAAAATTTATCTGAGCGCTTGGTCGATGCGACGCATGATCAAAATGCTGGCACCTATTTGGCTCAAAGAATAAGCATTGCAATTCAACGGGGCAATGCTGCCAGCATGCTGGGCACGCTGCCAACTGATAATGGACTAGAGCATTTGGACTCCCTATGAGTCCAAATGCTTTTACTGTAGTAGCTGTAGTATTGTAGTAGCTGTAGTGTTGTATATAGTTTGTAGTATTTGTTTAATAAAGGCATATCGCCATTAAAAAAAAAGCAGTAAGGAAAATAAAAATTGATTTTGGTTAAGAAAATTCAAGCAAAACATTGTAAAGTCAACTTCACATATTATCTCCACTAGCAGTTATAACATGGACAACAATTATTTCTCGATATAATTAGCAAGTTAATATCAATCTTAAACCTTATATCATACGATAGATAAGGTGTTGGGATTTCATTGTTTTTTTTTCCTTGGCTGGAAAAAAAAACATATATTATTAAAACTTCAAATATGTATGTTAAATTCAATTTTATATGCTTTATTGTAACATATTCTTTAAAAATGTATTATTATAATATTATTTTTCTTTGTTGCTGGTCTAGAATTGCATCCTCCCATATCTTCCTAATGGAAGTCGTAAGCGAGAACGAAAGAAAAAGTATGAGGTGGTGGAAAACAGAACTGCCAATTTTTACTGCGATCCCTTAGACGCCTGCCGAGCGTTGGGATTATGCCAAATCCCCAATCCCCCTCTTCTCATGAGGAGGCTTTTGTTTTGTTTTTTTTCGATTCGAATGAAAATACAGAGGTAAACTTCAGTTATGATAAATTATATCTAACTATATATATTCATATCTCATTTTCGTAACTGTCTCCTTAAAGCATATCATGTCGTCATGATGAGAAAATGTTCCCGGAGTTTATGTAGTATCTTACCCCAAACACATACTTAAATGCGTATGAACCTACTTATTTGCTTCCGCTCGTCGACGTCGCTGTCGCGCGTCTGGGACTAAAAATACCCCGAGGTGATAAATGTTGGTACAGAAAAACGTTATTCACCTCCATCAAGGATATATGTAGATAAAACCTACATACACACCAGAGTTGTAACAATTTGTTATTTACGAGAAGAAGACGTAGGAGGAGCTTTCCTAGAAAAGCTGGGTAACGGATAACGAGAAGTATTTTTATCAGTCTCAGATATTTTAATATAAGTGTTTATTTTCGTTCTTGGAAATACATATTTCTGGAAATCTATTATAATTTATCCTGACAAAACAAAGCCCGAAAAATAATTTTATTTAGCTCTTGAATCATTCGGAGGGCACAACCAGCTAATTCAGCATGTACATTCTAATACAAACACTGCACACTATATTCTCAGCAACAGAGTTGTTCACACCTGGAACAGGTTGCCTGAGGAGGTTGTCTCTGCTACACGTGTGAACGAATTTAAGAACCAGTTGGATGTCTAGTTGCGTAAAAACAAAAAATCTCTTGCCAACTTGAAACCAGAGCTAAATAACAAATGTGTGGACACTACAAAAAATATATACATCGACACAGTATGATATAGGCACATCAACATTAGGCTGCTCGCCTATAATCAGATAAATAAATAATGAGTATATTTTTTTAATATCTGCATTTTGCAAAAAGCTTACCGAGACACCGAGAAATGACGTGGAATTTATAGCCTCGTAGATGTCATCGGCGATCTTCTTGTTTGTGTAAGTGAAATTCTTTAAGCTCAGCCCACTTTTCTGTAACTTCTCCATTGTTTTGTTGAATGCTAGAACATGAAAGAAAATTTGTTCAAATGTTTGGCAAACACAGGTATTCTATACAAAATAATGAACAGTATGTTACATCTCATGTCGATGTAAATGGCTGTTGCTTGCGTTAGGCAGAGCTCCAGAGCTGATTACCAAAAAGTCGGGTAGGTACTACTAACGAGAAAAAATTTAAATAAGGTTACCGAAGGACCTTACTTAAAAACATTTTTTTTTTATAATACAATTTACTTGTTTTTTTGTGCGTTTTATTACCGAAAACTTATTTTTGATAGGTGTTTGTGTTGTCTTTTGTGGGGTAAGAGGAACAATTTTACCATAGCATCGCATAGGTGCGATCTGATCAGGAAAATAAAGGTAAATCTTTGTAACGAATCTTACCATATAGCGCAACAATTTAACGATCTGGTTAGAGTGAAAACCTTACCCAAAAATATCTTTATTGGATATCTCGTTACTAATGATAGGCAAGCCGCGGGTGCGTGTTCATTTTCACCTCGCCTTTTGCGTCATTACTCCGTCTTTGTTCAGAAATATTATGTATAAACCGTGAGCCAGTTTTAAAATACAAGTAGTACTTCCGAGCGATAGTTTATGAAGCAATGGTGACACCATAAAAATTGCTATAGTCTGCCGTGCACGGTTGTTTAATTCATATTAAAGCTAGAGCGTCATAGCTACAACTATCAACTTTCAAGTAGAAAATCTTCTACCAAACATCTGTCATTATAATAATTTCAACTTTATTTCATCAAGCCATACATGGATAAACTTAAAATAACTTATCATTACATCTAATTACCTATAATGGCCGCAAAAAATGTATTACAATGGAAACCATTGTTTCCGAAACTAAACTATAAATTAATCCGTGTTTTCGGATAAGCAACATGATTCCTCCATTAAATATGGCCAATATACCATTGTTCCTAAAGCTGTCCTTAAGACCCAAATAAAATTTTAGTCATAAATATGTATCTTCGACTTCTCACCTTAGAAAGAAAAAGTTATTTATAAAAATAATTGAATACTTAATATAATACTTTACGATGAAAATGTACACCGTAATTTAAAATGAAGTAGGTAGGCTTATTATAAAACAAGAAAATGGAGTCGTCTTAAGCTGATAAAATTTTCATATTGCCCACGCATTAATGTAACGTCAGTCAGAGTCTGTTACAGAATACGAGCATGTAAGAGAATATTAGTCTATGAATACTTCATTAGTACCTCTGATATTTGGCGTACGGAATCAGCTTCAAAGTTTTAATTATGCGTCTATAGAATCGTGTATTCAATTAGCTTCTTATTTAAATTAATTTATGTTATATTCTTGTTGCGAATGTTTGAGATTCAGTAGATACTTCACAATTAAAGCACAACTGGTCCTGTGTGGTCCTTATAAAAATTATACAAATCAAGAGGATTAATGCTTGATTTGAGGACATTTTGTAAATGGCTAGCTACCACCCTCTTGTAGAAAATATGTCGCCAAGCATTTAACAGTGTTGTGTTCCGAAAGCAGTCCCCGAGAGCCAGTAGAATTACAGGTACTTCCCCGGACGAACTTGCACAAGTAGTTCTACTCTACGAATAATAATATATTCGTACATTCTACTGCTACTAAAAAATATACAAAAGTGCTTGACTGTACCCGCTACGCTGGTAAAAAAAGTACCCACATCAAAACAGTACAACAAGAATCCAACAAAATCATTCACCGCGAGCCGTCAACCGTAATAACAAAACAAAGTCATAACTCACAACATGTATCTAAGCATAATCAGTCATGTGTAAACGTATTCAAGGGATACGTACCGAGTGCGACGGCCCATACTGCGTCGTAGGCCAAAGGCGCCTCTTGGTATCCCTCAGGATATTTCTCCCCGTCGATGTCGTAGCCCGCGGCCTTCAAGGCTCCATTCAATTTGATACTGTTAACATAAGAAATTGTTTCTTGAACATACACAACAATATTCGGCAATATTGTTAGGAAAGATATCGAAAATGCTAGTAAAACTTTCTCTTATATAGACATAGGTAAGTATTATATTTGAGTTATTTATGCCTGCAATATAAAGTACAAAAAAACATGGACCAAAAAAGGTAGCTTCGGTTTAATCCTGGTTTTTATACGCATAATAACGATAAGCATTAGCAAGAAAATAAACACTTTCGTTGGATGGAAATTGCAATTTTAACAGATTTTTAAACTTGTAGCTATTTGTAAATATTCATAGGACCACAGTATTATTAATAACATTAAGTAATTAAGAGAGCTTTTGGTCAATGCGACCCGTGATCAGAATGCTGGCACCTATTTGGCTAAAGAATAAGCATTGCAATTCAACGGGACAATGTTGCCAGCATGCTGGGCACGCTGCCAACTGGTAGTGGACTGGAGCATTTGGACTGCCTGTGAGTCTGCAATGACTTATAGGTTGTCTTAATGCTTTTATTGTAGTATCTGTAGTGTTATATATAGTTCGTAATATTTTGTTAATAAAGGCAAACAGCCGGTTAAAAATAACCTTACATTATTTTACTTGGATGTGCAGATATGTATACATAAGTTACCCCTAAAATATAATTCCTGGAAACAAAGCTATGTTATTGGCAATTCGGAATGTATATATTAATAATGAATGATTAAATAAGACAGACTTTGACTTCATTCTTTTATAAAGAACCTTAAAAGGAGATAGAGTAAAATTACATTATTATTAGGGACTTAATTGGAACGTCGAAAACATAAATATAGTAAGGTAATAATAGTAAGTAAAAGTAGTAAGGAAATATCAATTGCAGCTCTCTGATAATGGAATCCTATTAGGAAACAAACTGATATTGACAATCGTATTAGTTCACTTTGCAGTTTGCCTGGAAACGCATGTATGTGGTGAAAATTTAAATTAATAATTTGTAACGTAGCTAGTTTTAGTAACGATTATTATCCACGATAACACAATTAGATCTGGCAATATTTAAATACATTGTTGCATTCGTTTTAGAGGCATCTGTTTAGCTATTTAATTTTAAGACTTATTAAAGTATACATGTTACCTTTAATAGGACTTATAATCTTTAGGTTAATAAAGGCGTTAAGATGCACTTAATTTTGTACCTAATGTGCCGCAACACCCTACTCGCGTTGACTTTAAATGTGGCACGCTGCTCACTCGGCTTATTTTTACCATTCCTTTACTCGCCTTTATAATATCTGAAAGGTGTATATGGAACAGTTCAGAGGGAACGAGTAACACAGATCGAAACGGTAACAAAAATCTAAAAGATTTCTTTATCAAATTTCCATTTTTATTGAATTAGTTATTGAAAACGATTATATACATAGGTACTTGTATAATATAATGAGAATGAATATATTCAGGCGTTACTTTCCGGAAATCAATATTTAATAAAAACAAATATTCCAAAAATATATTTAAATAACTATAAATTAATATATAGATAAACACTTAAAATAAACATAAAAATATTAGTGATAATTAGGCCTAACTTTCCTGTTAAGCCAACGTAACTTCACTAACGTCACGCAGCCAAACCTGGAAGAATTTTCTATTCGTTCCGCTTACACGAAGCATCCTCAGGAGATCTTTACTCGTCGAGCGTACGACCGAGAAATAATAAAGTGAGAATGGATACATTTAATAAGTATTATTCTTTATCATGTTATGAAATTGGTAAACGAACAAGTTGCCTACCTCTATAAAGAGATGATGATCAGCGCCCATTGCAGTTGCAGTGTCACCATCCTCGTTCAGCATGACACTGCGCTGCGTTTGTCTCTTCGATATATTAGTTCTTATGTATCATTTGCCCAGTCTTTACATTTGCTCTTTTTTTATTATATTATTCTTTTTTTATGTTAAAGTGACGGAACAAGTTCGAGGCCCCAGCAGGTGGGCCTCGAACTTAAGCGGACTAACCTCTGCCTATAACAGACGCATTTCATCACACGTGACAAACTTCACTGCGCCCGTAACTTTGAGACTTACTTAGTTTTTAAGTCTCAGGTGCCTGTAATTTCACTGGCTCTCAAGGACTGCTGCCGGAACACACCGTTAGGTGCTTGGCGACAGATTATCTACTTGAGGGGGTAGCAAGCCAGGTGGACAATCGCAAAATGCCTTTCCACAATGCGGTGAAGCTCAAGCCGGCGGTGGGGATCGAACCAGGCACCTGCAGCACGGCAGGCCATAGCTATTACCGCTCGGCCATCATTGCTTCATTTGCTACGGTACCCATCACGCTTAAAAACGGTATTGTTTGCTCACTACTGTTTCGTCGCAGAATATAATCTGAGACCGCGGTGGTGAGCATCACCGCAGACCAAGACAGACTCTAGCTGAAGAGATCTACATCTAGTAGTCTTCGTCTGACCTAATACACAGTTACATTATTAGAAGCATATAAGATAAACAATTGAATTGGGGTAGTTAAGATGACAACCAGCCATGTAGCAAACGCAGCGCAGTGACATTTTGAAGCACTGATGGTTCAGTGGCATTGGCTACGGACTACCGCGCAGCGGGTCCAGGGTTCGAATCCCACCGCGGACTTGAGATTCACCGCATGGTGGGAGGACATTTTGAATAAGCCGCCTGGCTAGCGACCATCTTCAAGTAGAAAATCTGTCGCCAAGCACTTAACGGTATGTTCCGGCAGCTGTTTTTGAGAGCCAGTAATTCGATAACATCATCACTTACCATCCGGTCAGATTGTGGTAAAAGACTTACCTATCAGGAACAAACATAAACAATTCAAACGCACGTTTAGGAGAGCAAACTTCGTGTTTTGAGGGGTCAGGTCTTGGTATGTACAGGCGCAGCACAGCAGCTTGCAATTAGGCTGGGTATTTCATCGTACATATGTATATGCTATAAACACAATGAAACACTCCTTACATTCTTTAAATACACCAATTTCTACTATAGAATAAAACCAAGTTATAGTATTGTAAAACAAATTGCTCGTAAGTCGTAGATCAGATAATCCATTACCTACCTACTAATGACATCTTTGTCAGGTAGGGTATGTTCCATTAGTCGCTAAGAACGTAAATTTCGATAATTTTGATCACATTCTGCGTCTGTGGTTGTGATCACGTGATCGTTTGTAACTGTCATCCCCGTTCCATTTTTGGATAAGAACGCTAAGAATGCCACTAAAATTTGCCACTTCTGTCACTTTTGACATTAGATGTAGCGTTTAAGGCGAAAATAACGCCAAGACCCATGTGGAAAACTTTTTGGGAGTGTGATCGTTTTTAGCGTTTTTAGCGAATCTCACTCAAATGGTACGCACCCGTAGACGGAAACTACAATCCCGTTAAAAAAATTTTAGGTTACTTGCGCTAATGGCCGTGGTTCACGTTTCTTATTAATTTTAAATGTCTTGTTAAAACAACCGACGTTGTTAAACTAACAGAAAGAGAATAGTTCATGTTACAAGAAAGGAATGAAAATACACTGAGTTAAAGGCACAGCTAGTTATTATAAAACTACTTTGAAAGATCAAAAGGACGGAGTTTTTAAATATTGACTATCGTTATTATGAACTAATTGAAAACCTTTTATGCTTTGACTGAAATAGTTAATGATGGATAAAAGCACTAATTAAGGATTAAAATATAACTTCTAATATAAGACCGTTTATAATAAGAATTGGCGTTTTGTAGGTAAAACGTTTTACATAATTAATTCGTTCTTTTTTCATATTTATCGTTTCATAACCAATTTTAAACATACTATTACTCATATTGTACCAAACCTATATCGTTATCGACTATGACGTTTTCTCCAGTCACTGCTTGGATGGGTGTACGCTAGTGATATCTAATACTCAGCGCTTCCGTGCTTTGGAGGAAGTTATCAGTCCCAGTTGTTGTCTCAAGATGGCAGTCGATAGGCTATGTGGGAAGCCTACGGGTGGCCTTAGGACTTCGCATATTCATATCATTACTTTGCATGGAGGAAGTGCATTTTGCAAATACCCGCCGGTAGATATCACCCTCAAGTATAATTCTGTCGTCAAATAAGCACCTAAAGATGGGTTCTGGCATCTTGTTTAGGGTTTCGTACCTAAAGGGTAAAAACGGGACCCTACTACTGAGACTTCGCTGTCCGTCCGTCCGTCCGGCTGTCACCAGGCTGGATCTCAAGAACGGTGATAGCTAGACAGTTGAAATTTTGACAGATGATGTATTTCTATTGCCGCTATAACAACAAATACTAAAAATAAAGTAAATATTTAAGGGGGGCTCCCATACAACAAACTTGATTTTTTTACAGTTTCTTGCTCGATACAAATAACGGTGACAGGTAGACGCTTTAACTATTCACAAAATATTTAGTTACCGAACCCTTCGCACGCGAGTCCCACTTGCACTTGGCCGGTTTTTTTTTATTCTGATAAACTAGCTTTTGACCACTATATCACTTGATGGTAAGTGTTGATGTGGTAGTAAAGGCTGTTAAGACTTACTTATAATTACTGGCTCTCAAGTACAGCTGCAGGATCACACCATGAGGGTGACCGACCCGTGTTGTCAACTGCAATGTCCAACTGGTTGTACTACGGAGAAGTAAAGTTACCCATGGTTCAACTCTTTTTTTATATATTTATGATTATGATCCATGGTACAACTGTCCAACTGGTTGGACTAAGGGGAAATGAATTTATCTATGGACTAGTTATTTATTTATCTATAGTCTAGGGCAAAGTCATATTTAGGTGCGACGACGAGCGAAGCGAGGAGGAGCGTTAGGTTACTTGTGACTACAACATCGCCACATAAATTTAATTTCATATACTACTTTTGGTGATCATTTACTACTTTATCCCCTTAGTCCAACCAGTTGGACAGTTGTACCATGGATCATAATCATAAATATATAAAAAAAGAGTTGAACCATGGGTAACTTTACTTCTCCGTAGTACAACCAGTTGGACATCGCAGTTAAACCACGGGTCGGTAATGACCATGAGGTGCTTGGAGACAGATGTTCTACTTGAGAGTGGTAGCTAGCGAGGCTGGCATTCGTAAAATGTCCTAACACCATGCTAAAAAGAGTCCTTAAAAGTTGGTTCCTATTCTTGGTGAAATATTTTTCCGCATCGCTTAGAGGCAGATTGCGGTCAAAGGTTATCATTTCAACAAGAAATAAAATAAAACTAAAAATTCTGTATAGGGTACGTATGGAAAAAAATATATATATTTGTCCGCAGCCAGTCCCACTCTCACGTTATCGACAGTTCTTTGGCAGCTGAATCCGAGGCTTTTGTCGTAGATAAGAATAATCGGATCCAAATCCACACAACACTTGCTACTAACTTGCCAAGCAATGTGTACTCGTAGTCTTTTTATATTGCACAACAACAGTAAAGTTCAGACATCGTTTTTGAGGTATGCTGTTTGGAACATTTCGATAGCTCTGAACCTTTTTTTCGGAAGGTGCTGTTATAATTTGCGTCTAGTTGATAATATAAATAAGTAAAAACTAATTGAAATATTAAAACATATTTTTTTTAAACCAGCGGTGGTATGTATTCTTATGAACAAAATACTACGAGCTATATACAACACTCCAGTAACAACAAGTCATTGCAGGCTCACAGGCAGTCCCAATGCTCCAGCCCACTACAGTTGGCAGCATTGCCCCGTTGAATTGTAATTCAAAACCATTCTAGTTCTTCAAGAAAATAACCTAAGGAGATGCCATTCTAATGTTATTGAAAAAGAACTTCATTACGTTAAAATGAAGTTCATCACCATTCTAATTCTTCAAGAAAGTAACCCAAAAAGACTCCATTCTAATGTTATTGAAATAGAATTTCATTACGTCAAAAAGAAATTCATCACCATTGTAGTTCTTCAAGAAAGTAACCCATAGAGACTCCATTCTAATGTTATTAAATTAAAACTTCATTACGTCACAATGAAGTTAATCGCCATTCTAGTTCTTCAAGAAAGTAACCTAAAGAGACTCCATTCTAATGTTATTGAAATAGAATTTCATTACGTCAAAAAGAAATTCATCACCATTGTAGTTCTTCAAGAAAGTAACCCAAAGAGACTCCATTCTAATGTTATTAAATTAAAACTTCATTACGTCACAATGAAGTTAATCGCCATTCTAGTTCTTCAAGAAAGTAACCTAAAGAGACGCCATTTTAATTTTATTGAAATAGAACTTCATTACGTTAAAATGAAGTTCACCACCATTCTAGTTCTTCAATAAAGTAACCCAAAGAGAAGCCATTCTTATGTTATTAAAAAACTTAAATAGAACTTCCTAACGCCAAAAAGAAGTTCATCTCCATCACCATTCTAGTTCATTACGAAAGTAACCCATTGAGAGGCTTCTCTATTAACATTAGATGGCTATCTAATGTTATTATAATAGAACTTCATTACGTCAATATGAATAATTTCCATCAACATTCGAGTTATTCGAGAAAATAACCCAAAGAGAAGCCATTCTACTAGCTTTGTACGAAATATATTCATCCAATTTTTCTCTTATCAAAGAGTGTTCTAATTGGCTAAGCCACCTACACTTGGTTTATGTATATGTATATTAATGTGCTAATTTAATCAAAATTGATATAATTAACATCTTGAACGTTGAGTGTGAATACTGTTTATGCTTGACTGTAAGAATTAGTAGACAGTAGAAACCACTTTCAATATTACGTGTTTACTATTGTTTACATTATTAAATTAACATGAGCCATTCACGGTTTTTTAGTGTAACTAATCAATAGATTCAGGCGTTACGAAAATACAAATTCTTTTTTATTACTATATATATTTTCAAGTACATTTTGAAGCAGTGATGGCTCTGTGGCATTAGCTATGGACTGCCGCGCAGCAGGTCCATGGTTCGAAGCCCGCCGCGGGCTTGATCTTCACCGCATGGTGGAAGGGCATTTTGCGAATGCCCGCCTGGCTAGCGACCACCCTCAAGTAGAAAATCTGTCGCCAAGCACCTAACGGTGTGTTCCGGCAGCAGTCATTCAGAGCCAGAGAAATTACAGGCACATGAGACTTTATAATTATATATATTACTTAACTATGTCTCAAGGTGACGGGCGCAGTGCAATTCGTGACTTGTGACGAAATGCATCTGTTATAGGCAGAGGTTAGTCCACTTAACATCATCATTCAGGTGGACCTCGAGCTTGTTCCGTTACAATAACATTTAAAATATATGTATATAAACATAATAAATAAATATAAAAAATACACTTAAAAAAATTACTCAGTGACAATTCCGACTAATTTGCAAGTTAAGCTGACATGACATCATAAACGCCACACAGTTTCGCTTCTACACGAAATATCCTCAAGAGGTTTTGAAGCTTCGTGCACTCGACTGAGAAGATTTCTTGATCTTCGCAAAAACAGCAAAGTTTTAGTGATGAATAAACAATAAATAAACTATAATAGAACACAGAAGATTAAAACACGGTAAAGTATTAGAAGTTGGAATACCTGCATAACAAATATTATCATTTTATAAGCTTTAACTATAATTCGCACCACTATTATCAAGTAAATATGGTGCAATCACTTCCTAGATAACTTATGATATCCGATATGTTTTTTTTTATAAAATACAAGCTATCCGCCCTATGTCTTATGCCTTTGCGCATATGTCGGTTATCGCGCAAAACCATTAACCAATTTTTGTGCAGTAGGATAAAAACTATCCTATGTCCTTTCCAGGGTTTTAAATTATTTCCATACCAATTTTCACCCAAATCGATCCTGTAGTTTTTAAGTTTATTCGTTAGCATGCAAAAATACAAACATTTCCTCCTTATTATATTAGTACAGATGAAAATCTTAGAGAAAATTGTATCAAACCCCAAATTATGAAAATAATGAAACATTTTGATAACTGGGTATTAAGGAAAGTAGGTATTTGATAATAGGTAGTTATTCAAATCGACAAACCTAACCACAACAATGAGACTTACATAATATTATTGGCCGCCGTCGATGAATAACAAGGTTATAGGTATATAGTTAGTATCTAGACGTATTGATAGAGAAAAAACTATAATTTTGTGCAATACATATAATATATTTAAAAAATAATAGTTGGATGGTAAGAGTATATGTATAGTATATGTATTTTACTAACTATGCAAACTATATAGAAATGGCAATGAATAAGTGAGAATGATTTGTACGAAATCTAATTAATTTACACTTGTTTTTTTTTGAAGCAGTGATGGCCATTGGCACCAGGTTATGAATTTGCGCGCAGAAATACCATGGTTTGAAACCCACTGCGGGCTTGAGTTCCGCCAAATGGTGATATGGCAAAAAAACGGGATTCGGTCGTGGTCCACCTGCTTAATTCATCTGGGTGGACCACGGGCACTTCTACTTGCCGGTGGTCCACCAAAATTTTCAGGGATATACAAATCAAAAATGTGTATATGCCATGGTCCACCTGAAATTAATTCAACGGAAATAAAATCCATGTCCTGATCCTGATTCTGTCTTTTTACTACAATACAAAAATGAATGCCGAAAGAACAAATAAAAATTTAAATACCCAATAATATGGAAATCTGTTATTTCTATTATATCGTCATCATCTGTCATATATTATCTAGTTTTCAAAGAAAAACTTGGAAGTACTGAAATAAATCTTTATCATTTATATGTAACATACAAGTAAATATAATATATCAAAAGGAAAGAGATTTCAATACCTATATAAAGGTGAACCATCGGCAAGAAAAAGTGCCCGTGGTCCATCTAGGTGGACTGAAGTGGACCACCGGCAAGAAAAAGTGTCCGTGGTCCACCCAGGTGAACTAAGCAGGTGGACCAAGACTGAATCCCGCAAATAAATGCACGCCTAGCTACCTACCACCCTCTTGTTGAAAATCTATCGCCCAGTGCTCTAAACCTGTCTTTGAGAGCCAGTAGTTCTAAGATAAGCGTGTTGAAACTTTCGGCGACATTATCACTTACTACTTACTTAGGTAAATTTTTTCTCAAAAAGGTATTCTATCAGCAATTAATTGCCATAAGCACTTTAAGCATGACACTAGTAAAAATAATGTTTCTAACTTGGAATGTATGCGAAATCACGCGTTAGTTGCCAGATTGATCAGACCAACAATTCCACTTTCGAGGTTAGTTTCTCAATGTTCTAGTGAAACAATAAAGCCCAAAACAAATTTATTATCGATGGCAATAACAATATCTATATAACTATAACTAAGGACACGCCCTGCTTTGCACGGGTATTTAAAAAAAAAATCGATAGTATTGAAAATATTTTATAGCCTATGTTCATCAGGGATAATGTAGGAGTCTAATGGTGAAATAAGTTTTAAAATCGGTCGAGTAGTTTTTAAGTTTATTCCTTACAAACATAAATATCATTCATCTTTATAATATTAGTGTAGATATACCTAGATAAATAAAAGCAAGGTGCAGATCTTCGCGCAAAAAGTTTATCAAGTCTTAATCCATAAGATTAAATAAGAAATTGTACATGAAAAGTTTTGAGAACATCAGGCTGTTATAAAAATTGCAGCATTATTATGTGCCATGAAACTTTAAATATTCCTAATGCACCCAACTCGCTCGTTTCCCCTTTGCTGTGTGCACTTATTTCTGAGAAAGAGTAGTTTCTGAACAAAGCTAAGTACCGTTGGAGTTTCCTCCAGGGACTAAAGCAATAAGCTTTTCATCGTAGTCACTATGAAAAAGAAATGTCTAGATGTGTATCGCACAATATCGCTTATAGTGCACTCGTTGAATAGTAGGTACTTCAGTTTCAACACGGAAAACTAAACATGAAAGATTCAGATGATTAAGAATGTTTCTCGTTTTATGGTGTTCTAGCTAGGGACATAATGTATGTAACTATGAAAGTTGTAAGTAAGCGATTTTTTGTGCGAAAGAATAGTAGATTGTTTTACAAGGGTCGATATGAATCAATTCCCATACGAGGCATTTAGACGCCCGAGCGTATATAGCGAAGGTGGCTATAGTCCTAGTAGGAATTGATGACTTTGACCTGTGTTAAGCACTCTACTTTTCATTTCGAATATAAGGAAAGTAAAAATTTGTATTTTTTCTAAATTATTCATTAATATTAACAACATGAATAGGCACGTATTTAAAATTAAGTAGGTAATTGATATGTTAGAAATATATTTAAAATTTCAAGTGAAATTTTGCTTGCAATATTTTCGAACGGCTATTGTCCGAATAGGAATTTATGACTTTCATCCTTATTATTGTTAAACTCTACTTTTCACTACGAATATGAGTGTTATAAAAAATGTTATTCTATAACATTTATTGATAACAAGAACAGAGTAGAAACTATTTAAAATTAAGGCAGTTATAGTTCAAACAGGAGTTGATAACCTACATGCGTGTTGAACACTCTTCTTTTCAATAAAAATGTGAAAAAGTAAAAAATTGTAGTTATTCTAAAATTCTATAAAAAAATAAAAAATATATACTGAAAACCATAACATGAGTAGAAGAAACATATATAACATATTTAAATAAATTTTTTGTTAGATTTGTTATAGTTTCCTTATAATTTTACTTACTATCTTGTCAATTTATTGACAATATCTTCGACCACGTCATCACTTACCATCAGGTGAGATAGTGATCAAAGGCTAGCCAATCAGCAATTTTTTAAATTATTGTATTATATTCTCATAGATTAAACAACTCAACAAAACTAACAAAAAAGTACAATGGCCGTTAGAATAAGTCGATCAAAATATACTACAATAAATATAAGAGTACAAGCGACCGATATAAGCCGAAATCCCACATTCAAAGCAAATAGTTTTGCAATCCTTTTTCTTGAATCGGATTATGCGACCTATTTGATGTAAAACCTAAAGGGATATTTCGTCCACCACAAATTAACATTACATATTAAATTATGTGGTCATTTTCATTTTGAAATACGAATGAAAAGGCAGCAACTTTTAATACTTTATAAATAAAATATATAAATTATTATAATACATTTTGAGGGATTGCCTCACAAATGATCATATGTGATATATCCATACAAGAAAAGAAGAAAATTAAGTGAGTCTAGTTTTTTTGTTTTTCATTAGTGTGTTAGTGCCAAACTGGGTGTAATCAAACTAAAACCTACATCAAAACAAAACGTTATAAGAAGGGACCTAATGTAGTATGCATGATCATTATAACAAATAAAAAAAAAAAAACATTAAAGAAATATTTTAGCTCCAAGCGCACGAGTGCATTATCGAGAAATCTTTCGATCGTCGTGTAGAATCGACACGCGTCGAAAATTCTTCCGGTTTAGCTGGGTGTAATTAAACTAAAACCTACATCAAAACAAAACGTAATAAGAAGGAGCCTAATGTAGTCTGCATGATAATTACAACAAATATTAAGTAAAACATTATAGAAATATTTTACCTTCAAGCGCACTATCGTGAAATCTCCCGATCGTGCGCTCGAAGAGTCAAGACCTCCTGAGGATGCTTCGTGTAGAATCGACACGCGTCGAAAATTCTTCCGGTTTGGCTGCGTGGCGTTTGTCACGTCGGCTTAACAAGCAATTAGGCGGCATTGTAAAATATATTAATTAAATGTTTGTCTAAAATATTTTTTAAATATTTGTTATTATAAAACATGGATTTCCGCAAACTAACTCCTGAATCTATTCATTATTATTCACATTTTTTTTGTATACTGAACTTTTGTCTTTGAGACTGAATTTGGCAATATTGTTTTTATTCATTTATTGAGATCGTTAATTTATCTGATTTGCTGCTGTTTGTTTATACAGATTTCGTGTTTGTGTGGAAATCGTGTAATTTTCCATTATAATGGTGGTCTGCTCGTCATTTTGTCACTATAATCTAAGACAAATTGTAGTAATGTTGTAAATGTAAATGTTTTTCCACCGTATAATAAAAGCTTATTCAATGCTGTAATCCGTTCAGAAAATAATCGCTTCGTCAATTGCCTCGCCAAGTGCTCTTTGAAACATTTATTGCTCTTGACAACAAGGTTTTCATTCGAGGTAGACATAACAATAAAAAGCCGGCATGAGCCGCGATATCGCGTATCTTACGCGTTTCCGCTTGGATTTGTTGGTATTTTTGTAACGGTGCGGAAAAATCAAGTACTCAAACAGGTGTAAATGATACTGTGATGTTAAAATGTTAAACAACCTTATTACATATACGTTACGCATACAAAAAAGACAAAACTAGAAAGTTATACAAGAAAAGGCTAGTTATCAATCAGACTCCAGATATTAAGCGCACCGAGTGAGGATTTTTAAAGTTCAAGGTTTTAGTTTATCTGAATTGAGCACTCTTCTTATTATCCCTTGCAAGGAAAGATTTCACTTTCTTTTCTGTCCACCACTCGCTAAACTCGACATTTGTTTTCAATTTTTTTCTAAACTTACTTCTTGAATTATATCAGATTTTCAACATTGTTACCAGTTTTAGCACTAAAGGTATGAGTTTCATTTATATGAGTCAATATAACTAGTACTGGTAAAATAAATATTTCTTATCAATAAGTTTATATGATAACAAATATTTTTTAAATATTTTAAGAAAACATCAAATAAATATTTTAATAAAACACTTAAAAAATATAAAAATATATCTAGTGACGATTCCGCCTAATTTTGAGCTTGATATGGTTCTCCGATTCACCCTTCATCGAACGATATGCTTCATTGAAACCACGCTGAATCAGGTTAAACGATTGTCGCTTTAGCGAAAAAACTATTCGACGAACTAACGGTTCGCCGAAAGCACTCCTTGACGACGGTTTGTTTTACGAAAGAATCCCTGTTAAGCCGACGTGACGTCACAAACGCCACGCAGCCAACTCGGAAGAATTACTTTCTCGATCGTGCGCTCGTAGAGTCAAGACCTCCTGAGGATGCTTCGTGTAGAACCGAAACGCGTCGAAAATTCTTCTGGTTTGGCTGCGTGGCGTTTGTGACGTCACGTCGGCTTAGCAGGAAAATTAGGCGGAATTGTCACTAGATATATTTTTATATTTTTTAAGTGTTTTATTAAAATATTAATTTGATGTTTTCTTAAAATATTTTAAAAATATTTGTTATTATTACATATGGATTTCCGCAAAGTAACGCCTGAATCTATTCATTAAGTTTAAATGACAAAATTGGCGAATAATGAAATAGAAAAACATTTAAATCCAACTATTTTCAGACACATGCGAACTTATAATTATAGTCTTAGCCAGAGACCGACATAGTGCCTTATGTAGCTAATAATTATTATTAGCTTAAGGCGTAAAAACAGTAGCTCATGTGTATTAATTCACTTTGTAGAATTTGTACATACATGTGTTAACTATGCGTTTAAAATTAAGAAATTTTCTATTATGTCACAGTCTCGGCCACAAATACATTTTACTGTGATATATATAATAACTAAAATGTATTGAATTCAAACTGCCCCAATGATTTAATTAAATAATTTATCCTAAGAGTAAGAGTAATCTGCGAGAAATTCAAAAGTAGTTACGTACCGAAAGTCCTCCGATGTCATTCCGGAGATAGTGGTCTGGTTCGAATTTTGGTTCCACATCAAGGCTTCGGTAGTAAGGTGTCCTTCTGCTGCCTCACGCATCTGCTCCACAGTACAGTCGATACCTTCCCGATCTAAGTTGGTTTCAAACCAATTGTCTTCGTACCAACCTATAAACACACGTTATTTTAACAAATATTAAGAAAAGGCATTTATATAAGTTCTATATTGCCTTAACAAGGCAATTATTTTGAAGCAATAATGGCTGAGCGGTAATAGCTATGGACTGGTTCGATCCACACCACCGATTTGAGCTTCACCGCATGATGGAAGGGTATTTTGCGAATGCTCGCCTGCCTAGCTACCAACCTCAAGTAGAAAGTATGTCGCCAAGCACATGACAGTTTTTTTTTCTTTTGATGAATGAAATGCATCTGTTATAGGCAGAGGTTAGTCCACTTAACATCAGGTGGGCCTCGAGCTTGTTCCGTCACAACTACATAAAAAAGAGTATTGAAGTAGAGGGATAGCATCAACAGCATCCTGACGACGATAGTGAAGAATGCTTATTCTCTTTTTGTGAGACATTTTGTGCGGACGATGATAAGAGAACCATTTTCTTCGTAATACCACATGCGTGATGAGTGACGTAGAATTCTTATATAAGTGTAGTGTAATATTTTTATTGATTTTTAATTTAACCGTACTAACATAAGTAAATAATTAATAATATTTTTAAATAAGTAGATTTACTGTTGTCTGTAAATTAATATTAAATTTGAATTAGAAGCTTCATTGTTTTTACTATTGAAATAGACTGTAAGACTGTAAGCTCTTGTATTACATTGACAATTAAAATACATACTAGTAGTTCAGACTGAACTGGACCTCAGGATATCTCGACAAGCAACTCATGCATGTAAAATTTTGTGAAGATAGGACAGATTGTACAGAAGATTATGTTTTATGTATATGCAATGATATGATAAGGTACTTAACATTGGACATACAAAAATATGCATTTCACTACATTAAACATACACATAAACTGAATAACGATATATTTATTATAATTTTAATCATCTTTAATAATATTTGTACATTTTTTGTTTTTATTTTTATTTGTACGTTTTAGCGCAATGTCCAACATTATTATTATTTGCTTAAAGATGTAAATTACACAGATATTTAATCATTTGAGCACGTAGGATAGGTCCAATCGAATCGATTGGAAGTCTAAGTTATGCTTAGACTGCTTAATCTAATTTCTTATTCGATTCTTAGTTGCAGAGCTCTCATTTTTTTTTAGTCTTTCAGAATTCAAACTCCGCTCGAAAATAGGATCCTCTAGACGTTTCGATCTTGAGAAAGCAACATACACGTTCACCCTGTCCCAAGCTCTTTGTCACCGATATCAACAATGACCTTCTCCAATGTCAATCCTTGGGATTTGTGGACGGTGTCTGCCCATGCCAAAGAAAAGGAAATTGCGTGCGTGAACATGCGGTTTGCCCTGACTTCCAAGACGACCGGGTGGTAGGTAGAATAGGTACGATTCCATTGATAGTTAGTGCAGTTTATGAAACCTTCGTTCTAGGCTGCAGTCTGATCTCGTAAAGCGCTTAAGCGCATTATATTTACCATTAGCAAAAATTTATACGACTTTTGCCTCAAGTGACTTCTCTAGTGTAACGTATTATCTCGATGATAATAATAGCATCTTACTGTATCATTGTATAACTTCAAGGCATTCGTGAAATCTTTGGTATTGATGTTTAAAGACTTCTCACGAGCCATGAGAAGCCTCCAATCATCTGCTGAGGATTCTTTCACACTCAAACGGTCAAATCAAAGAAGTTCTTTAAACAACTGTTGGTCGGCTCCTAATTGCCTGTGGGCGGATTTCAAGGCGATACATTATATTTGATAAATTATTGGAAAACAAAATTTCATGTCACGGGCGGGATTTTCCCTTAGCACGCGATAGTACTTGTCATCATATTTAGAAACGACACATTATTTTTATCGATTTATAGAGAAATTGTCCTTGATCGCTGAGTGTAGATGGGATCCATAGAAAGCACGGTCCATAACAGGCTGTTTAAAGTTTCCTAACAAGTACAAGCGCATACCACCAAATGGCTCTTGTGCTGGCGCTGGTATAGCTTGCCTGGTGCGGTCAACTTTATGCAGCAACGAGCATCCTACATACTCAATTCATCAATTATGATGAAAGGGCAGTGTGCAAGTTCCGTCTGGATTTTTTTTGCTGCTTTGCCATCCAATTCTTTAAACCCTCTTTCAATTGCTATGTGCAGATGAATTGTGTATCCACCTACGTTAACTGCTGCAACTCCAGTCGGGGCTAAAAACGGAAAACTCTTAGGTCCCAGCTCGTTGTATTACAGATTACTCAGGTATATTAAGACACGCTGTACGCTGTACTTACAGCAAGTGTACGTGAGATGGCACCACGTGTCTTTAGCGGTGATATTTACGTAATCTTAAGTTCGAAATCCACTTGGCCGAATTGCTCAAACACGAAATAAAGAAAAATATTAGTCTAATCTATACGCACAAAAAATTTCGTGGCGATAGGACCAACATTACTACAAACACCGATTGAATTGACCACTCGCTACGCTCGGTCAATAAAAAAATACGATACCCCTTATGCCGATGTAAAATTCCTTTTTCCGCCGTATTTTGCTCATTATAAATACCGAATGTACAAAATACAAAATAATAAACATAGGAATATTGATACATGTTGTTGGCGAACTCGATTATTATTATTTCGATATTTCTTTCAAAATTCCCTCGTAGACCAGACGCTGACAAGAAAATAACTGATAATTTTAAAACCTACATTCCGTACATCTTCTTTTGACGATATTGCAATCCATGCGAGTGTATTATCAATAGAATTATAATATACATATATGGATTTTGCAGTAAAAGACAGCTTGTTAATCTCTTGTAAAAAACGTATTTCTAAATACCGAGGAATTAGCTGCCAATTTCAGAATCGTTAAGAATGAGGTGCCACTACCTTACTCGATATGCAAATGTAATATTTCATCTTATTATTTATGTTTAGTTACATACACACGTTGAATAAGTCTGTTAAATTTTACATCTCCATACTACTGTATTCGTATATACATGACTTAGCTCAAAGTTAGCGGCCATTCAATGCAAAATTAATTCCATTTGCATATTTTATACGTTGTTAATAATATAATTATTTTACTACATACATTACGTATAAAACATTTTGGTTCATATATTGAGCTATTTGAAGTAAGAGTAAGCAAGGTACTTAATGCACGCATTGTTCTATTGTGCAAGCCATAAAAGTAGAATTCTCCCCTATTTGAATCTAAGTAGACGCGAATCCTCAGACCATTATTTATCCTCTTTCTATCCGTTTCCTTTGTCCTGTTTGTGAGGAGAACCTGAGGCGAACAAATGTGTGTTTGTTGTGTCGTCTCTATGCCGCCCCGTTTCGCCTCATTCGCGCCCACAGCCACCTATTTTTATACAACTTGAGCTTTTTCAGAGTGACATTAATATCATTTTCATATTTTCCCTACCGTTCAAATTTGAAAAGTCCGCCACTCGTAAAATAAATCATACTTGAAACAATTTGCATTCACAGAGCCATGTCTCGCAGAATCATTCTGAGGTCTCAATACATACTAAAAAACCTTCTATTTCTATTATGTGTTGAATATAAGGTCTAGATACTGAAACACCGGTGAAAATTGTCAAAGCAACCGTTCAGTCTATTTCTGGAGCGAATGTTAAGCATTGTTTACACTTTATGTTCCGAAGAATTTTGCAATCATGAGAATGTGGGTAAACAAAGCGGACCCTTCATAAAATCCAGGTAGGTATGTTTGTTATTAATTTTTGGGACAATAATGAACACACATAGGAAAGAACGACCAAATTTGTTCGTAATACATAAGTATTTTTGTAAACTGAAAAGTATTGTTAACAATCACCTACCAAATACATCAAACTGCCAAGTAACGACTGTAATCAATCACTAAGACTGTAACATCGACAAAAAATTTCAATGTCGTTCAATAAGTACGGAACAATTGGTAGATTAGTTACCTCGAAATATTATGTGCAGGAAAATGATTCTCGATGAATATTTAAGATAATTAAAGCCAGCCAGACGTTGGAAACAGAATTACCTAGGTTTGACTTACTTTTGGCAAAATGCCAGAGATATAAGATTCATATCTGCCTACTTTCAAACCGATGCCACACCTAGATCTAATTTGAAGCACTGTTTACTTGAAATGTATACGGGAACGTCATGTTGAATTGAAATCGAGCCGTATTATCATACTGTGCTACGCCCTCGCAATTATCCAAAGTACTCCATCCACACTTGACTATAGCAACTGTTTATATCTGTCACTAGTTACGGGGTGGAATGTAAATGGTTCTAAATTCGTTACACATTAATGAGAATTGATTCAAAAGACAATCACCATTCGTAACAACAGTTTGTGTAGCGCGTGCCCTCGCCTCGTTCAGATTCATGAATACCCAAATCGCGCTTTATTGCTATCCTGTTTTCATTACTACAATTCCAAAGTCAATGTTACCCAAAGTCAAATAAAATAAATTATCAAAAGTAAGGTGTCTGCGACAAAACATATTACCGACCTACTGTTACGTGAGGGAACGAGGGGATTTGGATAATATTAAATAAAACGCATAAATTTACAGAAAACTACATACGAATATAGTTTTGGCAACCAATGTTACTAAAAGTTTGAAACGAGCGCGTCAGTTGCTACGTATCATATTCAAAAGCCAGTTCTACGGATTTTTATCCTTTTGGTGAAGTACTCGTATGCCCTCGTTGTGTTTTTTATGCTTTTCGCTGATGGACAGCCAGTACTAAAGTGAAACATCGAGATGTTATCGGAACCTTCAAACGAATTTGTTTTTTGTGTATCTACAAAAGTGCTACGTATCGGCAACGAGCTGTCTACGATATTAATGTTTTTGTAGCACTCAGCTACGAGGCTACGGCAAAGTGGTAGGGGTACGTTGTGGCACAATGCATTAATGTAAGTGTTTACTTACTAAAATATTTACTTGATTATGTACAGTATAAATTATTTTAGAAAACGGGATTATTAAGAATACGGAGCCCGTTTTTCTGTCCGCCGGTACATTACATACTTTTATAAGGCCAACGCTTTGAAATGGTTATAACCATATAGGTAGAAGGTACTGGTACTGCAGTTGACCAACTCGGTCACCATGGCCTCTCCTGCTCTCGAAGTGCTGGTCGAATTTCCCGCCACGCCAGCCTTAACGATATCATCCGCCGGGCTTTTACCAGCGCCAATGTTCCAGCTGTTCTCGAACCGAACGGTCTGATGCGTGACGATGGTAAAAGACCTGACGGCATGACTCTGGTTCCATGGAAGTTAGGACGGCCATTAGTGTGGGACGCTACATGCGTAGACACTTTAGCGCCGTCACACCTTTCTGAAACCCACGTGAGGGCTGGCGCCGCGGCTACTTCGGCAGAGCAACTCAAGCGGCGCAAATATGCTAACCTCGGTATGGGTTACATATTTGAGCCGTTTGGTGTAGAGACGTTGGGTCCGTGGGGACCGGGAGCTCATCGTATTTTCCAAAATTTATCTGAGCGCTTGGTTGATGCGACGCGTGATCAAAATGCTGGCACCTATTTGGCTCAAAGAATAAGCATTGCAATTCAACGGGGCAATGCTGCCAGCATGCTGGGCACGCTGCCAACTGATAGTGGGCTAGAGCATTTGGACTCCCTATGAGTCCAAATGCTTTTACTGTAGTAGCTGTAGTATTGTAGTAGCTGTAGTGTTGTATATAGTTTGTAGTATTTGTTTAATAAAGGCATACCGCTATAAAAAAAAAAAAAAAGGTAGAAGGTTAAAAATAAAAAAAATAAGTTATTACATTTTACTGTGGGGTGCCGGGCTAGAATGCCACTCCCCCATCTCAACTCGTGAGTGTCGTAAGAGGCGACTAAGGGTAACACATCAGAAGGTGGGCAGTAGCACTGCTGAGGAACTGATATCTCACACTGAGATCCCCAAGCCGCCTGCCAAGCGTAGGGATTATGGGAAACCCCCTCCATATTGGGGGAGGCTGTGTTCAGTAGTGGACTATGTGGCTGATACAGTACATGTTACTGTCTAATAAATAATAAAGAAAAAAAATTACGTTCCGTGCTTTTGTTCCACAGAACAAACAGTTAATACGACAATGCATCAAACTTTGTGTGAATAAGATATAACGTATATAAATAAAAAAGACTATCAAATCTGAGTTTGGCACGCGCAAATAATCCGGAATTTAATGAAAAAATACTGTATATTATTCGTATATTGTCCTGAAAAGGTACACGTGGCGTTTATCTCGCCATTGGCCGGTTTTATCAGTCTACTTTGGTACTCAATCATTGTTAGAATTTGTTATTTCATTCTTAACCCATTGGCATCGGCAATAATGATAAGAATAGAATTTCATTCATAACTAGGCTATAGTGGTCCAGAACGTTGCCAACTTATTTATATTATATCGACAACGTAGCGTCATCTATTCTCAATGTGAATTTAGCTTCATGAAATAAGATGTCATTCTCTCCAATGGCGATGGTTTAATAAAAAGAATAAAAAGAACAATGAGCACCATAGATGATTACAAAAACAGCTTAGATTGGCCTAATTATGTGAGTTCAAACCCTTCTTGTGGTTCAACACTTTCGTTGTGTTTTTAGTTTTGAGTATATGAATTTATTCAACTGTTTAAATACTAAGTAAAAGTGTTTGCATAAGTGAAACGTTGCAAAGTAAGTAGCATGCAAATATCTATTTCCCTGGTTTATAGGGCTCCAGGGTACCGTTACGTGGCGTAGTCTTCTCTTTTGTTCACTTTCTCTAAGACTTTTTTCCCGCTTCCATTACTGTCGCGAACTGTGGTTTATCCTTAGAGAATTGAACCGGAAAATTAATTAATAAATATCTCCGTAAGCCTTGCGAGACTCATTTATAAAACAGAAATAAAAGAAAGCAATCAGCACTGAGATGCTTTGAAAATATCAGGTGTTTTATGTTTTTAATAAAGCTTAGTAACATATTTTTCATAAAATACTGACAGAAAAATGTAATATTAATTCTCTTTATATCTCCAATCATTCTTTATAAACCTAAATGGTTTCCGCCCGGAGGCGGCGCACAGAGTGGGACGTGTCGCCACTCACACGTTATTTCTCTCATAATCCCGTCTTTTCCACAATTTATAATGCTCTCTTATTACCACAGTCGTCTTTCATTTTAATGACGTGTTGTTTTAAATTTCCTACTACGACCAGTCTCGCATACAACACCATCAAGGAGTTAATAAAATCAGCCATAAGTCACGAAAACCGAATAATAACTCAAAGAATTGAATTCTCGTGAAGGTCGTTCCTGGGAAATTATTATAATTCGGAGACGTGAGCATATCCCGTAAAGGAGATGATCTTTTGTTTAAATGTCAACAGGCTTTATAAAGCCTGAGAACTTCGAGATTTTCTGGCCTTTTGAATAATCTTATTTTGGCAAGTTTATGTAGACACCGATGTTTGCTTGAAATGTTTCGTCAGTAAAGCTTGTGAAAGTTAAATATTTGTGCTAAATATGTATTACCTACGTAACTATAACATAGTCGAGAATATGTCATAGGTCTAGGTGATATAAATAATGATAAATTATATCTTTAACAAAAACCGCATCCAATTAAAAACACACAAAATTACAATGCCCAGAATAAAAATGAACTCCGAGCGGTATTCGAACATCCGACTCTGGACGGATGGGACATGCTCTTCTTATCTGATCTTTGATGGTAAAGTGCGTCTTAGTTTGAAATCGTATCATTTTAATAGGACGTATTCAATGGAAATTGGCCTATAAAACAAAAATACTTTGGACATCAGCTTCACAGTTATTTAAACGACATAAAATGCCGCTCGTAGTTCAAAAATTCCTTTTCGATATCTCTTATAAGTAAATTTCTTGCATAAACGCCCGCCATCCGAATAAGATAGCAGGCGCTTATACAAACATTCCAAAGTTACAAAATTAAAGCTTACCAATGAAGAACCAGACGTATGACTTTCCATATAGCTTATGTTTGTATACTTCGCAAAGCACTCTTCTCGCTGCTACGACGTAGAAAAGGCCTACGATGACCCGCGCATCCTGCCGCCGTAGGTTTCGCACTGCATCAGCTGGATCCGACAAGAAAGACTGCCTTGTTACGATTTCTATCCCCACTTTCTTGCAGTGTGCTTCTAAGTCTTCAACAGTCTGTGAAAACGAGTGTACTTTTCAGTAAAGATAACCACAACAGGCGTTATATAGTCTACTTTTACTTCTTGAGAATACGTAATAGGTTTATTTACATAATATGCCATCCAAACGGCCATTAACGTCGTTACATAGAACTTAAAAGCGTTAAAAGCACGTAGTTAAACAGTAGATTTCTGCGCACGTGCAAGTTTGTGTAAAAGAGCGTTAAACCAAGTGTGACTATACCTATTTTCTGCTGAGAGCTTTCACCGCATAACATTGTTACCTACAATGCCCTCCCACTAAGTAACAGAGCCCCACTGAGAAAGATTGTACCTCTATTTACTTAGGTACCTGCCGACTCGAGGGATGCCTTATTTCTCACAACTCTCTCCTATTGTATTTTTCATGAGTTCATTTAAATTTATCATAATATTATGAATAATTTTACGTATTTTATTGTTACTTGTATTTTTAGCGTCGTTTTCATGGGAAAAGTTTAACCTGTTTTTATTATAGTGATAAAAGCGAAACAGGAGCGCGAGAATACTTCAGAAACACTTATGCATAAAAAAACCGGCGCCGCTCTAATTACATTGAATCTCGCGTGAAAGACCTAGCTCGTTCATTGTAGAGTCTGCACTATACAGTATACACACACCTCGCGGTGGCCTAGCGCGCTTTATAAATACAGTTTTTCTTGCATAAAAGCTGCCATATTTAAATGAAACCGCGCACTTCCTGAATAAGCCTACAGCTAGACCTAAATATAAGGTATATTATTTCACATTTGTTTAAATTTGAATGTGCTATGCATGCTCTGTAAGGGTATTTTTATGCACCGCATCGCTTATAAGTGATACGTTTGTCCAATATTGCACCGACATTTTAAAGTAATGTAAATAGAAATAACTTAAATACACTATTTTTATCATTTATTTTAAGTTTTACGGTCTATCGCGTTATTAGTTCACTTACGGAATAAAATATGTCATTCAGTCGTCCTGCGATCATGGCTTCTGCAACAGCTTTAAAATATCGGGAACTCATTGAAAATAATAAGCACGGACGTTTATCACGTAAGTGAAGTTACTAATAATATTGTGTTTGCAATCTAAACCTCTCTAAACCTATCTAAACTATTCTTTGCATTTGGTAATTTTTTTATTTTGTACTGTAAACTATTTCTGTACATTAAACACTGTAGAAAATTTCACCAATCGCTCAACTAAACTTGTTTTTTCCAGAAACGTGTTGATATTTTTCGAGCAAAGTTCACCAACCTATTATATGAACCTTGTGCCAAGGACTTATATAACAATATATTATATGTGTTTATCGATTTTATTTACAACTGTACATAACAATATCAATATAGGATCATAACAAATTTAATAGATCTTTGACTCACTGGCTTAGTATCAACTGTTTCTATTGTGTTAAGGAATTGATGGAATTTTTGTGACAATTAATATTTATTGTATACCTATAACCACAAAAAAATATAAAAATCTTATGTAATAATAGTTATGTAATAATGAGGTTAGGTTAACGTTTAGAATTAGTTCAAATGCAAAAAAAAAACAATTGCAAAATAATAAATTGATCGCATTCGTCTGCCATCTTCTAGGTACATATATAATAAACAAATCAAAAAGTAATAAACACGTACCTTCAATCTGTAACTATCTCATTTTTGACTGTAATTCACAACCTAAATAAATATATATGCGTATTTTATATTATATAGGTATTATTTTAAATGTAACTATTTTAATATCTAGAAAGCACTTAGGAACTTTAATCTTATCAATGTCACGTGTGTTCAGCTTCAGATAACAAACAAATACGGGAAATAAAACTATAAAAATAAACATGCGCATTGCACAGCCATTCATAACCAACAACACACACATGTTCCGGTAGATAAAAGTTTTATAAAAACTATCTAGTGCCGAGCATAAATTTGTTCGCATTCGCGCACTGTTATTAATAGCAACCGTCGAATAGCTTTCGAAATGTATTTATCTACGAAATGGAAATAGAGTTTCATACATATTTCCAAGCATTTCAAATTTTCCGATCTTTGAATTTCAATGAGTAGCTACTCCGCAAGCAATCGACTGAAATATATGCGAGATCCTAGACATATCTATTTCAACCACATAAGGCTGCGAAGAGAGTTTATGCAAAGAATGGGGCAAAATATAGGGACATCGGGGCCAAGTACTTCTTTTAGTTAGGTTTTGTTTTATGTACAAATGCGGCCTTATCATATTTAAAAAATACTACCTATTTGAATTTTTTAACTATTACAATTAGCTTGTTGAATGTACGAACCATTCTGATAACAGTATGAATACACTAGCAACCCTTGTAAAAAAATTTCACATTAGTTTATTACATTTTCAAAGCCACTGCGATGTTTGAATGTAGTGAGACGAATTACTTAGCATTCCATGGATTCACCGAGCAGGTGCAGAGTCCATAGCGTTGTAGAGGAAGAGGCCAGAGGGGCCTGGGACTTGCAACCCCTTTACGATGACATCAATGCTCCCCTTCACCGCTCGAGCTTCCTCCCCTGCCTAGCCAAATTTGGTAAGATCCTACTAATGATGACTGTAACACAGTTTATAACTACAACAGGCATCATCGATCCAAATAGATAGTTTTTACCACTTGTATACTCGTTTTTAGTGCGTATAACAACAAACTCTATCCAAAATGTTTGTAAACTCCAAAAAAATGGTCAATAAACTTTATTATTATTATTATTAATGCTGCCTTAGATACACGTTCTAGGATTAAAGTCAAGTTATAAAACATGTAAAAAAATATTTAAGTAGATGGCCTAATATAAATATTTTTTTCTTTAAGTATTTTCTGTGAGGATATGTATTTGGTTACCTTTACGGAAAATCCAGAAAATTTCATAAAAATACGTGGGTAAGTATAAATCCTTGGTTCCACCCGCCATTGAAATTGGTTATATCACGCCCCCTCGGGGACTACCAAAAAAGTTCGGATAAAAAGTATACTGTATTTTTATTATTTTTTAGGAGATTAGGAATTTAGGTACTATATTTAATCAAATTTTATCAGCTTTTCCAGAGAGGAATAATAACAACATATAATAATAATAATAAGCCATTTATTCCATAATTCATAATAACATTTTAAATGTTAAACACACCAAAATGTTAATTTTTGTCCGAAATAAAGGCGTATTCCTTTCCAATTTAGATGAGCATTGAATTCTTCTATAAAAAACAGTTTTACAAGAAAGAAACGTTTCATCTGAATACATGTTTTCATTGAAACTTATATTTTAGGATCTAGACAAAAATACAGCAATTTAATCTCATCCCGATTCACTATTCAGATCTTGACGGAGCTAAATAAGAAGCCTATGTAAGCAAAGTTCTTACAGACATTTTCCTCAATAGAAACCCTTCATAAGTAGGGAAGTTCTGATGACATGATGTACTTTAGTACCTAGATCGAAGCAGTGATGGCTCAGTGGCATTGGCTATGGACTGCCGTGCCGCAGGTCCATGGTTTGAATCCCGCCGCGGGCTTGAATTTCAAAGCATGGTGGAAGGGCATTTAGCGAATGCCCGCTGGGCTAGCGACCACCCTCAAGTAGAAAATCTGTCGCCAAGCACCTAACAGTGTGTTCCAGCAGCAGTCCTTGAGAACCAGTGAAATTACAGGCACATGAGACTTAACAACTATGTCTCAAGAGGACGGGCGCAATTCAATTCGTGACTTGTGACGAAATGCATCTGTTATAGGCAGAGGTTAGTCCGCTTGACATCAGGTGGGCCTCGTGCTTGATTCGTTACATATACATTAAAAAAAGGATTCTGTGGCATTCAGAACTCTCAATTCTGAAGCCAAACAAACCCGACTGGGAAAGCGTTTGAGGAATATTAGAACAGGTATTGACAACCGTTCATAAAACGGTGACGTCTGTTTTCTGATTCTGTAGTCAGGTTTACGACACTCATGAGTGAAGAACCCAACAACTTCGTCTAATACGAGTATTACCAGAATTTTCTAAGAGCACCTCACGTCTCATATACGTGGCAACGCTCTATATCATGTAACAGCAATTCTACGTGAGTTTATATTACAGTTTATAGTCACTTTCATTATAATCCTTGCTGATTAACATATTAGCTAGAGTACTGTAATAAGTTAGCATTAGGTACTGTTATGACTGTGTGATCAATTAATCTTAACATGGATTATGTACAACTTACGCTCGACCTAATATCCTAGAGTGGGTACCATATTTCACTGGAAGACGAAGAGTTGGTAGGTTCCCCACTAGGTGGACTGATGAAATCGTCAGATCAAGGGAGCAAATGGATACAAGTGACGTTCTATGGGGGACGTAATCGTTCAACAGAGGACGTTTCCCAGATTATAAGTCTATCATGTTTATCATAGCGTAACGTTTTGTTAGATATGGGTATCATCTGAACATTTTCTTCTTTGCTCGCATATATCCAAAGAAAGTAGTTACTGTTCAAGGTAATTTTTTTTCAGTAGTATGTTATGGTCTGGCAGTCACGGTTGACACAACTACTGGTGGAGTTGTGTTTGTGTTTGTTTTCCATTTGTTTCTTGTAGAAAGTACTTCCAAACTTTCTTGTTTTTACAAGAAGGAATATAGTCAGTCTGGTTGCAATGGGATTAAGGACATTTCTTTATACGGATCTGCAATTGAGTTTGGCTGACTATCTCACCAGTAGTGAAATAAAGAAAATGGCTCCAGGAACATAACAGACGTCACAGTAATCGGCATGTGACCGAAATAAAGCGTTTTTATTTCTACTTACGCTGAAACCGAAGCTAAAATGTTCATCTTGTTCGAAGCCGTTTGTTTCCCGCTTGGAACAAGAACCCAGTATCAGTAGTGTCATGGGAGAGGTAAAATTTCATTGATAATACCTATAGTACTAAAGGAAAATGATCTCAACTTGATATTAACAGTTAAATTTTAATATTAACACGATAAACAGACGTATAAGATCGAGTATCGCGTATGGCCGATTAAAAATGCACAATGAAATCTAAATCTGTGATTCGTCGAAGGCCAATCACGAAGATCGTTTGTCAATCGACAGACAAAGCGCTTAGCGTGTCATACTCCACTCGATGTCGATACGAACGACTGCTTTTCGAATGATTTCAGTCACGCGACCAATATGGGGACAACTGGTGATACGACCGAACATATAATTCGATATGAGGCTATTATCGCCGTGTTCTGTACTCCACAGGTTGAGTTATCGAAATTCATTGTAATGTAAAGATAACATAAGACGATCGTTGCTTACTCAGACAAAATGAATAACAGACGTCGTGACAAATGTATTTTCCTTTCCATCGCGTTTCAGAGCACGAGTACTTGGGCCGTATTGTGATAGTAGGACACGGAGTACTACGGTCGAATACATTCAAGTTTTGCCATAAAACGGGAACGTTTTATCACGGGAGACATGGCTGACTGGGGAAGGGCGGTCCGCCGCAGCCGCAATTACTCTTCTATTTCTTGTGTAAACTTTCTCAATTGTTTTTATCTCAGCGTCTGCGAAAGCCTAAAGAAAGGTTTGCACCAAAATATTTCAATTTCTGAAGCAGAAGAGTTACTTTCGTTGAGTAAGAAAGCATTGTTGTCTCAAGTTTATCTTTTCAAGCTGCTTTGCTTTTATTTTGACTTTTACAATCGCACATCGAAAAGTTTTTTATATACATAGCAATCATTTCAAAATGTACATACCGTAACCTATTATATTATACGCGTATATATATATAAGGTAGATGGGTCTTATCACCAAAATTTCACAAGTTTTACTCATGTAATAGAGGTAAGCCTTTTGCCATATTCCTGCCTAGGTTGAAGACTCTCGACTGTAATTGACAATGTCTGTCAGAAATCCCCAAAGACTGTCATTTTGATACCTGACCTGGTATCGAAGTCAGGATTTCTAGATTCTAAAGAATTTTCTAAGTGATCTTAAAAGTTAAGTGTGAACAAAACATGCATATTGAATCGTAAAAGCTAATTTTGTAACAAACTTGATAGTATATAAACATCACTTACTGATATAAAAACCTCTTCGGCCTGCTGTAGTATGGCTATCCTGGACCACCCAAACTTTTGCATAAGCTTGATTCTCGTGGGGTTGTGGACAGTTGCCGATGGATGAGTCCGGAATAGCGTGGGGAATCGTGCACGGTCTGACAAGGCTGGTGATGATGCACCATAACACAGCTGGGGAAGCATAAAATTAGTTAATAGGCTTATATTTCTAAATAAATTAAATTAATAATGATCGAGTCAATCGGTAAATTTTCTTTTCTCAAAAAATTATTTTCACCTTGAAATGGAACCGACTTTAGCATTCAAAAGCGACAAATAACTTGTTGAAGTTGGTACCATGATAGTTCAAAAGTACCTATTATAACAATATTGTGCGCGTGGTACCAACTTCGACGAGTTATTTCACGCTTTTGAGTGTTGAAGTCGAACCATTTTAAGGGGAAAAAAACCCACCGAGTTCCAGATTTTGTCTTATAAAAGATATTAAATTTTCGCAACAAAAAAAAATTGCAGATATAAAATAAAGATAATTTGTAATTTATTTCGCCAAGCAGGCGTTATTGCAAACATAACACTATTAAAAAAAGTTTTTTGTAGGATAGGACAAACACGTGTATGTGTAAGTCAACTAAAATCAACATATTTGGAAAAAAACCTGTTTTGTAAACAAATTTATTAAAATGATATACAAGCAAACACACCAATTGCCAGCTTTTAACTGAATTGTTCTGTAAGGTTTGCTTTGAAACATCACCAGCGCATTGTTACGTCTTATAGAGGTGAGTACAAAGACTGAGAGTTTTTACTACATACACGTATGAGATAGAACAGCCGACCTAAATCGAAACGGGAACAAGGTCAAGAAAAAGGTCTTAGTGCAATGACATGGCTATATTTCTGCAAAACCTTTCAAAGTATTAATACTCGTAAGCATGGTAGTATGGTTGTATAAACATTTCAATTAGTAATTACAAGCTTTATTAAGTGCTAAAGCTTAAAAGGAATGTTTTACTAACAGAATATGGAACAAATATTCAGACATTTGATGACATTTTATTTTAAACTAAAAATGGAACCGACTTGTACACTCAAATGTGTGAAATAACTTGTGGAAGTCGGTACCATGATGGTACAAAAGTACCTAATATCACAATCTTGTGCGCATGGTACCGATTTCAACAAGTTATTTCAGACATTTGGGTGTAGAAGTCAGTTCCATTTATTAGTAAAAAAATTGTCACCCCTTTTAGTGACCGTTGCTACTTATATGATCGATTGTCATTCATTGTCAATGACTATATCATCAAGATAGGAAAATACTTTTCAGTTGTTGGAGTGTAACTCAAAAACTACTTGACCGATTTTGATGAAATTAAACACTATGTGATGGGACCAGACGGCAAGCATTAACTTTCAAATAAAAAAAGAATCATCAAAATCGGTTCACCCAGTCAAAAGTTCTGAGACAACAAACTAAAAAAAACATACAGACGAATGGAGTACCTCCTCCTTTTTTTGAAGTCGGTGATAAAATTTAAAAAACACTATTGAAATCGAAATAAGAATGCAATATGTGCGATATAGCAATATGCATACAAAATTTCACCCAGTTTAAACCCTTTTTATGCCTGATAGGTTAGCCTTTGACGACTATCTCACCTGATGGTAAGTGATGATGTGGTCGAAGATGTTATTCAGGCTAACCTAGAATTACTAGCGCTTGAAGATAGCTGCCGGAACACACCGTTAGGTGCTTGGCGACAGATTTTCTACTTGAGGGTAGCTAGCCAGGCAGGGATTCGCAAAATGCTTGGTATTTAAAATATGACAAAACTACGTTTGTAGGGAAAGCACTTCTAGCACTCTACATTCATTGAATCGGCAGGTTTCATCCAATATCAATCGACGTAAGTGTAAAGCGGAGGAGAAATTTTATTTCGGTAATTACCGACCCGAAATTACGTTTACCTAATAGCCTTATTTATACTCCATTAACGGTTTGTAAAAGGGAAGAGTGGCGTTGAAACTCATTATGCTAAAAATACCTGAGTGCCGTTAAATTCGTTCGGATATCTGAAACGAGCTGTCGATTTTTATCGACTAAAGGTTCCGTACAAAAATAACCAATTATAGCACCTATTTACTTACGAAAGCGTGCCCTTCCAAAATCTTTAGTTTGATGCAACTACTACTAAAGACCAAAGCGACCATATTAAAAAAGAAAAAAATACGCGGGTATCCTAATCTACTTAGCCGTTTTTTACCGATCAGCCATGTTAAGCGACATCCGCCACGGTCATGAATTGGATGGGTGACCGCTAGTGGCATTACTACTTAGACTTTCCGTGCGTAGGGTATGTACGTTAAGCCGTCGGTCCCGGTTGTTGTCTTAGGATTGCAGTCGTTATATAGCATGTAGGTAAGGCATTTTGCGAATGCCCGCCCAGCTAGCTACCACCTTCAAGTAGAAAATCTGTCGCCAAGCACTTAACGGTATGTTCAGGCAGATGTTTTTGAAAGGCAGTAATTTTAAGTTATCCAGAACAACATCTTCGACCACATAATCACTTAATTTCCATAAGCTGAGATAGTGGTCAAAGGCAAGCCTTTTATATAAAATAAATTGTTTAGCTGTACGAACCATTTTACCCATACTACTTAGACCTAGACGTAGTGCACAAATGAAGTCTACCCATACAAATGAGGAGCGGCGCACATTCGTGAGTTTACAGGTCTGTAGCTTTGAAAGATTTTCGGATAGTAATTTTTACACGTATTGTTATTTCAATCACTAAGGGCCTCACTAAAGCGAAATCAAAGTTTTATCTTGTAATTTCTACCTTTGAGATGGACAGCCCTCTTGATAGTATGGACTGACTCTGACTGATAATTTGTAGTTTTGTATTGTGTCATAAAAATAGAGTGAAGAAGTCACCTATATATCCAAGCAGAGGTATATAATACGTAGTATTACTTTTTATTAAGCATATGGATAGTATTTTTACTGACTTCAAAAAAGGAGGTACTCAATTCGTCTGTATATGTTTTTTTTTATGGTTGTTACCTCTGAACTTTTGACTGGGAAAACCGATTTTAATTATTCTTTATTCAAATAAAGAATCATTCAAATCGAAAGCTGATACAGTAGCCCAAGCACAAACATTTCGATAGTCCGTAACGTTATCGTATCGAGTTCACCGCCGGTTTACGCAGGAGGCAATGGTTGACAGTACGCCGCATCGTTTGCTGGCTAACGTGAACTCGATAGGATTACAAAAGTGACGTCATCCAGCGTAAATCACAACAATCATACCTTTTTTCTAAGACCTAACAACTCATTCGAAAAGAGGTTTTAAGTCTTATTTTGCCTATAAAAGTTCCTCTCACTGAGCAAGTAATATTAAGAGTTGGCACGGACCTTGTTGCTTTGAAACTCAGATTTGAAGTTATTTTATACCAACCATTACAAATGAAATTTTTTTTTTTTTTTTTTTTTTTATGCCTGATAGATTAGCCTTTGACCACTATTTCACCTGATGGTAAGTGATGATGTGGTCGAAGATGTTGTTCAGGCTAGCCTAGAAGTATATATATAGTATATATATATAAACTATATTTCCAACACAATTATAATGACATTTGTGAGTGTTGTACTACTGATTCCCTAAAATCGATTAGTTACAATGAAATCGATTCCATTATAATCGATATAGGAAAAAATGGTAAGAAGGTTAGGATTATAAAATATATGTTAAGGAAATATAAAATAAAACAAATATTTCACAGATTTATTAAATTATTCAAAATCATCAAAATATTTTATCGTGCGATATATCTTCGCTAGTATCAAAAACCGTATTATTGGGGTATGTATACATAGTTCCAAAGTAATTTGTGTACTAGAACATCTTTACCATACATATTTTTCATTGTACATAACAGTTTTCAATATATAACACTTATTTTCTAACTGTCGTATATGTAAAAGTAATAAATACTGCACGTAAGTTGCACTAGTAAACTTGTCATCAACTGTTAACAATTATTATTATTTGTAGTTCAATCATAAAATGTAGTATTTCTGACGCACCTTTTTGAATTATATATAGACTGTTGACTTTTAAAAACTTTTTTGGTGTAGGTAGTTGAATTATTTACATATTTAATTTAATCTTGCAGCTGATCTATTTCATTTGTATTGCAAGAAGCTTCCTCTGCACTGATTTGTTTTATTTATCGATTCAATTAATATTTTTCTGCGTAACATATGCATATCTGAAATTACAAAAATAGTTTATTTAACTGCACTCGAAAGTTGGTTAATTTTAAAATCAAATAATGTATAGTATTATAAATATTTAAATAATTGGGATTGTATGTTGATACACATGTTGATTTTTATATAGTATTGAGGTGACATAGTACCTTAAATTCCATGCCATAGCTCTATCGATTCAGCATTTACTTTGAAAGTATATAAGCGACGGAGTTTTGTTTAAATAAACTGAAAAAAAACAACTCAGATTATTATCACAAGCATAGATATGACGTTATTTACGCTATTTATTATTAATTGTATAATATTTAGGTCGATTTTCATATGTTAGATAATAAATATTGCTCAAGCCGTTCAGTTAGCAAGTACTGTGCCAGTTATGTAGAGAAAAATTGATAATACCTGGTGTTTCAAAATGCTTTTGAGCTAAAGATGTAAATAACAGTCCCTAAAATACACATGTCAAGTTTCGTGGCATAATAAAACATTCCGCGTGATGGTTTATGATCACCAGCTTCGAATATGATATTTCCTGACTTATTGACAATATGAAAAAGTATATGTACCCATACCACTGACATTATAAAAAATCGATACTACAAAGGTATCGATACTTTCCTTGAGCAACACTAAACTTACTTTACGTTACGTAAATATTTGTAATTTATATACAAATATATGTAAGTACAGCAATTCGCATGATAACACATACCTACTTAAATTACAATAAAAACCAAGCGATCATTACGCTCTGAAACAATAATGTAATTTCAATGATATATTTTCATCAACTCACCGGTTCTGGATCTCATGGAAATCTATTGTTTAAACATTTTTATTTGTGTTTCGACACCACAGACTTCGCATTTTCTTTGCGATTTCCGTATTGTATTGATGTTCACTATGAAATATTAGGTCCTTACATATGAAATTGGCGTTTTGTATGGGAGGAACAAAAAGTCGAATATTTTTTAATATAATATATTTAATTAATCAAAGTATGAACCATTATTTTCTATGCACTTTTGCCATCTCATAGGTAGTTCATTGATCCCTTTACTAAAAAAACCAGTCGGACGGGAATCAATAAAATCTTTGAAGGCGATTTGGACTGCCCCATCGGAGTTTAATTTTTTCCCTTGCAAGAAGTTATCCAAATTTCGAAAAAAATGGTAATCTGTTAGAGCAAGGTCCGGGAAGTACGGAGCTCTTCTAATTTAGTAGCCGTCTGTAGCGCAGTGTGTGGTCTAGCGTTGTCGTGAAGCAGCAGTGGCGTGGAGCGATTGACCAGCCTAGGTTGTTTAGCCGCTAGCTTTTCCATCATGGTTTGCAATTCCTGACAATAGACATCAGCCGTAATAGTCTGGCCAGATTTGAAAAAACTGTAATGAACAATACCGGCACTAGTCCACCAAACGCTTACAAGTAACTTTTTTGGGGTTAATTTTTGCTTGGGGCAGGATTTGGCTGGCTGGCCAGGATCTAACCATTGCGCTGAGCGCTTCCGATTATCGTAAAGAACCCATTTTTTATCACAGGTAATGATTCGGTTTAAAATACCTTCATTATTGTGCCGGTTTAGTAATGTAACGCAGCAGTCGACGCGCGTTTGCCGGTTTGTTTCAGTCAATTCGTGAGGTACCCACCTTTCAAGCTTTTTAATCTTCCCAATTTGCTTCAAGTGTATTAAAACAGTTTTATCACTAACATTGCAGCCTGCAGCTAACTCGGACGTGGTTTGCGATGGATCCGCTTCCACAATAGCCTTCAACTCTTCATTATCAACTTGAGTCTCAGGCCGTCCACGGGGCTTGTTCTGCAGGTCGAAATTTTCAGAACGAAAACGTTGGAACCAAAAACGAACTGTGTTTTCTTTTGCAACACGACCGCCATACACATCATTCACCCTTCGAGTTGTTTCCGCAGCACTAGTGCCACGGCGGAACTCGTACTCGTAAATAATGCGATATTTAAGGTTTTCCATTTTGTAAAATGAGTGACGCAAACAGAAAAAAACAGAAGAAAAAAAACAAATGAATGACGATCATCGAAGCACAAATACATGAGTCTATAGCTGTACAAATTTGAATTTGGAATTCCTTACCAAAGAGGAGAAATTCGTGATTAAAGTGGCCAGTACGAAAAACGCCAATTTCATATGTAAGGACCTAATATTAAACTTTTTGAATAAAATGTATTTGAGGTGATATATTTACTAAGTGCCATGACATACATTATGACATAGAGAAATGTAATATACCGGGAACAATATGATTAGTCTATAGCCATGACAGTCCAGTTGAGTTGTCAAGGTGACAATGACTCGTATCGTATTAGGTAATTTTGAACAGAAATCGGTACACCTGCAATACTTTACCTTATTTTAAGGTTGGTGACGCTGGACTGGTTCCTCTATGATTGATATTCGTCAAATTTAGCTTTTTATTTGGTGAAAACCAAACATATTTTTTTCCGGTATGTTACTTTTCTCTATGCGTTACTTGCTCAGTAAACCAAATTTTATTGTAACATCATTAGAGGTATTAAAATAAAACATTATATATCAATTATGACCTATAAATTCTCAAGCCAAGAATCTACGCCACTGATAATTTACTATATGAATTACAAACAACTACTATTACACCTTTAAACAGAGTTTCAAGAAACCCTGAAGGGCCGCCAGCCGGCTTGAAGTGTATTTTGTGCTTAATGTTATGGTGTTTCAGCATAAAAATAGGCTATTGAGTTCAAGCAGTGCATTCTTTAAGTTCTAATTGTTCACTAAAGGTGATTCCCGACAGAACTTTCGTCTCCAGCGGTATTTTACCGTCTGTTCTGGGAAAGAAGAATGCTGTGAAAACCTGGAGTGCGTAGTAATGTACCTACCTAACAGTTTTGCAAAGACAAACCACGTAGCATTTCATGAATGCGCCGTTACTACAATTCGAGAGTGCTGTGACTTGTAACCGTCTAGGCTTAGTGTTGTTTTAAGTTCATATAAATTTTAGGATAATTAAAGCGTTTATTTGGTATTAGTCAGCTTATGGTTGGTTTTTTGTTTTGGATTATGATTGTGTCTGTTATTACATTACCAAAAATAAAGAAATTACTTAACTGTTGGTGTAGTTTTGTCTTTTTATTCATCTACTTTCCTTTATTTTTAAGGAATAGTGTGGCAAACGAGCATGATATCGAACTTACCTAGCCTATAAGATCAGAGGGGGAAGAAAAATGCTTCTCACGGCCCTGCTATGAGTTCGCCACCCAATAGTCTTTTATGCGCCACCAATAGAAGCACACACTGATCCATCTCATCATCACTGTTGTATGCTCAATGCGTGGCAACATCCTACTCACACCGACCTTAGTAGTGGCATGCTGCCACGAATTTTGTCTTAGTCGCGTTTCACAACATCCAACGAGATATCCTATTATCCCTAACCCACGAACTGTTCGGTATATAGGTACCAATAAATGAAACGCACAATTGCACTTCGTTTATTTTTATTAAGAACCAAAAGTCCAATAACACAGCTTCTACGTTTCACATTAAAATCTTCTTCTTCGTAGTGGTTAGAATGTTGGCGTGAGCATGGTCATCACCTCAGAGTTCGTAGGTAGTTAGTCTGACAATCCGTTGGTATTCCTTTCGTGTCGCTGCCTGTGTTCGTCTGGTGCATTTGTTGACAGCTTTGGTTGATCTTGAAATCTTGAATGCATAGGTGATCTTCTTTGAGCCTTATTGTTTTCAATTTGACCATGCACAATGAAGAATTTCATAGCAACATTATTGCGCCGCAAGACATATCCAACGAGCGAAATTGGTGTAAATGTGGGCTGGAACGGTGGAATATGGACGCTGTTTGATGCAGAGTTTTGGAAAATGTCCTGAATTGGGTTCATCGTACATTTGCATCACTTCCCTCCAGTGCCATAAATTAATAAATACCTATTTTGCGCCTAGTAAACGACATGGTACAATACTACTAATCTTGCTGCCATGTTTGTAACTCTTTTCATAGGTAAATTATGAATGAACAAACACAATAATAACATGAATTTTCAAAGTTTTACCACAATTGAATACGTTACGTCAGCCATCTGACTGAAAATTTCTCAGTGACATGACATTCATAGATTTTTGACAGATCCTCGACAGCCAGCCTTCGAGCTTACGTTAGAATTAGGTTCGTGCTCGCGATTTCATACAAAACTTTTTACGTGACAAAACATTCACGTTAAAATCTCGACACATTAGTTGTCAAAACCTTTTTTTCTGTCAAAATTTAGTTCCGTTTACGCACTGTAGAGGCGCTGATCAAATCCTATACAAAATAGTGACATTTCGATACGTTTACGAAACGGTTACGATTTCGCAAGTTATTCGTGCTTGGGCTACTGGCCGTTTGCTGTTTGTGAGTTACACTCCAATAACTGAAGAGTATTTTTCTATTTTGATGATATACTTATTGACAGTGAATGACAATCGATTCCATAAGTAGCAACGGTCACTAAAAAGGGAGTTTTTTTTTACATAATAATTGAACCGACGTCGTCACTCAAATGTATGAAATTACTTGTCGAAGTCGGTACCATGCGTAGTTGTGATAATAGGTTCTATTACTACTACTTCAACAACTTATTTCACATATTTGAGTGTTGAAGTCAGTTCCATTTTTTGGTAAAAATTTTGATTCTAAATTATTACTAGAGATCTAATTGAGACATGTAAGGTCTTACATGGTCAATATAACCTTCAAAGTTTCGATATTTTTTATACTCAATGAAAATTTCCATCTAAGAGGCCACCACCTTAAGTATGTGCCAGCTCTTCAAATAATAATGCTCACAAACACTTAGTCAATTCATGGAACAAACTTCCAGAAGATGTGCTCGTAGCGAAGTTTACTTAGCTGTTCTCAACTGATCAGCAAAGTTATGCAACGTCGCGCGCAGTCATGAGTTGGATGGGTGACCGCTAGTGACATTACTACTGAGCGTTTCCGTGCTTCGGAGGGCACGTTAAGCCGTCGGTCCCGGTTGTCGTTTTAGGATGGCAGTCGTTATAGCATGGTGGTAGGGCATTTTGCGAATGCCCACCTGGCTAGCTACCACCCTCAAGTAGAAAATCTGTCGCCAAGCACCTAACGGTGTGTTCCGGCAGCTGTCCTTGAGAGCCAGTACTTCTAGGTTAGCCTGAACAATATCTTCGACCACATCGTCACTTACCATCAGGTGAGATAGTGGTCAAAGGCTAACCTATCAAGCATAGAAAAAAATGTAGTTTCAGCCTGTAAATCAGTTCAAGAATCGACTCGAAAAGTATCTCACATGTAACAAGAAAAACTAGTAGGAAGTCCTAGGATACCGGCAACTATCAGTTGTTGCAACTGCCTGATAATAAATAATAATAATAAAAATATTAACCGACTTCTATAAGTGAGTAGATTCTTTATTCTACATAGGTTAAATTTAAATACATTTTTATGTACAACAACGAGTATTTATTTAGTAGATCATTAAATTTTGATGACTTTGAGTTTAGTTGTGTAACTCCCAATTGTTCTATTCGATTTTTAGTTACACTCATGGAAATAAAAAATAAAATATAAGTTGATTTCTAGTAGTTGAGCTATCGATTGCAATTACATAGATTTTATCATAAAAAATTGCAAAACTGAACATAACCTTCTTATTTCCAAAAGTAAAGATATGAAAATCGTCTTCTTAGATAAACGAATACAAAACATATACCTATTGTAAAAACAGTCATATAGTACGTGTATAACGTTCTTTACTAATTCATTACATTTTAATATAACGTTTACCTATAGAAATGAATTGAATCGTTCAAGCTATAGTTAGTTCAAGCTATCTACAAAAAACGAGCTAATGTTGCTGCTTATTATACAGAGTTCATGTCAACAATATGCAACTAACTCGATATTATATTTGAAATATTGAAGCAGTCGTCGAAAGATCTTTGAGTAAACTTTTGTGTTTCCATAACCATATATTTTGTATCAATTATCAACTTTTCAATAAGTAACTGCTTATTATGTATACTAAGAAAGCTATTTTCTCGTTGAAAATAGTGTAATGTAGGGTATCTGCGTCGGGGATAAAGCTGTCTTCGTCTTGAGTGAGCTAGAATTCCTAATTTCACTCAAGATTCTAGTGTTGTGTCTTGCCTTTGTCGGGATTAAACACCCTTGGAGTTAAATCTAGAATCCTTCCTTAGGCTTGGCGCCCGTGACGTAAGAAACCACTTATTCTCTTTGGCTCTTGGTGTATATAACTGTTCCTAAGCACTCAATGCAATACATCATACAAAAAAACGAAAAGAAATGATTTCGTGTTTCAATAAAGATCCGACAATAACACATCAAGTATCAGGAGCATAATTTTTCTTCCTGTAGCCCCAAATTCTTCAAGCCCAGTGATTTTAATCACCCCACTTGTCAAAGGAGAGAAAAACAGTATAGAAAGTTGGTAAGAATCGCGAAACCACATGCGAGAACATTCGCGACGCGACGAAACGTTCTGGCAGGCATCCAAACCTGTGTCGCTGACAGAGAGATGCGGAGAACGCGTGTCTGCCTTCAGGTTGGGTGACCTTTGGAATCAATTTTACTGGTTGTTTAATATTGGCATCAAAATTTGATAGACTTTTTATGGCCTGAAGAACAGTGCCAAGGCACTATTTGAAATCGTATGATGTTAATCTATTCGTCTTTCTTTTCTAGTAAATACTTCATGTGGTTTAATTAAAGTTAAATTGTGAGATTAAATTTTTATATTACCATAATTTCTTCCCTTGGCTCAATTATATGCTTTAAAAACAACGATGATAAGTTAATTTTACAGATGAAACATAATTGTATATCACTAGAGTTCCAAATTATATTAAGGGCCTGTTTCAGAATGTTCGAGTAAGTTCCGCTTATACTACTCAGAACATAAATAAGTGAATGATAAAAATAACAGTAAACATGCAGCGCGTTTCAAGCTTTAACCGATGGATACGCTAATTCGATGACTGTGTAACGCAAAGATAGTGCTTTTTTTGTTAAGAATTATTTATCAAATCATTAGGACCACTATGTCTCCCTAGTTATGAACGAAATTCTATTGTTATCATTATCGCCGATGCCAATGGGTTAAACATGTTCTGGGTAGTATAGCCGGAACTTAATCGAACATTCTGAAACAGGCCCTTAGTGTAGTAAAAGAATTGTACATGGACCAACGTCTACTGCAATGCAAGTGTAATAGCAAATTGTTTTATTAGCTTACTGTACTAACAGATCTCTCTCCTAATTATGTTCACTGAACAAGAAGTCCTACGGAGGTTGATTTAGTATCATGAATTCATCAAAAATTAATTTCATTTGCGCGGAGTCGACGCCGCGGTTTAGACTCGTGAACTCACGTGATAACACGCGTGAGTACAGCCGGTTATTTAAAACATTAATATTATCTTATTAAAATCTAACATTGTCATTATACGATTCAAAGTATACTTATAAGCTAAAAGTATAATATAAGTATACTTACAACCATAAGGTTCCACATCTTTGCAGCTTCGGCAACAGTTGTACAGACCGTGGAACAGCCAGCCAGAAGAAGCAATTTTTGAGGCGGGTTGTAAAGCAGGTTGTACATCACGCTCGCCCCGAGTCCCGGTTCACACTGCCAATGATAAATAACAAGATAAGTACATATGTTAAGCACACAATTTTAAACTTGCAAAATACAACAAAAAGGTAAACATGTTTAACGGTTATTATTAAGAAGGTTCCTAAGTACGAGTAAATAGATTATCCTTATTAGTGATAAGGTTGCGCGCAATGTGACACTTTATTGTATGCATTTTTTTTATTGCCATTACCACAATCTCATCTTAATCTCCAATGGATGATTAAGTCGAAAACATTAAATAGGTTAAGCCACCTGTAATCACCACCTATAATGTAAATTGGCCATAGAGAAATTTAATACTCTCTCTTTTGTGTGTGAATTGGCCTTCAAGAATACCAGCTGCTGGAATACACCGTACATGAGTACGTATATGAGCTTTGTTTTAAGAGGCCTTTTACATTATGCAGCCCTCTCACTCGCACTTTTAAAGATAATTTCAAATAGCAACAATATGGTTTATATTTTTTTAAATGTGGTCAATCATTATTCCGCTGCATGCAACTATAGATGTTCTCTACTAATTTTCATTTTGATATCTGTAATGGGGAATCCAAAACGCGTAATTTAGTTATTTTAAATTTTGGGCCTCTAATTCTAATTGGACTCAACATGTAACAAAGTTAAAATTAGTTGAGAACATCTATAGTTGCATGCAGCGAAATAATGATTAACCACATTTAAAAAAATATAAACCATGTTGTTGCTATTTGAAATTATCTTTAAAAGTGCGAGTGAGAGATGCATAATGTAAAAGGCCTCTTAAGAGAAATAATTAATAAAGTACCGCACAAACACGAATTACACTAATTACCCATAAAATCAAATATACGATGCAGGTTTGTTACTTATTCTGTTTACGACCTTAAGACATGCGGGTGGATGGATGGATGGAGACTGACGCAGTCTCAATAGTGAAGCTCCATTTCACCCTTTGGGTACGGAATCCTAAACCTTAGCAAAATGAAAGTCGAATCCCGCTCTAGTAAGATTGTAACTACTCTTGAAAGAAATAGCGTTTGTTGTTTTAGATCATAGCTTGAAAACATAATTCAAGACAAAAGACTCCATAACAAAAATGGTCTAAAATTTACGACTTTGATGACCCACCTTATTGAATTTTCATTTATAAAATAGTAGATTGTAAAGTGCGCGTAACAAGTATTGTAGCCGAGACGCTTAACAGACCCAGCTAAAGGCTAGGGCTAAAATAGGTGTCAAGTACTCGCAATCAAAGTGAAAAAGTTATAGGTACACTAATCTTTTCACTTCGATTGCAATTAATATATATTTAATTAAAATTAAATCTATTATTAGAACAATGTTCTATTGTTTAAACATATATTACGTTCAGTGTCTTTAATAATACCCCTGCTATACAGCAGGTGGATATTGCCAGGCAAAATTTCTACATAGAATTTAATAAAAACTATACCTCTGAACAAATTTAATAATATAATAATTTGTATACACTTGTGCTTAAAAAGCAGGCTTTTATGCCCTTCTATTTGAAAACCAGGCTTATATGCACTAGAGCATAAAAATCCCATTTGGTACTTATACCGGACATGAACAAGAACAGCCAGAGCTGCCGGCCATTCGCCGGACAAACATATGAAAACAACACACAACATCAACACAAGCTAGAATGGAGACGCTTCGCTCGCGCTTCTCAATCAAAATGTCTTTATCAAAGCTCTATGCCGTACTTGTGTTGCCTACAACTACATCTAACGGTGTAACGTACATACTGGTATCCCAGCAAAATTAGTATGGCAGTCTTGCGGGAAAAGTTGATTATTATTCTGAACGCTGCTACGATACAACGGCTCCGAAGTTGTTTCTCCTTTCCTTTACTTTGTTGCATTGTTTTAATACAATAATGAATTTATCCTGACCTAGACGAGTATTGAAGGATTATACGTTCCACATATGCGAATGGAATACAGATTAGCAAATTCTGCAGTGTAAGTTATAAAATACATACGAGAACTATAAGGCACAAATATCGCGAGTGTAATTGATTTGTAAGGCCAGTATATTCATATGTAGTATCGCCACTTAGAGCTACTCGTACCTCAACCATGCGCGGCGAGTCGCGTGGACATGCAGTTCAAATCAACGTGCGAAAAAATACAACTGTTTTGAGAAAAGTAACCAAAAATGAACATTTTTGGTTAATTTAAAAAATTAAAAAAATTCTAAATATCAGCCTATTTCTTTTTGTTTATGACCTCAGAAACGATTTAAATTTCTTTCTTTTCGTATTTTTTTAAGATCGAGTAAAATCGTATTATAAACCATAAAATAATTGGGCAAGAATATGGAACTACATACATGTTTATCTGATCAAAGTAATGAATATTTGATTGTTTATGGTTTTATTAAAAATAGGTTGATTTTTAATAACCTGGCCTTAATAATAGGCTTTTAATGAACTGGATCTAAGTCGGAAATTACAAAAATCGACAGTAAGGTTATAATGTTCGTGCTATAACGCAGATAATAAACTTTTCATCTCTCATACTCGAAAAGTAGTGGTTGATCCGAGTAGCGAGTGGAAGACGCTGCTCCCCACCTAAGGGCGGGAAAAACTCATAGTAAATACTTCCTTCTTTCGGACCGGAATATCTTGTCACGATGGTAACCATTGATGTTATTTTTTATCTAATTAGGTATCTAAGCTCTATCGTTGTAAAATACTATGCTGTAAAAAATAGGTAATAACAACTACGTTTTTTAAAAAGCTAAAAGAACTGTATAGTAACAGAATTAATGTGACTTTCTCAAGTTAGTGTATGTTATACGAAAAGTTTAGTCACTAATTCTGTTTAAGAGCAATGAGCAATGGCCAACGGGAGAGACGCATTGTGTTCCATATTTAAAAAATATTTAGCCCAAACTACTAAATAAAAGGTACTTATAATATATATACATATATATATATATATATATATATATATATATATATATATATATATATATATATATATATATATATATGTAAAGGTTTGTATATAATAATATACAAACCTTTACACACATTTCACAAAATATTTAACCCCCTGCGATTTTATAAATGTTTGTATCTTCTATGCATGTTATAATTTTAAGTAAATATTTTAGAAAAACGTAATATTTTTCACTTCCTTCATATTTTAAATGAAAAGTAGAGTGTTTAATCTTCGAAAGGTAACTATATCAATCCAATAACTTAAGGCAAGAGCCTAAACTCAAACAGTAACTGGCCATATATACCCATGGAAATTGATTACAGCGCGTTTCTTCATGAAATACTTAAATCATTATCTTCCTGCCCTTGTACCTCTCCAAGGGGTGTGTAGACTATATATCGGTTGGTTACGACTCCGTAAATAATAAATAGAACGTATTGTAATAACTCTTCGAGCGTAGGATTGAGAGTTTCTCGATCGTGCGCTCGAAGAGTGAAGACCTCCTGAGGACGTTTCGTGTAGAAGTGAAACGCGTCGAAACCTCTTCCGGTTTGGCTGCCTGGCGTTTGTGGCGTCACGTCGGATTAACAGGAAAATTAAGCGAATTTGTGAAATGATATATTTTTTTTATTTTTTAAGTGTGTCAAATATTATTATTTTGGTGTTAATTCGAGCGTGAATAGACCAGTTTATGATTTAGCAACATGAGTTTAGTTCACGAAAGTTTCAAGAAAAGTATTTTAATTTAATTTAAAATAACATTATTAATTATAGATTTCCGCAAACTAAGGCCTGAATCTATTCATTAGAATGTAAGACATTCTAATCTTGTTACGAGATCAGAGAAAACTTTTCTTGTACTACTAGATACACTCATACAAAACACGGTTACGTAGACGGCCGAAAGGGCGAGGGCAGGTCAAGTGAGTCCCGACGTAGCATATCGCCGTGTGTAGTTTGAAATGTAGTAAAAACCAAAACATAACGTTACAGAAGAGACAAATAACGAAAATGGCCAAATGCTTGCTGCTTATATTAATATTGTATTTTTTTTACTTCACGCAATTTAGAAAAAATATACATTTTTGGTGTAGGTACTAAATTAAGGAATTTTAAGCTTGAATTTATGTGGCATCTATAGTATCTGTTATTGGCAACTTTTGGGTTAAGAATGACTTTTACAACCAAATTTGGACCCAAAGCGTCATGGTTTTGTTAATGTTATAATATATAGTATGTGAGAGTATGAAAAGACACATTTACATAATAATTTTAATTAACTTTCTAACGTTAGTTCCAAAACCAAACAATGAATCGGATATTAGGCCGTTGTCACTATTTAGTGATACAGGTACTAGTTATGACATTACATTATTGAAGAGCAAATAAATCAAATAATAATCAGCTTATAACAATGACTGTGGGTACTTAATTTCCAAATAAATTAGAAAGACCTTATCCTGAATATTACGTAACTAAAGTCATAATAATATATTATTCAATTTAGTCTACGACCCTCTTATAAAGGTCAATTACAAAATGTAATTGAAATATTCCAAACAGTACTGCCTCGTTCAGCAAAAAAATAAATATGCATAGAGCTAGTGCGAGAAAATGCAAAAAACTCGGCACCATCAAACTAAATTATAAAATTATTACAATTTTTGTTTATATTACGTAGGCGATAGCTTGGCAGAGGTGGAATTGTGAAGGTAAATCTTTCCATAGCAGCGGGACTCAGTTGCTTACTATAGTTGTCAAAATAACACTCTCTATCAGAACTATCTCAAATTATGAAGCTTGAACGTAGCACTAGTGACAAGAGTAACAGATTAACGTAGTATGGACGTAGTACGAACGATAAACATAAAACAAATAAACTATCAATACTGGACAATTTATAGGAGTAACGACTTAAAAATAGTTTGATGAAAGGGATGAAGATTTGAGTAACGACATCTCATGATCCTGTGTATTCGTTAGTCCTATACCTACGCAATTCGTCCTAACTGATGAGCAACAGGATAAAAATGGTTGATAAAAATATTTGATTGTCTCACCCTGATTGGAGTGGAATAAGGATAAGGACGCGAAGACTTTACAAGCTAAATTTATAATATGTCTTATTCTATGACGAGATGATAAGGACAGGAATAGTAGATTGTTATACAAGGGTCGAAAGAAATGAACTCCCATGCGCAGCGAGGGTGGCTATAGTCCGAGGAATTGACGACTTATATCCGTGTTACCCACTCTACTTTTCATTTCGAATATAAGGAAAGTAAATAATAGTAATATTTCTAAATTATTCATTATTAATAATAACATGAGTAGTATCAAAGTATTTAAAATTAATTGATATGTTAGAAATATTTGTGAAATATAAAATTAAATTTGATTTTTGAACATTTACGGGCGGCCGAATAGGAATTGATGACTTTCACCCGAATTAAACACTCTTTTTTCACTACCTATATGAGGAAAATATAAATATTTTTTTCTATAATATTTATTGATTATAATAACATGAGTAGTACCCATTTAAAATTAATGCGGCTATAGACCAAGTAAAACACAATGTGCCTTCCCAGGGGGCCATCACACTTATAAGGTTCTTTTTAGTTTTTTAAATACACGCTCATAAACAGTGTTAATTGCTAAAATGCTCGTATAAGATACACTAACTTGAAAAAGTCACATTAATTCTGTTATAGACCAGAGAGATGAAATACACAGAGTAGTTATATTTGAAAACGACTGCTCCAAAAACTAACTAGAATTTACATATGTACATGAATATAAGCAGGATCCATCGCAGTTTCTAATGACAATGAAAGAATATTCAAATATTATGTGTCATATCCGTTGTTAGAAGAGCTAAATAAGCAATTTGAGTTTCCACCGCCACGAAACTTTCCATTATGCTGCGATTACGCTGCGATCTCTTTCACTCTTTCACAAAACTATCAACACATCTCGCTCATCCCTTTCATTGTGAAAACAGTCGCCTAAGATATAACAAAATGACGATATTTTCTATTTCAATAATAATAGCAATACTTACGCATGAAATGAAACATTTTTCTTATCTCTCACAGTGTATAATTAGTGCAGTGTCTAAAGACACAGGAAGGTATATTGTCCACAACTTTTTACTTAAAACACACGATTAGCGGCAACGTATTTATCAGACGCTCAGAAGTGCAAGACTTGTAGCGACAATTACGGCAATTACCTTGCATGAGTCTAGAAAATATGAGTAGTTCACAACTCATCTACTGGTAAATTAATCTAAGTTATAGACTTGTTCCTTTAGCCTTTACATAAACATTTGAAGCACTCGTAGCGAAGTTTACTTAGCTGTTCTCAACCGATCAGCAAAGTTAAGCAACGTCGCGTGCGGTCATGAGTTGGATGGGTGACCGCTAGTGACATTACTACTGAGCGTTTCCGTGCTTCGGAGGGCACGTTAAGCCGTCGGTCCCGGTTGTCGTCTTAGGATGGCAGTCGTTATAGCATGGTGGTAGGGCATTTTGCAAATGCCCGCCTGGCTAGCTACCACCCTCAAGTAGAAAATCTGTCGCCAAGCCCCTAACGGTGTGTTCCGGCAGCTATCCTTGAGAGCCAGTACTTCCTAGGTTAGCCTGCACAACATCTTCGACCACATCATCACTTACCATCAGGTGAGATAGTGGTCAAAGGCTAACCTATCAGGGATAAAAAAAACAAAACACAAAACAGCATAGTATTTAAGAACGAAAAAATGTAGACTAGTAATTTTGTTTACAACAATGGTTACCATGGTTACAAGACATGTCAGCCCAAGAGAAAGAAGCATTTAATATGAGTTTTTCACTTCCTTAGGTGGGAAGCAGTCTCCCACCCGCTACTCAGATCAAACAAACACTTTTTTCCGAGTATGAGAAATGAAAATAATATTTTCTCTGGTTCTCAACTAAAGATACTAAGTATGTTATGAAGAAGCTACATTCTCGTATAAACTATGCTAACTTTCAACTACTGGAATTAACTATCGCTTTTGGGACGAGAACCCAACTATAAATATAACGCTTTATCCGTTACTTTAATAATAAATGGGGGTGCTCCCAGTTAGTATCCTTCTACGATATTCCTGCCTATATCCTATATACCTGATATGAGAGTGAGTAAGTTCATATATTACACTTCATTTAATATTGAGCCTTGAGCCTATTTCGTCGTGAACTTACATCTTGTTTGCTAGAAAAAACGTTTCTTTGTATTAACGATCTCTGTCTGTCACTTAGGTACTGTGATTTTATCATTATTTATTGTCAATTGTAAATGTAAATTATTGATATTTATACTGTATTTTTCTTTAATTTAGTAAATATTCACATGACAATTTTCAAATATGCCAGTAGATGGCAAATTAAAGAACCAGCAAGTATATTTTGTATCATCCTATGTCTACTGTATTTTCGTGAAATAAAATCATTACATTTCATTACGATTGCATAATTAATTCCCGATTGTGAAGAATTTTAAACATTAAAGCATTTTATGTAAGAAATTACCGTATAATGGAAGGAATTAAATTACAGATTAATTTTGGTTTATTCTTATAAAATTGTAAAATACTTATACGAAACTACTTATATACTGACTACATTCTTACTTACATAATTACAAATATATTAGATTCATTATATGTAGGTGTTTAGTGTACCTTTTTAGGGAACGTTAGATTATACTAATTTGATACCAAATCGAAATTACGTGTAACATGTAGGTGAGTACGTTTGACCTCTTTAAATGAGTGGTAGTGAGCTGGAGCATATGTACTGCCTGTGAGTCTGCATTGACTTATAGGTTGTCTAAATGCTCTTATTGAAGTAGCTGTAGTATTGTAAATAGTTCGTAGTATTTTGTTAATAAAGTGATACCGCCTTTTATACATATATTTATATTTTTCAATATCACGCATTAATGGTTATAATCACTTGCTTATACATATTCATACGCCTGTATTCCCTTAGGGTTTTTTTTATACCTGATAGGCCAGCCTTTGACAACTATCTCACCTGATGGTAAGTAATGATGTGGTCGAAAATGTGGCTTAGGCTAACCTAGAATTACTTTTTAGGCTCTCCAGGACAGCTGCCGGAATACACCATTAGGGCTTGTTGACAGATTTTCTACTTGAGGGTGGAAGCTAGCTAGGAGGGCATTCGCAAACTGCCCTACCACCATGCAAAAATACAGGCAGAGGTGGATAAAAAACCAAGTTTTCGATCGATATGGTTTAGCCTCAATTCACCCTAAAGAAGCGGCAGCGGCCGGTAGTTTTATTGCCAAATCAATTTCGCCTTCTCTCTCAATCAAAGACAAAGACTATTTATCACTGCAGCGCCTAGGTTGGTAACCAGTGATAGACCGCTTGGGGCCGTTTATTGACTCACAATCCCACCGCGCAATTTGTGCATGTCTCTTAGCTAATACTATTCATCTTAATTATATAGTGACAAAGTCATATATGGTTTGGCAATAAAATTGCCACTTTGGTGTAGATTGAGGCTTAGCATATAGAGTGTGAGTCATTTTTTTATATCTGATAGGCTAGCCTTTACCACTATCTCTCCTGATAGTAAGTGATGATGTGATCGAAGATGTTGTTCAGACTAACCTAAAATATTACTGACTCTCAAGGATAGCTGCTGGAACACACCGTTAGGTGCTTGGTGACAAATTATCTACTTGAGGGTGGCGGCTAATCCAGCGGGCATTCACAAAATGATCTATTATCATGCGAACTCTATCGTCTTTAGCCTATTAGCCTCTACCAAGATCAGTTTGTGACTCTGGGCTCCTACTCGGAAATGAACAGAAAACTCAATAAATACTGACAGATACTACATTCCGGAACTTGAGCTTCTAAAAAATATTCTTACCACCAAAAAAGTGGGAGATTACTAAAAATAATTAAGAATAAAAGTCACATGATCATTAATCTACCGCGATGAAACATTCGACCTCAATAATCCTGTTTCACTCGATACCGCTATTATAAAGGCTCTGTAAGGCTATCCTCAATAAATTCTTCCGCTATTACGACATCACCTCGAAATTTCCGTCGGTAATCACCGCATTATCAATAAAAAAGTGATTGGAATCCTCAATTTGTCAGTGAATAGGTGAGAATCGATAAAATGGGATCACCTTGAACCGGTGGCGGAATTCTATCGTATAAAATTCTCGGAACCATTCATAAATTGTCGATAATTGAATCGAGCGTCAGGCTCATCCCCTCCGTTGCAATATCATAAGCCTATGATTTTAAATCTTTTGGATTTATGAGAGGGCCACCGTTTGCCGACCGTCACCGTTGCTGGCGGTCGTTGTTACTTTAATTAATGTCAGGGAATCTGCCACACTATCTTATCAAAAACCGTTGCGGAGACCCCAGAACAAAACTAATAAATTTCTGTTCTTTACATATATTGTAATGTATCCCTTCCATAGCACAACCAAAGATCTCTACAAAAAAAAATTAACGTATCGCAACTATACAAAAATAACATTTGCATTATAATATATAAAAAAAAACTACTGTGACATTTAAATCTTACAAACTCATACTTAAATACAAATTATCTTTTGAATTACCTAAGGAAATTTAAAACTATTTTATGATATTGTGACGGAGCAATCACGAGGCCCTCCTGATGTTAAGCGGTAACCTCTGCCTATAACAGATGCATTTCGTCACAGATGACGAACTGCGCCCGTCACCCTGAGATATAGAGTTTTCGAGTCTCTTGTGCCTGAAATATTACTGGCTCTCAAGGACTGTTCCCGGAACGCCCTCTTAGGTGGTTTACAACAGAATTTCTAATTCTAGCTAACCAGGCGAACATTCACAAAATACCCTTCCAACATGCTGTGAAACTCAAGCTCAGGGTAGGGATCGAACTATGGGCCTGCGGCACAGCAGTGCATAGCTCTTACCGCTCGGATATCATTGCTTCTAAAAACTGTCATGATTTGGGATTATCTGTTTTATAAATATAAAAGTATCACACGGTCGCAAAATTAATCTTTCTGCGGGCGAAGTACGTTTTTTTTTAAATGTTATTGTGAAGGAACAAGCGCGAGGCCCACCTGATGTTAAGAGGTATCCTCTGCCTATAACAGATGCATTTCATCACAATTGACGAACTGCACTGCGCCCAACACCTTGAGATATACCTGCTAAGTCTCATTTTTGCCTGTTATTTCACTGGCTCTCAAGGACTGCTGCCGGAACACACCGTTAGGTGCTTGGCGACAGATTTTCTACATGAGAGATTGTATTCCTCGCAGGTCTTAGGATCGCCCTCACCGGAAACATATTATTTTACTCGCTTGAAGTACAATTACTATTGTTGGTTTAGATCTCAGAACTACATTAAACAATGCGCTTTTAGTAATTGTTGGTTAGTTAATATAGTTCCTGATTTCTATCCAATTTACTTTTTAGATTGGATACAACAAAAGTGGTTTAATGTTCACACCTTTGACACCTCCGTATTTATTTATTTCAGATTAAATACAATGACTGCCCCATGCAATGATTCATAAATAAATGTTCCCATATATTGGAGCCCCTGAAAATATTTTGAATAAATTTATAATTTTTTATTATTATGTTTTTGATAAAAATCTACGAATAATAGCTAGATTCAGATTTGTTACTTAGACAGCTTAGTCTCTTTTTATAGCTCAGTTTGCCCCTTGGGTGGGAAAACCTGAAAAGGTATTTTCCGATAGGTTTTTATAAAGTTCTGTTGGTACATAATTTAAATGAATATAACGGAATCAACACACGAGAGCTCGTATTAATAAATGCATCTTAAATTTGAGATCAACCTGAAGATGAAGTGTTGACCGATGTTCCATACATTTAACGTCAAATCTGTATCTTAAGAGCAACCTCAACTTTCAGATAAGTACGAGCCTAGTAAGCATAATACGCGAAGCCTAACTAAAAATTAAGTACCTACCCTTAGGACGTCATTTTCGGTAGCTACTAGGTACCGAGGCATACCAAGCCACCAGCCCTTTTTGCTAATTACCAGGGCCGTTCAGCTGCGCTGGCTGTAACTTAAATGGATTAGCGGGGTACTTGTCATTCACACGGCCAAAGACACGGTATGGACATTAGCTTGATTGAAATATTTATAATGGACTTTCCTGTTACGTTTTTAATTAATCAAAAAGGGCAGCGACGCTATTTTAAATTAAATAAAGTAGAATTATAATTAGACAGGGTTTTGTGAACATTGGCAAATTGAAGATCATGCCTTATAGGTCCAAAGAACTAAATATTTATTTTTATTACTGCTTAACATATTATGTGAAGACACGAAACTTCAGTGTAGTCCGTTTCGTACATGGCCAATTTTTGTCAAAATTTATCAAGTTTTATAACAGCAAATATTTAAAAAGAACAGCAATATGTGAGTCGCATCCTGTGGGTTATATGTATATATAACTGACCAAGCAGGAGTAAAGCGCGAGCGCAGCGTGTCGATTTCAGCTTGGGCAAAATGCTTTTGCAAGTCTGTGCGGCGGATGTCAGGCTGTTCTCCTCCACACACATTTCTGAACCGATTGAAGGTTGGTTTTATTTTTTGGCCATCTTGTAAAATCAAAGTCGATATCGTTTATTCAATTTAGGCGTCTACGGCGATCTTATGAAATTCAGTTACAAATTTTAATATTGAAATGTACTACATTGTACTACCACGTTTAGCAAAATAATAATATAACTCTATATTTTTTTTTGCACACTGCGAGAAGAATGTACAAGAAACTCGGAGGCGTTCTTTTTAAACTTCTTATAAATTACAAACCATTTTATAAATTTATTTGTTTAAATTACTTATGTGACGGTGACAGAGGTGATAACTAGGCAGAGGCAGAATTGTCCAAACATTTTTGTCATTTAAGTAAAAACACCGTGTGTAGTAGCATTTCTTAATCAAAATGTTTTTACGTTTTACTTGAATTTCCCTTTTGCGGGCATTGTAATATCTTTGGGAACTTTATTATAAAACCACACATCTGAGAAAGACTTTATTTATCCTTGCTAATCTATAACCTGGCACCGCTATTTTATCTTTATTCCTAGTGTTGTAATCGTGATAATCACTATTTAATTTTGTGTTACCCAAATTTTAACGAACATTAATAATATTTTCAAATATATACACTACTCGATACCTAAAGTTCATATATCAATTGCTTCAAAAGTATTCGTAAGAGATTCCTTCGGATCCATATCATCCATGGCTAGAATTGCATGCTTTTGTAGGATAAATATTGTCTCTATCTCAACAGCAGTTCCTCAAAACAATACGTCATACGACATAATACTGTGGAAGTACGTGAAATAAACTAGCGTAGCGTAGCATTTTTGTCGTTTAAGTAAACACACCGTGTGTAGTAGCATTTCTTAATCAAAATGTTTTTTACGTGTTACTTGAATTTCCCTTTTGCGGGCGTTGTAATATCTTTGGGAACTTTATTATTAAACCACACATCTGAGAAAGACTTTATTTGTCAGTTTAAAAGATGTTTAAAAGAATGGCCCCGAGTTTCTTGCCCGTTCAGTGCAGTGGCTCTATACAATTTATTTGCTGAACGTGGCAGTACAATGTAGAATATTCCAATACTAAAATTTGTAATTGACCTTCATAATTTGTTAGACAATTGTTAAAAGTATTAAAACATATTCTTTAAAAATGTCAACTGCACCCATTGAAAAGTCGGGTGGGTGGACAGGAAGCTTCGTCATAACCCGTTTTCTAGTACGGAACACTAAAAATTACCCAGAAATAAATTACAAAAAAATAATCAAATAAAAATTTAGGCATAGCAATTTTGTTACTCACCTTTTTGCACGTGTTAATACAATACAGAACATATTCTACGAAAATAATATCTGAGGAAAAAAGAACAGAGGCTTATCCTCGCAAAGCGTTGGTGGTGACCTTATTAACGTAAGGAAAATACGGTACCAAGTAATTCAGTATGGAATGAATCCTTTGTTCTTTCATTATCTAATTAAAATCGAAAAATAAATAAGAAAATGATTTATTTCGAATAAGGAAAAAGCGCCTTCAAGGAATCAGTTAACGTTTTCTAATTAAATAATAAAATAAATTTATTTAGCAAGGACCACTTTGTGGCAAGCTGGCGTTGTATGACGACACCATGGACCGCCATAAATGAAACCTGACCTGGCTGACCTTATTTAGCCGTCCGGGGATATAGACGCAAGAGAAAATGTCTAGCTCCAAAGAATGAAGTTATGCTTTAACATACCCAATGTTAAAGCATAACGGCATTCTTTGCATATAATAATTGTTCTCGTTAGCACGGGTATCCAGAGTGTTCATGCTCACAGAAAGGTATTATCTAGCAGCAGTGTGGTGTATAGGCCATCTCCCCTTAAAAATGGTTGAGGAAGGCGAAGGCTAGCACATGCGTCAAATATACAAAGGGTGCTGATAGAGTACACCGTTCTGTTCTGGATGCTAATGAGTTTGAAATAAGAAAGGTAAAGAAAAAAATAAAAAAATAACATACCGGAGAAAAAAACCTTTATACACTTTGATCTTAGCCAAAAGGTCGAGAAGCGAGAATGTTGCCGAAAAATGTGGACTACATATTTTTAATTGCCCTAAACTGCATTGTTCCCTATATAATATCCTCCCACCTTATATCCCCCGTCCAACTTCTATTAAATGTCTGTTATCGTTAACTTTTTCCAAAAAAATTATGCCTATATGATATAAATTTATAAAAAAAAGGAATAAGATAAAATTGTAAATATATACCTATTATGAACATAGTATTCTGATATAAGTATGTCTATTGTAATTTTGATAATGTTTTCCACTATTATTGTATTTGTCTTAGTTGTGGTGTCTCTTTTATTTTAGATAAAATATTCATCATGGTTGCAAAACATCTGGTGGATTCTCCCTTATAAACACCAACCGTTCTCTTAATATTAAACACTCTCCACATGATTTATGACACTAACATGTACGGACATTGGCAAAATTGTGACAATACGCCACAGAAGCCATTAATATAAGAAGTCAAAAAACCTTTCTTTTAACACTGCTCCCCTTTAGAATGTTATGTAACCAATGTTTGAATTTAATACAAAATGATCATATTTGAAAAAAGTGGAGTGTAGGTGTATTAAAAAAATTTAGATACCCATATCTTTCAGTGTTTTTTTTTATCCGCGGTATGCCTTTATTAACAAAATACTACGAACTATATACAACACTACAGCTACTACATTAATAAGTTGGCTTCGGACTGGACCACTATGGCCAATTTATGAATGAAATTCTATTGTTATCATTATCGCCAATGCCAATGGGTTTAAAGCATTTAGATCCCTATAAGTCATTGCAGACTCACAGGCAGTCCAAATGTTCCAGCCCACTACCAGTTGGCAGCGTGCCCAGCATGCTGGCAGCATTGCCCCGTTGAATTGCAATACTTATTCTTTGAGCCAAATAGGAAATAAAAAATAATATTGCGGATTTAGCGAATATAGGTATAAACAAAAGTAAAGACAGGTGACGTTGATTTATGTGTCCTGTTATTGGAAATTTAGCCTATTCAAAATCTTGGACTTGATCATTATGTACGAACGTATGATAATGGTCAAAGGTTTACGTAAAACATACTATGAAAAATAAACCTCAATGCGTAAAATATAGAGTAAGCAGATAAAAGCGTACTAACCTTGCTGTCATTGCTGTGAAGTCTCAACTTGAACCCGGACAACAGATCACTGTGATTATTGACGTGCTTGAGTGCTAACTCCGCGGCAGGCATACAGGCTTGCCCTCCTTGCCAACCACCTTCGCCTTCCATCGGGAAAATACCTCCGATGTGCAAGTCGTTGTCCCTCGCACCTTCGCTATACCCACAACCACTGAGCCACACTAACAACAGCGTTAGCGCACGCCGCTCACTCGCACGGCGGCACACGCATGCACCAAAAACAAATAATTGCACTAGAGTCTTCACTAACAACGATTTAACATCACAGCACAGTGTCCTAGTTCGAAAGCTAACAACACTGTACATAGTTTTTAATTTGACTAGAGGCCGCTTTGAAAAACTAATATTCACTCGTGTCCCCGGGGCTGGCACGTGGGCGTTGCATATTCCTAGATATTGTAGACATAGCCTAATAAGCGTTATTTTTTCTATAATATAGGGCATCGATGTGAGTGGGGGCGCGTGTGGGGCGGACCCCGCCGCCCGCGCCGTGGGTCCCGCGCGACCCCCGGCGCCCTGCAGGGTCATCGCTCGCGGCGGGGACATGCTGTCATTGTTCGGCTTCTCTCTCATTTTCCATCGTCTCTCCTGCAACAAACAATTTACTTTTTAAAGAAATGCAAATAGACAATTACGACTGAAATTGCTGTGCAAATGTAATTTTCTTTTGAGATTTTACTTCAACTTTGCATGTCTTGCAGTTTTGTGAGAAACTGTGTAGAAGAATTCCTAGTTATATTTCTTCTTGCAAAACTTATAACCAATTTTAAACCAACTGTGAAAATATGAGTTATGTTTCCCTACAAATAATGAGGTGCCTACCAACACACTACAACAAATAATTTACAACGATACAATTACTTTGGGCATACTAGAATATTCTTTATTTTTGCTTATAGCCAATGCACAATACAGTATATAACACATACAGTTCAGCATAACTTTTTCAGCATGGGATTGTTACAAGCGCGATAGTTCACCTAGGTAAAAAATTAGAAACCGTTAAGCTACTATGCAAAATTATTGGCCTAACAAAGCACCAATAAGTAAATGCTAGGGTTTGGTGTACTAAGAAACATTGTGCAAGCCATCTCAAGAAGGAGGTTCAAATGCTTCAGACTTCACAGTCAAATAACATCGTACATAGGAACATTGGCAATAACGTTAACAATAGTTTGCACGTCTATTGTATCCGAGGAACAATTGTTGCCATTCATCGATATCAATCTCCGCCAGTAGTGTGAGGCTCAGTTTAATATTGGCGTCGGGAAAGTGGAAGTGCCTTCGGAAACGATCGGATAACTGCAGATCACACAAAGCGAGAAAACTTTCCAGCTTATTTCAAAAAGCTATTACTTTACAATGTCTCAGTCGAGTGAATTTTAGAGAATTTCAAATGACCGGGAATAATGAAAAATCTGTATAATCAGCTGCAGAGTAACCCAGTTGAAATGAAAAGTTAATGATACGTATCCGGAACACTGGCGGTGATCGATTAGAGGAAATGGTGTTAAATTAATTAGTCAATTTGTGTAAATAATGGGAAAGGTATCCGCTCGCCATTGTACCGTAGAGACATCGAATTACACGGTATAACTACCTATACACTGCGATTTCACGGTGATTTTACTGTAAATTAAATTAATATCAGAAATTCTTAGAGCAGTTATGCCAAACCAAATTATTATTCGAATCTGCAGATCCTAAATCAATGTTGGTAAATTACTTTTTGGTGGTTCCGTACGAAAATGGGCCCAAATTACTAAGCGTACGCAGTAAATTTGTTCTTCCAACCTATATAGGTTATTCTTAGGTTATGCCTGTTGACACGTTAGATTTTGTTTAAAAGTTAGCCACTAGCAGTAAAAAAGGGCTGTATGTTATGAAACTTACGTTATAGACAGCTGGTTGATTTTTTTGCATAATATGTGTCATTAATTAATCTTTCAACAGGCATGTAAAATTTATAAATGAAACAACAATTAAACCTTGGTCATGCCCAGAACAGGTAATACAAATTCCAAGTTTATTTCCAAGATTTTTCGCATCATCTCTTTTACCCTGACCTCCTTTATTGTGGTTTAATAAAAAAAGGTGATAAACACAAACATAAAAGGTGTGATAATAGTATAAAAACGGGCATGTAAGGCTTTGCATTAAATAGGGATTATTAAAAAAAATCATTGATGAAACCCTATGGCTTCAGAAGGGGATGGCACAGAATATGCAAGTCGTTGTCGACGTACACGGTCGTATCTTTGCGAAATTGGAGTATAAACCTATCAAGTGCGAGGTGATCAATCAGTTAAGGTATCGAGATGGGGTGGTAATATATCGAGTTTGCGGTTGCTAAGACGTTTCCCGGGTATCGCGCACTGACGTCTCAGTACATACACAGCTGAATGATATATCTCCACTTACACGGGAAACTTAGATTTAGGTTGGGATTGGACTGTAATGAAGACATGAATAAGTATATGAAAGTTTAACCAAAAGAATTCCGTAGAATTGTATTAAAAGTTAGTACGTATTAATTTAGTACCTATGTAGTAAGTGTAACATTGTATTGGAGAATAGTAGATCGTTCGAAAGGAATCAATTTCCATACGATGCGTTTGGGTGGCTTTAGTCCGAGTAGGAATTTAAGTCTTTTACGAACTTTGATTTTTTACTCTCCTTATGTTCAAAATGAAAAGCAGAGTTTTTACGACACCCGTCTTAAACACTCTGCTTTTCATTTTGAACATAAGGAGAGTAAAAAATAAAAGTATGTATAGTATATTTATTAATAGTAATAAATTTAAAATAATAGGGAAGTGAGAACAATTTAAATTAAATTTGTTGTAATAATTATTAAGTATCCTGCCAAATGTCGTAAATAAATGTAATACTGTCACTTTAATCCTCTCTTGTCATTTTGCACACAAAAAAAATTTTTTTTCCTTTTATATGTCGTTGTCCAGCCAGTTAGTCTCCTAAGGATTCATTTTTCAAATCGTTCACTAGATTCAGTCTCTGAGCGGTAATATTTCAATTCCGCGATTGAAAGGTTTCCTTTTAGCAGGGTCTCAATGAAACGAAGACGGTAAAATGGTGATTCTAATAAAATATATTAACGCAGTAATATTTTGGCAAAAATATTAGCTGACATTTTATTATATACTTATTATTATTATTTCTTTGTTAATGGCTTCTGCGGTTTAATTATTATATACTTTAGCAGGGAATCAATTTATTAGACAGACGTCAGAATTGTAGACGACAGTAAAAAAGAAACTCTTTAAAAATATCTATAGGTGTTCTGAAGTTTAATAATTTACTTTAACTTGTAGAAAATTAGTAGCTCATTCGCCTCGTAATTTTATAGTTACTTATATATATGCGATGGAAAACACAATTAAGGTGGGGCACATTATACGCTGATTTGCTTAGTATGCTAAGTTTACTTTTAATAATAACAAATATTTTAAAAGTATTTTAAGAAAACATTTAATGAATTATTTAATAAAACACTTAAAAAATCTTTATAAAAATGATATATATCTAGTGACAATTCCGCCTAATTTCCTATTAAGCCGACGTGACGTCACAAACGCCACGCAGCCAAACCGGAAGAGTATTCGACGCGTTTCGCTTCTAAACGAAGCATCCTCAGGAGGTCTTGACTCTACGAGCGCACGATCGAGACTCAATTCTTGTGCACTTCAGTCTCGATCGTGCGCTCGTAGAGTCAAGTGTTGTGTTTGTCGTTTTAAGTGTTTTATTAAATAATTAATTAAATGTTTTCTTAAAATACTTTTTAAATATTTGTTATTATTAAAAATGGATTTCCGCCAAGTAACGCCTGAATCTATTCATTATCTTAAGTTTACTTTTTTAAAGGTGGTATGCCTTTATTAACAAAATACTACGAACTATATACAACACTACAGCTACAACGATAAAAGCACTTAGATATCCATAAGTCATTGCAGACTTACAGGCAGTCCAAATGCTCGAGCCCACTATCATTTGGCAGCGTGCTCAGCATGCTGACAGCATTGTTAATAATAAAGGTTAAAGTCAACTAAGTTAACCATATATCAATATCGATGTTATATATATATATCTATTCATAATGTGAACTAAGACTTGCTAATGGAATGACAGTATAAACTGAATGATTCAATAAATTCCCCTGTCGCGAGATATGGGTTTGTTTTCGGATAAAACTTCATTTTATTATTCAAAATAAATACTCACACTTAAAATCCAGTTAAAGCACAAATTGAACTTTATTTCGACTGGTTTGATCACTAACCTATGTCGACGCAAAAATATTTCCTGCATTTCTTAATTCTTAATATCTCAATAATCAAATTTAGATACGCATGATGTATTTTGCTCTGCTAAAAGCGATCCTCTGCGATAGAACTTATGGCTAACGATCGACTCCAATAAAACTAATATTATTCATCTTATAATAAGATCATATGAATAGTTTACGTATGAAGAGCTTAATGTATGGTGAAGAATTATTGCTCTTTTCACATTTAATAGTAAAATATAGCTTATTAGCTATTCATAAACATCTTCAAAAATACTTCAATTAAATATTACCTTTTTGACATTATTTTCTGTCACGTTCATGTTGAAAAGAAAAATCTTTATTCGCAGAGTGTTTCCATTTCACGGTAAATAAAAAGAGATTATGCTAAAGCATGAAGATTAAGGCTTTTAAAAATGATGACGCAAGTGATGTTTATGGAAATACAAATGTTAGTCGGTTTTGTAATGTAGCTACAGAGGGAATTTATTATGCTAAAATTATGAAGGTCAATTGTGAGTAAACGTATGAAAGTAGATATTAAACTAATCATGTTAAGGTAGGGTAGGGTATATTAGGTATGTATTACATAATTTATCTTGAGGCTTCAGAAATTTTAAAGTCATGGTAGGATTTCAGCCGGATTTTGAATATCGCAGGATTTTTCTAATAAAGTAGATGTTTTAGAAAATTTGAATCATAACAAAACCATAATTATCTTAGAATAATATTAATTTAATATTAATAATTGAGACATTGGTTAGAGCATACTCCGGTTCAAGGAGTGGATGGACGCGGGTTCGAATCCCGCACATGACTTAAATTTTTCCTATCGTATATTTGTGATTTTGTAAAGTAAATTATAGTTTTATTTAATTTAGTAAAGGTTGATTTTATTTGTAATCCGCATAGCAGGCGTTATTGCATACCTAACAATATTAAAAATATAATTTACTTTCTTAGATATTGAGATTGAAATAAACTAGGCATTAACTATTGAATGGCACAAATAATACAAACAATTATTCCATCAGACAAATGAATCTACTTGATCGTATTTATGTAGTACGATAATATTAGTAATCAGAGAATAGAAGCAAATAAAAGTATATGTGAAAAATGGAAGCTTTGAAGAAATAATTTAATCTTCATTAATGTGTCTTACAAGTGATATTTGTGCTTCAATTAATATTGTATCTACCAATGACTTGACAATTGTATTAGTCTTATAAGTATTAATTTAACATTTACTCAAAATAACAAACATCATTTTGATTGGAAATTGAACCCTAATATCTTGATATTTCGTACTGGATGCCTTAATATCTTGCCTATCGTATATATGTATAACCCCTGTTCTCAAAATACTAATTGCCACTAGTATAAATTAATTAAAAATCCCGTTTTATCGTTCCATTAAAGTTAAAACTGCAACTTATATATATTTATAGAATATTTTCTTAAAGCTTTTCATTTTGAAACCCCACTCGAAGGGTTTGGGAGAAAATTTTTTTTTAGCAATATGGCGTCTGAAATTAGGCAGATTTTTTTTTTATTACCTGTGCTATCAAGACTAATCTATTGATACCTTATACATTAAAATCGGTTGAGCCGTTTAGAAGTTATGGTAGAATAAAGAAACTCACAAACATACATAGATACATACATGAACCCTGAAAACATAACACTCCTTTTTTGGGCAGTCGTGTAAAATATCGTAATTACAAACTACTCGATTCTTCAAGTACCAGATCTTTTTGGTCGCAGCTTTGTTGTCGCAGGAAGATGATTCGAATTTTCTGTAATTCATTATTTTAAACATAATTGAAGACGGTGTGGCCACTAACGACACCAATGGACTTAGTATACTTTTTGTTAGATCAAAAATAGTATCGTCTGCTTGATATAAAAACTACTTAATAACTCTTTAATCAAATTGATGCACAGCAATTTAATACTATCAGGGCTTACACTAATAAAACTTAAACGAACTTCATTTCAGTCAGTGAAATCCATTAAGCCAATAAAAACAATAAAAAGTCACATTGTGCTTAAAAAGCATTCACTTAGCCCCGGTAACTGGATCGCAAGAGGCTAATGCAATCAAAGCCGGCTATTGGAGCAATTTCCACGGAAATCACATAAAAGGACCATCTAACCCTCCCATAGCCACTTTTCATAAAGGTTTTCTATTTATTTTTAGTAGATGCCAATCGGGTTACATGTTTCCTTATTGTTGTCTTCAAGCCGAAATGTGGTGCGGTATTGGTTATGAAGATTGCTTTGTATACGGATTGCCAGGTTTCAGTGACTTCGTTCATACTACTTGCCCTTTTTCAAATTTGATTTTTTTATGATATAACTTTACAATAACTAAGAAGTTTTAATACCTTCATTTAAGGAGTATTACATTGTCTATTAAATACAATTTATTGCATTAACCTAGCATTTTTAGTTTCCGAGATTTTTAGGATTCTTTAAGTGACCCGGATTCATTGCTCTCGAGTGTATATCCGGTATGTGCGTGTTGAGAAATAACACTCGTAGTTCCGCCCTTCTGCATACATCTAACAAGCATATTTTATCGCTATATTTTTGTAGTGCAGTAAAACTGGTTTACATGTTTCAAGTGAAAATCTCAGCGAAACTGCTAAAGATAACTGATGCAATGGTTGTATTTTCATTAAGAGTATCTTGGACAATCGACAAGGCTTCGCCACAAAACTTTCAAAAGTATTACGGGTACAATAAAGTGACTGGCTTATGAATACATTGTTCCGTGAGAGATATAAGAGGCGACTTGGAAAAAATGCGCCTAATGTGCAGCATAACAATGCTTACTTAGATGATATCAAGTGGTTTTTTATGTATATTGGGCGTATAACAGGGCTTTTTATCATCTGAACGTCTTGATAAAAAGTCAAAACTCTTTATTTAATTGTTCATAGACTAGGCTTTGACAACTATCTCATCTGATGGTAAGTAAAATGACAATCGAATGTGTTATTCAGCCTAATCTAGAATTACTGGCTCTCAATGACAGCTGCCGCAACGCACCGTTATTTGGTTGCTTGATGCCTTCAGTTTTTTTAGAGAGGTAGCTACCATAGCATGCATTGTTAACGTGCTCTTTGAAGCACGGAAGCGTTCAATAATAATTAAATTCCACTAGCAAGCAGCCATCCAAGTAAATTACGCAGGGACGTTTCTTATTATAGAAGGTGGAGGATAAAAACCTAATAGTGATAGTATACAGATTAGAACAAAAACCTTTATTATTGAATACCTTAAAGATAGTTTTATAATTAAGTTAATTATGTGTCATAAAATTTACTTTAAATTATAAAGCATTACAAGCACTATCACAATCGTTTTAAAAGCTTTTAAAAAGTTCCTATAATCTTTAGAGTTTTATTTTCGAAATTAAAAAAAAACACAGAATTATATTTTTGTGAATTCTTATTATTAGAATTAGTAAATTATGTTGTATTGGTGAATTTCATAAACATCTATATACAAATATATGTATACAATGGCAAATTTGGCACTACACTGTTTGTATTTAAATCCGCTGATACGCTGTTACAACTGTAATAAAACGCGGGAAATATACAGAAAAAATGCCCGAGAATGGAGCAAAACTTCGATATTAACCATTCGCTTTTATGGTGTAGTACATTCGTTTCGGCTCATTTACATTTCAGGATCGTTTTATGCTGAGCTGATCTTGGTTACTAGAAAAGCAGCTTGTATCATGTGTTTAGTAAAGGTACATCGTTACCGAAAAGTACTTCTCTTCGAATAATTTTATAAAGCATTTGTCTAAGTTCATATTCACAATGGAAATTAATATTCATATTTCCTTAGTTATTTCTTAGCGCAAGCGTATTCAGACTGACAAGCATAGTTGCGTTGTATAGCGCTAACAGCCCCAGAGAAACCGAGACCCTTATTAGGGCTTATACGATTTCAGGAGACAATAAAAAGTGATTTACCAGCTCGTAACTAGAAGGTATTGTAAATGAAAAATTTATAGCAGTATGAATTATTTTAAATAAGCTTTCAACAGCATTGCCCGGGTGGCATTGGGTTATATTTTAGGAACTATTCAGTATATCTCGTAATATGTTATGTAATTTCTATTTACCAAGGGTTTCAATGTTGAGTTATCGTAATTTGTTCATCCGTTTCAGAGACGAGTGGTAGAAACACAAAAACTAGCGCACAACTATAACATTTAAGATATCTTTTTCAGTCCGATAATAAGGACGATCATAATATAACTATAATTTAAGTATATCAACAAAAAACCTAGATCTTATAAGCATTACTAAAATAAGAATAACATAACAATACAAACCTATACATGTAGGTAATTACACTCATACAAAAGGTGTAAAGCGTTTTGTTAATAGCACCCATGTGGAGATTAATTTTCGACATTTAAAGAGTCTTTTCTTTACAATTGATAAGTATTATTTATATTTTAGTCAGCTCCTCAACTGCGTTAACTTTTTTACCTCAACATCTGTGAATACCGAAATAAGTACAGCTATGCGGCCTCAAATGATTAATTAATCAGTGAAATCTAAGGGCTGAAAAACACGGTTCAAAAACTTGTTTATAGCTCCAACGCGCAAACAAGACTGAACGATTTTTAAAACTCTTTTGTCTAACTTTTTAAATTAAAGTAGAATTCTTCTGTTTAAATTGTGCCAGCAAACTTCAACGATTCTCGAAAAGCAGCGCTCAGTCGTAAAGTTGTCTGGAATTTTGTACTGAGTAAAATTTTAATTTATTTACAATCTATAAATTTCGTAACGGCCTACCTTTAGTGAAGGGTAAACACCCGAAGAATTTCAATTTTGCGTTCTTATAGTTGAAGGTAGCTTCGTGTTTAAGGGCAGGAGGGACGCATAAATTAACGTTTTAATGTCGGTAAGTAGGGTTACGTATACATAATTGTATTCATGTCTAGCCTTATTTTATGATTTCTAAAGAAGTGATTGTGTAATGAATGGATGAAACTATGGTTTGACAAGAAGAAGACATGAAAAGACGTGTGTGTAAAAGTGCCACTTTTATATCCAGGATTGATTTCATTACCGAGAGGAAAATTTGTTTGGTTTTTCTTGCAGAAGTTTTCAGTAAAAATCCGGAGTCTAGAACTGTACGCATAGATGCTATAATAGGCTCGTACCTAATTCCCTGGGCACCTTAAACAACCCTGGTGGTCCTCGTGCATATTCCGTCAAATACACATAAACAAACAAAAAAAAACAAAACAAAAAGTTTCATCTCAAAATGTTTGTTATAGTTCGGCCGCTGAAAGAATGCGTTTGACAGTACGAGTTTCTACTGTCGTTGTGTGTATACCCTATTTTTTGATACTTAAATGCCTGCCTAATACAATATTATGCAGTATTAATGTCTATATTACTTTGAACTGGGGAATAAATATTCACAAAACGAACTGTCAAACGCATTCTTTCAGCGGCCGGACTTTAGGACTAACAGAAGTCAACCCTAAGAGGTTGTTAGCATTTTACCAATAACCCTGTATACTCAGACCAATAAAAAAGTTCTGACGGAGCACACCGCGCTATAGAAATGAAGCCAAAATTAACCATGCTCATATTAACTTGTTTGTATTTCGAGCATACCTACTAGAAACATATGTAGCATAGTATTGTCACAGTGATTATTATGAAGACAGTTCAAAACTGACATAATTAACTAGTTAATTAAATACATGGTATATTAGTAAAGATCCATATACCAGTATCGATAAAAATAATGCATTTATTTGCAGTACCCATATATATTTCCAAATATTTTAACCAATGAATTGTACTTGTAAATGTTTTTAAATTACCGATATTCCATATATCGTTTGTATTACCAAACAAGGAAACACCAATATTAATTGAATTATTCAGTCTTATTACATCATATTAAAATTTTTAACCCCTACACCAATATTTTTACAGTTGTGAATTTCAAAAACACGTATTTCAAATGTTTTATTATATATTTTTATAAACATTTTAATTTTGGCTTAATCTTGTATTTTAATTTCTAATATTTAAACAATTATTTAGGTAAGGGTATGATGATAAGTATATTGGACAAGTGGGTAAATATATATTTTTTTTATTAGATAAACGTACTTGATCCCAATAAAATAACAACAATCGAGATATCAGGTAGCCTATCTAATATATTAAAATACGCGTCGAGGACAGAACCTTTTTTAACCGACTGAAAATAGAAGTAGGTTTTCAATTAGACTGTTTTTTTGTGTACGTGTGACTTACTTCGTAACTCTTTACAGGGTGTACCTAATTTTATGACTTTTCAACACACGAAACTTGGTGGCTTGTTATGTGGTCCTATTTAAATTTGAGTGAAATCTTACGACTAGTATTTGAGTTTACCCTAATAATTCGTATTTTATGTTTAAATTCGGTTATTTTTTGTTAGAATTTTAATTATTTTAGTAAAGAATACCCACGTTCATTGTCATTTAATACATCGATATATTTTACTTTAAGAGTTTAAAAGTACTTGCGATAATGGGTATGAGTAGTAACATAAATATCCGTAACAATTAATTAAACTACAGATATTTAGGTTTAATCATACTAACGTACAATAAGTGCGTTGAGGGTCAGCAGTCATAAAATAAACCTTCGCGGGCTGTAAACATAAACACGAGGTTTAATGTTGCGCTATCCTAATTCTAACAAAGGATTAATTAAGCAAGTTAGTTTATAACGAATGTGACACCAAAAAGTACATTGACCTATTTCAGTTTTCTCTGTAAAAATGTAATTATACTTACATGTACTGTAACAGCTGACTCGTTCACTGCTGAATATAGCCTCTCCTATTAAGGGGGTATTTGCCATAATCCCCTTGGCAAGCGGCTTGGGGATCACAGTGTAAGATGGAAGTTCTATAGGAGGTGCTGCTGCCCAACTCCTAGTATTTTTCCATAGTCGTCTCTTACGACACCCACGGGATGATATGGGGAGGTGCAATTCTAACCCGGCACCCCACGGGGGTTCTAACCAGGCACCCCACGGGGGAATCATACTTATATGAACAAGCATTAAATAGGAACGAGAGCATAAATTCCAGACGTAATTTTGCTATCAGATACACGAATACTAGCGTGGATATAATGAATTTTAATTTTTTTATAGAATTTTACCACTTTTTCGCCTAATTGTAACCTAAGGTCATGCCTAAGGCTAACCTACAACAATTGTCGTCTTACCATTATCCCACTTCAGTGGGGTTATTACAAGATATCTTCTCGACCGACACAAAGAACAAGAGTGTATATGTTTTTGCAAACAACACAAGGACAACCAAAGAACATATTGATATAATTTGGCTAACCACACACAGCAAGGACTTAATTATTGTAAAAAATTATGGCTTTGATGTTTACGGTGGGCCGCCTGGCTGACCCTGGCTTAGGTTTCTAGGGATTGCTTACGTTAGTGGTATATCGGCTTATTTTTCAGTAAGCAGAGCCTTATAGATTGTTAGGAGCTGTGTTGTAAACCCAATGAGCAGCAAAACTCCATTTATAACATCACTAGTTGTGGAAAAACGCACCGTTATCTTTGGGCATCGAACGCACTAAAAAGTCTGGGCACCTACTCTTATTCACCAAGTCTCGAACTACGAAAGATTCAGAAATATTCCGTTCTGTTGTTAAATTTTGTAGCACAGACAATATCAAGCATTTTCGCGCTTAAATTTGGATTCGTACAGTTTGTACGTTAGCTAAATATAAAATAATCATTTACAAGAAAAATTTGCGCAAGAAATGAAAGAAAATCAATACTTGATTAATATAGAAACAAAACACAAAAAGTTTAATTCTTAAAAGTTTTAAATATTGTTAAGGAAACAGCTCTTCGCTGTCATATTTTAGTTTTTTTGCGGAAAATCAGTTTTTTGCTTGGCTCATCTGTTTTTTTATTAAGGTGCAATAATAAAAAAATGCAGTAACAAATGTCAATAACTGCGATAAATAAACAATAATGGCACACTTATGAATTAATAAAAAATTATGAATTCACGTCGATCCTCATAATTTATTTCGCTATCGATAGAACGCATGCGAGCGAGAAAGATAGAGTTAGAATTCTAATCACAAGGAAAGAAATATAAATCAGTTGGCGCGATCGCGTACAGTGGAGCTTGGGAATTTTTTCTAATGGTGGAACAGAATTCATTCAATTACGCGGTTCAATCGTTCACTAGGATGCAATCAGAAATATTTAATATCATATATGATTCTATTCGATACAAGTACTTCTATTTCGATACTTAAGATACTTGGTATTAAAAGAAAAGTATCGAGTACTTACTCGTATCTCGTATTCACTAGTTTCGGAATAACTCTAGTCCAAGTAATTATTACGGAGATGGTGGATTACTAAAATTTTATAGGGTTTAGGCGAGAATATCAAAAATAATTGGAGTGTGGTAGATTCCACAGACATTGCGAGATTCGTGACGCAGCGATGCGGTCAGCTGACCACAGACCATATCAAACAACGAACTTCGTAATGCAAATTCAATTTTCATTGTCTAAAGTTTCGCATAAAACATGAAAAACTAAACTTCGGTGAATTGTAGTAGAGGCCCTGTCTCTCTTTACGTTGGATCAATGACATTGCAGGGCATTACACGAAAGGGTCACCTTTATTTTCGTTTTTAACTATCTTATCTATTTTTATGACGAAATTTAAAATAACATGGTAGCTACAGTTACGACGATATAATATAGTGATAGTGGTGGGTCAAACATGGTGGGTACACTAAACAAAAAATAAGGCGAAATCGTTGCATGCTCTTTACCAACAGAGACATTGGTAATTTTGTGATCATGGCGCTTGTAGCAGTGCCGAAATATCGATGACATCGATAGCATAGACATTCCAAAATATCGCGTTTTTATGTTAGGTAATTTTGTGAAGCACTCGCAGTGAAGTTTGCTTAGACGTTCTTAACTGATCAGCTAAGCTAAGCAACGTCCGCCGCGGTCATGACTTAGATTAACCGCTTGTGACATTACTACTGAGCACTGCCGTCGGTCCCGATTGTTGTCTTCGGATGCCAATCGTTATAATACAGAGTAGGTGTTACATTTTGCGAATGCGAAGTGGCTAGCTACAACCATCAAGTAGGAAATCTGTCGCCAAGCACCTAACGGTGTGTTCCGGCAACTGTCCTTGAGAGCTAGTAAATATATACTAGCCTGAATATCATCGACCACAACATCACTTACCATCAGGTGAGATAGTGGTCAAAGGCTAGCCTATCAGCTGTAAATAAATAATTAAATAGCGTCTAATCAAGAATCCTGGTTAGCTCTAAATATTAATTGAATTCTTGATCACAATCGTGTTTGTGATAATTAACGTTTACATAACGTAATATAAACCGTTAAAGTTTATAACATATACATAAGCAACATTGTTTTAAGTGCCATAAACTGTTCAATCAACGACCTTGTCTTGGCGTAGTGAGCTTTAAAAGATAAACCCTTCAGGAAGTTAATATCTATCGAAGATCATTATTCCGTTTTATGGATGTCCTGATTGAATAATACACACATCAATTCATTATTTTTGAACAAACAAACAACGTTGTGGAATATACAAAAATTAACCTGAGGGATGAAACGTTAGTTTGAAAACAAGTTGCAATTGCAAAAGCAACCATCTCCATGGTTTCTCCTTAGGGACTATCAGCGTATTTTATGACAAAATGAAAATACTATAATAACCAGCTATGGATGTTGAATTGTTTTTTTGTGTTTGCATTTTTATTTACATGCATTCTAGCTATACATTCTAGCTCAATTATGACATGAAACAAAATATAGAAAATCTGTTATTTAAATCATAGTAAAATCAACATTATTATTATGTACCTACCGTCATCAAAAGATACCTTTCTACCTGCTACCTAGATACCTTCCTGTTACCTACACTTTTTGTTTGTCACATTTAATGTAGAATATTATCGAATAAAACACTGATCATCGGTACAATATAATAATAACTTAACAATTGTTAAGTTTTTGTCACTAAATTGGTTTGAATGTCTACTGGGATATTTGAATGAGATATCGACCGAAATTATATTGGAACTACGAATAAGTATGTAAAGAAGTGTAACTCTCAAACAGTTACTTTTTATTAATTAGTTATACTTTGATTTCGGACTCATCAAGTTCACAATAATTAACAAAATACGTACAATCTTCCAAATTCAATTGGATTCCAGGTTAATTGATTTGGCGCTTAGAAATGATCGTATCCGATTGGTCGACAGTCCAATTTAGATAAGGTTAGCATTCTGCTGTTTTTGAGCCTGACTTACAGTTCATATATATATTCGTAGAATTGGAAGCATAATATCAGAAGTAGGTTAGCATTATGTGAATAAGTGATCGTTTCACATTATTAATTTACTTTCTATCTATAAAGTCTGTAATGTATGCGATATAGCCAAAAACCTTTTTGCTAATTGGTTTTCGACGTTCAATGTATTCCATAGGTCCCGAAAATAGTTCCGGTATCACATCGTTTACGGCTATAAATGCGGATTAACGACGTTTTCGGTTATATAAATATAAAACGACACATTATCACTTTATAAAGTTATGGTTGTTATGTCAGGTACATACCTATGGTCGTTATATCATGTATTTTGAGTGACTTATAGCACAATATCTCCTTCAGGGTCCCAATAAGTAAAATAACTATGAAATCTTTTGATATACAAAAAGAAAAGTAACGAAAGAAAGAAGAGAAGTAGAAATTTTTCGCCAGGCACTTAACAGTGTGTTCCGGCAGAAGTCTTTGAGAGCCGGACAGGCACATGAGACTCAATAACTGCATGTAACGGGCTCAGTGCAGTTCGTCATTTGGGACAAAATGTGTTATAGCTAGAGGTTACTGTTTAACATCAGATGGGCCTCGTGTTTGTTCTGTCAAAATCACTTTACAAAAGACGACCCGGACCAAAAACTCACTTTACATTTTAGTGTTTCTTACTCAAAGTGAAAAACAAAGTCCGAAATCCATAACGGATCGGTACTTGTTCCAATTGTATTCATGTCAGTGTATACACCCTGGCATGGCAAAAAGTGTCTTAGTTTCTATTAATAATTTCTTTATTCCGTGGCAAAACTAGCACTTTTAAAACTCTTAGTCTGTCTAATATGGATGTCTTACCCCTACGCATAAAACACACAGTGATCAGAACATAGCATTTAAGGTTGAACTGGCCGGACAGTCCTCCATACAAGCGCCGTAGGGTGATAACTCCCTTATTTGAGATTTTTGGTCCAGACTTAAGCATAATACCGATTGATATCGTCATTATCTAGGCTTGTATGATACCAAAATTTTAAAAAGATAATTAAGTTGTAAGTTATGAGCCGCGAAAACTTTATATGAAAAGGTTTCGAGGCGGATAATTCTCAAGTTAATTATTTTATTAAAATTTCGGCATCATACAAGCCTAGATAATGACGAGATCAATCGGTATTATGCTTTATTTTGGACCTAAATCCTCAAATAAGGGAGTGATCACCCTACGACGTTTGTATGGAGAACGGACCGGCCAGTTCACCCTTAAGGTGGTTATACAGTTTGCTACAAGAACTATTTATTAGTTTTATTATCACATGTGTCTGCTAATGGGCAAAATGGAGTCCATTTTGACCAAAATTATATAGATTTTCATAAGTTACGGTTAAACAAACATACCAACATATAGGTAAACTTAGAAATCTTCAGATCCCGAGTTGCTGCAGAGAGCTAGCTTGACGTATTGAAAAATACTGACATCTATGCATTACTCACATTAACATTTGCAATAAATATCAGTTTAGAAACCTAATAACCACACCAAGTTCAAATGTTTCGAGATAGTTCGCTCACCTTCACATAAATATCTAATGGTGTTCGAAAGACCCATTAGAACTTCACATCTCTATGTCGCAACTTTGATTGTCTCCATTTAACTTCAGAGTGGCTTCATAAAATATTAACTTTACGTCAATGTCAATACAATGTCGTCAAAGGACAATAAGAGCATGTTGACTTTGTGAGATAATTAGATTTTCTTCGCAAGTCGTCCGTTTTAGTTCAAACAAATCTTCACGTTCCGTAAATGTTTTATTCAACAACTAGCTTTCTCCTTGCAACTCAGACTGCGTTTATAAACCACTGAACATTTTCAGCCATTTCTTAGGAACTATGCATTCAGTATTGATAAAGTATAATCTAAGCTCTTTATGAGGTTTTTTCTAGTAATTAAATCAGCAGAATCGGAAGGTTGGCAGCAGCGCCGCGCCTTCTGAAGAACTGATATCTTAAATTGCGACCCTGCGACTTAATAAGTTCGCATCGTCAGGACCACTAGATAGATAGAAAATTATTTATTTGCATACCTTAAAAATAATATTACCATGAAATAACAGAAAAAAACGTATACAAAGGGCGGTCTTATTGCTTAAAGCAATTTCTTCCAGACAACCGGTTTTTAAGAACTTATACAATTAGCCAGATTCGCAGTTAACCAGTTAAACATTATATAATAGTTATCTAAGTATTTACACCCTAACACCTATTTAAATAAATACATATACATACTTACCTACATTATATATAATCTAAATACTTACATACATACACTAAACGAATATATACATACTTACATACCTACACTATATAAAAACATTATAAAATATAACAATACTACATAAATATAAAAATTAAATTTAATAATTACTTTCGAAGGAAAAGCTTAGCTAAGAGAGGACAAATAAAAAAAAATTACTCTATTTTTGAATATATATAATGATTGCCACTTTCGAATGGAGACTGGCAGACTGTTCCAAAGTCGAACAGCCTGCACTGAGAATGAATTATAATAGAAAGATGTACTGTGTGTTGGTATTTTGAGTAGAAGATTTTCTGATGACCTTGTGACTTGACCCCCACTATGTCCTATTCTACCCACTATGTCCTATTTATGAATGAAATTCTATTGTTATCATTATCGCCGATGCCAATGGGTTAAATGGGAAGCACCCCCGTATAATGGAGGCTGTGTTCCTGCTGATACAGTACAAATCAGCAGATCAGTTGTGAAAAAGTAATAATTATACACTTAAGCCTAAAAGACATAAAACCCTCATTAGAATTGATCTTGGCTTTAAATACAATCTACTTGCACTTATGATAAGTAGCCAAAAAATTGAGTAGATAATTGACTACATTAAGATAAACTTTTTCTGTAGCTCCAAAACTTCTCGTGTAGAAAATTTGTTTGTGAAATGGTTAAACAATCGTATTTCCGTATGGCAAAACTTACTGATCATCTCTAAAACGTGTCTATCGAAACATAAACTTAATACTCCCTAGTCATGATTCACCATTCCTCAAAATAGTTTACTTAAATGGACGCCTCTTACATTCTTTTGCCGTAAGTGACAGGTCTATTCCTGTTGGTTTGGCTGATACTTACAAAACTTAACAATTTATTATTCCTATATGTTTAGTAAATTATCTTGTCGTTGCATAATGATTTTGACATCTCCTTAGTGTGAAGAGTATTGTTTGTTCTTAACTCCTCGTCACGTTGCAGCGTGCTCAAATATGTACTTATGTATTGGTAGTTTGTTATGTTTTCGAACTAGACGAGTACTAATATGGTGCTACTTGTATGTACTACACAATTGTAAATTTTCACATTACAAAGTAATTCCATTTATTTTATGAAATAGTATCAAAACGTAAAATAAATTGATAAAAGGCCGCATGTTAACTAACCGTTACAAAATCGATAAGGTGTCGTCAGCACAAAGAAATAAACGATCGTTTGTTCGGACGGCGGCGTCGAAAGGAAAAGCAATTAGCTACAATGCAAATAGCAAAATGTATTGTAGTGTTCAGCACATTTGCATGCGAAGCGGGCTCGGCGGAAATGCGAGGGCTCGGCTCGCTCATTTTCTGTATAAGCTTCCGTTCAAAACTTTCATCGTAAAGCTGAAAAACCCATCGCTCTCTCTAATACTGCTCGGCAAGAATAAACGTCCCGTCCCTATTGCCGCCAGGTATAATCCACAATAATTGCCCGGTCAAATGAAAACATTTCAACGCTGACGCTGGAAACTCCGAAGATTTGGCACACTTTAATCTTGAATTCCCCCACAATCTTGATTTTCAACTTTGAAGTTTTACATTCTTATTCAATTCTGCGACTGCAAATGCTAAGTGAACCACATAATTGTTTCCGAAATTGGAATTCATAACAAATAAAAATATTCCGTTCAAATGTAAATGCAAAACGGTCTTAATTCGAGAACTGTTACCTGAAATAATCATCATGCTGTTTCAATTTACAATTTAGCGAAACCAAAAACGAGCCTTTTGAACACTAATTTAGCATTCGATCTCCCTAGGTGCCTTCTTTACGACCACTATCGCCTTAGCCCTGTTAAGAATTCATTTGTTTTCCAGCGAAGCGTTTTCCACGAACCATTTACGTGAGCGGCCATTCCAATTTATACGGTACCATTTGGAGAAATGTCTAATTAACCTGCCTATTGAACAATTTATTACACGACCCCTGAATGCTTGAGAATAGGTAATCCCGTTCGATCCTATTGACTACGGTGTTGAGAATAAATCACAAGGCTGTAATTTTGGCAATGGAACATTTTGAGGGAATAATGCTTCGTTAATGGTTTCCCGGAATGGGACCGCTGATTGTGACAGCTAAATATTATTGAATCGAGATCGTACCAATTCTAATCGTACTAACCACTTACATATGGAAATTGAAACATTATGAAACAAACAAACAAATGGTAACAAAATAGCAAAATTAGTGTGAATCTGAAAAAAATTAGGTCTGATGGACTTCATAAACAATGAGAGATCAAATCTTTTCCTATGATATTTGTTTCAAACAAATATCATAGGAAAACCGAAAAGCGTATTCAGGTCGCCTATTATAAATCCAAAACGTTGAATCCAAGATAGCCATACAAAGCGCTTCAACCCCATTGAAGCTCGGTTCATAAAGACCATTTGTTGTCTCCGTTGAAAGCTGAAAATTTTGCGCTGAATTTCATAGGGCAAATTTGACTTTTTCTAAAACAATGAAATCAAAGAAAATCCAGAATAATAGTTGCTAGGCTAGGCTGCATCCAAGCCAAATTCTGAAGCTTTATATGAGTTTTGTGGGCTCACAAATACGTTCGTACATTTACTTCTGCGCTGACGACCTCAAATATGTTGGCATGCCGCATTTCAATTATTTTTGTCACACGAGTAACACATTTATACCAATTTCGTAGTGAGCAGATCCGAGTGCTCCGTGGAACCATCAAGCTCTTTCATGGCTCGTTCATTTTGTAAATTTGTTCCTATGTAGTCACGTAACGCTAAGTTATTGCGTTGCGAGTATAGTCATACATGTACAGTCGCCTGCAATAAGAAGTATACACTTCCTAATTTTCAAAATAGTGTGATGTCGCCTAGTTATTAATAATCGAAGTTAACATTAACAAGCGTAAAAATATTCAACTTATTCTTTGATTTTAAGATACTTCTGATTATATAGAGAAAAACAGAACTCTTTGCGACTATTTTGAAAATTACAATGTGTATACTTCTTATTGCAGGTGACTGTACAGCTACGGTATTTGCTTCGAAATTTGAGTGCATTGCTTGTTAGACTACTAGTATAACAGATTTCTATTTATGATATCTATAATAAAAATTGAAATAGTACGTTGGTCACTTCGCAATAATAACTTTTACATTTTGAGATTATATTATATTTATATCTAGTGATGTTTATTGATTTATTATTTTGTTGGCAGTGTTGTTATCGAACATGTTACTAAGTTTCTTAAGAGAATCGCAAGAAGGATTTTTTTACATGTTTTCTAGATAGAGGGCACGTTTTACAGATATGAATAAATTATCTTATAATCTAAAAGAAACAAACACTACTGATCTGAGAACACGATTCCTTAAAAGAGTATATTTCTCTCGAAAAAATCCATGACAGCTCTAAGTAGATTAAATATTTTCATTTATATATTTCTAGAGCACATTTTCTTTAATATCCTGTTCAAGGCAAATATTTTGTGGTGTACGAATTCATAAATGTAGTATTTAGATTCTAAAATAACATAATATCACAGTATTACATAATACCTACTCCCTAGAGTAGTAAAACGCCTGTGATGTAGAGTGACAACACTGCCGACCTAAAACTATGATTTTTATGATTGATATATAAAATAAAATGTGATTAATATTATCGAATCGTTTTTTACACGTACACTTTAAGGCAGATACGCAATTATATGGTGGGAGATTAAAAAAAAAACAAGCTTTTTTGCTTAAAATTTATTGATATACATAATTACATATTGGTAGTCTAGTCTTAGCGCGTCTTGAAATTTCATCTACTCTTGACCTTCTGTATGTAAAATTTTATTCATATCATACAGATTTTACTTACAGCCGTTACTAAGGAATTGAAACTTACCTCGGTGGTAGGTTCTTTTTTATATGAGTGCTGGTAACATGATTCCTATGCAAAGTTTAAAGTGAATGATGCCAGAATAATAACAACAGACATATCTGATCCTTTTAAAAGTTTGTGATGTAATAAAATAGCATGTCTTTGTACGACGAAAGTTATTGTTGTTATTTGAACTATGAGATATGAAAAGCAGTAAAATTCAAACATAAATTTAACAGCAAAGGAAACAAGAAATATTGTTGATATAAAATATGTATCGGAAACCTATAAATTTTAATAATAGAGATACGAGTAAAGAATTTAAACGATAAAATGTAGCACTGAAAGTAACCATTTCTTGGCACTAGTCAGGGAGAATAACTATACCTACATGCTACCAAGTTTTTCGTTTTCTTTAGTTTTTTGTGACTTTTGGTCGCTCAGCGACTATGTCGGCCCGGTTAAGAGGGGTAACTATTAATTTGTGTTTAAATTTGTAGCGCTCGTAGCGAAGTTTGCTTAGCCATTCTGAACCGATCAGCAAAGTTAAGCAACGTCCGCAGTGGTCATGAGTTGGATGGGTGACCGCTAGTGACATTACTACGGAGAGCTTCCGTGCTTCGGAGAGCACGTTAGGCCGTCGGTCCCGGGTGTTCTCTTAAGATGGCAGTCGTTACAGCATGGTGGTAGGGTATTTAATGAATGCCCGTCTGGCTATCTACCACTAAGTAGAAAATCTGTCTCCAAGCACCTAACGGTGTAATCCGGCAACTGTCCTTGAGTGCTAGTAATTCTAGGCTGTCCTTGAGAGCCAGTAATTCTAGGTAAGCCTGAAGAACATTTTCGACCATATCATCACTTACCATCAGGTCAGATAGTGGTCAAAGACTAACAAATCAGGCATAAAAAAACAATATTTTATTCATTTGTGAGGGTTCCAAAATATAAAATAACATCTTTGATTCGTTAAATATAGTGAACTTTGATCTGGCGCTTGTGTTTTTGTTAGATAATTATTAGAAATACTTTTTTGAACTCAAGCCGGAACCACAAGCTGAATGAGTAGTACTTTGTTATTTAGGAACCTTTGTTCACTTGAGTTAGCACTTATAAAGTCTATGAAATTTAGTTAGGTATTTAAAACTGGTCAAGTTTGAGTTGTATACCGAGGAGCTTTTATGTTGGAGCAGTACCCTTACTGCTCCAACATAAAATGTACCTTGCTGTATTTCATTACCAAAAAAACTGACGAATTGTAAGGCGGCTCTGGCTTTTTTAAGGTGTCGCATTCCAACAGCCCGTAAAAAAACTAGTAGACATACATAACAAGTCGGTGTTTTCAGTATATATAGGTCAAAGAGAAGATATGGTACATATTATACCAACATTCCAGACTAGTTAAATTTCTGAGGCCTCACCTCATTTTCCTCCTTTCTGCTCAGTAAGCTGTGTACTCTCTATTAAAAAAATAATCATATAAAACTACCTATAGCAAATAACAATGGCATTTGACAATAACAAGTAAAACAAAAGGCGGAAAAAACATTCGAAACTTAAAATTTAAACATGAATAAGAAAAAATTGTTTTAGCTGGAAAATGACGAAGATCCCGCCAGTATGGCTATTATACATGTATAATCTAAAAAATGTCACACAATTCGTGTTTTCTTTTAGGTTTGAATAAAGTTGTACAAAAAATGTTTTACTAGTTAATACTAGAGTAATATATATATATTTTTATTATAGTTTAGTTAAATTTTTTAAGATAATTCGCCATCCGTTTCCAAAATTAACCAAGCTTGTAATGCACCAATTCAAAATATAGGTAGGTAGTAAATATTTATGAAAGTTGATTGAATAATCGAACATTTCATCAAAATGTGTTGCTTGTATAATAATCTACATCTACACTAATAAAAATAAAACATTATAGCTACACTATAAAAATAGAAAAGATTTGTATTACAAAAATACAAAACTTGTAACGAATTAACTTAAAAACTACTAAACCGATTTGAAACATTAATTCACAATCCTATATTATCCCTGACAAATATAGCTATAGAATATTTTCCAACAATTAGGGATCCGTATCAAACCTTCGATAATGTAACCCAACGCGTGAAAAAATACAAAAAAAAATCGTTATATCGCGTACGCTGCGGAAATGATTGACAATAGAGCAAAGTGATGTAATACAATTTTATAGAAGACATCACTATCTAAACAAAATGCGCAATATCATATGTCTTTTACAGTTATGTCACAATAACTACTTTTTTATGTGTTTAAATTTATATTTTTTATTAAATACCCGTGTGAATCCGGGGCGGATGCTAGTAATGTGATAAAGAGGATGCTAGTAAGACGAATAAACTTAAAAACTACTAGACCGAATTGAATTAAATTTGGTATGGTAAAAGTTGAGACCTGGGAAAGGACAAAGGATAGTTTTTATCCTACTGCGCAAAAAGTTAACCACTTTTAATATCTCAACTGTTCTGTTTATGATCAAAATCAAAACATTACTTAATTAATGCTATTCCCATTTCAATCGTTTCCAACATAATTTTAGATTTTAATTGAATTCGTAATATTCTCAACCGAAATTGATAGCCATTGTATCTAAAGTAGAATAATTACATTGAAATTTGATTTTGCTGATCATAACTTTCGAAGGATTTCGAATACGTATATAACTGAGAAAGTAATTATGTATGTTTGTTACCTTTTCACGACGAATAAGCTAATCTGCTCTTGATAAAATTTGATGATTATGAGAAAAGAGATCCACTACTTTTCTCTTTAAGAATAAATAAGTTGTTATTATATTCAGATAAAAGGAGATTTTCACAGTACCACAGTATTGTATTCAAGCATCAGCGAGTCAGCCAAACATTATATTAAGGGCAGTTAGTGCGGGTGCACCTGGGAAAAACATGTTTTGCTCATGTATATATATTATTATATATATATATATATATATATATATATATATATATATATATATATATATATATATATATGTAGTACTATGTAGTCTTTTTGAGAATAAATTTCTTTGAACCTTATATATATATATTTTCATCCATAGATAGGTTGTAAGTTTGCGCGTGTTGAATCCCTTTAAATTTTATGTCTCAATGCCGAACGGAAGGAAAACAATTGTAAACAGTCGCGTAATAAATAATCTTTTTGTCTGTTCCTTTTATTGGTTAATGTTTACGTAAACAAAACACCGTTATTTTTCCCTTTCGCCACTATTCCCAGTTCAATTTTGTAGATTTTGTAAAGATTTGTTGATATTTTGTTAATTGATTTTTTAATTATTTAATTTATTAATTAAGGTAGCGACAGCTAATGTTTATTCATCATTCTTAACCTATAAGATATTTTACTCGAATTTCAAAGATTGATTTCATCTGCTGCAACAGTCATGGCAAAACAAACTTACTACTACTACTCATCCCCAAAAGTTAGTATTAGTTAACAAAGTAGGTACTGAATACTGAATAGTTAAAAAGAAAACATTTTTAATGATACCAGGCTTGGATATTTTAGAGCTCAGTGGGAATCTTAGGGTTTTGTACTCTACTATAGTTGTAACCACTTATATCTAGACTATAGTTGTCTTTGTTTTACTGTATCGATGAAAAAATTACGATTTATTATTCAGATTCGGGTCAATATTCTACACAAAATGTCTAGTTTCATACTAGGTACGTATTTATTAAGTCCAAGACCCATCTTGTATTAAGTAACTTCTACCTATAACAGATATATTTCATCACAGGTGACGAACTGCACTGCGCCCATCATCCTGAGATCTCACGTCTTAGTAATTTAACCTCCACCGGCACTTTTCAAAGAGATAATCAATAATGTGAACATTACTGCTTGGTGGTCGAAATAGGTATGGTGGCAGCACTTCCCCGAATGAAATCGTTCACAAAGAGTTTTAATATTGTTCCTGAGTTCAGTTTGTAAATCACTGCGATGAATTATTTTTTTAAGCAGGAAACTCTTCTTCTTTTCAAGCGTCATATAAATTTGCAAGAATAGATGTAGTGGGGCGGAGGCAAAGGCGAGGGCGGCGTGTATAGTGGAACCAATTGAAAACTTCGTGGGAAACGTATTAGAGGTTGGTATTGATTTGTATAAGAACCCACGTTTTTCTGTTTGGTTTAGTTTATTGCACAGTGCCATACTCTCGATTGTTACTGGAAATTCTTTGTACAGAAAAATCCAATAACTGTCCGACCCGGGGATCAAACCCCGAAGTTCTAAAGCGAGGTTTTGCGCTACTTAACCAACGAGGCTATCAAACTAAAACACAGAACAAAGTAAACTTAAGGTAAAGTAACCCGCATATAACGCATTGATACCTACAGTATATTTCGGTTCATAAACAAGTCAGCAGCACATAATCAGGAAATTCAATACTTTAAAGTGCAGGAAAATGTATCGATATATCCGAGAGCTTTGGAAAAAGAACTGTTCACGATCATTCGGATTTTTTAGAGCTATAAATCGAGAACGTGCTTCGGGCTCCGGTACCGTTATCGCACCTCCGAGAACCCTCCACTGAAGCCTGTGCCACAGATTAAACAAAAGTTACTAGGTAACCTGAGTTGCCTGAGTGTTCACTAATTAACATCCTTTCAATTTATATCTGGCATTTCCTGGGAAACATTTACGGACGACATGCTTAAAGGTGAGTTAATGTATATCTTACGTACTCGTAGGTACTTGATGAGTAATTACTACAATGCAGTACTTTATTTTAAATTATCCTTTTGTGTGATAATATGAACAAATATAAAAATAAAAAAAATCTATCACTACAGTGTGCTAAGCGAATGGTAATTAAGCAAATAGCCTTATTTCATTATGTCCTTCAGTTATTTTTATTATTCAATATTATTCAATTTAATTATTGACAAGTGATGTCCAATTCCAAAAAGTCAGACAGTGAATCTGCTCGTTACATAAAAAATACTTTATTTCCAACTAGTTACGCCCTGCGCTTTCACCCGCGTGGCGATGGATAATGACGATGATTAAAATTAAAACTATCTTACGTATTAATCCGGCGCCAAATGTACTTCCACAACTAATTTCATCAAAATTGGTCCAGCTGTTTGAGCGTACAGAAGTAACAAACATACAAACACACTCACAAACTCGCCTTAATAATATTAGTGTGATTGTTAATTAACGTAACCATTAAAACGTACCAGTTTAAAAAGCAATGTGGCCTGTTCTTGCTAAAATGTCAGCTTACAAACGTCTAGGCACGATTTCCAGGATATGCCTGTCAATTTCTTGAAATATCAGTTGCCACTGCGCGGTGAGGACATTCTTTTGTGGCTGGATGGAGCGCACTCGTCGTTTTAGAACATTCCAGACGTGCTCTTGTGGATTGAGGTTGAGGAATCAAGCTGGACAATCCAAACAACAAAACCCGACCTTTCGCATAGATACATCGACCGAAAGGTGAGCGCGAGTGTTGTCATCAAAACCGAATGTGCTTCAAAAGCAATAAAAACGGGTTATGTTTGAGGAATTAGAACTTGCGTTATGTAGCAGCGAGCATTCGTTGTGCCATTTTCTTTGAAGAACAAATCCATATGTTTTAACTTATTTATTAATTGCTGCCAAAAACATAACAGAGTAATGCCCTGGCACATGCTAAGTGGATATTGTTATATTGGCAGCAAAAAGACTCCTCCTGACCGTACATACGCTAATTTACTCGTTCAAGTCTCGAGTAAAAAATTTAACTTAGGATTTTGCTGTCGTAAATGCGTTTATTTGGAGCACATAATTTTCGTATCGAGCTAATGGTCAAACAATCACCAAAAATTCGTAATCGTATTTATAATTTTATCCCCGAAGGTTTAAAGTCACATTTTGCTTTATGCTTCATATATTTTAAAATGGGGTTGAGGTGATTGTCATCTACTGGGCATAGTTATTTGTACCTTGAAGTAAGGATTCGAAACCGGTCTATTCCTGCAGACAATATAGTTTTCTTGCAGACAATTTCATTATCTTGCAGACAATAGCTTATAATCCAACCCAAGCAGCGAACCCACTCTCTCGCTTCAATGTGATGCTCAAGGTCTAGTCGGACTACCAGACATTAGTCTTATTTTGACAATTATTCAGTGGTTTTGAAACCATCGCAGCAGTAGTATTGTAGTAGATTGGCAAGTTCCTATAGATCAACTAGGGTAAAAAATATTTTTAGACAACCTTGGGACATGTTAAGTGAAAACATATTTATTTTGCAGACGAAATAGGATACTTCCGGGACGTGAACCAATTATGTTATGGAAGTGGGTGTTGCATAGTCAAATTTATCCAATCTGTTTTCTTACACGTTGCGTGCACCCTCAATCCAAATAAGTTTTAATTGATTGGATTGGTAATTAAAAGGAACTAAGTTAAACAGCGACTGTGTTGGTTAACTACTGAGCGCTTTCTTGCTTCGGAGGGCAAGTTAAGCCTTTGGTCCCAGTTACTGTTTTACTGTATTCCAGTTCTAAGGGTCCTGTTTATTCCGCTCATAGAAAAAAAAACACTGTGCCTTTATTATCGAAGTTAATAAGTTAAATATCTGGGAAAACGTCACACCTCTGCTACCCGCAGAGGTATGACGTTTTCCCAGATATTTAATCGGGGGCGAACCTATTGCTATGTACTGAGCTAAGTTCAAGGCAAATATTGCTACTGAATTTTTATGTTTGAATAATATATACTTATCATACTTTCTGATTCTAGGTTGATCCAAGAACCTCAAGATCCAAAAGTGACGTACAATGACATTCTGCCAACGAGTTAATCAAAGAATATTAATACCTATATTTTCCATGCCTGAAATAAGAAGGTATTATATTGACTGCCAGTTAGAAAATTTAGTTAGAAGGAGAAGCGAAGCCGAAAATTTCAAAAGTCTAGGCCGGAATAGAAATTAACGAGACCGTTAATTGCTATTCCGGCCTAGACTTGTTTACTAAGGACTTTTCCTTTTCTATTTGCAAGTCTGTTGAGCATTTGAATAGTCTTTTGAGAAGGTTACCTCCTTGGTTGCCATGTTACAAAGTAAAGAGTACATTCCATTTTTAAATAATGCGACAGATAAGAATTTATACATAATTTTGTTGGCTTTTCATACTATTTATACTACTCGCGTTTTCTTGACCAGAACAATTATGCACATGATAATAAAATTTACATGCCTCTATACTTTTTGAGCGTCCTGTACCATCGTGTGCGTGAACCAATTTAGTGCGTCGTAATTTGCGAACGTACCATCTGCAGTTGCAGTGCGCTGCTGTTGGCTGCCCAGTATTTCATGGCGTTTAATTCAAGATAGCAGTACTATGGTATGATACGAGAGTGTGTAAAAAAGTTCTGTGAATTAAATGGTATATAGATATATATATTATGTTTGTTACCTCCTTATTTTGACTGGGTGAACCGATTTTGCTGATTATTTTTATATTTGAAAGCTTTGGGCCGTGTGGCCAATTCAAATTTCATCAAAATCGGTTTAGCCATTTTGTGAGTTGCACTCATTGAAGGGTCACTAAAAAGAGTGAAAAAGAATTTTACCAAAAAGTGGAACCGACTTCAGGACTCAAATGTGTGCAATAACTTTTCGAAGTCGGTACCATGCGCACTTTTGATAATAGGTACTTTTGAACAATCATTAACATTTACAAACAACAGATTTAAACATTTTTTAAATGTTGTACCGTACGCATTATTAGCATTTACACTCACACTAAGATGTACGAATACGAATCAATAATTTTCTGTGTAAATTCGTGAGTGAAAATCTGTACTTGTAGTTGCTGAAACCCGACGTTCAATTTCGCATAATAGGAGGTAATTGGCTTGCGGGGAATGCTACCTGATTTGCGGTGAGTCTGAAGATGAAACAAGTGCGTTATCTCTCTGCAATTTTCTCTAATAACAGCTCTAAGAGTATACCTATGAATTTTACTGGACCGGAAACAGTTGTCCCCCGTGGGGTGCCGGGTTAGAATTGTACCTCCCCATATCATCAAGTGGGTGTCATAAGAAGCGACTAAGGGAAAAAATACTGGTGGTGGGCAAAAGTGCCTTCCAAAAAACTGCCATCTTACACTGCCATCCCCAAGCCGACTGCCAAACGTGGGGATTATGGCAAATACCCCCTTGATAGGGGAGGCTGTGTTCAGAAGTGAATGAATTGGCTGTTACAGTACAGTACAGGAATCAGTTGACAGATTTTTCCAGTGCCAGAAGTTCTTGGAATCACTTTTTTTTCTTGGTGAATGCCTCCTATTCCATGGGACTACAACATATCTGTCAAAACGTGGGTATTTAGATTCAGCCCAGCTCTAACATATACTACGCGTAATCGTTGATAAATTAATGTATTAAGGTAGCTTCATCGTAGCCTTGACGAAATCATGTGGATGAAACCGCTCCATCTGTTTTTAACATTTTATGTTTTTATACATTAACCTATGCTGCGTGGATTACTTTATAAACGAGAGGAAAAGTTATAATCATGAGCGGGATGAACCATTGAACCCACGCTATCCACCCCGATAGCCGGGACATTCCCATACTAAGCTTAAGAACGAGAGGACAAATAAGAGTTATGAGTCATATGTGATGTTCGCTTAGCGGTCAGAGCATGCCCCGGTTATAGGGGTGGATGGCGCGGGTTCGAATCCCGCGCATGACTATGATTTTTCCTCTCGTAATTTTGTAACTCTCCATCTGCTCTTAGTGCAGATCGTAAGATCATGGAACTCGTAATAGTGCTAAAACATCAATTTCAAATAAATATCGAGAGATGAAACACAACCCTATAAACTGATAAAATCCCGTTTTATATAACACTTACAGTGTAAGTGTCCGTTAAAAGCTCTCAGAGCATTTTCCTTAGTGCTTCCAAATTAACATGCCTTAATTTATTCCTATTAATCCAGTGGGGTTTAACTTAGAACTCAAGAAATCTCAAATTAACTTAAAGTTAAGCCATAAAACGTGATGAGAGATTTGAAATCTCTTAATTCTATGTAATTTGATTGCTGGAAGTGTAGACGAGTATCAGTTTCGTTAAGGAGCTTAGAAAAAAGAATAATGAAAGCCTTGATGGTAATAAATTAAAAATTAATGATACATTCAATTATGTACAACTGGACTAAAAGGTTTTTTTTATTAGTAAACCAGCGGCCGGCCCTGGCTTTGCACGGGCATTTAACAATATGTAATAAAACGATTTTCGCAGCATATACGATATAACGACTTTTTGGTATTTTTTTCACAGTTTGGGGTTATATTATCGAAATTTTCATACGGATGCGTAAGTTTTTGAGAATATTCCATAGCTTATGTTCATCAAGGATAGTGTAGGAGTAGAGGATTCCATTGGGAATGAATTTTCCAAATCGTACCAGTAGTTTTTTAGTTTATTCGTTACATACAAAAATACAAATATTTCCTCTTTATAATATTCTTTTTATTAGTATAGAAGTATACGATGATCACAGTGAGTATTAATCAAAAGATTGTTGAAAATAGACATGTTCCATATTATTTTAGTGTAGTTGCAAATACTGCTGTCTACCTAAGCGATCATATTTCAAATTTTATAGTTTCACTGTACCATAAGCATTTACAGCCACACTTGGACGTAATGTACAAACGAGGCTTGGCCGTACAAATACGCAATACGTCTAGAGTAAGGAGTGCGAGCCTTCTTGCATAGTAGAAGCTGGTGCACTGAGAAACGGGTCGAGATTGTGTTTGAGTGTGCGTTCGGCGATGCATAGATACTATGGCGCACACAAACACAATCTCGACCCGTTTCTCAGTGCGCGGTGCGTTTGTATGAAGATAACTTACTTCCCCACTCTTTTTCCTATACTTCTTGTCTTGTTTTCAAAAAAATTGCCATTTTTACTTACTGGCAAAAATAACTTAAACAAAATGTATAAGTATGGTAAGTTATAGTGTTACTAATACCAGAGCAAAGCCGTAGTGGAAGTAGATAATTTGCTTTATAATATTAACAAAATGATTTGAGTATATTTTTAATAAATTGTTTTAAGTTACATTTATAGCTAAAGTTTAGGTAGGGAATTAATCAGGGTTAAAATCTTACCAGAAAAACTGGCATGTACAAACTTTTGATGTGTAAAATTTTCCAAACAGTATTTGCGAATGTATATTGAGTACAAAGGAAAGGGTCCGTGCGTTAGCACGGACTTACACAAAAGTCGTGCAAGCATCTTATCTGTGAAAGCCTAATTGGTACTTGTACCTATCTGCAACATTGTATTAAGTTTGCCGAGAGTTTGGCAATTAAGAGCATATCTATCCAAACATCAAAGTTGTAACCAAAAGCACATTCATAAGTCCTAACGTGAAACTGCTGACGTCACCATGGTTTGCGGTCGGTTTTCCACGAACACGCTTGTGTCGAAGATATTACAACTACCCCGAACCCAACGAAGGTAAACTAATTTTGCAAACATTTGAACTAATTGCGCATCTTTGAATCGTATTATCGAAGAACAGCTATTTGAGGCTGTGGCTTTGATAACATTCAAATGTAGAAGCTATTGTGTGATGAGATTTCAATATAATTAGACTGAGGCAGAGCTTTGTATGGTCAAAGTGCTAATGATTAGAATCTTTGACAGTGAATAGGGCTTTTGTTGTTTAATGTTATTTCATATATTAGTTGGGAATTAATTAAATCTCTGGTCTTCATCTTCATACCCTAATCCCAATATTGTGAGGTCGCTAAATAAGTATGTATGTCTTCTGAACACAAATTACAACACATGAACGTATTATGAATATGTTTTCACGCACAATACGACAAAATACATAAACGATGAAGCGCTCGTAGCGAAGTTTACTTAGCTGTTCTTAACCGATCAGCAAAGTTAAGCAACGTCGCCCGCGGTCATGAGTTGGATGGGTGACCGCTAGTGACATTACTACTGAGCGTTTCCGTGCTTCGGAGGGCACGTTAAGCCGTCGGTCCCGGTTGTTGTCTTAGGATGGCAGTCGTTATAGCATGGTGGTAGGGCATTTTGCGAATGCCCGCCTGGCTAGCTACCACCCTCAAGTAGAAAATCTGTCGCCAAGCACCTAACGGTGTGTTCCGGCAGCGGTCCTTGGGAGCCAGTACTTCTAGGTTAGCCTGAACAACATCTTGGACCACATCATCACTTACCATCAGGTGAAATAGTGGTCAAAGGCTAACCTATCATGCATAAAAAAAAAAAAAAACGATGATAGAAGCGTAATAAAATGGCCTTAGTTTTATGGCCAGCTGTTTGCCTGTCACATTGGTGTCCTACTCTTCGGGAATGCTCTTGTAGCTTATTCGCTACCTCTTGGGTAGTCAGGGCTTTAAGATGGTAGCCCTGATATGCCATCAATTTGCAGCTTAACCCCATTTAGTTCGCATTATTTTGCTTTGGCAACTTATATGACATCTTAAATGCAGATATGGAACAATTCTGATTTTTTTGAGAGGTTGGCGTACGGCGGCGAAGGAAATGAAAACTGTTTGTCACTAGTTTTCACCATCTCATATAACTTATCTATATTTTAACCTAATGTTTCTAAATATTACGACAATCACTACTGCCTACTAAGGAAATAGTACATTGTACATCGAGGGAAGAAAACGATCTATTTCTGTTCGAGAGTTTGTTTAAGCCCGACGCGTAGCGGAGGGCTTAAAGGCAACTCGAGAACAGAAATAGAACTTTCTCCCGAGTGATACATAGTGCTTTGTACTACACCTACGAGGAAAATAAAATCATTATACGTTTTCTCGTACTTACCTCGAGACTTCTCAGGCGTTAAGTTCTTTATGACTTCTTGAGCTGCATTTCTTATTTCTGGTGGCGTCATCATTATAAAATCGTCACTTTCACTATCAGATGACATTTTGGAAAATTATTTAGAATAATTAAAAGCGTACTGTTAAAATATATGATATGAGAGATGATATAATATGAATTTAATAAAAACTAAATTTAACCAAACATAACAAATTGCCGCGCTTTTTCTCGTTGTGCAAAAGAAGGTTGCCAACCTCCTTTCATTGAAAATCGAGTACTAATAAAAATCACACCTATTTTTTCGAAGTATTTGATATAAAACCTTTTTGAGATTGTTTTTTTTATGTAAGCAGCTAAAAACAAAAGAACGCTACCAGGGCAGGTATGGATTTTCATACAGCATTCCTTCACTGCTACGGAGTGAAGGAATGAATATCTATATAACTTTCCCCGCCGTACATTTATAAGGGAAAAATGACGAACTTTATAACATGTTTTTGAACGAGTAATGAGACCTTTTCTGAGTGGGTGTGGTATAAAGTACATTTACAAATGATAAGAGCATAACAATTATCATCTCGAGCGGGATACTAATTAGAGCACTAAATTTCGGCTCAGTTGAGCCAGTCTCGATAGCCCAGTGGTTAAGGCAACCGATATATATTTATAATCGACATAAATATGTCCGACTCCAAATACCACTAAAAAAATAATTGTTAAGGTACCTTAACCTAACTCCAAAAATTATTAATGTATCAAAAGCTAAATTCATTTTACATTGGCCTTCTAATCCTATTATATCATAGGTTAACTGAAATATTACGCCAATTGCTAGTTTATATGAGCGATATGATTTTCAACATCCCTATTTCGTGGTACCGCATATTACCGTACCTATTGAGAGCGGTACGGTAGTAAGCATCTGCGCCGTAACTAGATGAATAGATTCCTGCATGAATAGAGCATCGTATACTGCATGTTCAGACTTCGCAGCTGCATTGGCTTAATTAATAACCTCTTTGACGTATTCATAGAATATTTCTATGCATTTTATTTGTTCAGTACAGTGTGGGTGCCTTTGACGCAATGTGGAGTCAATCTCCAACTTTCTCTTAGAAAATTTATATCCGCGGGGTTTGCGGCAATGTTTGCCTTAGCTGTTTGAATAAGAAAATAAAAAGCTGCTAAATGAAAACCAGTTTCATTAATATTAGTCTCAAAGGATTTATTGAACCAACATTGAGTTTTTCTGAGCTATCTTCCAAAACCGTGCATGTTCTTCTTCAAAATCCAAAAGGATACTGTCTTGTCTTCTCTGGTTTCCCACTGTTGGGGATCCAAGCTTGCTTATCAAGCAGCAGACTTTGTATCCCCAGGCACAGCCTGATACAGCGCTGATCTTCAGCTCTGGACAGGACCACACGTCTACGCATATACCTCCTCGAGCCCAACAAGTTGCACCGGTAGTACCTGTTTATGATGTTAATTTAATGAAATATTAATAGGTAAATAAACCTAACTAAGCTCGATTCAAATTCAAATTAATTTCAAATTCAAATTCAATTAATTTTCCTGAGTTACAGCGTTTATAATTGTGGCTTTGACTGCCAAACTGACTCTGAACCAGGATCTTTGTGGATACCTTGTTCTTTAGTATGATTTAATCTACATTACATAATGCAAATAGTGCTTCCTTAGAAAAACAAAAACCAGGGAATATTTTTTGCCATATATTTTTTTGTCTTATCTTTTAACGGAGCCTCCGTTCAGATGAAGACGCGGCAGGAGCATCGCGCTTTGAGCGCGGCCACATCAGCTTTCTTTTCTATGATCCTATGTAGTATGGCTAGCCCCTAAGAGGCGACTAAGGTTAACGCACTAGAAGATAGCAGTAGCGCTTTCTGAGGAACTGATATCTCACACTGCGCTTTCCAGACGCCTGCCGAGCGTATGGATTTTGGCAAACCCCTCCATAATGGGAGAGGCTGTGTTCAGCAGTGGACAATCCGGCTGATACACGCATGAAGCATGAGTATCATTATTTCGGCACATAAGATAAAAATCAAAAGAATATTTATTTTAGAGCTCATAAATGGTACTCAAGTGCTCAAAAGCAAATAAATGTGTTTAATGACTGTGTAATTCAAAGTCTTATTCTTGGTTAATCACGTATTCGATATCTTTCTAATCAAATAAAAAAAACTGCCTGGCTAGCAACTACACTAGAGTGGGATATCTGTCGCCAAGCTCTTAACAGTGCGTCCCAGCAGCTGTCCTTAAGAGCCAGTAATTCTAGGCATAGAAATAATATTAGAACACTCTGTAGCTGACACTGATGCTGAAATTGTTTTTTTTTATTTTTGTCTGTCTGTTTCTCTTTGTCTGTATCCCGGCTGCGCATCACTCCAAAACTACTCAATGGACTTTGATAAAACTTAACACGATTTGAGTTCATACTACAAAGAAGGTTATTGTATACTTTTTATCCCGAAATTCAGCACGGTTCCCTCGGGAAAGGGGATGAAAGTCAAAATGTACACTTAGTTGTAATTTATTAAATATTTTTTATTTGTTAGAATAGTGACAAGTGAGCCCGAAACCCCACGGACAGCCCGGCACCCCACGGGCAGCCTGGCAACCCACAGGCATCCCGGCACCCCACGGGCCGCCTGGCACCCACGGGAAGCGTGGCACCCCACGGGCAGCTCGGAACCCCACGGGCAGTCGAGCATCCTTATTTAGATTTGCAAGCTTGCTAAGATAAAATTGTAAAATCTGGAACATTCGCCATAATCAGTTATTTTGACCATCTATCTTTTGCCGGATACATTTTGGAGACTGCGCAGTGGAAGTGCACAATCTAATATACTTTCGTTCTACCGCCAAACAAGGAGAGCATCGGCGAAAAGATGCCGTTTTATAATCGAAATTACAAAGAAACACACAAAGTACTTTGCTTCAACAATTATTGTGCGAACCGCGAAGGAACTCTCTGAGTTACATAACTACTGTCTTCTGGAAAATACAACCCGTGAGTTTTCAAACCCAAAGCAAAAAGCTCCTTTCTGAGCTATGCTTTAATAAGAGTGCTTCCCCATTGACCACAGCGTTGCTTAATATGAGATAAACAGTGTTCAAATGTGAATAATTAGTCTGCAGGTACGGCAATGGCGAACGAAGTCGCAGGTACAGCTTGTGATAAATATACGCGATTTAAACCGTTTAATTGACTATAACAAATATAATGAAATACGTAATCCATAATTTTCTATAGGTATAACATTTTTACCCACTTATTATTTTTGTGATGTCGATTCCAAAGTTATTATGTAAATAGAAATTACAGTGATGTTTTTCATATAGTTTTTAGTAACTCTACATAGCTCAAATCTTGTATTATGCCTATTTAACTTTGGTGATATCAATTCCAAAATGGTTATGTAAATAGAAATTACAATGATGTTTTATAGTTTTAATTAACTTTAGCTCAAATGTGACAAATTATGTTAAGATCTATATCAAGCTCACAAATGAAAAAAAGTCCTTCTCATATTTCCAGCGGAAATATATCTGAATAAAAAGCAAATCATACGTTAATCCACGCCATCGGGACCGCTTCGTTCCCGGATCCATTCAATCTATTTTTTGTTTGATTGAACGGGAATATGCGGCCATTTGCATATAAGTTAGAATTTGGTTCACTGGAAGCTATATTCAATGCCTTTTGAAAATTGATTTTAGAAGTTCAATAAGGACCAAATATGAAACTAGATTATATATTTTCGTTAAATATGTGTTTTCCCAAGTTTGACCATGTCAAGGCAAAAGATGACAAGAAAGTGGGATATATACTACTACTCTGTAATTACAGTAGCAAAATTTTTGGATACACTTTAAATTTTATTGATCAATTTAAGTAAATAATACGGGATAACTCACGTGAATAAGTCAGATAGCTCCGACTATAGTTTCAACCACATTTCTAGTTATTGATCAAGATGATTGAATTAAAGTTTTCACATAGAAATAAACTATTTTGGCTTTAATTTTAAATGAACACATGAGAATATAGATTTTAAAGTACACTTGTAATAATTTTATATCTATGTACTTGCATATTATTACTCCCTTTTGATAATTTTGATTTCCTTGACCACTATTGTTCATAACTTAAGGTGAAAGTAGGTTTTGTTCTCATTTTCATATACAAATAAATATAGTAATTATACTTAATTGAAATCTTAATTAGCTACATAAATTAAAATTAATATATATTTAATACACAGTTATCACACGAAGTAGTAATTGCAAAATTGATGTGAAATTATAAGTGACCATTGGGCAAAGAAATCATGCAAGATGTCACGGGGTTACATCAATTGAAAACCTACTGAGAATCTGCTAAAAGCTATTTGATTAACTAAGGGAACATTAGAAACCACGAAGATCGTTGAAAATTAATAATAACTTACAACCTTATTGGCTAAATTGAGGTAAAACTACCTTCGACAAGCGGCAAGTGGGATATGTAGTTTACACTAAACTTTAACCATGTCAAAGTTCATAAGTTATTTGAATAGTTGCTTTTAGGCTTCAAGTTTCCTACCAAAAGTTTACATGTCAAGTACATAGTTTCCAATAAGTTTTAGGTAATGTTTTAGTAGAAATCTCAATTTTCATGGTTGAAAGAAGATAAGGGATTGACCCTTCTAATTCAAACACAAATGTTATGTTACTCCCGAAGCACACCGACAGGAAGATGATTTTTTATAACAAAATAGATTCATTAAGAATAGAAACCGGTTCAAAAATGGTTAACAGTTAAAACGGCATATTCTAATAAAATAAATCGTTACGTGCATCTGCAGTTTTTTTATTGAGGGTGGAATCAAAACATGCGAGCATGCAATAGGCTCTATTACCATGCTTGTAGCTATAACCAACAGCTGTTAGATTCGAAGATACCGCCAAAAGTAATTGAGCCCTTAGGAAACATTTATTTCTGATGTGTTCCACTGCAGTGGCCTCAGAAAAGGTGTGATAGTTTTCTTACTATCGAAGCATACTAAGTATATACTTTGCTTAGGCACTGAAAAAAAGTGATCTCTCTGAAAGGAACTAGGAGAACAACTCGTCCCATGAGACTTACGTCATCAAATAAGTCTATAATATTCCCAAAACTATAACATAAAGAGTCATTGACGAGCACAGTGCAGTAAATACAATAAATATTTTAATTTTGCTATATACTACGACTATATTTATTCGTAAGGTATACGTGCAAGTATGACGCTTATCATGAGGTTATTATAGTTAAAACATAAATCTATTTTACGTCCACATTTTTAATTCGTAACAAGAAGATACACTATTTCTAATAAAACATGAAAGGGTTTATTTTAACCAACGACATTAAATACTGCATTATGGATTTATTCACTAAAACTGTGTCTTTCAAGTTGAATAAAACTGCTTTGACATTTTAAAAGCATATTTTCCTACTACGTCGCCGTATTACATCATAGCTACTTCCGAAAACAGCAAATGAGACAAAGTTCGCCTCTGTTGTCGACGTAATTTGATCTTTCAGGCTTTCGACGTTCCTTCCTCTGGCTTTGTGCATCACATTGTTTCACTACCGTCCTTTGATCAATCAATAAGGATGTCACATGTTGATTTATTTTATAATTCTATATTATTCTATACAAATACAATATGTTGTAATTTGAACTTTATATAGTAAATAAAGTTCAAATTACGACATGTATTTTTCTTAACTTTATGACATGTGTGTGAGAAATAGTGAGTGAAGATATTACGATGCGCTACAGCAATAATATATAAATTGCCTGTATACCCCGACGAGGTATTAAGAGTATCTTGCACGTTTTGCCAAATGTTTCTGTGTCAGAAAAACTGAATAAATCGTCCGACCCAGGGATCGAAACTAGGACTTTGAAGTTCCAAAGTGGCGCTTTTATACACACACACCAACGAACAAAATTGTGCTTACTTAGATGGAAGTGATGATTTACGTTTTATTGCGTGTAGTTTGTATGTTTTTAACCGATCTTTACTAACTGTTATAAACTTCCTAATTAGATTACTGCAATTCATTACTTACAATGCGAATAAAATATAACATTTAACCTTTTCAAGCATTTAGAGTGATCACAAATGGAGCATTGACTGCCTTTCTATATACAAATGATCCTTAATTATTTGCATAATTTTAATTATACATTAAAACTATTATGGCCAACGCGAATAACAACATAAAATGTTCCATATTTTCTTATCTTCAATAACTCAGTCATACACTCAGCACAATGAACTTGGTTCAAACCGACAGAGTTGTATGTGTTAAGACATTTACTGCTTTTCGTAAATAGAAGTTGCAGTAGAAATAAGAAGCCATGATTTTATTACGACTTGCGCAGCATACCGCCATGTCAATAAAGATAAAAATCTAGATAAGCTACTCTTTGTAATCGGCTTTGATTTTTTTTTTCGGTTGGCAATTATCTTTTCTAAAGATACTAACCGTATGTTGGCTTCCCTGATTCTCCAGGCAAAAAGACGTCCTTATACCTTTCCAATCTTGGCTGCTTCGTGGCCAGAGTTTTTTTTTGTGCGTGCGAGTTTTCTATTACTAATGCCATTAACAGAACTTGGTATATTAGTAACATGAAAATAATTTAATAAAGTCAGAGTTCCATAAGACTAAATCATAAAATCCTATAGCAGTTTTACGACTGACTTTAAATTAACCGAATCGAAGATTTATTGAGAAGTCTTTGACGTTCGCAAGTTTTATTACTATTCCTGATAAATGTCAGGTACTTTTATGGTTGTAAATGTCTACTTGGGAATCATGCCATCCACTGTGAGCATGACGAATACTGATCTCGTAGTTAATTCAGTAAAACACGATATCGACATCATATCACGGGAAATACTGAATACAATAAACTGTCGAGGTGAAATCGAATCTGAAAATGAAGCATACTGAATTAAATTCTGATTCAAAATTTAACCATTTCACTGGCTCTAGAACTGTTATTTAATGTTTTTAAAGGAGTAATTTAGTAGGTACCCTGCCTTATACTGGTCTGAAAATCGATGTTACTTGTAGGAACCTGATCCTTGATTACCGATGCTCCACTTTGCGTGACAATACAACAGGAAATATTGAGCAATTATTGACTGAATATTTACTCAAGAAACGATCATGTTTGAGTTTAGTTTTTAAATATCCTGATATAATATTCGATTGCATGCAAATGAGCATTTTTTTTGTGGCTGGTAGGTTTTATTTCTGGCGTAAATGAAGTCAAATTTGTGGGTACTTTAATTTGAGTGACTTATTGTCTTTAAACACATTTAATACCAATTTTGTCTAGTACAAAATAGGTCGCTCTTGCGCAGACCGCCTGATTAGTGTTTATCAAATATATTTTTCACATCGAATTATGCACATTATACTTCCTGCTAGTGAGGACGTGAAGATTGTAAAGAACCCCAATTTTCAGCAACACGTAACTCACATCGACGTGGTAGTAGCATAGTAGTAGTAGCGTACAGTCAAGCTGCTCATTTGGTATTGCCTAAGTCGATTTAACGACACCAATAGGAGGATATGATTTATATATCTTAAGCCCGAAATTGTACAAATCATTAAAATAAATAATAAAGTAGAGTATGTCAGTAAGTTATTATTTATTTAGTTTTCACTATCACTGCTATAGTTTTCGTCTTATTCCCTTTACGCATACGCAGACTCTCTTCACTATCGTGCCGTTCTTCGGCCTCATGATGATCAACTATATTTACTTGTTTCTTTTTACTGCCTTTCTTTTTCTTTTTCTCCTTCCTTTTGTCAACAACTCCCAGACCTCCAAACTCTATATGATCGAGCCAAGGAAAAGCTAGAGTTTGTATTCCTTTATCCCTCATGTCTTTCACTTTAAACTTGTTCCAAGTAAAACAGCACACGTTCAGTTTGTCCTTGCAGCCGGGCACTTCTGTCAGGAATCGGAAACCCGTGCAAAGTTTGTATTCAACACATATGCCTCCGAGTGCCCAACACGGTGTTGACATCATGGATCCTAATTCAAAAAAAATCATTGAGTAGGTAGAATTGTTAAGTTCGATTTGGAGGAAGAAGATTAGCTATTCAACAGCGTCATTGCGCTGTAATTGAATTATTGGAGTTTGAACTATGACATCTACTGTCACACTGCAGTATTATATGAGGCGCAGACTTGATTATGTATCAATATTGAAACGCCTGTTGAGCATCGAACGCGTCTATTGTAGGTCAAATGTGAGTAGATTGACCCTTTGAGAGGCAGTAATTCTAGGTCAGCCTGAATAACATCTTATACAGCATCATCACTTACGATCAGGGGAGAGATCAAAAGCAAGCTATAAAAATGTTATATTCTAGGCTCAAAACATGTTTGAGCAAACGTTTGGATTTTTCTGCCTACCCACACGGAGATATAAAGCCGGTATGATATGTATATATCTAAAAACATTCGGTAGTAAAATAATAGTTATGCAAAAATATTGAAATTCGCGTAAACCCATAATATACTGCATCGGGGTTTCCCATAATTCCCATGCTTGGCAGGCGTCTTGGGGATCACAGTGTTAGATAGCAGTTCTAAAGAAGGTAATGCTACCCAGCTTCCGGTATTTTACCCTAGTCGCCTCTTACGACACCCACGGGAAGAGATGGGGTGACATTATAGCCCAGCACCCCACGGGCTATTATGATATCAAAGATTGTATTGATTCTACTCGTATACGAATGTCTTTTTATATGGCAGCACCCAAAAGTTTGAACTCATATACTGTTATAGATAAAGCTCCTATCTTACATTCTCGAAATTTCTAAATTCTCCCCAAGTTTGCTCAATAACTGATTTTACAACGATGCAGAGATTACAAACGCGAATATTCGTGGAAATATGATTTAGGTATAAATTAAACTTTGCTGGTTGGGTTTTCAAGATATCAAAAAAAGTTGAAATGCGATCCTGTAAATGCTTGTTTAATAACTTAGCAGACAGCTAATTGAAAATCTGTGCTAGTTTTATAAATCGTTTTTAAAACCTCTGTGTCTATTCTATTTTTTGTTCTGTAACTAGGTTCATTTTAAATTCCATATTTTTCCAAGAAACTATTTCAATATTGTTATCAGTATTTATTATCTTTAAGACATATCATTTTAAATTCTCTCTGATATAGATTTTGCGATTGTTAAAATTTTTAGGGTTCCGTACCCAAAAGATAAAAACGGGACCCTATTACTGAGACTTTGCTGTCCGTCCGTCCGTCTGTCAGGATGTATCTCAAGAACGGTGATAGCTAGACAATTGAAATTTTCACAGATGATGTATTTCTATTGCTGCTTTAACAACAAATACTAAAAATAAAATAAAATAAATATTTAAGGGGGGTCCCATACAACAAACTTGATTTTTTTACCGTTTCGTGCTCGATACTAATAACGGTGACAGGTAAACGCTATAACTATTCACAGAATATTTAGTTTTATGTTATCTTTATATATAATATAATTAAAATAAAGTAAATAATTAAGGGGGCTCCCATACAATAAAAGAGGTTTTCGCCGTATCTACCCAGCTCAATGGGACACTGCGAAAAGTGTCTGTAACTTGCATGATTAGGTTACAGAAAATGGTACGGAACCCTTCGTGCGCGAGTCCCACTCGCACTTGGCCGGTTTTTTTTTAAATAAGCTGAGACGTAACATACATTTTATTGTGTCTGAAACACTAATGGCATATTTAACTGTATTCTTTTGTATAAAAAATAAAATACCTTTCTGAGAGGGCTGCATGAGTTATTTTACCACAGCTTTTATAGTTACTTTTCACCACTTATCAAGCATAAACATAAATTCTATTATAAAAGTATTGGGCCCAAGAAGTACCCAGTGCATATGAAAAGGTGTCATCTACCGAAAAAATCCCAGGAGTACGCCATTGTCCTATTAAGCGAGCTGACGAAATGCCAAATATTCTTTGGCCTTATAAATTCTATCTTCATACCAGTCCACACCATTTTGAGACTCAAACTGCACCTATTTTCGTTGCAAAGCGTATGTCCAAATTACGCAGTAACCTGATACTTGCTTTTAAGTAGGTAAAACTTTACGTTGTGTTAGTACGACCAGACGCAACACCGAATATTCTTTGGACGTTAAAATTCTATCTTCATCAGTCCACATTTTGAGACTATAACTGCTATTTTCGATGCAACGCTTATGTCCAAATTACGCGGTATACCTGATATTTGCTCTATTTGCTAGTAGGTATAACTTAACGACGTGTAAGTACAGAAGTATGCGTGTTGAAATTCTCAAAAAACGTATATATCCGTATATTCCCCGTTAATTAATTTTGGTATTTACCGATTTTGGTAAATACTGGTAATATACAAAATTATCTACGATTACATATATGGATTGCTAATCCTAACCAGCATTAGCAATACTTATATGTAATCGTAAACCATCGTAAAACTAGGATATTAGCTATGTTATAGACTGAACATACCAGAATTATTTTTACACATATCTAAATGTACGAATAATAATGTATTATTAGGTTCAGATCTAGTCATGGTGTGTAGATTTAAGTTAACTTTTTGTTTTTAAGTATCTAGATTTAACGTAACTCACTGCGTCCTTGGGAAGACGAAGTGAGTTTGGCAAGCGTTGTATGGTAAGCAAGCAGCTCTGCACGGAGGTCCTCGTATTCTTCATCTACAGGAAGATCCAAATTAGCATCATTTCTCATCACAGCTACCAGATTTGTCCCGAAATCTTCCTCTGATTCTTCCTCTCCCTCGATAGACGCATTCACTTGGCATAATAACAAATTCACAAGAACAAGCAAAACCAACATTTCTGTTACGCGGTACTAAAATTAAGATAAAACATTTTATGTACATTTTCATTTTCTGTTAGACTTTTATTGTTAACTACTAGTAGTGGTACGAGCATTAGTTTAGCCGGATCTACAGGTTTGGGATCTCCGGCATTCATATCTAGCTATTATGGGTACATTGAATACAACAAACATTTCTTATTTATTCATATATATATAGGTAATTCATTGAAGCAAAACACACTTTTTGTCATTCGATGCCGATTCTGACATCCCGATGTTAAAGTACAAATAAATGGAATTAATTCTGCAATTCAACGGGGCAATGCTGCCAGCATGCTGGGCACGCTGCCAACTGGTAGTGGGCTAGCATTTGGACTGCCTATGAGTCCAAATGCTTTTATTGTAGTAGCTGTAGTATTGTAGTAGCTGTAGTGTTGTATATCGTTTGTAGTATTTGGTTAATAAAGGCATACCGCCGGTAAAAAATAATAATAATAATAAAGTGCAGATGAGAAAAAAATTACCTGGTGCTATTTTTGCCGTAACTCCAAGTACGTTAACGTTTTACGACGCGTTAATTAGCAAGAGTTAATCGTACTGTAAGGATGGCGCTCCGTGGGTCCTTTTTAAAAAAACACTTTACTATTGCTAGAATGGATTTAATGAAATTTAGAAATTAAATGATACAAAATTAACTAACGGACTGACTGATTAACCTATTGAATTTACTCGACTGACTGGCTGGGCGACAAGGCATATAGCCTTATATAACCTCGGTACATACACGTGGTTGTGAGGGGGTTTTGCATTAATTGCATTTTTACCACATTAGTTCTGGTTATAACATCTCCCCCTTTTAGACGAAGTTATATCTTTTTAAGATAAACGAAGTAGACATGATATAAAATTAAAGTTGTAAAATAATGTAAGTTGATAAAACTGTAAACAAAAATAAGCTAGTAGTTAAATAATGCGCCTCAGTCAGTATAAAAAGCTAGTCTAATAATTGTAGTAAAATTAGAAAACAAAAGCATAAGTCCCAAAATAGAAATTAATATTATTTAATTAATTAAGTTTCTAGAAATTACTTAGGTTCCTACTGGACCTTTCAGATTGTCTAAATACAACTCTATTTTTATTAATTTCTATTTCTGGTAAACTTTGGATCGACTTCCTGTCGCATTCTGTTCCGTCTGAAATATCGGACAGTTCAATAGAGGTGTTAACTTTAGTACTTAATTTATCTCGTTTTTCATTATAGCATTGATTATATATTTGAATGCAACAAGAGGTGTTCTTACAACAAGGGAACAACCTTTTATACACTTTATATAAAATGTAAATAAAAATTAACGTTATTATAATGTAAGTTACAGTAGAATAATAGTTTCCGTATTTAATAATGTGCGATTGATTTTCAACTTGATGTATTTGGTTTGACAAATAATCTAATTTATGTGAAGCCAATTTTAAAGATTCTAAGGCGATATTCGCTAAGGTAATTGGAGACAAGGAATGTAAACTTTCATTTACAATATTATATTTGCAACAATCGTCTTCAATTATATCATAATTTATTGATAGTTGGCTTGGTAACACAGTTTTATAAGTATGAGATGGGTAGAATTGTAAAGTTTGGAAAAATGCGACACAATTATTGTCTAAAGATAAAATTCCTGTGCCTTGCAACGTGTAATCAGCAATTTCATTATCACATTTCATGGTTAATTTATTTGGCTTAGATTGCACATATATGTATCTACCATCGCTAAGTTTTTGCCATACATCAATGTTGCCATAGATTAATTTGTAGTCACATACTTCGGGAAGAGAAAAGGTTACTTCTGTTAAGAGTTTCGTTTCACAAGTTGGATTATTAATTGTTGATAAGATCGATACTAAAGGACATATCATATATTCGTTGTTTACATGCTTACAATCTAGTATATTGTCTAATAATGCATAACTTAATCTATCATCCGTTACAGCCACATACAACTTTGAAGGATGAATTAAAACATAGGTTTGGAAATGTTTTTCATCGCGTGGTGTCGGTAACGGCAAATTCTTATATATATTAAACTTAATAGGATTAATTAGCGGTATTTTAATTACAAAGACTAATTTATTATTATAATAGTAAGAAGTCAACGTCGAAAAGTCGATTATTGTATGAATATTTTGTAAGGATAGTGTTACTGGGAATTCAGAGTTCCTTTTTGTTTGGATACTGTTCGAGAGTTCCTCATACAATTTAGTTGGAGTAATAACATAAGGGTGCAAAATGTTAGCTTTCGCAAATAAAATGGAATTTAAAGTAGTATCTAAAATGTTTGAAATCGATAATAATGAACCTTCAATCACGTTGAAAATAGAATTAATTTTTTCAGCGTTTATTAATTTTGTATGAGTCTTAGAATTTTCTGAAAATATATAATCTAGTTTTTCAATTTGTTTATTTAACCTAATTTCGTTATTATTTAATTTTTGAATTGAGACATTAAAATTGTTGATTGTCGATTGTACAATATGTATGTTATCCTTCATCATAGAAAATTTTTCGTTTTCGTTATGTTGGCAAGTGCGTCATCATATTTTCTAGCATCTTCGGCATCCAAAGTTCCGAAGAAAAATTTAAGTATCTCACCACCGAACTCGAGAGCTCGTCTAGGTCGGTTTGACGGATTTTCCGCGATAAGGTGAGAGAGTGACTCATATTTCAAGTAATTAGCATTCATTAAAATATCTAAAGGGTTTATAATATCTTTACAATCTATGTTTAAAATAGCTAAGTTTTGAACCTTTTCGCAAAAAGTAGAAATGCTTTGAATAGAATTTTCTATTTTGTCTAGATAAGGTTTAATAGGTATAAACTCTACATATGTAACCACATTCCAGTAATCGTTGTAAAAATAAGCAACAGAAGTTGGGTCGAAATATATTCCTGGACTGTGTGAGATAGGCTCAATCGGTTTTGATTGACTCGAACTGAAAAGTAGTAATCTGAAACAATTGATAATAAAAGAATAACAATATTATGCTGGTTTTATCTCATTTATATGGTACTTTACGTGTTTTCGATTTATACAGAGAGTGACATTATTTTTACCATGTGTTTTCATTATTTTGAAAGGTCCCTTCCAGATGGGAGATAAGGCTTTTCGTAGCCTGTGATGGTGTTTCAGATAAACCATATCACCGGTCTTATAAGACTGTTCACGAGAAGATGAATCATAATATCGCTTTGAAGCTTCTTTATGTTTATTTATACGCTCTATAGCTTTTTCGCGTGAATACTTCATTCGATATTGTAAAGCACGAATATATTCTTGATAGGTGGTGCTATCACCAGATCCATATACACTACTAGGTATCGATGGCTTATAGCCGTATAACAATTCGAAAGGTGTGTACTGAGTAGTACAATGTGGAGTAGTATTATACGATAAAATAGCTGTAGCTAGGTAACAAAGCCAGTCATTTTGATTGTCATTAACAAATGATCTTAAATATTCTTTTAATGTAGCATGAGAACGTTCAAGAGATCCGTTCGTTTGGGGATGATAAGGTGTAGAAAATAGATTTTTTACCTTTAAAATTTCGGTTAACTGTCTGAATAACTCTGAAGTAAAACAAGTTCCTTGATCAGTTAAAATGGTTTTACTAAATCCGAATAATGAAAAGAAGTGGATGAGGTTTCTTGCAACTTCATCAGTTGTTGAGGTAATCATTGGATAGGCACATGAGAATTTTGTTAAGTCGTCCTGAAGGGTTAATATGTATTTAAATTTCTGTAAGCCTGCTTCAGGTAAAGTGCCGACGATATCCAGAGCTAATCTTTCAAATGGTTTGGTACTAGTGGAAGTAATTACCATAGGTGCTTTGTTAGAAGCTCGTAGTGGTTTGTTTACTTGGCATAATCTACAATCTTTTACGAAACGTTCTATGTCTGAGCGCATAGATTTCCAATAGTACGACGCTTTTATCCTGCTATACATGCGTTTAATACCCGGGTGACCTGCTATGGTGGACCCGTGGTTTTCTTTGAGAATGTTTGTAATTTCGGCAGGAGTAGGATAAAGTATCTGATTTTTGTATATATGTACTTTTATATTAGTGCCGTGGAAAATGAACAACACTATATTGTAAATTTTTACGTAAGATAATTTAGTAAATGGTTCGGAGAAGTCTGAAATAGCTAATTCTTTGTCATAATTATTGTGTAAAGTAATTTGGTTTCTTAACTTAATTAGCAAATTGTAAATATTCTTGTAACTTGTCTCGTCAAAATGATGAACTTTAGTATATAAGAAATACAATGTTTTATTTTTAGAGTTGACCGATTGCACGGTATCAGGTTCGCGTTCGCCAACGCGCAACTCAGCGGAATTATCTGCCATTGATAATAATTGCTCGCAATGCGGCATAGAGTAGTCTAAGTCAAGAGAAAACGGACAAGCAATTGATTTTTGTTTTGCTAAGTGCAAACTTTCGTTATGTTCTTCGATTTGTGTATCACAGTTAAGGGTAGTTCTAGTGAACTGCATTTTGAAGAATTGTTCATAAGTAGCAATATTTAATTTGGAACGAGTTAGAACATTAACAGGATAACGTGATAAGGCGTCAACGTTGCAGTTGATTCGACCTGGTTTGTATACAATTTCGTAATCATACTCCTCTAATTTGAGTCTCCATCTAAGTAATCGTCCGCCTGGATCTTTGGCATTAAATAACCAGGTAAGAGGGCGATGATCGGTTACGATTTTAAATTTATAACCATATAGGTAGGGTCGGAATGTATTGATTCCAAATAAAATAGCAAGAAGTTCCTTTTCAGTGGTAGAATAATTACCTTCTTGTTTATTTAAAGTACGAGATGCGAAGGCAATAGGCTTATCTTTACCAACTTCGCCTTGTGATAGAATTGCGCCGACAGCGTAATTAGATGCATCTGTCGTGACTATAAAAGGTTTAGAAAAATCTGGGTATTGTAGTAAAGGAGCTGTCATTAGCTTTTGCTTAAGGGTGTTAAAAGCGTGTTCTTGTTCTTGAGACCAATTAAAAATTACGTCCTTTTTCAGCAAGGATGTAAGTAGTTTAGTGATATGAGAGAAGTTCTCTATGAATCGGCGATAATAACCCGTTAGACCGAGAAAAGACTTTATGTCTTTAGGAGTTTTGGGTGTTGGGAATTGAGAAATGGCCTTGACCTTGTCAGGGTTAGGCGAAACCCCATTGTCCGTTATAACGTGACCTAAATAGGCGACTTCACGTCGCAGAAACTCGCATTTGTCGGGTTGTAATTTGAGATTTGCTTCTCTGAGTTTGGAAAATACTAGATCGAGTTTTTGCATATGGGAATCAAGGTCATGCGAATAAATTATGCAATCGTCAAGGTAAATATAGCAATGAAGACCCTGTAGTCCCGAGAGTACCAGATTCATCATCCTTTGAAAGGTAGAAGGAGCGTTTTTCAAACCAAACGGCATTCTGGTGAATTCCCAATGACCGGAAATACCGTTTGTCGTGACGCTGAATCCTGTCTTGGCAGTATCCTTAGGATCCAGACATAGTTGGTGGAAGCCTGAGGCTAAATCAAGGGTACTAAAATATTTTGAGTGACCTAGCTGGTCTAAGATGTCATTTATGAGAGGGAGAGGATAAACCTCGGAAACTGTGACATCATTTAAACGTCTATAATCAATTACAATTCGCCACTTCTGTTGACCGGAAGCATCAAGCTTCTTCGGCACTACCCATACGGGTGCATTCCAGGGTAAAATTGAAGGACGAATTATGTTTTGATCGAGCATTTTTTTTATTTGTTTTTCTACTTCATTTTTATGTATTTCTGGGAAACGATACGACTTGACGTTAATAGGGGGTGAATCTCCAGTGTTTATTGAATGTTTAATGATATTAGTATGAGTAAGATATTCACCCTCGAGATGGAATATGTCTGTGTAATTGGAAATGCATTTCATAAGTGCTTTTTGTTCTTGTGAATTTAAGTGAGAGCATCTAATTTGTTCAAGAAACTTTTGAGAACGGTCAATATTCGTTGAATTTAATTGATGAACGCGTTCAGGTTGAGTGTCATCCAATTTTAAAGATTGTGGCTCAAACGGAGTTAGCTGAACTTGAAAGTTGTCGATTTCAACTTCGTTTTCGGTGGTATTTAAGACAGATACGTTAACTCTCTTATTAGGTTTTATGCTCACAATGCAGTTAGCTAGATGTACGCCTTCACACATTTTTTGGTCAATAATTAAAGCTTCCTGTCGACCGGATAACACCGATAAGTTAGAAACTGGACACTCAATGACCATCTCTGATCGCGGAGGTAAGATGTATGATGTCTTACTAGAGCAAATAGGTATAGAATGACCTTGTAAATTAAGGGTGTTTGTAGAATATTGAACATCAATTTTAAAGTGTTGTATAAAGTCGCTTCCAATAATTCCATCATAACATAAATTAATGGTATCGTCAATAGCATGAAACAAATAATCGAAAATTATCTTTTTCGATGAAGAAATTCGGTGTTCAAAATGAAGTCGAATGGACCCGAGAGATTCGCAATAGGAATCGTTATCACTTAAGCCTTTAATTTTAATAATTTCAGGTCCGAGCACTGGTTGTTTTAATAAATTAGAAAGTTTTACAATCGATATTGTTGAACCAGTGTCAATTAAGAAGCACAAGGGCTTGTCATTAAAATTTGTTTTTAAGTAGGCGTGAGGGAGAGAAACTTTATTGTTAATATTGTTAATAGTAAAAGTCTTCTTATCCTCACGTGAGCAATCCCTAGAACATAAACTCGATTTCTCACTTCGAGGTGAGGGATTGTGTTTAATATATTTTTTTGCAAAATCAGAGTTCGAGACATTGAATCCATTCAAAGACTGAGAAGTCTCTGTATGATTATTAACCTGTGTTGTACAAAATTTAGGAACACGGGATGATGTCTCTGAATTGTGACTAACCTGTGCTAGAGAAAACTTAGGAACACAGGGGGAACATTTAGAAACGTTTTTCGTGCCATTCATATAAACAAGCGGTTTCGGTAGACACGGAACCGGAACCGAATTTAGTTTAAATTACTATCATACTCGTAAGTTGTACCGTCATTCAGTGTATCAACCATGTGAACATTAGAGCGATTATCGCTCGGAATATGACTCGACGTCGGTGCCTGTGCACTTGATAGTGTAGGATTACGTGAGTCGGTGCGCGATTGATTGTTTTTATACTTAAGTTTACGACACTCGCTTATCAAGTGACCAAGGTTTTTGCAGTACGCGCATCTTTTATTTGAATCAAAGTTAGAATTATTATTTCGATAATTATGATTTGAATAATTTTGAATGTTTTTATTTAACACGTTTGAGTTTACGTGATGAGAATTATGAGAAATAATTTTAGGTTTATTTCTATAGCATTCGGCAGCGACGTGGCCGCCTTTGTTGCAATTGGAACATTGCTTAAAATTTGTACGATTTGATAATTTTGATAGTTTATATAATTTTTCCTCTTCAGTCGCGTGTGTAATTGCTTCGGATAAAGTTTTCGGATTTCTACACCGAACAATATGAGCAAAACTGGAGCTTAACCCTAATAAAAATGTGTTGAGGGCTAAATCCTCCATAGCAGCAAGTCTGCCTACAAGTTCCGTTTTATTTTCGCAGCTATAATGGATGTCAGATTGAAGTCTAGTTAAACAGGACTCGATACGTAAAGAGTATTGTGTCACATCCTCAGAAGGCAATTGCTTACAATTTTGAAGGTCAACAAGTAAATGGGTGAAGTGTTTCTTCTCTCCAAAAGTTGATTTTACAAATTGATTAATGTCTGACCATTCGTCAAAAACTTTTAAACAGCATGCTATTTCAGCCTTGCCTTCGAGTTGTGATATAATATATTTACACAGCACTTTCTGTTGGTCTGTACTGGCAAGCGAAATTGCATTTTCGCAGTTTGTCAAAAACGCGGGCAGTGACTCGCGGTCTCCCTTGTAGGGTTTAATAAATTTGGTAAGCACTGAAAGCGCAATTTTGTCAGACATTTTAGCGTTAACCTTTTTTGGTGAAGGGTCTGACAAGTAACTATCAGAGGAATCGGAATTAGACAAATCGATTCCTACGGATTCTCTCTTTACTTGAGACATTAAATAATTATGAACGAGTTATGCAGTACAGATCATCAGAAAAACACAAAAACAATAAATTCAATAAAACATAAAACATGTAAAAGTAAAAATCAGAAGTAAAATATTTTAAAATCATTAATATGGTAGGTTAAAATTGGTAAACTTAAAGTTCGAAAAATTATTAATAATTAAAAGTTTTAGGGCAAATAATCACTCACTAATTTCACTTTAAAACTTATGAAATCACTTTTTGAATTTGGCAAAATATGTATATAAAAGATAACTCACATAACAGCAGCGGCGTTCACGAACATTTTGAGAAACAGTTTCCCCAAAACCGTGAATTGTAGCGCACAGCGCGTGGGAATGCAGCGATGACGTCAACGAGCACGACGATGTGTACCTGGCGACTCAGGGAGTCGTATTGCAGTTACCTCGAAGTCACGTTGCGTTGCCGTGAGAATGTATAGAAAAATGTGAGCTGATGATGCGTTGAGACAGTCGGTAGCGATGATGTTTTCAATCAGTTATGCTTGATGAGGGGCTCCACATGGAAAGTCGGAGCTTGTTGATGACCACAAAGATCCGAGACCAGCAGGAGTGTTCAGGTTGCGATGCGGGCTCACGCTGGAGAGCGGAGGCTTACACGTCGATCACAGTAGTGCGGGCTTAGGCGGGTGCCCAAGACTTAACGTCGACTACTAGTGCAGGAGTGCGGGCTCAGGCGGTTTGCCCAAGGCTTATCGTCGACTACTTGTAGCACTAACCCTTAAGGACCTTACGTCCACGGAGCCTAATAACGGTGAGACAGGAATGAGTTCCTTACGTCTAGCACCTAAAATTCCCGGTACTCAGTAATTTTTCCCAGGATACCACTTCTGACACCAAATTTGTAAGGATGGCGCTCCGTGGGTCCTTTTTAAAAAAACACTTTACTATTGCTAGAATGGATTTAATGAAATTTAGAAATTAAATGATACAAAATTAACTAACGGACTGACTGATTAACCTATTGAATTTACTCGACTGACTGGCTGGGCGACAAGGCATATAGCCTTATATAACCTCGGTACATACACGTGGTTGTGAGGGGGTTTTGCATTAATTGCATTTTTACCACATTAGTTCTGGTTATAACAGTACGTTATGTTACAAGTGTGTAATGTTGGTGATTACCACTGAGGCGCCATTGAGACCCGAGCCGAGGACGCTAATCATCAATACACACTGGTATCATAGGACGTTTTTCAACACACTCGTGAAGAAAATAATACTAGGAAAACATTTTCTTCATTACTAGTAAGTACTTGTAGTTATCTTAATTAATAAATATCTATAACTTCAACAGTGAAAACGAGTCGTGAATTTTTTTTCGCAATGGCGTGAAAAATTGATTTGTTTTACAAAGCGCGCGCATGGCAATTGCATGGCAAATTAAACACGTACAAGTTGAAGTTATCTATTTAAATACGAAGTTGTATGAAATGAGCAAACAATAGGTATGAACCTTTTGATTTATTTGTATAATAAACACGATCATTTTTGTATCGTTTTTTTTAAATCATAGGAACTCAACCAATAATGTAAAAGTACAACTATGTAACTCACATGTGAATAATAGCAATGATAAAGTCACAGTTTGATTACAGGAGTCATTATGTGCCTAATTGCGGTGAAATTAGAGCTAATATATGAGCAAGAGTTTTATTGGCTCTCTGTGATTGACCGAAAAATTTAAATTGATGACGATTGGGATGGGAATAATATCAATATAATGAAAAACGTAAAGACCAAAATAATAAACATATTATTAAGCCTTTTTATCTGAAGATCTGCTTTTTTCGAGATCTGTGGCTATTTTACTTTGCGTTCCTCAAGACGCCTGCCAAGCGTGGAGATTATGGGTATTTGTTCAATGGATGTGTGATGTCTAAACGTCATCATTCTACCTGATTTATTTTCTTGCCATGAAAAGGAAAATATTGTTTGGACGTGACATTTACTGGAAAGAGTTCGCGTAGAATATGACTCTTTTGAAGTCTGTCGTTTGGTAGTCACGATTGCGTTAAGCGTCGAGCACGGGCTTCAGCATGTAACTCAAAGTACAGTACAAAACATTTTGAAACTGTTGAATTCTTTATGGTAAAACTTACGAGACTCCCAGCTAGTATTTTAATGAGGAAAGGGCAGGGACTCGCGTAATGTTATTTTGGTAAAAACCGTTCAAATTAAAATTTGTATTAAATGTCATCTAATGCCAGCATTCATGTCTTTGATCGAAGTTCTAGAATAGTCATTCACTTTATTATGTCATGCAGCAATAGGCGGATCACATGCTTTTATACCTGTTTTGATAACAAACGACTCATAAAACCTATACGGCTAAAATTGAAAAGTAGCCGGATAGCAGCAACGCTATTGCAAATAGTTTTATTGAAGCGAAATATTTTGATAAGCGCAGAATATTGCAATCGAAAATGTAAATGCAACTTTCAACAGAACTCATTTTCATTCGTTAGTCACCGAATTACACGTGGATGGAGAGCACCTTTTTATTAAATTCTGAAATTCTCGTACATACTGACACTGTGTGTCAGTATCAGTCGTGAAATTAATACAAATATGGCACAAAATCAATATTGAGTATTTGTTTACCTGTGAGTATTAAAACAAGCACCTACTCAGGAAAGTCTGCGTGTGATTCATCTTACAAATGTATTCCCGATGTTTGCTTAGCCGTATTAACCGATCAGCTAAGTTAAGCAACGTCCACCGCAGTCATGAATTGGATGGGTGGCCGTTAATGACACTACTACTGAGCGCTTCCATGCTTTGGAGGGCACGTTAAGGCGTCGGTCCCGTTTGTTGTCTTAGGATGACAGTCGTAATAGCATGGGGGTAGGGCATTTTGCGACTACCCGCCTGACTAGCTACTATCCTCAAGTAGAAAATATGTCTCCAAGCACCTAACAGTGTGTTCCGGGAGCTGTCCTTGAGAGCCAGTAAATCTAAGTTAGCCTGAACTACATCATCGACCGCATCATCACTTACCATTAGGTGAGATAATGGTCAATGGCTAACCTATCAGCAATATAAAAAAAGAATGCGTATAGAACAATCTTTTTTTGCATAAAATCTGGGCCTGCTGTAAACACGCTCGTGTTCATTTTAATTTTTCCGGCAACTAATAATTACTAAAGAATCAAGCTCAAAATTAAAAAATAAACACTTTTCCGCTATGATTAGAAAACTACAGACGAATTGGAAAGTTTTTATATAACATAAAAAAAAATAGGACAATGATAATGATGATGATAAGAATGATGCATCTTTCTTAAAATGATAATCATGGACGTATAGATTATAATACATCAGGATCCATGATGATAATACATTGGCATTAGCACTGGCTCCAGTATAATGTTTTTTAAGAAACTTTGTGAAAAATGCGCCTAATAAGCAGTGGAGTAATGCTGCATAAATGCGCAGAACAAAGCTTCTTACCGCTATAATTTCACTATTTAAATTGCAAAAGCGCTCGCAGAATTCATCAAAAAATCCAATCACAACATACCGCATAGGTACCGAAAGTAAGGAAAATCTCTGAAGATAAGGAACTCCGTGGTTTGTTTCTAAGGAAAATGAATAAAACATACAATCTCCATGGAGTAAATTTGCTGGCAAAATAATAAAACTAAGTTAAAAAAAAAATAGCATGTGTACGAAAAGAAGCACATTTTGATACAGGTATGTTTATTGTTATTGTTATCAGTAAGATTATAATTTAAATTTAAAAAAAAAACATGAAGAACTGAGAAGCCTTTTTAATCTGTCACTTTTTCTATCTCTAAGAGAAAAGTACGGGTCTCACATTGGAAATATTCGCTTGATGATGGAGAATACACTTAACGCTGAATTCAAATAAACTTTTAAGTGCCCCATGCTATTACAAAACAAGGACTAGCTCAATGTTAGACCTGTTTCAGAATGTTCGAGTAAGTTCCGGTAATACTACCCAGAACATAAAAATAACTGAATGAATAAAATGACAGTTAACATGCAGCGCGTTTCAAGCTTTAACCGATGGATAGGCTAAATCGATGACTGTGAAACGCAAAGATAGTGTTTTATTTATTAAGTATGTTCTGGGTAGTATAACCGGAACGTACTCGAACATTCTGAAACAGGTCCTAAATGATTGTACGAGTCAAAGTTGAGATAATTTCTATGAGTTCGACGTGGACAGCCTTATAGTCCATGAGGCTGAGAATGGACGGTTACCGCTCTGGAAACATTTCGAGAATTAAGAGTATAGAGATCACGGAGCGCCTTCCAAACGTAGTTTCGTCATATTTTAAATACTAAGTGTTCAAACTCAGTGAAATTTTGTGTGCATATTGCCGAGTCTAATATCTATGCTTCTGGTTTGCCAGTTCAGACATAACATAAAAACATAACAATACAACAAAACATAACAAACATAGATTAGGCTCAAGAATATACATGCAAAGTTTTACAGAGTTTAAACAATTAGTATTTAAAATATGAAGAAACTACATTTGTATGGAAACCGCTCCGTGAACTCTACTCTTAATCACTCAAACCAGATTTAGTTCTGTCTTATTAAAATTAAGTTACTTTATTTATTTATTACTTGGAAGACCAACAGCCATCATGTCAAATAGAAACATGTATTACAAAGCAATGGGCCAATTATAGGTCCTCACGAATATAAACAAATTATACAAAGCAATAACAATAGGGTGAACTATAATTAACTTACTTTTACAAATATCACACAATTAGCCGAAAAAATCCCTGGCCAACAACTGCCTAGCCGATCCGATGCTCGTACAGAATAGATCTATATCTATATCCAGACGTTTACTGACTACATTGAAATTATTGGACGCTCTCAAGAAGTATGAATTTTTCCTATAATTAGTATCAGATACCGGAACATTTATCAGTGGGTTAAACCTTATGAGTTTAGTCGGGGTATTAAATCGAACTTTACCTAAAAGTTCGGGGCAATCAACTGTACCTGCTACTATTTTTATGAGGTATGTAAGATCAGCAATTTCCCTTCTTCCAGAAAGAGGAAGCAGATGAAATCTTCTAATCTTCTGTCGAGTACCAAACTTTTGTACGATAGCATAGATATTTAATGAACTTGATTTGTATTCGCTCAATTCGTTCGATGTACTTATGATACTGTGGATTCCATTTCCACGATGAATAAAACACATTTTAAATATAATATACAATACACATAAAAATTTGATTATTAGTTCATCAAGCGAATAACGAAAGTAAGGGAATGTTAGCGAAACTACACAAAACTGCACTGACTGTTCTACTAAATTGCAAGTTATGTGAAAGCTTATTAACACTATCTCTGTTTATTAAAATTATAACTTGCAGGAACATGCTATATAAACTTCATGTAATACATAAGTACTCGTACCAAAGCAGTTAAAAAAAGGTAAATTTCGTAAACTTTGTAACGACCTAACGTTAATTATTAAATTGACGAAACTTCTGCAGCGACGAAGAGATTTAAGTTTTACACATTAACCATTGTCTTAATTGTAATTTTTTTAAGAAATTTTACAAAATGATCGTGTTTCTCAAAATCACGCATTAAAATTACTCCAAGGGATCTTTTTAGAGAAATTGATATTTTAACTTTACCAAGTCTGTATATATTTGAGAATATGTATGTAAGTAAAAAATTAAATTAAACATTGACAGACACCACTACAACACTAGGCATAAATATAAAATAGCGGTGCCGGTTTCAGATCAGTAAAGACGAATACAAGTTAGTTGAGTGTGGTTTAGTAATAAAGTTCCCAAACATATTACGCATTTTGATTAAGAAATCCTACTACAGAGTTTGTGATGACAATGAATATTTCAATATTAAAATTTGTACTAAGTCAGTAAATAAATAATTTATTTGATAAATGATTTATTTACTGATTTATTATCATTTATTTAAATGATTTATTTACTGACTTGGTACACATTTTAATATTGAAATATTCATTGTCATCACAAACTCTGTAGTAGGATTTCTTACGTAAGAAGTAATTAAATAAATGATTTTGACTTGACTTGGACTTGACTTTCGTGCTTTCATACATAAACAGTTTTATTGAAATCTTCTATTTTTCTCTTCTTCACAGCTCTTTTTCCTCCCTTCGATTATCTCTATAGCAATGAATTATTGATAGATAGACAACATGCAAGACAGTTTTATTGCCAAGCCGTTATCAAAATGAAATGAAAATGTTTTTATTTCGGACAATTATAAATCCATTGGTTAATATGTATGCAGAACCTATTTCTAAAGATTAGTATCACGTATAAATAAAACAATATCAATACACCACATCTATAATAATAATAATCATCATTAAAAATGTTATTGCTTTCCATTTATAAACAGGTAATTAAAAACTATATGGAGGAAGCAAGGCAAAGGGAGGTGACTCAGCTTGTGCAACCCGAAATATTTATTCCAGGCGGCGATGATTTTCAGTCACCCCCGTTCCCTTAGGTGTTGTATGGGAACATTGTCATGGGGCCACGTTAGTTAATATATCTATGCATAGGACATTTAACGATCTTTAAGTATCCATAGATTGTCGGTGTAAAAAATTTGATAGTATGCCGTGAACATTATGATCTTTGCTTCGTCATTATTATAGTTATACTCATAGCTACCTATATAAAACGTAACTACTCACGAATAAATTGATCGATGTCTCTAATATCGACAAATTTATTTGGTATCAATCAGATATAAGAAAACGTATCTAACGATGCAGTCATTAGTAGTTTAGTTAATTCAATACTTGAGATCGTTATGTCGCATTAACTTCTCTATGCAATAAAGACATAGACACATTTTTAAGTCATTTTTGAAGCAGCGATGCCTCAGTGGTATTGGCTATGGACTGCCGCGCAGCAGGTCTATGCTTTGAATCCCGCCACGGGCTTAAGCTTCACCGCATGGTGGAAGGGCATTTTGCGAATGCCCGCGTGGCTAGCGACCACCCTCAAGTGTAAAATCTGTCGCCAAGCACCTAACGGTGTGTTTCAGCAGCAGTCCTTGAGACCCAGTGAAATTACAGGCACATGAGACTTAATAACCATGTCTCAAGGTGACGGGCGCAGTGCAATTCGTGACTTGTGACGAAATGCATCTGTTATAGGCAGAGGTTAGTCCGCTTAACATCAGGTGGCCCTCGAGCTTGTTCCGTCACAATAACATTTAAAAAAAAAACAGAAATAAAAAGTACAAGAGTTACATAATACAAACATATTGATAGCTATTCATCTTTGGTAGCTAAAGATAAGAGTCCTTTGGCTACAAAGATTATTTACTATCTTAAAGTACTGACATAATGTATTTTTTTCCCTTTATCGACAAAATACAACGTACTTTATACAACATTACAGCTCTACACACACATGCAACTACAATGAAAGCATTTAAACAACCTACAAGTCATTGCAGATTCACAGGCAGACCAAATGCTCTAGCCCATTACCAGTTGGCAGCGTGCCCAGCATGCTGGCAGCATTACCCCGTGAAATGGCAATGCTTATTCGTTGAGCCAAATAGATGCGAGCATTTTTATGACGGGTCACATCGACCAAGCACCCTGATAAATTAATGTTAATTAATAACTAAGAGATTATAAACAAATTATTGAAACGAGAATTATTAATATTTACAACTTGAATCCAATTAATTTCATCGTTTTACATTGGAATCACTGAAGCGCATAAATTTTAATTGATTCCCTGTTCGAAAAATCCAAATGGAACCTGGGATGCGAATCGACGAAATAAACTACATATTTGCCATTCAATTTCATGAACAATAATATATATTTCGTGGATTTATTGAAGTTTATTTCAATATTTATTTGTTTGTAGTGGCCGATATGGATGTATTCTATTTGATTTGAGTTCTGAAGTCTTGTGAAACTTCGAGAGCTTGGCTTGAAAACGTCAGATACTATGCATTAATGAAATAAGTTTCAAATTTTGCTTTTAGCTGCTCGTCGTAGTTTGATTTTAATTCAATTACTTATCTTTCACATTTGTAGCGTTGCTTGTGCTCAGAGTTTCATATGTTTTCTACAATAAATCGTACAGTTCCAGCTTTGGAGTCAAGACTATTCCCAATTCTCTCATAGAATGAATGTAAAAGATAAAAATTAATTAATAAATAAATTAATCCAAAAAATGGAACTGACTTCAACACTCAAAAGTGTGAAATAACTTGTTGAAGTCGGTACCATGATAGTTCATAAGTACCTAGTATCGCAAAATTGAGCGTATGGTAACGACACCGACAAATTATTTCACACTTTTGAGTGTTGAAGTCGGTTCCATTTTCAGGTAAGAAAAAATGTTTTCATCCTTTTTAGTGACCCTTGCTACTTATGGGATCGATTTTTATACACTGTCAATGACTATATCATCAAGATAGGAAAACATTTTTCGTTCGAGTGTAACTCAAAAACCGATTTTGATTAAATTGGACCACAGCAGGAAGCATCAGCATTCAAATGAAAAAATAATCATCAAAATCGGTTCACCCAGTCAAAAGTTTTGAGGTAACACACATAAAAAAATACAGTCGAATTGAGTACATCCTCCTTTTTTGAAGTCGGTTAAAAATGCGCTCAATTAGCAGCATCAGCACTGTGCCACTACTTACATCAAAGCGTAGTTAACGGTACTGAAAATAAGACATACAACAAAGCTCTTTTCTGTCTTAAAGATCTAATTATCAGAAAGGCAGCGAGTATCCTTCCAACGAGGATTACCAATGAATGAGGCAGCCAGTCAAGAAAACCAAAACCATAATTTGATATTTGGGATAAGAGACACGACTTACTACTCGCCGAGTCACTATTTGTGTATTTTTCAGCGGTTCATTATTGTTTTTAGCACTTTATAATTGCAATTTAATTTTATGAACTTTCTAAACACGAGATAATCGGGAATGTATTTTGTTTTGCTCAGAACTAAAGGGAAAATGCTCACAAGTATGTTTTGTTGTATTGTTTCAGTTGTTAAGAGTAGAGTTCACGGAGCACTTTCCATCATCCACAAACGTAGTTTCGTCATATTTTAAATACCAAGTGTTCAAACTCGGTGAATTTTTGCATGCATATTGTTAGCCTAATATCTATGCTTCTGGTTTGGCAGTTATTCGATTCATTATTTATTTTATCCCTAAATGTCAAAAACTACAGTTCCCATACAATACGATTTTTGATATATTTTTGGAAATACTTCATTTTAGGGAAATCTGGCCAAAAAGAAGCATAGATATTAAGCTCAACAAAATGCGTACATACATTTCACTGAAATTGAACTCTTGGTATTTAAAATATGACGACAACTACGTTTGTTTGACAAGCGCACCGTCAATCTACTCTTAACGTCGGTTAATACCATGGACACCAAAATAAACTATGAAAATTCCTGTGACACTTTTTCAATTTGAAATACCAGTTTCCAATAGAAGCCTTGCTGACTGATGGGAAAATAACTGGAACCGTGTGGGGACGTGCTAATTCCATTCCCTTTGTCATTTTTCGAGCATGTCGGGCGCAACCGAGTGCCGACCTCTGGTTAGGGTGCTACTACAGTAAGTTTTACACGTTGTCGTCATGTAGCGCAGTGAGGAAGTTTTGGGGCATTATGCCCTCTTTTTCACAGATTTTTTATTTAAGGTTGGTAGCTAGTACGGCGTGGCATGCTGGGCACGCTGCCAACTGGTATGGGCTGGAGCATTTACTGCCTGGGACCTGCAATGACCATAAGGTTGCTTAAATGCTTTCGGTTTACTTTCTGCAGTGTATTGTTGTATTCAGTAGTGCTCAGTTAATAAAAAAAACTAGTAGCTAAAAAACTAGAACTACAAACAGACTAATTTTGCAATTTGCTTTATATACTTGTTAACGATGTCAACTCACAATTATTACCTTTTAATATTTGCAAAGATACAACTCCTTTAAATTTCTGGCCCATGGACGGTTGGTTCAGAGCTTGGATTCAGCTTGAGCTTCAAATTTTTGCTTTAATCTAATCTTATCGTAATCTTGTTCTTCCTGTCCATGTCCTATGCTGTATTGAGTCGGGTGGACAACGTATATTTTTCCCTAATTTTGTTCACTTTATCATCATCTCAATACTCAGTCTTTCGCACACAGTCTTCTTTACGCATTGCATTAATACCTTTGTTGGTCTTCCTCTACCCCTAAATCCATCTCATACCTCTTAACTTTCCAGTATCTGACAAATGACCTTTTTTATTTCTTATTTAGTCTTTGACCACTATATCACGTGACAGTAAGTGATAAAATATTTGAAATTATGTTCAGGCTAATCTAGAATCATTGGATTTCAAGGACAGTTGGTGGAAGACACCCTAATGCACTACCAGCATGGTATAACTATAGCCATCTAAAGACGGACATTACTGAACCTAGTTGATCAGGTTAAGAAAACAAGGCATGTTTCGCTTCGAGCACTTCTAAAATGCGCACGGTATTATAATTTTCCCTTATAATTCAAGAAAACAACTGAAAAAATACCACGCATCTTTTTTTACTGTCGTAGATTCTTTGTTCAGGCTCTCTCATAATATACTGCTTCTCCAAAACAGCTGTCGGAATACACGGTTAGATACTTGGTGTCACAGAGACTAACTTGAGGGTTTTTACTTTTGCGAATGTTCATATAATGAATAAATGAATCAGAATAGACACTCTCCGGCAAATAATTAACACACTTACTTGATTTTTTTCTTCTATTTTAAATATTTGAGTACGAGTGGTTCTGCCTGGTCGATGACCACCTCTAGCTGGTATAGGTGTACTTGTCACATTTTATGTTAGTATGCTTACTTTAAGTAGTATTATTAAGCAGCATACTTAAGTCTCAACTTTGCATCGTGTGAGTGCAAGTGGGGTGGATTCTCTTTGTCGTGATTGGTTACCCATAAGCGTTTAGCCATAACAGAGCTTGTGCAAAATACATTCCAGCCCCGAGAATAGAATATTGGATATTTGTGACAATCAAAACAACAGCTTTTAAACCTGGATTCATAGATATTTTTCTGTCTGAAAGGTTACTCTTTGACCATTATCTGATTCTAAGTGAAGTGAAGTTTTCCTGATGAAAAGTTTTTTTTTATCGTGACGGAACAACCTAGAGGCCCACCTGATGTTAATCGGACTAACCTCTGCCTTTAACAGATGCGTTTCGTCACAAGTCACGAATTGCACTGCGCCCGTCACCTTGAGACGTAGTTCTTATGTCTCATGTGCTTGTAATTCCTCTAGCTCTCAAGGACTGCTGCCGGAACACACCGTTACGTGCATGGCGACAGACTTTCTACTTGAGGGTGGTCGCTAGCCAGGCGGGCATTCGCAAAATGCCCTTCCACCATGTGGTGAAGCTCAAGCCCGCGGCAGGAACCATGGACCTGCTGCGCGGCAGTCCATAGCCAATGCCATCGAATGATAATGTTTTTCAGGCTAACCTAGAATTACTGGCTCTCAAAGACAGCTGCCGGAATACACCGTAAGGTACTTGGCGACAGATTATCTACTTGAGGGTGATAGCTAGCCATAACCAGCTAGGTACGCATTCGCAAAATACTCTACCACAATGCTATAACGATTGCTATTATTAGAAAAGAATCGGGGCCCCCGGCTTAACGTGCCCGCCGAAACACGGAAGAATAGTAATTTTACTAGCGGTCACCCATCCAACTCATGACCGCTGCGGACGTTGCTTAAGTTTGTTGATCGGTTAAAAACGGCTCAGCAAACTTCGCTACGAGCGCTTCTATAGCTTATCTTAAACTTGAATCTTTTCAACTATTATGCACCTATAATATCAATTCAAAGTGTGTTTGGTTTTTCGTGGTTTACGCCAGTATAATGGTTTGTTCAAAACATCAAACAAATCCCTTGTCAGCCCCTTTACTATTAAATCCTAACTAATACCCATGCCAGGGTGCTACTACAAAAAGTTTGACACGTCAATGTCGTGTCCCGCTGTTCGACACGCAAGAGCTTTCGACATTAAAATGACTTTATTTTGTTTGTTCTTTGTTGACAGAGTTGGAAAGTTCTCGTGAATTTTCAGGCCAAAGATGAAAAATGTATTTTATTGTTATTGTTTGATACCAAATGGGAAAGTTTGTTGAATCGCTTATATGTGTGAATTAAGTTCTGTGGTGGAATTATGGAGATATTAGAAAACTTGAGTTAAGTGTTTCTGTGTCAAAAGCCGTAATAACCAATACCGTTTTATGTAGTACCCTACCTACTCGTACTTAACGAAATTTAATATTTTAAAATTATTTTAAGAGAACATTAAATTATTATTTTAATAAAACACTATAAAAAAAATATATAGTGACAATTCCGCTTAATTTTCCTGCTAAGCCGACGTGACGTCACAAACGCCTCACAGCCAAACAGGAGAATTTTCGAGGCGTTTCGTTTCTACCCGAAGCATCCTCACGAGGCCTTGACTCATCGAGCGTACTGTTATACACCTATTTAGTTAGCCTTAGTGCTGCCCTGGCAGCCCATCTAGCTTGCTCAGCGGTCTTGGAGTCGAGGTTTTACTCTTAGTACCAATTTAAAGCAGTCTTTTTTCATCCTTCATACAGAGCGGTTGCCTAAAGATATATTTGTAAAAACTTATATTGATATATTAATTCCCTCGAATTAAATAAAGTCGCGAGTGGAAAATAGTTTTTTTTAAAAACCGAAATCCATTTATCGTTATAACATTTTGGTGGCAGCGGTGGGATCCGGAAATCTCCAGTGCCCGGGCACCGCTTCGCAGACTCATTCCAGATCCTTATCCTAAGATATAACAATTAAGTGTCCTAAAACTTATTTTGTGATAGTGATTAAAACACTAGTGTTAAACAGTATCCTTAACGTGTCGTCATAAAACTCTACTAGATCCTGGAAAGGATCTGCATATCCTCTAAAGAAGAAAATTGCAGCCTGCACTGCAATCTACTTACCTTCAGCCGTGTGAGGAGCGCTCCAAGTTCCGACCTGCAAAAGAAAACACTCAGAAGTACTCACCGTGCTTCCATCCTGCTTCGTGATTGTTCATCATAGCATCCTGCACCTACAAGCAAATCAAAAGTTCATTCCATCAATTAAAATCACTCAAAAATCAGCGACCGGAGAACGATACGCCGAGACGCGCCTTATCTCTTCGGAATGCACCCAGCCGCCGTCGTGTTCTTATCGGTCGCCCACGCACTGTCCGTACTGTAAGTCTTTGGTCATTGTTTTAGCTAAGTTGAGATATTAGGGTTCCGTTAGTTAATTATTATTTAACTCTATGTTTTCTTAATGTTGTTCTATGTTCTTTTATTATTTGCAACTTGTTTTTAATTTTATTTTGGAGGTTTAATTATGCCAAAACTGCCGAAAGTTGAAGAAGGCAAATTAACTATTGATATCCCTGGACCAGAACAGGTTTCAAGTGAAACTGTAGCGAAGTCACCTGTTGGATCTCCACGCATTACCAGGAGAACTGCCGCAGCTCTCGCGATGGCCGAACTAGAATTAAACATCTTATTTAAATTTATTAAAACATACGATGGCAGTAGGGAAACTCTCAACTCATTTCTCGTGAATTGTGATAATGCTTTCGACTTAGCAACGGAAACCCAAAGGCCTATTTTATTTAAATTTATTTTCAGCCAATTAAATGGGAAAGCGGAAGTCGCCTGCTCTATTAAGGAGTTCACATCCTGGGAACAGCTTAAGGAGTTTTTAAAAACACAATTCAGTGAGCAAAAACATTATTCGCATCTTCTCACGGATCTCCAAGAGAGCAGGCAAGGTCCGCAAGACAACGTGAGCCAATATGCACTACGCATGGAGACCTACCTCTCACAATTATTGACAGAAATATCCTTGTCCAATACTAAAGTTAAAGAATTACCTGGTCGTACCGCAGCTATGGAAGACCTTGCTCTACATCATTTCCTAATGGGGCTTCACCCCCGAATTTCAAATATTGTACGATGTAAGTCTCCTAAAACATTGAACGAAGCTATTAATTTTGCTATTTCGGAAGAACGTATACAGCAGACTTTGTATAAACGCCCACAAACAGATCAAAGATCTGTAAACAACAATAATAATAAGTTTAAAGCCGGGCCGTCTAAGCATAATTTTAATCCGTCTTCCTCGTCTCAAAAATCATTCAACCCTGCGCCACAAGGGGCTTCTAACGTGTTTTGCCGCTACTGCAAAACACCTGGACACGACATCTCTGTATGCAGAAAACGCGAATATAATAACAACCGTTTCAAGGTTCAACAAAATCAAACGACCAACCAAAACAATTATAGGATGCCCCCGCGCGTAAACTTTCTCGAACAACCCGACGAGGAGACCGGCCATGATGAAGTAGACCTCTCGTGCGATAATACTTTAAACGAATAAAAGTCTCGCCATGGTGTCGCACGAGACAAGGTACAAAAGTCGATACCATACCCAATTCTTGTAATCCTAAAGACCACATGGGTAACCAGCCCCAAATAAGCGTCCATCCTTCAAATGTTAGGGACCACATGGGTAACCAGCCCCAAATAAGCGCCCATCCTTCAAACTGTAGGGACCACTCGGGTAAACAGCCCCAAATAAGTGCCCAATCTTCCAGTTCTAAGGACCATATGGGTAATCAGCCCCGAACATGCGTCTAATCTCAAAATTCAAGGGACCACATGGGTACACAGCCCCAAATAAGAACCCAATCATCACAGTCAACTAAAACCAATCGACAGGGTAATCAGCCCCTAACCGAATGTCAGAAGACAACTGAATCGATTTCCGATGATACCCAAAATTTAAAAACTGCCCCAGTTTTCACTGAAGCTAACAAGGAAATTTATGAAGTGAACATAGACACAACAAAAAGGCTTTTACCACACGTATTTTTAGATTCGCAAGTTTCTGACACCCCACTATCACTACTAGTTGATTCAGGCTCTGCCATATGTTTACTGAAAGAATCCAGTATTCATAAAAGTCAAAAACTAATCAAAGAATCGATCAAACTTAAGGGCATAGACCCTGGCGATGACCCTACTCAAACCGAAGGTCATTTTCAACTTAAATTAAAATTAAATGAGAAAAAATCCATACACTTCAAATTTCATGTTGTTAGAGACATTAATCTGCCATATGATGGCATCTTAGGAACAGATTTTCTAACCGCCTTTGGTTGTAAAATCGACTACACCCACGATATCCTGAAAATAGGAAAACTCGACATTCGATTGCATTTTTCTGAACCTTTTTACGTCATACCACCTCGTACTGAAGCCGTTATTGAATGCTCAGTTCAGAAAACTAGCCTCAAAGAAGGTATCGTTACAGATCAACATCTTTCTGATAATTTACTAATATCCAACTGCATAGTTAGAGTCAAGGATAAGAATCGCATTAATTTGACTATTGCCAACACTTCAGAAACTTTTGTCAATGTCAAAACCAACTTAAACCTTAATATTGAACCTCTACATTCGACTGCTTACCCAATTAATGCCAACCTCCAAAAAACATCTGAACGAACTTGCGAAGTAATCAATTCACTAAGAACTGACCACTTGAATCAGGAAGAAAGAGACGCTCTCATAGAAGTCTGCTCACAATATTCAGACATTTTGCACCTACCCGATGATCAACTAACATTTACTTCCGCTCTCGAACATCAAATCAAAACTAATAGTGATGTACCTGTTCACACAAAATCATATAGGTTCCCAGAATGCCATAAAAAGGAGGTGGAAACCCAAATTGATAAAATGTTGGATCAGAACATCATACAACCTTCATCTTCCCCTTGGAGTTCACCAATCTGGATAGTGCCCAAAAAGACAGACTCACAAGGTCAACGCAAGTGGCGAATAGTTATAGATTATCGAAAATTGAACGACATAACGATTGGTGAAACATACCCTATTCCACAAATATCCGAAATTCTTGACCAATTGGGAAATAGTAAATATTTCACTACCCTAGATCTCACTTCCGGCTTTCATCAGATCCTTATTTCTCCCGAGGATTCTCCTAAAACTGCTTTTTCAGTACCGCAAGGTCATTACCAATTCAATAGAATGCCATTTGGACTTAAAAATGCCCCATCTACCTTCCAGAAACTTATGAACAATTGTCTCTCTGGCCTCCAGGGCTCACGATGCTTCGTTTACCTGGACGATATTGTCATTTACTCTCATGACCTGACTTCACAGATTGAAAATCTAAGAGCGGTCTTCAACAGAATTCGCAATTTCAACTTAAAACTTCAGCCAGAAAAATGTGAATTCCTACGTAAAGAAGTGGCCTATTTAGGACACATTATTAGCGAAAATGGTGTTAAGCCAAACCCTGAAAAAACCAAGGCCGTATCCGAGTTCCCGACTCCTCAATCTCCTAAAGATATAAAATCTTTTTTAGGTTTAGTATCATATTATAGAAGATTTATACCTGACTTCGCAAAACTAGCAAAACCTCTCACGTCTCTTCTTAAGAAAGACGTCCCATTTCGATGGCAAAACGAACAACAGCTTTCCTTTGAATCGCTGAAAAACAAACTCGTCTCTGCCCCAATTCTGGCATACCCAGATTTTACTCAGCCCTTCCTTTTGACATGTGACGCTTCAAACTACGCTATATCGGCAATATTGTCACAAGGACCTATAGGGCAAGATCGACCTATAGCTTTCGCGTCTCGTACTCTCAACAAAGCCGAGTGTAACTATAGCGTCACCGAAAAAGAGTGCCTTGCCGTAATTTTCGGTACCAAAGCGTTCCGGCCCTACTTGTACGGTCATCGTTTCACGGTTCTCACAGACCATAAACCTTTGGAATGGTTATTTAAGTGTAAAGACCCAGGATCACGTCTTATCCGATGGCGTTTGAAACTAGAAGAATTCGAATACGATATTAAATATAAAAAAGGGAAAATCAATACTAACGCCGATGCCTTGTCTCGTTTCCCAGTAAATCCAATTCAACCTGAAAACAACCCGTCCAATTCCAACGTAGATGAAGAGCCTACTCTGGGATTAGACAAAGACTTAATGGATTTATTAATATCACCACCATCATTCAACCCAGACGAATTAAACTTACACTCTTTAGATGCCCCTGATCCTAGTGCCGACCTCCTGCCATTACCTGAAATAAACTCACCATTTCCGAACCTCCTCGATCCTAGTGAAGAAATCCTGCCGTCACCTGAAACTAACTTACCTTCTAATATCCCTGACACCCTTAGAGGAGAAATCGAAAATGAAATGAATAACTTACCTGAACAAACTCCAAACCAGTCACCAGGTCCGAACGGAAATCCTGTTGGTACCCCAACGCCATCCACGAGTGCCTTACCAGACTTACCAGACGACGACTATCCTGCCTTCCTAAAAACAATGGCGAATGAAAATAAATCTTTTAATACAAATATACAAGAACACAACGAAGATATCACAACATCAAAATATAAAATCATTATTTTACCTTCCTCTATTGACCTTGATGAATCTAATCCCTATGTACAAAATATTCTTGACAATTTACCAAACAACTCTGACATTACAAACAAAGAAAGGCCTCTGTACTCCTTCCTATCATTTACACATGAAAGCAAAACGTATTATCTTCTCTTCTTCAAAGTATACCATTTTGACGCATCCTCTTACGGGGATATCTACAAGAGTCTCAAATCACTCAGAAACGAACTAGTTATCCAAGTTGATAAAGACACTACCCCGGATATCGCGATAACAGATTTCAAGAACCCGTTCGATACCCGATTCGATAAAATTGTACAATATGCTTCTTTTCTTGTTCAACAACACGGGATTCAATATACATATATATAAAGGAAAAATCATATATCCGTCTCTCACTGAAATCCCTAAAATACTCAAAGAAAACCACGATATCCCTATTGCCGGACATCTCGGTAGTAGTCGTATGCTTAAACGAATCCAAGAAACCTTCTACTGGAAAAACATGCGCAGTGACATCGAATCTTTCGTAAAGAAATGCCCGCAGTGCCAGACTAATAAAGCTCTGAGACAAATAAATCGCGCTCCCATGCAAATAACCAGCACTTCGACTGAACCTTGTCAACGAATTTCTCTCGACATTGTTGGGCCACTGCCTGAAGCAGGACCTGCAAAATTAAGATATATACTAACGATACAAGACGACCTCACCAAATTCTCTTCTGCATATCCAATCCGCAACACTACAGCAGAAGAAACTAGTGAATGCTTAATCCACTACATATCCATCTTCGGTATCCCCAAAATGATCCTAACGGACCAGGGAACCAACTTCACGTCTGACCTTTTCAAGAAGACTTGTGAATTCCTCAAAATAAAGAACCTTTGGTCTTCTCCATATCATCCTCAAACCCAGGGTGCCCTGGAACGAAGCCATTCAACTCTCAAGGAGTATCTCAGATCTTTTACCAATGAAGAACAGTCCAACTGGCCCCGCTATGTCTACACAGCCATGCTCACCTATAATACCACAGTCCATTCCACAACCCACTTCACACCTTACGAATTAATGTTCGGAAGTAAGCCTGTAATCCCAAATTCTATCTATGAGGAATCTCCTGGAGCCACATATCCTGATTATGTCCGTATGCTCCAAAACCGGTTGAAGTATTCACGAGAGAAAGCCTTGGATTTCATAAGGAAATCTAAGGAATCTTCTAAAGCCTACTATGACACTCGTACTCGTCCAGCCAAATACAAGACTGGCGATTACGTTTATCTGAAAAACCATTTAAGAATGCGTAAAGCGCTTTCACCCCTGTGGAAGGGACCCTATAAAATAGTAAAAATAAACGGTAATAATACACTTACCTTGCTTATTAACCGACGTCACGTTACGCATCACTTCGATCAGGTGAAGCCAGCCGACGTTGGAACACACGTGTAAATTAAGAAACTTAACTATGTTAATTAATAAATAGATTAAATAATGTAATACTCACCTCGCACCTATACTGCAAACGTGACAATACACCTAAGTTAACCTGTAAATAAATTTAGTTAGGTACATAGAAAGGGTAGAAATAAAACAAAATAGATTAAAACTTATTAATGGTAGGAATAAAAAGGATAAACTTACCTGAGGTTATCGTTAATGATAATTATTATTTGCAGTTCAGTTCGGGATCAATCTCACCAAGATTTCATCCAGCCAATCACCTCAAGTTCGGGACTCTATTATGATTACTTAGGGAAACTCAAAATTAATAATGTTCAATTGAAGATCGTAATACCAATAGACGTTTCACATTTTGGCCCGCACATACAAAATATTGGAAATGCTTTAGGGGTTACAAGAAATCTGTGTAATCAGACCCGAATTGTAGAAATTGATGCAGAATGTCATAACATGCTGCAACCACTAGCAGCGCGGTTCCGAGACATGAGTAGAGAGTTTGAATCCATCTCGCACTTAATAGATAGTAGAACCAAACGTAGCGCATGGATAGGAGGTATGGGAACAATCCTGAAACAGGTTTTTGGTTCCCTAGATGAGAACGATGGACTGAGATACGATGAAGCGATAAGATCTCTGGAAAATAATGAGAAACAGTTGGCTTCGCTAATGAAACAAAATATTTTAGTTACTACTTCAGTATTAACATGTTATAATAACACCCTACATAAAATAAGAGAAAATGAAGCCAACCTCAATGAAGCTATCGACAAGCTCTCACTCGGTGTTAAAAATATTACTGAAATAACAAATGGACTACAGTTACTTATCAATATTAACGAAATACTCGATATTTTAGAAGCATTGATATTAACATTGTCTTTTCAGTTGGAAGATATAACTAATGCCATCTTATTCAGTAGTCAAAACATCTTGCATCCTGCGATAATAACTCCAAGTCAGTTACACCAAGAGCTTGCCGATAACTACAGACATCTACCTAGTGACCTTGAATTGCCTGTTGTTTTAGACATTAATTCTGTACATCTTATTTTAAATATTTCTAAGTTAGTATGTTATTATATTAGTAATAAGATTATATTTGTTCTACAAGTCCCTTTAGTAAATATCAAAGAATATGTATTGTTTCATAGTATTGCACTTCCTACCCCCTACAAACCTGATGAACCAAACACATTCAGCTTAATTATACCTGATAATAAATATATAGCAATGACCAAAGACAAATCCCACTACTGCATATTTGACGACCTGAAAATCTGCAAAACTGTGAATCCAGGAAACTTCATTTGTGACATCGAAAATGTTTACTCCACCGACGCAAAACCTACCTGTGAAAGTGAACTTTTAGCAAAAGTGATCAGTGTAAAACCATTACAATGTGAAACTAAAGTTATATTAGGAAACCTGGATATTTGGAAACCAATAACAAACAATAGGTGGATCTACATACAATCGGAACCTAATAAAATTTCAATTGATTGTCTTAACTCAAATTTGTATGAAACAACCATTCTGGGAACGGGTATACTCAGTGTACCTAAAGATTGTGTAGGATACTGTAAAAGCACTACGCTCATACCGAAATATAACATTGTAAATATCACATCACCTATCAACCACTTCCCAGACTTTAGCTTAATCAACGATACTTGTTGCAACTTAGTTCAGTTAAACCATATAATAGAAAATGTGTCTCCTATTCACTTACACAACATAGACCTAGACGACTTTAATTCCGATAATAAAATAAGAATGAAATCAATCTTAAACAATTTGAAACCCATCGAACATCCGCAAAACCCACACATTGTTCAATATGGGACACATTACTCTATTCTTATAATTACAGTTTCTATGATAATACTTCTATTAGTAATTTGTTTATTTCTTAAGAAAATGTGTAAATCTGGCAGCAACCGACCTTTCCAGTTTAAATTTAATATAAATAAATTATCACCTCAACCTACACCCAAAACCACGAACATGACGGACGGACAAGACCCTGAAATAGAAATGATTAGCCCTGTCGCTCCTCTTAGAACCAGAATTTAACAGAGACTTTGAACTAACCCCAAAGTCTCCTCTAAAAGGGGGAGATGTTATACACCTATTTAGTTAGCCTTAGTGCTGACCTGGCAGCCCATCTAGCTTGCTCAGCGGTCTTGGAGTCGAGGTTTTACTCTTAGTACCAATTTAAAGCAGTCTTTTTTCATCCTTCATACAGAGCGGTTGCCTAAAGATATATTTGTAAAAACTTATATTGATATATTAATTCCCTCGAATTAAATAAAGTCGCGAGTGGAAAATAGTTTTTTTTTTTAAACCGAAATCCATTTATCGTTATAACAGTACGATCGAGAAATTTAGTTTGTGACATCACGTCGAGTTAACAGTAAGTATAATTAGATGAAATCGTCACTGATATAATATTTTAAGTTTTACAGCCTTACTTATAAACGCTACTTAAATTTTAAACATTACTTAGCCGCTGATTAGCAAAATTTCTTACTCATAAACGCTACATAACTTTATCCAGTACCTAAGTACTGCTTAAATCAGCTGTCAATTTAAACACCGTCCCACCCATGTTTAAATATTTAAGTAGCAAGATGGCGCCCATATTTCTGATCAGCTCATTTAGTTACAGACCCACCAACTTATCTGTTCAGGTGGCAGAAAAAAGAACTACAACATTCCTTCAAATTGTGACAGTTCGTTGTTGAATTCCTTGACCAGTAGCGCCCTCGAAAACTGCACCGTTAAGTTGGTGGTACTATACAAAGAAAAGTATTATATTTACTTTTTAATTTCAAGATATTTAGCACTAGATACATGCTATTTGGCCATTTAGGTCATTCATAATACTTTTTAGTACAATGTTATCAGTTTAAAATACGTTCGACCTCATTATCCATTGCTTAGCTAAACAGGTGCTATGTAGCGTTTATAAGTAAGAAATATTTAAGCATTACTTAAACACTGTTTAGTTATCCATTACTTAGCAACTACATAGCGATGTTTTTATAAGTAAGGGGGTAAATGTTTTATGAAAATATTAATAATATGATTTTTTTAAATAATATAGAAATATTATTCATTAAATATGGATATCTGCAATGAAACGCCTCAATCTATTAATTACCCTTCCTACTCCGAAGTAGGTTTGTAACTAAGCATCATGTTTATTGAATTTTTTAATACGTTAGAAAGTTTCGGCATTTCCAAAGTGAACATTTCAAACAAATTTGCTCCACAGCTCACGACCCAAATCCAAATCTGCTGTTGACCTTTCCGTAGCGCCCGTGAGTCCGTGAGCGAATCGGCTCGGTCATCTCACTGAATTATTAACCGTTCATCGTGGTATCAATTTGAGTAGCCACTATAATAATATATGGCATATAATACCGAGAATTGTGTGCCTTGTATAAGTTGGGATATTTAAAGCCAGACCTGGAGTGAAAGTGCACTAAATACTTAAGGTTTTGTTTTGTGGTTGCGATAGAACACACATGAAGCCCGCCGGATGTTGTTACTGCAATGGGCACATCACTCTGAGACATGCAGTTGTTAAGTCTGATGAGCCTGTTATTTACTGGCTCTCAAGGACTGCTGTCGGAATACACTGTTAGGTGACAGATTATCTACTTGAGGGTGGTAGCTAGCCAGATGAGCATCAACAAAATGCCCTTTCACGATGCGGAGAAGCTTAAGCCGGCGGTGGGAATCGAACCATGGACCTGCGACACGGCAGTCCATAGATATTACCGATCGGCTATAATTTCTTCACAACACAAATATTATTTTAAAAAAAAACGTACATTTAAGAGATGTAAAACTGCATGCGAAGATTTTTTAAAAACGCTCTTGAATCGCAACTACACTAATGCAATCAAAACATCATGTAATTTAATAGCACGAATCGACATGCTCAATCATATAAGCGGCTAATAGCCGTCCTTTGTGGTGTTCTATGGGGAGGCTTTTGTTCAACAGTGAAAGTCTTCCGGCTGATGATGATGATGAATGAAAATAGATCAGGAATATATATAAGCTTTTGTTAGCTTCTTTATTCGTAAACTTAATATAATATAGCTAAGCTAAACGTCTGTTCTCGCTGAACGCCAAGTCAAAAGTGAACGGCACTGTTAGCATCAACCCCTCATTCCCTGTGCGAATATTACGTGATTATGTTGTTTTTATTTATTATTTTTTTGTATGCCTGATAGGTTAGCCTTTGACCACTATCTCACCGGATGTTAAGTGATGATGTGGTCGAAGATGTTGTACAGGCTAACCTAGAAGTACTGGCTCTCAAGGACAGCTGCCGGAACACACCGTTAGGTGCTTGGCGACAGATTTTCTACTTGTAGGGTGGTAGCTGGCCAGGCGGGCATTCGCAAAATGCCATACCACCATGCTGTAACGACTGTCATCCTAAGACAACAACCGAGACCGACGGCTTAACGTGCCCTCCGAAGCACGGAAGCGCTCAGTAGTAATGTCACTAGCGGTAACCCATCCAACTCATGACCGCGGGCAACGTTGCTTAACTTTGCTGATCGGCTAAGAACAGCTAAGGTAACTTCGCCAAGAGCGCTTCAAAAATGTCATAGAGAAATACTATCGGAAGCAAGTCGTTTACGCTAGTGGTAGTTTCTAACCAAATCCATACTTTTAAGTTTACTTACTTCCTAAGCGCCAGATAAATGGCAGTAGTGATGCCGTTTTTCTCTGGCAGTTTAATGATTGCTACAGGTGGCGACAACACTCTTTATCTAAATCTCATTCAGCTACAATTGACTGTTTCTTTTCAATTCGCCTCGACTTTCGTTTGATATTAAAGAAGATATTTCTTAAGTTTTGCGTTCAGATACCAATCATTTATAATACCTAAAGTAGGTACTTATATTTTATTTTACAAGTTATTGGAGCACAAAATTTTTTTATGCCCCGGGTGGGAATCGAACTAAAGAAAATAGTCCTCTGATTTCGCCCCGGATGCCTAAACCACTCGGCCACCGGGGCACGCTCTTTCGAGCTAATAGTTTGTGCTTCTATTGTATTACTTCAACCGTCATAGGGGACGGTACGTGTGCTCCAATAATTTGTAATGTATGATTTATGCTTAGCACGCGATAGAGCTTGTAATCATATTTAGAAAAAGAAAGTACTTCTATTGGCTTAAAAACGAAACTAATAAAACGACCCAAATTGAGGAGCGTAGCTTACTATTTTCATAATTATAATAAATCAATGTTTTACTATCATCTCACAATGGCATCATTCGCCTTGTACACACATGAATATGACATACATAGGAAACAAAGTGCATTTTTTAGCCAACAGGATATCCTTTGACTGTATTGGACAAGCTCTTAGCTTACCATTTATATAATGGTCATTTATCCGTTTCATCATTTATACCATAACACAAATAATACCTTAGGCAACAATCTAAGGAAAGGCGGCGTGTGATTGTCCATACAAATGTGTTCCCTTATTTTTGAAGCGTTTGTAGCGTAGTTTGCTTAGCCGTTTTTTACCGTTCACTGAAATCATGAGTTGGATGGGAGACCGCTAATGACATTACTACTGAGCGTTTCTGTGCTTCGGAGGGCACGTTAAGCCGTCGGTTGCGGTTGTTGTCTCAGGATGGCAGTCGTTATAGCATAGTGTTAGAGCATTTTGCGAATGCCCACCTGGCCAGCTATCACCCCTAAGTAGTCATCATATTTTGTTTCGTAATAGTTAGTAGAAGGAAATCACAGGGGTGTGTCTAAAGCAGGCATAGATTTTATTCTAAACCACGATTACGATCGAATACTATGCTTAGACATCATCTACTTCTTAAGCAATAATTCTATTATCTACTTCTAAAGCTATTTTGCATGTTTGCCCATATTTTAAAGGCAAATGATGACTCCAGAGGTAGTGGAAATTTTTGCATTAAATCTAGGTCTACTTTAGACACTATTGGATTTTTATCAGTAACTGAATTACCTGAATATCATTAAAAATGTCTCATTTTACCGCCATGATTAGAGGACTACCAGACAAAATTTAAATGATTTTAACATAAAAAAATATATAAGCTTAGTTATGCCTTTTTGTAATATTTTAAGCTTAAAATATTGTATCAGCTGAATTTTCAAGAAGAAACAGGGGAATACGAAACATCGATTTCGTGAATTGTATGAATTCCATGCTCGCATCGTGCCATCAACGTGTCCTCCGAATAATGCACTCAGTAGTAGCCACAGGCCGTCACTAACAAAATAAGTGTAAATCAAAGAATGTGAAGTAAGAATAGTTTAAAAAAAAAAGACAATTTTCCATAACATCGCTGTACTAGCTGTCCACGCCGGAACACAGTGGAAAGCTTTTACAAACGTTTGCTTTCGAAGGCCAGTAGATTTTATCGGCAAAACCTTTCACTGGACAAGTGATGGACGGTACAAAAGACACGGCAGCGGTTTTTCGCAAGTCGCATTGTGTTTGGGAGATGGAGTTGACCCTGTGTTACTGGATACAATATTACGTTCTTCGTTTCGAAGAAATCAGCTTAAGCGCTTTTATAGTTGCTCACTGAGCTGTTATAATATTTTTGTGTTATTATCTGAACGAATTTCTAGAGCTTCTAAAAAGGACAGGAAAAACGGATAACTTGTTTGGGTAACTGCTTAATACTGACGATCTAACTACTATAAAAAAATGGTTAAAATTTTCACGAATCTAATTATTCTAACTATTTATATATACATAATTATGTATTTGTGCTAATACAGGTTATCATATTTACTTGTAAAATCACTTATCAGTTACAGTGAATTTCTGTAATGATATTTGTAACGTATAATTACTTGTAAATAACAGTATTATCATACTCTTTCATACAAAAGCTAGCTAATATGGTTTTCGTTACATTACGTAATATTCTCATCGAAAATGTGTTTTTGGTATTTAGTCATTTTTGTGTCCTCTTTATTATTTAAATACAGCAGAATTTTACTTCTACTTCACGGCATACACAAATTTATTAATGTAGTTAGAGTACCATGTTACACAAAACATATGCCTAATTATATATTAAATGAAAACCCATGTAACATTGTAGAACCTACAAATTCATTACCTAATTAACTGTAGCTAAATTAAAGTTGATATAAGTATAATACGAAAAACGAGACTCAAAACCTAAAACATTAAGTTTTTCTAGTACTGTCTGACACTTTTAAGTTCTGTGTCGTAAAAGACAATGCTTACTCCGAGCTATGAGCATCCGCCGCGGCAACACTGTACCGCGCCGCGCTCCTTTTGAATAGAGTTTTGAATATATAGATGGAGCAAATTAATAAAAAATAATAAATAACAGGCACAAGAGACTAACATCTCTCATCAGGTGGTACTCGTGCTTATTCCGTCACAAACACATAAATAAAAACATTAATCTCAAAATGTTTGTTACGACTAACCGAGGTTAACTCTAAGAGGTTGTTAGCATTTTTCCAATAACTCTGTGTAGTGTATCTGTATTTTAAACAACGTTTAAAATTTACCGCCTGTTCGGACCGATCAATTTCGCGGGCAACTGGAACACGCCGCTTTGGTAGTCGTCTATCTGTGATCTATGGATTTTGAACGTGAGATTATCTTGGTAAAAATTGGTGAAAAATATCTTCATTTGCTTGCTTTTGTTAGTAATTTTTTTTACCTTTTCTATTATATATAAACATTTGAATTGCAAAACTAGTTGGTTTTACCCTTTATTGACAATATTGTGATTGATAACGTGTTAAAGACATTTGGATCGTATTGTGAACCTGGAACTTCGGAGCCACCTCGTGAGTATAAACTTAACTTTTATATTGGCCAACATGAAAGTTAGGTACACTCTAGTAGGATCGTAGTGTCATGAGTTATATGTAAGTTATTGTTGTAACTTTATTTTCGTGTATTTGTGTTTTATTTCAGCCCGGTGAACTGCCGGCCAAGTTAAGCATTCAAGACAGATTGTCCAGGTGGAAGGCGCTTCCACTGAACAATCCCTGCCTGGGCAATCTGGAACCTTAACACCGCCTTTCATTCAAAATAATATACGAGTATCCTTTAAAGAATTTTCGAACATGTATATTCCAGAACCACCACTTAAAGAGCAATAAAAACATTTACTCTATTCAATAAGCTCTACTATATATGTACTCTATTCAATAAGATCTACGATAATGTCCCAAATTTTAAGGTCTTATTATTATTCAGCCAACTTCTAACGTATTTAAACCATCTACTAAATTAATATTTGTAAAACCCTAGAAAAAATATTAAAATTTTAGATTTGTAACTCACCCCGCTTACAAGCTAGATACCCGTGCCATACAGACGGACTGAGTAATACTGCGCGGTTTTGTCTTTGTGTTACGGAACCCTATAGTTATAGCTAGTGGACTGTGGTGCCGTAGGTCCATGGTTCGACGAACCTTCGAGAACATTTTGTGAATGTTCGCTTGGCTAATCACCCTCAAGTGAAAAATCTGTCGCCAAGCTAATATTGTGTTCCGGCAGCAGTCCACACTTCTAGGCTAGCCTGAACAACATCTTCGACCACATCATCACTTAACCATCAGGTTAGATAGCGGTCAAAGGCTAAACTATCATGCATAAACAAAAAGTCCTTGAAAGCCAGTAACATTAGGCACATGAGACTCAACAACTGTATGTCTCAGGGTGACGAGCACAACGTGGTGAAATGCATTTCTTATAGGCACTTATTATCAGATGGGTCTCAGGCTCATTCCGCCATAATCACATTAAAAAAAAACGAATGTAACTGTTAAATTTCTTCCTATATACAATTATAGTAGGTACAAAACCGTATGATATAAAAAAAAATACATAAAACCGTTCTTCAGCAAGTCTTATATACACTAATTTCAATTTCCCACTCATATATTACATCGTTTTACTTGCTACTAACGGAAGAAAAACCGTAATTCACATCGTAACTTGTTAATTTTTCACTATGTCCCTGCAGAAGCCGGGATCCCAGCGGTAGTTCAACAAAAGGTTCAAGCTAAGTGCGACATTGGCAGTGGTCCTTAGGGGTTCTACCGTCGATCGTGCCAAATTGAATTTCCGTTTCGTTACCTTTAGATAAACATTAAACATGTCTACTCTGTGTACTTTGCTTCGTATTGTTTTTCTTGTCTTATTTGTTCAGCAAGAATTTGTACAACCATGTACGATTTTCAAATCTTTCTTTATTTTTTAAATCACGACTAGTTAGGACAGTAAAACATTTTTTTTCGTGATTTGGGCGACCAAGACTACATAAACAGTATTTTTTTAATCTCCTCAACTTCGCTAATGAGTTGGTAAGCAAGCGTTTTTCATCTTTTGGCATCTGACACTGTTCCTAAGCGTTTAACGACCGCGTTTGGTTTTCATTTGTTTTCTTTCAACAATCGGCTAACAAAATTGACTCATGGCAATTAGGGGTGGTGCTGTAAAAGAGATCTAAGTTAAACTTCGTTGTTTACGTCGCGGGATAGCGCCGCTGAGTCCGCGAAGTGTCATTTGAAGACTATTAATCATGGTGTTTTGTTTCTCAAGATGCAAACAGTTCATAAATAGTTCGTTAAAGGGTGACGATGAGAGGTTTGTTCTTGCTTAGTTTGTTTACTCGTTTTTGCAATTTACTAACTATTTAGATTATTCTTAGGAAATATACCTACGGGTAACGCAATGTGGAATATTTATTTTCAATTTAATTTTATTTTGCCCCGCAGCAACATTTATTCACGTATTTTTCGTTCTTTTTGTCTTCATATATCTACACGTATAATTACTTTTTTTGTACTAATTTTATTTTGACAACGTATTGTTAGAATGTAATTATTCTATTTATTTTGTATCTTGACAAAATTTGAAATAATCCACATATAGGAAGCTCGAAATGTTATTCGAATAATGCCAATAAGTAAAATTAAAACTCTTGATAATCTAGTACAAAATAATCACACTTTTTTATGTTGTGATGGAAGAAACCCACCTGATGTTAAGCGGACTAACCTCTGCCTCTAACAGATGCATTTCGTCACAATTCACTAATTGCACTGCGCCCGTCACCTTGAGACATAGGTAGTTGTTAAGTCTCATGTGCCTGTAATTTCACTGGCTCTCAAGCTCTGCTGCCGAAACACACCGTTAGGTGCTTGGCGACAGATGTTCAACTTGAGGGTGGTTGTTAGCCAGGCGTGCATTCGCAAAATGCCCTACCACCATGCGGTGAAGCTCAAGCCCGCGACGGGATTCAAACCATGGACCTGCTGCGCGGCAGTCCATAGCCAATGCCACTGAGCCATCACTGCTTCCAAAACATATGAAGCACACTGTGCTTTTTAACCCTAAACCGACTGACGTATTTGCAATGACTAACCATATATTATCTGCCGCTGGAGACAGGACAAAGAGCCGCCATTACCAACGCCTTGAAATTGCAATTGGCCGAGTCGCCGACAAAGGACTTGCTGTCTCATGTCTATTCAATTACGGGAAAGGTCAAGAGGCATACATTTATCTTTACAGCCGCCGGCCGCGAGTAATGTTTCTATTTTCACGGGCTATTTCAACGTTGATGCGTTTTTTATTTTACTACAGGGAGTCTATGTCGGGGCATGCTTACTTTTGCTTACGGCGGAGCAGTTATAAAATGTGACGTGTGTGTTTAAAATATGCATTTTGAGTAGTATTTTTATTTTTAATAGATCCCGATTTAACATAAATAATTGTTCTGATCACGAATTAAAGACTAGGTCCTTAAGGTATCATTTGAATAAGATTAACTTAAAAGTAACTCCTGTTACGCGCTGAGGCCCGTGCTCCTCGCTTCGCGCAATCGTGACTCCTAGACGAAGGACTTCAAAATAGTCCGAAACTGGTCGGAATCTTTCCTATCCTTTCGATCCTAGCCGATTCCTAATAAGTTAATATGGATAAAACTCGCGATAGTTTTCAAAATAAAGTAAATCGACTTGTACATAAAATCATATTCATAGTTCTGTGTTAAATTCGTGTTCCCTAGTTACTAGTAACAAGACGCATAAAAAGAAGTTATTTTATACATAGGCAATAAACTATTAAATTAACTGACACTTATTTATTTATAAGTAACGCTATTGAAATAACTACACTTATATAGAAACCTATTTAAATTGTATATACTCGGAAGTTAAAAAATCAATTAGTACTGAGATAATACTTGTGTTTGATGTCGACACCACTATATTTTATGAGAAAATAACGCCACTTTGAAGGAAATAGTTGGTATTTCTTCAGTCAGTAAATATCAGGTAACTAAAACAACATTTTGAAGAACTTAAAATTGGGTTGGATCGGTTTGAATATATATGAAGTAATATTAACATGTAAGGAAGCAATTTGCTTTATTTAAAAATCTTGTTTTCTAAGCTACGAGCGCTTCTTACGCTTCTTCGCTGAAAGGGACTTGACAAACAGACAGACAAACAGAGACAAATGGACAACAAAATAATTCTATAATATGTTTGCTACCACGCACGCACACACCTAATATTACACATCCAATACCCGGTTGATTCTTCCCATCATAATCTTTTCTTCTATTGTAACATAAAAAATATATAAATTTTATATTGTCCATATGTATCTGTTTGACTATTTTCTATTATTTTGAATTTTCTAACAGAAAATGCTTATTGCTGTACAGAATCTGGACCTATGCCTGGTAAACGGTAATGAGCTTGATCCCAGTCCCAGTAACCAAAAATTTCTTGGCAGAGCATAAATAGTTGTCCTTTATTACATTTTCCTGGTCTATATAAAATGTATAAAATAATAAAGTTTCTGAATTATTAATATTTAATCAGGTTATATATGGGCTAAGCCCGTAGGGTGCCGAGCTAGAATATCACCCCCATTTATATCCGTGCGTCTCGAAAGAGGCGGCTAAGGGTAACACACCAGAAGATGGGCAGCATTGCTTTCTGAGGAACTGAAATCATACTGTGATCTATAAGACGCCTGCCAAGTGTGAGGATTATGGTGAACCCTCCCATAATCGGAGAGGCTGTGTACACCAGTGGACAATCCAGCTGATACAGTATAGAACAGTAGTCAGGTTCATGATTTATTATATTTATTAAGCGTATGTGTTAATCTGATGAGTAAGGTATTTAAAAAAATATTTTTAAGTTTCATTAAAATCCATTCAGTATTTTAAGAAGGGTAACAAACATCCATGCATACATCCATACCTTCAAACTTTCGCGTTTATAATATTAGTGAAGATATTGTATCTCAGAGTGATGACGTGTGCAGTAGAGTGTCAAGTAAAACGAAGATTGTGACACTGCAACTTTATTGAACAGGCGTGAGACGCTACCCAGCAGATAGGCGAATCGCACGTATCATTACTTCACAACAGTCGGTGAAGCGTCGGTGAACATAGTTAGTTGGTCAAGAAACAAGCTATGCTACGAATAGCTTGTTTCTTGACCAACTAACTATGTTAAGCAACTTCCGTTGCGGTCATGACTAGACTACATGCGCTAGTGGTATTACTACTGAGCGTTTAAGTGCTTTGGACGTTAAGCCTTTGGGCCCCGCTGTTGTCTAGTGATGGCAGTTTTATAGCATGGTGGTAGGGCATTTTGCGAATATCTGACTATCTGACTGTAGTAGTGTGTAGTACCTAACGGTATGTTCCGGCAGCTGTTCGTGAGAGCCACGAAGCACAGTCTACGACTGGAAGTCAACATGTGTGTAGCGTGTGTCTCTCTGAGTGTGTGTGGTAGTTGTGTGTGTGCGCGTGGGTGTGTGTGTGTGTGAGGGTGTGTGTGCGTGTGTGTGTGTGTGTGTGTGTGTGTGTGTGAAAGGGTGTGTGCGAGGGTGAGGGTGTGTATGTGTGTGTGTGTGTGTGTGTGTTTGTGACAGAGAGAGAGTATGAGGATATAGATAGTCGTATGGTAAGGCGGGCACGAAAGTTAGCGTGATACGAGTAAGCTTTTTTAGAATATGTTTGATTTCAGATTTTGTTACGTCATTGGTAAGTAACATTTAATAAGAGATTTAAAATCAGACATTAAGTGGACAAAACAAGTCATCCTACAGTGATTCTTTACTAACTATACTAATTATTTTTCTTACAAACATAATAACTTATGCGCATACCGACAAAATTCTTTACTAAGCGGTTATGTTTTATTTCAATATTTTTCTATCTAATACTAAGAAAGCATTTGGGTATCCTATCAGGCATTGTAGGCTTAAGAGCAGTTCAAATGCTAGACTACCAGTTGCCAGACTGCCAAGCATGTGGGCAGTTGCAATGCTTATTCGTTGAGCCCAATAGTGTCCCAGCATTTAGGTCACACGCTCAGAATAGTGTTCTCTATTCTAAGGTCACACGTCGCATCGACTAGGCGCTCTGATATCCAACTTTGGGAAACACGATGAGTTAGTGGACCCCTCAAAATTCGCCTTTACACGAAACGGCTCAAATATGTAACGAACATCCTTGCTTCATACATTCTCCGAGCTAAGTAACCATTCAACTCAAAAGGCACGATCTTCAAAGTGACGCCTAAAATATTCAGCACACCAGTATGATCTCAACTGTGAAAATGCCTACGTCTACATTTCTCTGTTAATTTACGACGAGTAAAGATACATAATATGAATTTGAGCTTTACTTTAGTAACTGGATAAGCATTTATTTCTCGCATGAGTAAATTTGAGGACGACCTAATAACATTTAGCCAGTAATAGCACTAGTACTATACTTTTTATTTATTTATAGATTGACTTAACTTTGTTGTACAGGCTAACCTGGAATTACTGGCTTTCAAGGATAGCTGCGATAGATTTTCTCCTTCCAATAATAAAACAGCTAAGTGCGAGTAGGAATCTTTGGTTATTTTACCATTTAGTACGAACGGATTCCTCAACGCGAGTTCCTATGGCCAGTCTTAATTTACTTTAACGTTTAAACTATAATCACTCCGAGTCGGATAGCTGGTTTGACAAGTCCGTGCTCGTCGCTTACACTAAAATATTTCGCGAGTACTAGCCGGTCTCTAACAATTCAATATATATACATAAAAATCGTTATAGTTTTCAAAGTAATAATAACAGCCATATATTGAAAGGTCAACCAGCTACTTCCACCTTTCAAAAGATGGGCAGGCAGACAGCGTAGTCTAAGTTAGCATCCCATTTTTGATTCGAAACCCTATACAATAAAACTATTAATTACACACTCCTATTAATACCTCAATGTATTAGGAAACCAAAATGTGCTACAAGCACCCGAATTAGTTCAACGTTGTTACTAAACAGAGTACAAATTCCTTTCACGTCATTCAAAGTGTAATTCCCCATTCTGTTTGTGTGAGAGTTTGCAGTCAACGTGTGTTCTAACTTACCAATGTTTGAAGTAGAATAGGAGTGAGTAAAACCGTCCAACTGAGATTTATCTAATTAGCTTGTATGTGCTCGACAGCTGTGGTTTGTTAAGGAATATGATTTCGGAGATTTATACACTTTCTTAGGTATTTTTGAAAGCTACCTCTTAAGAACATCATAAACAAAATGTAGTCTAAAATATGACCGCACAGTATCTTATGAAAGGTAGAACTTTAGGAGTTAATTTAGAATTTGAGAAGAGGAGCAACATTATGACAAAATATCTATAAGCGCTTATTTCAGTAATACAAAATCCTGTAGTTTGTTTAATGATTGCTTCGTCTTATACACCGGTTAAAATTATGAAAATGAGGACACAACTAGCATCTACTGTCTTCGTCGGTATCCAAGAAGTTAAGGCGCTCAGTGCTTATGACGGCAGACGTTGGTTTCATACGAGAAACTTAGGATATTTAATAAATAAAAAAACCTAAATACCTACTTTCTAATGTGACATTTCTATCTCATAGTTTATTTTATCTTTTATATTGAAGCAGTGATGGCTCTGTGGCATTGGCTATGGACTGCCGCGCAGTGGTCTATGGTTCGAATCCCGCCGCGGGCTTGAGCTTCACCGCATGGTGGAAGGGCATTTTGCGCCACCTGGCTACCGACCACCCTCAAGTAGAAAATCTGTCGCCAAGCATCTTACGGTGTGTTCCGGCAGCTGTGCTTGAGAGCCAGTAATTCTAGATTAAGTCTGTTGACAGCTTCGACCACATCGTCACTTACCATCAGGTAAGATTGTGGTCAAAGGCTAACCTATCAGACTATTTCACTCTCTCGTGGGATCTGATGCTTGGTATGGGAGTTTCGGGACTTACAAATAAGTATCGCAATTTTATTATTTGATTTTGGGCTACTGTCTACGGACACGTACTAACGTTAAACGTTAGTACGTGTCCGTAGACAGTAGCTTTTTAACGTTTGTTTGAGTAGGAATAATATTATCATAATTGCTTGTCTGTGTTCACAAACAATATATTCAATAATTGATTTACGCCAATGTCCCCAAATGAAGTAGCTTTTTAACGTTTGTTTGAGTAGGAATAATATTATCATAATTGCTTGTCTGCGTTCATAAACAATATATTCAATAATTGATTTACGCCAATGTCCCCAAATGAACAAAATTAAAGATTTCTGTAAAGTAAAGTACATTTAGTCATATATTTAAATATATTTTCTCTCACGTTTTTCAATTATATTTCAAAACGAATTCTTAAGTGTAGATACTTTTATTACTTAACTATGCAATCCCTGTCACTTTAAATAGTTTTTAAGCCACACTTTTCATAGTACACATACTTTTATTCCAAACTCACACAAACATTCACTTTATCAAGCGTGGCAGTTCTGAAAAAGTAATATATTCTCCACATTGATTGGCGTACTCTTTCCAGGGAAACAGGAACGCCGCGCCAATATTTGCTCAACCCCATTTAAACGACCTTTTTTCACGTATTTTGATGACCGTGTGCGTTTTTAAATCCCGCATTGCGTCGTACGTCGCCCCCTGCTGAGACAGCTCATGCAAAATGGATCCCGTTCCATTTACCGTGTTTTGGGAAGAGCACACAACAAATACCCTCGTTTGCCCATCGTATACTCGTACCAACAAGGCGAGACTTTGAACGCGCCCCAAATACTTACACTGCCAATTTAATTGTTTAAATGAGGCCTTTGTTGTAATTGCCTCATACATTTCCCGATTTATAGTCGTGGAACAGAAAACTCATGCTTTATTTTTGTAAGAATTCTATAATAAATTTAATGGAACATTGGTCATTCCGTCTCGGCATTTACTATCATCACGCTTCAGACCCTTCATATTAGGAATTACTGCAGAATTATTACTAGTTTAAGCCAGAAAAATTATGTAGTTAAAGCTGGCATGGCAGGGAATTCGAGCAGCACTTCGAATTCAAAACAGGTGAACGTGGTGATCCAGCTGATCAGCCGCGATAAAGTACCTACCAGAAGGACGCTGATAGGCGATCGAAGATCTTGCACCAAACTTAAGCTTGCAGCCAGATAAAAAATAGATAGGCCATAAGACTTCTTTTATTGAAAGAAAATATAGACCGTTACGAAAGATCAGAATCCCACACTAAAACGACCAAAATAAAAGCACAATATGGTATGCATTCGTATAATACTTTTTTCTGTGCTAGTTTGCAGAAGGGCGGATCCTATTGTTGTTGGAGGGCAAAACTTTGAGGAATTCAGTATTTGGACGAACGAGGTCCCGGGCATTCTTGGCCTTAGCCAACCAAACATTTAAAGTTAATCACTTAAACTTGTGGAATCATTTCTAGGAGATGAATTATTTATTAGGGTAAATTTTATAATGGCCATTTTAACGTGATGGCTAAATTGAATTAAAATTAAAACTGATTTGAGAATAACACATTATTTGCACATAACTACAATCTGTTAAACTCATTGATGTCACAAACCTTCAATTGTTCTTATAGTTAAATGAGTTAACAATGCGACTAATAGAATTAATTTTCGAAACAACAGAGTACAGACCTACCAACTTATCTGTTCAGGTGGCAGAAAAAAAAACTACAACATTCCTTTAAATTGTGACAGTTTGTAGTTGATTTCCATGACCAGTAGCGCCCTCGAAAACTGCACAGTTAAGTTGGTGGTACTATATTTAAAACCGACGTCAAAGAAAACTGACATCTGACTGTTTAGCTAAGTATGGCTGTAAAATTTACACTAGTATGATCTGTGGGTAATAAACTAGCGTGAAATACGACCAGTACTTCGAGAACAAAAGAGGCAGCCGTGTTGATCATGACCACTTCTTGGTTTAATATAGCTTTTTAAGATCTAGTGTATCAATTTTATCACTTGCCCTTTGTGAATAACATCGATCAATGATGTGGAAATTCTCATAGAAACAACGCCGACTTGTAAATCTATCTTCACCATTCATAATGTTATTAATCCTTTATAAATTTGCACATCATAAAAAAGAAGACCTTCAACAAACCACTTTAACATTACAAGACCTGCAGTTAAAATTATTCGTTAACTACTCACTAGAAAAGTTGACGTATACACATTTTAATTGAAATATCAATTCACCTGGACTCAACCAATTACGATTATACCCACAATGTCGGCAATTTACTGGACTGAAAATGTTTGAAGCGGTACTAATAGATTTTGTTGATTCCAGATTTCCCCATTTCTCGGTCAGGCATACATTATATTTATGTTTTTTTACCTTTATGAAATGAAATGAAATGAAATGAATGAAATGAAATGAAATGAAATTGTTTTTATTCCAGATTTGCATCCATAAAATTATATAAATTAATACAAATTATTAACACTAAAGTCTATGTATACTTCCTCAATCGCGCGGTATGCGCTCTCAGTTGTCAGACAGTGATCGAGCCAGCTCGTCGTGTGATGCGCTTCACTCACAAAAGTATAAGTAGTGCTCGGTAATGTTATCTTGTCAACATATTTATACTTGTATTCCATACAGAATTTATCAAGTTCGGTGCCAAATCGACGTGTGGGATCCGCATTAAAATCTCCAAGAATAAGACAATCTGCCACTTCTCTGTCTTCTTCTATCGAGTGTATTTTACCCAACATTTCGCAGAACTCAGGCAAGTTTCTGTTATCTGTTGTATCGCACGGCATATAAACATTAATTATTAACAAAGTGTTGTTGTTAGTGAGTAGTTCTACCGCGCAGAGCCGCGGGCTGTCGCAATCTATAGGTATGCATTTAAGTGTGTTTTTTTATAATATTGCAACACCTCCAAATGGTCTGCCAATCAGTGTTTTAGAATCGTCAATTGCAGACGTGCCTATAGTGTTAAATCCTTTATGAATGCTATTAATAAAATGTAAGTCTGTTGGTAATAACCATGTTTCTTGTAGAAGTATAAGTTCATTTTTTGTGCAAAGGTCATTTATGAATGTAGCCTTCTTTCGCACATTTTTACAATTAACTGAGATAATTCTTAGGAGACTTAAATCCATACTAATTACTTACGGCTTCTGGTTGATTCTGATGGTAGCGACCGACAATGATGCCGGGAGGCCACAATTCTTTGTTGATAACAGATGATAATCTGTTCCACGGTACACTTAGCTTATACTTAGAATATGTCACTTTACTATTTTCCGGTAACTTTTCCACATTGAAAACCGTTTCCCCAGTATCTTTTAAATAGTCAGCTAGGTCTTGAACAGTCACTGAGCTATCTAGGTACGCTACATACACATATGCAGTGCGTAAGGCTGCCTTGATTTTGCTGTTTGTGGTACTCGTAGATGTACCTATTATGTTTCGGTTCCGACGTCGATGCTTCTTATTAGTGACTAGTTGAAAACCTTCTTCATCTACGTTTTTGTTAAGCCCTGAAACTACGTCATGTTTTTGTAGGTTTTTAGTCTTTTGTAGACTCGGTTTGGTAGGCACACTGGTATCTTTTGATGATGTAGCAGTTTTTGTGAGGCGTTGACTTGGCTTAGGCGAAGTGTTGTTTTCTGGCGGAGTCCTAGGACCACCTAACCCCATCGGACCGCTATTTTCCAAATATTGAGCTGCCGATGCAATGTTCGTTAAAACCGGCGGTAGGCATGGCTGTAACGACGGTTGCTTGCGGAGTGTTACAAGTTCTTGCTGAACTGCCTCTAGTTCTTCTTTTGAAGCTGCGTTGTGACGAAGCGTAGCAATGTCTTCCTTTAAGGCAACAATGTCCTTAAGGAGTCTTGACACGTCTACGTGGTCCCAGGTGATGGGGGGGAGGCGAGTCAGCTCACGGGCTACGCAGATTATTTCCGTATCATCCATTGTTTTTAGTAGTCGGATTATGTCTTCCATATCACGCTGAGGCTTTCCTTCATTCCTCCTAACCCTTGGTCGCTTGTCAGTTGGCAAGACTTTGTAAAGAAGGGACTTGGCCACGACTATCTCAGTTCCATTGAAACTGCGGCTGCAGATCATTACCAGGCTTTCTTCATCCATTACCTGGATTTTGTTTTGAACAAACGCTAGAAGTTCGTTGATAATAACGTTACATGAACTGCACTTGGTCATTTTATTATTATTATTGGCGCGGTAGGCGTGTCGATACGTACGCAACGAGCGCGCGACGCTAACTGATACGACAAAAATACTTTCTAAGGTATTTTTTATGAACAAAACACTACAAGTAACGAGACTAAAACCTACAACTACTACAACAAAAGCATTAAGGTAAACCTAAAGGCCATTGCAGTCCAAAGACTTACAGGCAGTCCAAATGCTCCACTCCACTACCAGTTGGCGGCGTGCTCAGTATGTTGGAAGCATTGCCCCGTTGGATTGAAATGCTTATTCGTTCAGCCAAATAAGTGACAGCTCAATCAAAATAAGCGCTCTAATAATTGTTGTAAAATAAAATGAGTTTCCGTCCATTACGGACCTAATGTCGCAACACCAAACAGCTCAAATATGTAACCACTACCGAGATACGAGTAGGCTTACTTGCGCCGCTGGAGGCGGTCCGCCGAAGTAGCTGCGGCGCCAGCCCTCACGTTTGTTTCAGAAAGATACGACGACGACGGTGCTAAAGTGCCAATGCACCCACACTTAGGGCGATTGTTTGTGTTTTTACTCAATATGGCTAATAATGGAAGTAAATAATTACATAAAATATGTACGAGTATATGTCGCAGCGAGAGAACAAACTACACTACATCGGGTTCTTCGAAACATTCATTCATCAAATCAATCAAGTAACCTTCAAGACTGGTAACACATTGATTTATCAACGCTATTTCTAGTCTGTGATTGTTACTAGTCTAAAATCATTTGAGTTTATAGTGTTTACGTCACGAGGCACTGCAGTTGATTCATCATTCTTTTACCAGCCGCCGAACAGGCAACACATAGCTATGTAGTGAAAATTGTGATAATGAATATGTGAAAATAATAATATTACGCAGAATAATCAGTCTACATCAGTGCTATCCGATAACGATATAGTGATTTCATGATGGGAAGCACAGGCCTAAACGTGTGGAAGATGGTCTTATTTCTGGACTGCTCTCAATCTCGATCGTAGTTATGCAAAATAAAATTAATATCTGGAGCAGCATACTTATGATGTTACATATCATGATACGTTATATCAGACAATAATGACAAGTTTACCTAACCAGCGATATCTCGAATCAATGATGAATAGGGGGCAATCGTGAAGAGTGTTCTGCAACGCGTGGAAACGGCTATCGGAGATGGAGGAGGCCATTTCGGAGGAAACCCACATTATGAGAACGATGAGCCGTTAAAACTGATGATGGCTTTTTTCTTGAACATAACCGACATAATATAACATACCAAGTTTTACGTATATTTATCCATGACATTCATTCGATATTGTAGTTGTTTGATACGTTTCGACACCCAGGAAATGTCGATTTGGCTTTTTCAGAGAGTTCCATTGTATCTAAATTTAGACTGGGCAAAAAAATACCTAATAATATAAGTTCATAAAGGAAAGTTCTAATACTACCTACAAACAATTAGTCTGTACTCATAACTCCATACTAGCGGCATACATAAAACAACCGAAAAATTCGTTTTGGTGAGGCAAACAAACAGCAAATTTGATTTGAACAGAAACCATAGCCACCCCACTGATTCTAAACTGGCGTTGGGGGTAAGAAGGATTTCCCCATTAATTTGAAATAAGTTCAAGAACCCTAACTTCTGTAATTACATGTGTAAATATATCAAGGAACGTTACAATACTGTTCGCCCAGTTTCTGATATTTTACGATTTAAATGCTATATCTTAACGAGTCTAGCGTGTTATAGAACGTCCAACTGTCAGTTTCAAAGCATGCCTGCCCATTGCAGTTGCAGTGCCTACGTTCTGCGTCACACTGCATTGCTTTTGTCATTGTTGTAGCAATATCAAAGCTAATTAAAAATTATGGTTACGAACCCCAAATGGGTCATATTGTAACTCGTTACTAAATTGGTCATATTGTTCCCAAATCAACTGATTACGAATATGAAACTGGTTACGAAATGGCTACCAACGAATCCTAAATTATAACTAGTTACCAATTGGGTGATTTTGATCACTGTTTGAAGTTGGTTACAGATTTAAATTACCAGATGGGTCATATGTCCTTACGCCTAGACATTTCACTTGATATAGTGCCTTTTACGCTTTCACACATTATTTGAACACTTCTGCTTCGAAATAACATAACTGACATTGAATTTAAAATTACTTTCTGAAAGGACTAGTAAACATGTGGTCGAAGATATTAAACAAACCAAACCAAGATAAGAGATTCTCAAAGATATTTGAGCACTACTTCAGGTGTTTTGAAGAAAACATAACGGGTCTTTTGCTACTAAGCCTAGAGTAACACGTATGTCGGTGTTGCAAATGTCCATAGGCGACGGTAACCGCTTACCATCAGGTGGGCCGTCTGCTTGTTTGCCAACCCATTACATAAAAAAAAAAAAAATGTCATTTTTATCATCCTTTAGAAGCGTGTTACATATTTCTAGTCTGTGATATGAAACACGCTCTAAAAGAGCAAGTTATATCCTTATTCCATGCAAGCGAATTCACATGAAGATGCTGGTTAACTCATAAATTAATACGAATTTGACTAAATTGAGTCAAAGCGTGATAATTACTGCTGCGCTCGGGCTGATTGGCTTTGTGGTTTTGCTAATATTGCTTCATATTAGTTTAACTCTGTTAGATTGTAAAGTATATATGTTAAATGCGTCGCAATTAGTGTGTAAATGGGGTTATGTCGATGATTTGCTATTATACTTTAATGGCAATAATACAACACGTCTGTGTACTACTGGGGAATCATATATGATTGAGCGATGGAAGGCTTAAAGAGGATTAGAGGTATACCAAAGTGAATAGGTTATGTAATGAATTGTTATATACATGAAAGGTGCGAAAACAGCTGATAGAGGGGAGAGTAATAATAATTGCTGACTCCAGACCTGGACAAGAGCGAGAAAATTTTATAACCTAAAGGAACTCTATTCAAAAAACGTCTCACAAAAAGATAGAAGGGATAAAAAAATACATAATTTGATAAGTCAAAAATGAGGTAAATAAAACATAACTCATAATCTAATTTTTACTAGAAGGCTATCAGAATTGAAATTTAATAAAAAGACGTCTATTAACATATAAATAAATAAAAAAATATACACATGTTGCAGATTTTACAAACAACGGATTCTTACGAAATATTTCTTACTGTAACGCAAATCAACACGTTTGCCAGAAACACACCTGACGATAAAAAACGGTTCCGGCTGGTTTTCTTTACAGGTGTGCTAACCGGCATTGTTTATAAAGGATTGTGTAATTTGTTACCCGGCTTATTCGGCGAGGAACAAGGAAAAGTGGGTGTAGGTTTTGTGGCGCAAAGCGGATATAACCAGTGTGATTCGGAATGTGAAAATATGTTATTGGTTTTTGTAACAATTTACCGACAAGAATCAAGGAAGGCAATCAATAAAACTGGTATGTGTTGCACGAAGTAGTAGAACTTTTTTACTTTCCAAAACGTAGGAAGATTGTAAATTCAATTCGTTTTTAGGATTTTGTAGGTACTAGAAAAAGGGATGCTTTTACTAAGCGTCGCCTATCCGTTTGTCCGTCAGTCTGCCTGTTCGATCTATAAAGGGATGTATTTGTGGAAAAATAGGAGGTAGCCTGTTGTTTTGGTGAATTTGTATATGTATGAATGATTGATAAAAACTAACGTAAGTTTGACATATACTAAAAGACTATTTTAAGCAGATCTAACTTACGGTTTTTTACGTCGAGATGGCGTCTTGACAATGCATGTGCGGGCGCGGTCGAAAGCGCACGCACTCCGTTACGAAGCTACTCTGAAATTCGCGAAACCGGTCGATACGCCTTTTCGACGTAATAAATCGTAAGTTAAATCGGCTTAAAATAGTCTTTTAGAGTATGAAAAACTATCTAATAAATAATGTCATAAAGTTTAAAATAAAAATGGATACTCAAATAAGAAACGTGTTATTTTGTAACGTTTCTACATTTGATATGGTACATTTGTGAAAAAAAAAGTTCAACGTATTAACTTGGTATGTAATCCATGCGCATCATAAGATAACGATAACAATTGAATTTCATTCATAAATGAACGATATCGATTGCGCGTGATATGTAAGGGTCCTATATATAGCCCATACTAATGGGGATTCAAAATTGGTACAAAAATAGCCAAACAACCTAAAGTGTCTGTAGATAATATAATACCTTCACTATCAGACTTCACTAGAGTGCATCTTTCTCATATTTTATAAAAGTATCTGCATATATGCAATATTAAATAAAAAAATATAAAGGTGGAAATAATTTCGTACGTATTTACTTTTCATAAAAAAAATATGCTGGTCCGTGCGCTGTTTATTATGTCCTACAGGCATTCTCTATTTTTAATATACTATACTTGTGCATACAACATGTGAGTTCGATCACTTTGGTGATTGAAACATTTACTAACGAACCCACATTTATTTTCAAATTGCAATTTAATCCCTAGGTATTATTGTAATATATATTTAGGTATATTTTAAAATATTTTAAATTGATCACGTAACAAATACATTCTCCTAATTTGTATATTGTACAGCACGGACCAATGCATTATTGATGAAATTTATTAACGTTTATTTTTAGTTTTTTTCCATTAGTTTTAGTTTAGTTGTTTTCCATTTCATAAACATGTCACCCTAATATACCCATACCCAAATATATAGAATCAACGGCAACGATTATTCTGGAACACTGGATGTCACAATTCTAAATATTCCCAAGAAGTTTAAGCATAAAGCAAACTTCAATCCCGTCCTTTAGAGGAAAATTTAGAGGCGACAGACCGCTTTCTCCCAAATTAATACCACCCAAATATTTCGGACAAACTGTTACACTGTAAAGACTGACCAGTAAAACTCGTATTTTAAGAGCATACTTATTTCTGAAGGTATGTTCTCTCGTATGCATGCTTAAAAACTTGGAAAGCTCCAAAGAATTTAAGCGTCTGAGTTGGAGCTCGTTAGGTATTTATGTTATTCGCCTCTGCGGATTTTATTTTATAACTCACTCTCATTTTGAGCGTAAAACTTGCGGATGTAACCTGTTGGGTAACGAAGACGGTACCTGAAACAAAATAAAACACTTTTAGCTTTAGCAGGCTTGATGAAAATGTAAGAAAAATATCACGATGTTTTAAACGGAAGCGTTTTTGGCGCCTAAGTATACATATTTTTAGGCCCGATTCACACGAAAGTAGCAAAGTGCCTAGTTCAGCAAAGCCGTGATGGGCTACGCGAATTAACAAATCAGACGATGATTTTAGAAGTAAAACTGCCGATGCCACTTAATTAAGCCTCAAACTCAAGTACTTTATTATTTAATGCCTTCAAGTATTTTATTTATAGTGAATAAATACCTAGCCTGAGCTGCTTTATGGCAGGCCGCCTGCTTTGGAAACTTCTTTGGGAATTATGAAATTGGTATATGTAATATAATCTACCTTTCGGATGGTTATAGCTCGAAAGTAAGTGTCCTCGTAGGAAACATCCCGATGTGAGTGATGACATGCTGCTCATTAGGCATTAAGCGCATTTTACTGTAGACAGGAGGATATGGAACAGTTCAAATATCCGACCGGTGTTCGAGCAGTAAAGATACTGACATTCCTTGAGAATGAGCATATTACGACTAAACACCGAGAGTGCTAGCGGTTATGTTTTGTTAATAGATAATTTATTGTTGGTGATTAGACGCTTTAGATCATTATAAGAGGGAACAACATAAAAAAACAACTGACATATCCAACTCATAATTAATTATGAATGTCGGGACCTATATAATTCTAAACAAAGTTTGTTTGAATCACGGTACCGACTTCGAAAAGCTATTTTTCAGTGACCTAAATTCAATCCCGTTCCTAATATTATTATTATTTTATGTACCGCTTTGTATCGATGTGCTAAAAACAGTCAATAACTCCCGGTTACACAAAAACACAATGTCATTTGCAACGTATTACCTTTCCCAGAGGGTATTAAGGTTTACTGGCCCATAAACAGTCAATTTCGCCCTTAAATTGGCCATGACAGTTACAACACAACATAAGTACTTTCACATTATATGACGTAAAGCGCTAGAATGTTCTCTGGGAGGGCATTTGTTGATGACAGCTACTACACAAAGGGTTAGAATGTTTGAAAACGGGTTGAAACAACAAACGCAAAATTATTTTATGATTCGGACCCGGCGTAGCCTGGAGCAGGTGTTACGGCTTTCCAACCGTAACTTTGGTATTGTATTTATAGCTGAGGCTTATTATTTTTTATTGTAATCATTACTTTGTTACACAGACAATGGATAATGAGGGAATGTGCGCAGAAAATATTTTCTCTTTTCTCTATCCCAATTTGTAATAGTAAGTACCTATATTTCATTGTATTTTTATGGGTTACTTGGTCCTTTTGAAGAAGAAATGTGTTTATAATAAAAAGCAAACATTGGAGATAGTTTATTAAGGCCGTAACTAATAAGTTATCCTATGACGACTATAGCTGTACTTACCAGTTTGTGAGATTCAAAATAGCAGGCTTGATCTAGAATAAGATTTTTTTTTAAGATACATGTAAAATCAACCCACAATCATTTATTATAAAGTTCGTATGTTATTAATTAAACGGGATCAATCTTGTTACTTTGCTGATGTTTATTACCAGATGAATGGGGCACCTTTATGAGCTCAAAAGCAGATAGCAAATAGTAGATTGTTATACTAGGGTTGAAAGGTTTTTTTTTTATATTATTGTGACGGTACAAGCTCGAGGCCCACCTGATATTAAGTGGACGAATCTCTGCCTATAACAGTTGCAATTCATCACAAGTCACGAATTGCACTGCCCCGTCACATAGAGACATAGTTGTTAAGTCTCATTGTGCCGGTAATTTCACTGGCTCTCAAGGACTACTGCCGGAAAACACCTTTCGGTGCTTGGAGACAGACTTTCTACTTGAGGGTGGTAGCTAGCCAGGCGGGCAATCGCAAAATGCCCTTCCACCATGCGGTGAAGCTCAAGCTGGCAGTGGGGATCGAACCAGGGTACTGCGGCACGGCAGTCCATAGCTATTTACCGCTCGGCCATCATTGCTTCAAAAAGAAAAAGAAATCCATTCTTGTACGAGATATTTAGACGCTCGAGTGCAGCGAGGGCTACTGTAATCCGAGTAGGAATTGATGACTTTCACCCGTGTTAAATACTCTATTTATTGTTTAGAATTCAAGGATATTAAAATATATTCATTTATCACAAATATTTATTAATATTATTAACATAAGTAGTTACATATCTAAGGTGCCGCAGGTCCATGGGTCAATCCTCATTGCCGGCTTGAGGCTCACCGCATGGTGGGAGAGCAGTTCTCGAATGGTTGCCTGGCTAGCAACCACCCTCAAGTAGAAAATCTGTTGCCAAGCATCTAACAGTGTGTTCTGACAGCAGTCCTTGAGAACCAGTGAAATTGGCCGTAATTTTACTTAAGGTTACCGCTTAACCCATTAGCATCGGCGATAATGATAACAATAGAATTTCATTCATAACTAGGCCATAGTGGTTCAGGACGATGCCAACTTATTAATACAGGTGCGCATCATTCGGGTTCCGTCACAATAATATAAAAAAATATAATTGTTAGGATCAATATAGAAAATTGCTCTATTCGGATCTTACCCGCTTTTGAAATGAATGAAGACGAAATAAATTTTGTCTTTTTCTATATTCAAGTGCAATCACATCATACTATTTCAACATGCATAATATCTGATATGATCTATGTAGCTAAAATCAAAACTTGTCTAGTGTTAATTGGATTTGTCGATCCGAATGCGGTAGTTAGCCAATAACAACGGTATAGACGGGTCCCGCCGTTTTCATTAGGGAAATTGTGAAGTTAAATTAGCTGCTCACATCCACTAGTTAGCATACTGTACAGTCACAAACGGAACCAAATCTAATAAAACGCAATTGCTTATAAAAAGCAACAAGATTCACAACGGCAAGGATTTTCATTCGAAAAGTTTAAAAACACTTTTATAACAAGTATAAATAAATAAAGTATAAAACACGTCAATTATTTTTTATTGCTTATAGTTAAGCCTTATTTATTTTCGTCAAACGTTTTATAGTTCCTTTGAAATGAAAACTGCAAGTTATATATATTTATGGATTCGAATATTTAAGCCCTTCATTTTGAAACATCGCTCGATGGGTTTGGAAAAAAAATCTTGCAACTTAGCGACCAAAATCTGTCAGTTTGTTTTTTTATGTATCTAGTGACACTTGCGCTATCAAGACAAATCTAACGATATCTCATACATTAAAATCGTTGAAGCCATTTAGACATTATGGCGAAATAAAGAAACTAACAAACATACATACATATATGTATGAACACTGAAAACATAACACTTCTTGTTTTTGGCCACTCTTGTAAAAACAACTATCCAGTGCATATGTAGTTCGAATTTTTTTTAATGATATTCTCGGAGCAAATGCTCTATAAAAAAGTAGAGGAAAATTTGGCTTCCCGCCTTAGGGAGGAGAACTTGTTGAACCAATCAATTCAAACAAATAATAGTTTCTTCGTAATATTATCAATAGAGATGTAATATTCTTTGACAGCTAATTCCTGTTTGATATACCATAGAGAATATAGCGAGTCCGTAGGCCACGACTGTAAGCTAACAGCATCAATAAGACGCAATTAGTGCTGATTACCTTTGGGAATATCAATGCTAAAGCGTGCTTCGCTCTAACAGATTATGTTCTTTTAGATAGGTATTTTGGTTAATTGAATAATATCTTCTGTAGAATTAAATGGGAAATAGATTTACATCTCGTTCAGTTATTACAAATTCATAACTAGAGATTCGTTACAGCTGTAAAAACTTTGGGTGATAAGCCAGCGTTTAATCCTCAATTGAAATGTGTTCAAGCTTTTTTTACCTCGTTAGGTAATTTATTATGCTATGTCAGACTTCAGCAAGTTGGATGGAATCAGGTTGGTCGCCTTAGTAAACGAGTAAAGTACAGCAGACAGCAATCCCCTTACGACGGGTTGTTGTGGTGGTTGTTGTTGACGGCCTGTTAGGTATTGAATTTGACTGAATTGGCATCGGCATATTCGGAATCAATTTCTTAGCATTCGTCTAAGTTCATTGGAACTAGATTTGATTAATGCACAACACATAATAAATATTTAAATAAACAAATGGTCAATCCCTTGTTATGCCCTTGTTTGATAAAGGGTTTCGTAAATGTCAGGAGCTAGGAACAATCTCAAGAGGCAGGATAAACAGTATCTACTCGAACAAACTGTTGGAAATCTGGTTGGATTTATATCAGAAATATAGTTATTATATTTTAGTATATCGTAATAATTTTAAAGTGATTCGGAAAATTCCATGTCCATATGAATTTAAATATCAATATTTTTGTTTATATAATTTTATATATTAGACTTGAAAAAATCGTGATCCAGATCGACTGAAAATATGACCATGATTGGTAGACGGTCATATTCAAACGGGTCGGTAGTTATAACTGAACCCTTAATAACTTTATTATAAATAATAAAATAGGAATTTGTCAAAGAAGTTTCCTCAGTAAACGTACTGTAAATCAATATACAAGTCAAAATAATTTATAGTTTTTCTACCAAAAAAATGTGCATATATAACATTCTTTAATAAGGCTGTAATCTCAAAACGTTATCGACTTTTGTGACTAAAAAGCCCTTAAAATGTACCTTTCAATAACGCAGTTCTCACTTATCTACACGAAAGTACCTGTCGTTAGCAATCCGCCCCGGCACCTACACGGCAGGTAAACTGAAATTCAGGTGCCCACAGTTTCTGACATCCGATCCGTATTTTGTGCTAGTATGGAAGTTCTAATTACTCGTACTGCAGAGCTAGCTGTTTTCCTTTCAAATATTATTATATCATAACTTGTCATGGAGCAGCAAATTCTTTGAATTCCATTATTCATTAAGTAAAAGCAGTTTGCAACTAAATTATACTTTATAATATCATAGTTAAACTGAATAAAGCTTCAGAAAAAATAATATAAGATTGTTCCTTTTTATTTAGAAACACTTAATGAAAAGTTTGTTACTTGGAGACTTTAGCGACTTGTCTTGTCCATTTATTTATTTATCAATAATTAAAACGGTACAAAAGACCACTTACATTAATTACACAATTACAACAGATTATAAATTGCAAACAGTCATTAATAAAATAAAATCAAAAATAATAATAATTCAAGAGTACATAATGTCATTAATAATAATAATAATAATTATACATAATGAATATCAGAAATTGTAATAGGCAGAAACAAAATCAAAAAAATAATGTCACATCATTCATCCCTTTCGCAATATCTCAAACACGCCAACATTATTTCCGACCATCCATCCCCAAATAAATCACATTCTGGATTGGTAGCCAAGAGAGTGTTGAGTGCGGCGAGGGAGCGCGGGATGGGCGAAAAAGAGCGTGCCACTGTTCGGCAGTGTGGCAACACAAACAGCTTCAACAACCTACTGCGGTAATAGTTGTCCGGTATGAAAAATCGACACAGCCTGTCGAGCAGATCGGGTGCATCGATATCTCCTCGGAGAACTTTGCACATAACGGTAACTTGCTGCATTTCCCGTCTGACTTCAAGTGAATTGTAGCCTAGACAACCCAATATAAACTTCGTCGGGTACATATAAGGATAGTACCCGTTCACACGTTTATATAAGTACCTTAAAAAGGCCTTTTGTACTTTTTCGAGTTGAAGTATATATGTGTCTTCGTGCGGATTCCATACACACATCGAGCTCTCCAGCTTACTGCGTACCAATGCGCTGTAGACAAGGCGGATCACATGCTGGTTACGGAAGTCTTTGGAATTCCTGAGTATAAATCCTAACCGCCTAAACGACTCCTTCACCAGCGCATTTATGTGGTCGTGGAATGTCAACCTTTGGTCAAATATGACACCCAAATCTTTAATGTTGATTGACCGTGTTATGGAACCGGTATCAATTTTGTAATCATAATTGACTGGGTGCCACATTCGCGAAAAGGTCATTACTTGACATTTGGAGGTATTGAATTCCATCCCATTGAGGTGGCTCCATTGGACCAGTGCATTGACGTCTTGCTGCATGGCAACGCAGTCTGCACTTGACCTTATCTCAGAGAAGAGTTTTAGGTCATCTGCGTACATCAAGCATTGTGTGTGCTCTAAGATGGATGGGGAGATCCATAGAAGTTTTAATTTAATCGCAATAAAAACATGGCTTTTTCATTTACTTTCATGTTTGTATCAAGAATTATTGAGTGGTAATTAGATGACTGAGTAGGCTGTAGGATAGAAAAGCAAAGCCACGACACGAAATTCGCTATATGACCTTTATGTATTTGCCTCAACGCAACATGTCCGTTTTTTAGGTATCACGCCGCGAATTTCGCGATGTGACCTTTAGGAAGAAGCCAAAACGCATTATCAATAGAATATTTGCTTGATTGATGGCTCAGTGGCATTGGCTATGGACTGCCGTGCAGCAGGTCCATGGTTAGAATCCCGCCACGGACTTGAGCTTGACCGCATGGTGGAAGGGCATTTTGAGAATGCCCGCCTGGCTAGCGACCACCCTCAAGTATAAAATCTGTCGCCAAGCACCTAACGGTGTGTTCCGGCAGCAGTCCTTAAGAGCCAGTGAAATTACAGACTTAAGAACTATGTCTCAAGGTGACGGGCGCAGTGCCAATTCGTGACTCATGAAGAAATGCACCTGTTATAGGCAGAGGTTAGTCCACTTAACATCAGGTGGGCCTCAAGCTTGTTCCGTCACAATATAATAAATAAAAAATTAAAAAAAGTGATTTCAGTCATTAACCCCAATAGTTATCACAAGAACTGTCTTTCATATAAGTTTTTGAGTGTAAATGTGTTTCATAAATCACTTTTTTATTTAACTATGTTCTACCTACTGTCTAGTTTAACTATAGATTTGGCAGTGAGCTTGTGAGGTATCAGGGTGTGCCGAATGCATTACCACCCACTAGAATTGAGGTCAATATCAGTTTAGCTAATTATTGCTGGTATTAGTTAAAGCTCTACGTATTTAGCTCCGAATCTAGACTATATTGAATCAGAGGAAATCTCGTTACAAAATGACATTAGTCGCAAAATGTGTAGGTACTACTACTAACTGTGCATTTAAGTATATCCCATTAGGGCCATTAGCCTTAGAACTAAGCTCACCTATAATCCGTAAGCTCCTACTTAGAATCATTTTGTCTTTACCAAGCTATACGCAGTTTCACTTCTCGAAACCCACAATGGGACCGAGTTCCGAGTTCCTCCTTTCTAACTTTTTCATAAGCCTCTTAGGTGTCGTTAATACGTAATATATTCAAGGGGACTGCGATCTGAATTATCGAGAATTACTAAGGTTTTATAATACTCGATTTATATCCAAATCGCCATTTTGTCGTATAATCGTTTCTGACAACTGCCATTAACGGCGTTATGTGAGTTAGTGGTGCTTAAGCTATGACTTAATGGCGAGCCACTTGGATCGATTAGGCACTTGTCCTTCGACGGGTGTCAGCACTTATCCCAGCTTGTCGACCTTTGCACTTATATATAGATACGATGCTACCTTTCATCGATATAAGATCTGATATAAAATAACGATTCTCGTTTGTTTTCCTCAATTTCGCGTCAAATGTGACCTTTTCCAGCAATGTTAATATTTTCCATAGCAATTTAATATAAGTCATAATTATAAATAATGCTTTCATTTTTCAGGCGAGAACTCGAACGCTTACAATAATTTTGTTAGAGTTGAGAAGGCGGTGCCTGTTCACTGCCCATCGATCTTGTGTGTCTACGAGTCCCGAATGAGTAGTTACAATAAAATTGAGTAAGATTAACGCCAGATAATATTGCCACTCCGGGCTAAGTGGTGAGGGATTCTTCAGGAAACCAACCTATAGATAATAACAGAAAGAAATTTCTGCAAAATCTGAATATAGCACTTATATAGTTTCTTACCTAAGTATTCCTTCAGGCGGTCAAGTTTAGTCTCTAGATGTTAAGTGTTTCTACATAACTAATACTTTTACTTGAGCAGGTAGGTATTGGAATATCTATTTATCTAATCTAGTATTAGCAGGCATAAGTCTCTAAGCCAAACTAATTAGTACATAGCGCGGTACTTGAAGCTTGACAAATCTGTTTGCCGCCATGTCTACTCGTGTGTGAAGCAATCTATGTGTGGAACACTGGTCAATTATATGACATTAAATATAATTTATTGCTTAGGGTTCGGTAAAGAAAAACGGGAGTATATTACTAAGCCTATTGAGCTGTATATTTTGAACTATAATAGTTAGTCAATTGAAGTTTTCTCAACGTATGTTATTTAAGTTCAGTGAGGACAAAGATGCTAGTTGCCGAAGCTGCAGTTCTAGCACCGCCGGGTGTAGGGTGAGGGTTGCAAATCCCTCAGCCCTGGGCGATGAGGGTAGTACCCGAGTAAGGTGCAGAAAGCGTGAAGCGCTTTCTACATCTGTCATCTGTGAATGCCGTATATTATGATATATATCTGCGGCAACTAGCGTCGTTGTCCTTACTAAACTAAAATAACATACGTTGAGAAAATTTCATTTGGCCAACTATTATAGGTCAAAGATACAGCTCAATAGTGTGTGCTTAACTGATTAGTAATGTGGTCCCATTTTTCTTTACAGAACCCTAAATAATAAATTATATTTTAAATCATATAATTGATCAGTGATCCACACATAGATTGTTAGTGGCATCTATACAAAAAAGTTTCTACTCTATCGTAACTTGTGATTATAGTTCAAATTCTTCAATTATCTATGAATTTATATGTATTTATTGGTAATAGTAAATTAACAAATAATAAAACTACCCAATTGCTTGTTGGACTGGTATTAGTGATTCTGAACCGAATTTAAAGAATAACAATGTTTGTATCAAGACATATAAAAATATATTTTGAACAATAATTAGGTTGCATGCTGGTTGAGAACTTTACAAAAGTTTGCCTGGTTTCAATTAAAAAATCTTTTACGAAGTACTTAACCAAATGTTCTCGACCAATATCGTCACCAATAAGTGAGATAGTTGTTAAATGCAAGTTTATCAGCTATAAGGTGTATGGAGCATAAGTTATTTTACTCTTACATAACATTCAATATCTTGTAATCTTTCAAACAATTATTCATCACAAACTAAAACATAAGAAACAGTTGTTCTACAAGTTATTTTACAAATCTCGCATCTCTCTGTCAACATTTAATTGAACTCTCAAATTACATTAGGGTTGCGTAATTTTGTAATGCGAAATTTGTGGCACATTTGCCAAACAATTTATGTTAGGCTACCAACTAACGCAACCAATTAACGCATATTTTTATGTGTAACTTATTACTGAATTATTTGATTATAATATTTTTTGTCGTGGGTGGAGTATACATACATTTAACGTCTATTCCCACTAGTTCAGTTGACCAGTTTAGTTCATTGAACTACTTTTACACCTGGCTTCTATCTCTTGACAAAAATATTTCGTTCAAACTGAATTAAAGGAAAGAAAAGTTAGGCTTTCCAGTACAGAATGTACGCCATTTAAGTCTAATTCAATTTTCATCAGCATCAAGTACTTAATTATTTATTACTAACAAGTGTAATAATTAATAAAGTTTACTAAAAAATTGGTTCATTTTCATATATCTAATTTAAGCTATGTAGTTGATAGTCTTCCTAAGATATAAATAAATCTCGACCGATTAATAATTACAACTAGTTCCGAGGTCTACCATTATTAACGGCGAGTGACATAATCGATCTTCTAAGCAACGCTGAAAAGGGGAAGTCAACTCTTGAAAAAATTTTTTTTATTGCTGATAGGTATGCCTTTGACTACAATCTTCCCTAATGGTGAGTGACGATGTGGGCGAAGGCTTCACCTAGAATTACTGGCTCACAGACAGCTGCCGGAACACACCGTTAGGTGATTGGCGACAGATTTTCTACTTGCGAGTGGTCGCTAGCCAGGCAGGCAATCGCAAAATGCCCTTTCAGCATGCGGTGAAGCTCAAGTCCGCGGCGGGTTTTGAACCATGGACCTGCTGTCCATAGACAATAACACTCAACCTTCACTGCTTCAAAAAATATGAACTATTGTATTTTAATCAGAATGGTACCGACTATAAAGAGCTATTATTTCAGTTTCAATGATAGTTACTCAGTGATTTCTCTATTAAAATATTTTTTAAAACGTTGCTTCAAAATCATAACGTTCAAGTGACGTCTTAAAACTGTCCCCTAACAGGTTATTTATTAAGCTCTAAGTTCGTGTTAAGCGGACCCCGGGCAGCCCCTAGCCGTTCGCTACAGGGATTCCACATTATTCTTACAGAGATATTTCCCGTCTAATTAAGGAAATTGTATTTGAATGTAAAACAAAAGCTCGAGAGAAACTCGTTATTCAGACTTCTGTTCTTGTGTTTACACAAAATTTCGTTGTAGATACTGTGAGTGTAATGAACCGTGGATGAATAATAGGTTTTCATGTATCTCCATCCGGCCATTAAGCTCCAGATAAATGCTAAATGATACAACATTATTTCATGTTTTCTCTTACGCAAACAGAATATATAAATTGCCATAAGGTACAGTGCTACATCTATGACAAAGGGGCTCGGTTTTATGCTTTTTTGATGTCTTGTAGCTTTGATAAAATAAATTTTGGTGACAAAATAAACATCGGCCTCTTCTGCAGTACTATTATTTTTTTACCTGTTATTATAGATAGTAATTACACAACTTGAAACGGTTTAAACACTCACTGCAAAGTGTTTGAAACGACGGGACAAAAATAATGATCAGTATATAATTTAAACCGTTTAAAGTAGTTTAATTACTATGTCTAATAATCGCGAAAACCTAAGACAACATTATGTTATTAAAGGCTTTGACGACTGAACTACTGACCAAAAGAAAAATGGATGAATTGCATGAAGAAGGATATGTTTATGGAAAGTAGCTGTAGTAATAGAACGAATTGCAGGAAAAAAACATGAATTTAGATTTTTCTTTAAAGTGTTCTAACCTCCAATTGGCTGAATGTTTCATTAGAAAGCAATATGTCAGTTATAAAGGTTGGTGTTTTCATAGTGCTTTCCATACACAGTTGTCATATTACATTCATAATAAAATGTCCTTGAGCAATGTATGCTTCTAGATTTCCAGTTTTTCGTTAATATAGTGTTTTCAAAATTATTCGGCCAATAGTTTCGTATAAGAATTGTTATTTTTACGTTTAAAGATAAAATAAATAATTAAAATAAAAAACTGGCAAACCTGATGCATACATTTTAAATTAGGCTTAAGGACATGTAGCTATGAAAATTTCACACAATTTGAACATTTGGTATTTTAAAATAAGAGGAAACTATAAAGCATTACGAAGACAGCAATTAAAATTATCAAGCTGTTGGTCTTCCTAATATTAATAAATCAATAAAAAAGGTCAACGATAGTTTTTATCACCTAATTCTGATAAACAAGAAATATCTCCTCAACCTCATCTACATATCCATACAAATGTATAAGAAGTAATAAAATGCATACATTTAGATACGATCTGCATTTGTTGGATGATTATATATTATGTTGTAATGCAGCATACCTACATAATCTCTATGTACTTAACCACTATATATCGGTAATTAATTGAAACAATTGAATATACTGTGCGAAATAAAGTTTTAATAAAGGTAAAACATGTTTAATTAGCATAATTACCTCTTTGTTAAAGGATAAGTGATTTGCTACATTGTAATGAGTAAATGACCTATGCTATATATAACAGTCCATATCAACAACAACATAGTTAAGCAAGTACACTGTGGAAAGACAAACAGAACCTGTTTTTATCAGAACCTTAAGACATATGTACCTTTTTGCTTCCGTAGCCAGCATAATTGTGAACGGGCCAACGACGAGGCAGGTTGCATGTTTCGGCTCCGTATTACTTAAGATAAGATTAACTCAACACTTCCCTAATCGTATTGCCTTGTTTCCTTTGTCGTATGATGTCACTCCCGGATAGCGTAGGATAGTTAATTGTATTCAATGTAACTTTTATTTATGACAAGAGTGAACCTAAGAACATTTACAAACAAAATGAACAATCAAAGATGGACTTTCTACAAATTTTCGCAGTATTATTTGACTATTTTTTACATGGAAACTAAACTTACGTCATAAATAGTTTTAGTAGATACGTGTATAAAAAGAATGAGCGTTTCGTTCCAAGTTAAAATGTTTTTTGAGCGTGAACTAAACGTGCATTTGCTAATATCTCTTGAGCGTGAACTCAGCGTGCATTTGCTAATGCCTCTTAAACGCAAACTCACTGAGCATTCGCTAATTGCCTTTTGAACGTGAACTCAGCGTGCATTTTTTAACGTTTTTTGAGCGCAAAATCAACATCTCTTGTGGTTCAACTCAACGTGCATTTGCTGAGTCTAATCTGTTTAACTATTAATTCCTATCTCTGCAATAAAAAAAAACTTTTTTGAATTATATCAGTAAGTTAAATTATACAGCCATAAAAACATGTTTTTTTGAACGTGAAAAAAGGCTCGAGCCCCTTATTTACTTAAAATTTTAGGGGATCAATCATTTTATTTATGACCACCTCGAGTGTGACTTTTCACAGGTTCCTCAACTTATGATCATAAAGATTTGAGATCCTTTTACCGAATCTTTGTGGTTGAGATATTGTGTGAGGTTTTATATCTCCCCATCGCACCGTTCATTGAATTTCAGTAGTGGTGATTCTTTAGCATTCTTTCATACTTTAGACGGCTTTTATAGACCCGAGTATAAGAGATCCCATCCCCTACGCCATTTTCGTAATGACGGTCACATAATAAATTCCAGTTTGACTGTCATCAAACTCAACAGAAAAATATATGTGTGTAATACACATTGAAGATATGATACTATTATATACGTTACTTATAGAGAGAATATACAGGTTATTTATCGATTTATTTCAATAAGTATATGAAAAGAAAAGCAACAGAATAATAAATAATGTAATTAAATCTATCTATGACCTGATAAAAATGTGAGTTCCCATTCCTACCAGGAGGCAATCATTAGTAGAAAACAGAGCTCAGGTTTACGGGTAGGGTACCCAAAAAGTTGGCAGCATTACCCTGTTGAATGGCAATACTATTTCTCTGGCCGAGATAAGCGCCATCGCTTTGGTCTCTTGTCTTTTCTATAAGCTGCTTTAACAAATCTTTGTATACAAACCATGCACATAATATTATATTATACTAGCTACGCTCCGTGGTGACGCTTGCGTAGTGATAGATGATTATGATAAAAAGTATCATATTATATGTTAATCTAATAAATTTTCCCGTGGGGTGCCGGGCTGCCCATGGGGTTCCGGGCTCACTCATCACTATTCTAACAAAAAAAGAATAATTGAAATCGGACTACGCGTTCATAAATTACAAATAAGTAACATTTTGACTTTCATCCTCTTTCCCGAGAAAACCGTGCTGAATTTCGGGATAAAAAGTATACAATAACCTTCTTCCTAGTATGAACTCAATTCGTGTTAAGTTTCATTGAATTCCATTCAGTAGTTTTGGAGTGTTGCGCGGCCGGAATACAGACAGACAGACAGACAGAAAGACAGACAGACAGACAGACAAAAATTAAAAAAAATATAGTTTTGGCATAAGTATCAGCTGAGTGAGTTGTGCTGACTTTGTTTATGTACATATCGTATTTAAAACAAAACTCTTTCGCTTCACAATTTTTTTGTAACTGAATAGTGAAACTTCTTTACCGATTGTGGTTGTTACCACAAGAGAAAATTAAAACTGGCTTAGTGTATATAGAATCTGTGATGAAGTAATACTAATGCCAAAATTTTTACAATACATGAGAAACATTATAAAGAAAAATAATAATAACAAATACTTTTAAAATATTTTAAGAAAACATCAAATTAATATTTTAATAAAACACTTAAAAATATAAAAATATATCTAGTGACAATTCCGCTTAATTTTCCTGCTAAGCCATGCTATCTATTCATTATCTAAAGAAAAATAAAATTATCGACATCATAATATGATGTGAAAACATATTATGTTTCATGTTAGTCATTGGCTAAAACAAACAGCAAAAAAAATATCTAAAGAGTCTCAATGGTCATGTTTTACATTTACTAAAGTTAATATATTTCAGTTAGATACACAATCAATCAAATCAATCAAATATTATATAAAAACGAGATTTTGGGTCACTATTATAACTTCAATGGATAGTTTTATATGGGTAAAATTTTGGAAAGTAATATGATACGGCAAAATAAATATAGGGGTTATTCTACCTATATTGCTCCAAATAAAGTGGATGTAGATTTATTACGTAAATTAATTTATTACCAGAACATGGCTTGATATTTCTTCTATTAATAGGTCAAACAGCTGGTTTTGCAGGAATAAGTTTATTTGTATAAGACACTGAAATATGTATACACTAGCTGTTGTACCTACGACTTCGTTCGCGATTGCCGTACCTGCAGACTAATTATTCACATTTGAGCATTGTTTATCTCATATTAAGCAACGCTGTGGTCTGCGGTGAAGCACTATTAGTAAAGCATAGCTCAGAAAGGAGCTTTTTACTTTGGATTTGTAAACTCCCGGGTTGTATTTTCCAGAATACAGTAACTAAGTAACTCTGAGAGTTCCTTCGCGGTTCGCACAATAAATATTGAAGCAAAGTACTTTGTGCGTTACTTTGGAATTTCGATTTTAAAACGGCGTCTTTATGCCGAGGTTTTCCTTGTTTGGAAGAACGAAAATATATTATATTGTACACTTCCATTGCGCAGCCTCCAAAATGTATCCGCCAGAAGATAGATAGTTAAAAAACTGATTGTGGCGAATGTTCCAGAATGTGGGGTGCCAAACTGCCCGTTGGATACCGGGCTGCCCATGGGTGCCGGGCTGCCCATGGGTGCCGGGCTGCCCGTGAGGTGCTGGGCTGCCTGTAGGGTGTTGGGCTGCCCATGGGGTGCCGGGCTTACTCGTCACTATTCTAACAAAAAGAATAATTGAAATCGGACTACGCGTTAATAAATTACAACTAAGTTTACATTTTGACTTTCATCTCCTTTCTCGAGGGAACCGTGCTGAATTGCGGGATAAAAAGTATATAATAACCTTTTTCGTAGTATGAACTCAAATCGTGTTAAGTTTCATTGAACTCCATTCAGTAGTATTGGAGTGATGCGCCGGTATACAGACAGACAGACAGACAAAAATGAAAAAAATACAGTTTTGGCATCAGTTTCAGGTACAGAGTGCTAACAACTTTTTTTTTAAATAAATGCCATGTACAGAATTGGATCTGTTACAGTTTTATTATTAGTATAGATAAGTAATTTAACATGTAATTGTTACATTGTAATATTAGCATTAAGCCCTGCTAAATGAATATAAACTAACAAATTGTCCATCCATTCCCTTAAGTGAAAATGCACGTATGTGGCGGAAAATACAAAAATAAACTATTTTTTCCCCTTTTTCAGCCTTTTAGCTTAATTTTTTCAATATTGTACATGATCATGGGATTCTCGGCATAACAAATATTATCCTTAATACCTGGAAAAACCTTTGGACACTATTGAACGAATGTGATTCAAGTCCGGCCGCTGAGATAATGAGTTTGACACTTCGTTATGTGAATACTTTTCCCCCGTTTAAAGTAACATAGACAGTCTGCATAATATTGTATTAGTTCTTTTTTACCGGTGGTATGCCTTTATTGACAAAATACTACGAACTATATACAACACTACAGCTACTACAATAAAGCATTTAGACAACCTATAAGTCATGGCAGCGTGCCCAGCATGCTGGCAGCATTGGCCCGTTGAATTGCAATGCTTATTCGTTGAGCCAAATAAGTGCAAGCGTTTTTATCACGCGTCGCATCGTCCATGTGCTCTGAAAAGTTTTGTAAAATACGATGAGCTCCCGGTCCCCATAGACTCAACGTCTCTACACCAAACGGCTCAAATATGTAACCCACACCGAGGTTAGCATACTTGCGCCGCTTGAGTTGCTCTGCCGAAATAGCCGCGGCGCCAGCCCTCACGTGGGTTTCAGAAAGATGTGACGGCGCTAAAGTGTCTACGCATGTAGCGTCCCACACTAAGGGCCGTCCTAACTTCCATGGAACCAGAGTCATAATAAGATTAATATACACCTAAAATATGAATGTTACAATTTCAATATTCCCCTTAAATTTTTTACAAGATGAATTGAAATACGGTGTTTCATTGAAAATGGATCTGCGTCGAGGACATTTTCGCGAGATGATTTTTTACGATTTCAAATGTCGTCTCACCCCATATTGGACAAATTGTTTTTAGACTTCTAATAGCATTCATGGATAAATGCCTTTTTAAGGCAACCGCAGCTGGTTAATGAATATAAAAGTGATCCATCCTTATACGAAGGTTAAGAATGAAAGGAAAAATTAGAGTCATATTGGTTTAGCGGTTGGAGCATCTTTGGCTATACAGGTGGATGGAGCGCGTGGGATCGAATCCTGTACATCACTATATTTTTTTCCTTTCGTTGAAATTTTATAAAAAATATATAAGCGGTCAACTATACAATGATGCATATCCAAATATCTATTGTGACTAGCTTTGAGGGATTAAAAGAGTGATTGTTTCATTTAGACAAAGTTAGGATTGGTAACATCGTTTAGACGAAGTTAGAATTGGTTACTTCGTTTCGACGAAATCAGGATTGGTCACATCGTTTAGATAAAGTTAGGATTGGTTACTTCGTTTAGACGAACTTAAGATTGGTCACATAGTTTAGACGAAGTTAGGATTGGTTACTTCGTTTAGACAAAGTCAGAATTGGTTTCTTCGTTTAAACGAAGTAAATTGTCTGGTTGTTGGCCCTACTATCTAAAGCAACAGTGTACCACTGGTTGTCCACTAACTTTAATGGATGAAGAAGTGGATGCTTGTTTTATATCAAGTCAATAGTCTGTTTGTTGGTCTTACTGTCTAAGGCTAACACTAGTTTAAGTAATTTAAGAGTAGTTAACTAACATTAATAGATGGATCATAAGGACAGGAAATAATAATAATAAATTCATTTATTTTGGATAACTAGACCCATATAAGGCACACATCGGAAACATTTTACATGACTCGCAAAATTTGATAGAAAACATGTTACGTCCTACGGTTTCATCTGCATAAACAATGATGAATAATTATGATGAAAAGTAGCTTATGTGTTAATACAGGAACTAAAACAATTTATATTACAAAATTGCAAATATACGATAGAAAAATTTAAGTCATGTGCGGGAATCGACCCCGCGTCCGTCCACCCCTTTAGCCGGGGTATGCTCTAACCAATTGAGATAACATGACATGACGTCATAACTCAAATCTTTCCTATCGTTCTTTAATCATTGTATTGGGATGGAGCGACATCCCAACAATTATATTCTAAGTTTGATCAAAATTGTTTCCGCTGTTTCAGAATGAAGGAGTCGTTACACCGTCATCCACTCCGGACTTTCACTTTTAAAATAATAGTGTGGTAACATTATTTCAAATCAAAGTTAATCGTAGTGTAATATTGATGTAAAATTGTAACTACAAGCGAGAAAAAGGCTGCAACTTATGTATAAGAGATCAGAATTATTTTAAACTAGATGTTAATGTTTTACAACATAATAACACTTATGAAATACATTTTTTTAGCACATGACGGCACAGATATAATTAATTACACTTGACACAGATAAATCTTGTCTATATATTTTAATTAATTTATATTTAATTACTTTACCAATACGGTAAAAAGAATGTGGTAAATGTTTTACTAACCAAAAAACTAGAACCTTAGAGACGATGAAAACGAGTGCAAATGTAGGTATGGGAACATTACAAAATCACAAATATACGATAGGAAAAATTTAAGTCATGTGCTTAAATTTTTCCTATCGTATATTTGTGATTTTGTAATGTAATCCGCATAGCAGGCGTTATTGCAAACCTAACAATATTAAAGGTATGGGAACACTTTTTTTTACAGTTTAGTTTTGAAGCAGTGATGGTTCAGTGGCATTGGCTACGGACTGCCGTGCCGCAGGTCCATGGTTCGAATCCCGCCGCGGGCTTGAGCTTCACCGCATGTTGGAAGGGCATTTTGCGAATACCCGCCTGGCTAGCGACCACCCTCAAGTAGACAATCTGTCACCAAACACCTAACGGTGTATTCCGGCAGCAGTCCTTGAGAGCCAGTGAAATTACAGGTACATAAGACTTAACAACTATGTCTCAAGGTGACGGGCGCAGTGCAATTCGTGACTTGTGACGAAATTTATCTGTTATAGGCAGAGGTTAGTCCGCTTAACATCAGGTGGGCCTCGTGCTTGATCCGTCAATATACTTAACATTAAAAAAAAAGGTTTAGAGATACATACCTATTGTTTGTTGGTATATCCTTTATTTATAACTAACAGACATTCTTTTGACAACTATCTCATCTGATAGTAAGTTATTAATTGGTCATAATTGTTATAGATTGAGCTTTCAATAAGCTTTTATATCTTTAAGCGGGACACACTCTTGAATGATAGGCAACAACTTCTTCACTAATTCTCTAACACCGTGTGGAAAATTTCAATCTCGATGCAGGATTCAATTGATATTCTTTCTTTACGTGAAAGCATCATTTTAGATATGAAAAAGTTTAAAACAATGTCGTGCGCGTAGCACGGACATGATGGGTCACCCACTGTAATGGAATATTTACTTCCGGTCCGCAACTTTATATGCGTAGACTAAATGTTACAATACCATGTTGGTAACGTTCATTTAATTAACATAAACAATAACGCAGGACGCAGAAGCGCTGTATTAAAATCTAGGTCTTGGGTGTCCGAATAGGACAAGTGATTGGGATTCTCTAATAAAGAAATTTTCAGTGAAGTCCGTAGTCCAGAACGGTGGTCCACTTGTTACCTACATTGAACATAAATATGACATGCAAAACCAGGGTAATAGACACCTCTGCCTACCCCTTCGGGGTTTTACTTTTTATTGGTTTATTTTTATAAGCCAACTTTGTAATTTTATTCTTTCGAGAAAATAAAGGAAACGTGATTCGAACTTTTCTTAGTCTTTAGAGAATATGATCAAGATTAACATATAATTTTCTTACTGCTACAAACTTACTTTAATATGCTAAAAATCTGTTCAAGTAAATCTATTTGGCATTTGTTAGCGTCATAATAGGGATTCGTTTGTCCTTTAGATACGGAACCATAAAATCAATATTAATATAGGTTATGTTTACCTCTGCGAAGGTTTGAGAACATCTATTTGTTCACCGCACCTCAAGAAATTGTAATTTACTTACCAAGTATGAAATGGAAGCAAGTCCTTAATTAAGTAATAACGAAGTTCGTCAAACTTGTTTAACTAAAATGTTAAGGAACAAGTTTTCTTCAAGAACCCATACTTAGTTTCATTACGTATTCACGTTGAAGGGAAGTTAGGTACATACGAACATGTAATAAAACACACTCTTATTTAGTTACCTTGAGATTAGTCGACTAGCAGTCAAAAAATTACTTTCCTGCACTTTTCCCACCTCTGAAATAAGATCGATACCTTGAATATTTCTTTGGTTAAATAACATTGTTCAGGAATTGACACTATCTCTTCTTGAGAAGGTTCTCGATAGTAGTTGGAACAAAAACCTATAAAAGTATCGATTGCCTTGAAGCAGACAAAATGGCGTATAAGTAAACTTTACCCAAATATAATATTATCTATGACTATACCCATCATCTATTATCTCATCACCACTCACAAGCTTTATTTGTCTTTGACTTAGGAATGACTGTGTAAACCTCAACGTACAGTTCGACCAACTTATCTCTTCAAGGGGCTTAAAAAAGAACTACAAAATTCCCTCAAATTGTGACAGTTTGTAGTTGATTTCCTTGACCAATAGCGCCCTCGAGAACTGCACAGTTAAGTTGGTGGTACTATACTTTTTTTGTAACAGTCTTTTCATCGGTCATTGCAAGTCAACTAAAACAAGCTGTTCCATACAGTATGTTTTTTAGAGTGTACATATTTACTTACTTCATCAAAACTTCTATTTGCATGTAATATGTATCTATCCAATAAAAGATACATGAGTTTACCAAATTTTCACTTACGTAAAGGGCCTCTATATCACATTAGGATGGGCTATTGTTTTACTTTCGAATCAGGTGAGCCCGCCCCAACCTTGTAATCCTTTATCGGGTTTAGGGAGAATAATACAATATACACGTACTGTGAACACGCAATGAGGGATGAATCAAATTACTAAAATAGAGACCTGATCTAGAAAATAGGCATAGATAGATCTATTTAATATGATTTGTTGAATTTGCCAAATTTGTCTGACCAAACGATGGATTATGATGTCAGTAATCATAACATTATTTTCATCTTTTGCAACATGCACAGGCTGTATTGGGGGTATTCAGGTAAATTATTTTTCACCTCAAAATCTCAGAAAGGTGTTGTTTATCGTTCGAAATCTGAATGGAAAATGCTTTTTATACGCTAGCGTTGAAAATAATTTGAAATTTTTAAAAATAAATGAATTATAAATATTAGCAGTTTTAGTACTTTTACTTTGGATTTTGACTATAGTTTAACGCAAACTTACTACAATGTTTAAGCTGTTTTTCTTGCACCTAGCATTTTTCTCGCTGGAGTGAGGTGAATATTTGTGTGTTGCGCTCGGCAGCAAAGTTATTTTGCGTCTCACCTTTGAAACCTTCGGTACGCTCAGGATTCTATATTTTGAACCACGAGGAAATCGTGGTTCAACCCTAGAATCCTTCGATTACTCACGTTTCAACATTAGTACTTGAGTCTACTAACAACTTTGCAGCCTTTCATAATAAAATAACTATTGTTTCTCCATTGTGCCTGCGAGTAGAGTGGTTAAACCGCATAAAAATATGTGGGCTACTAAACTATTTACATTCAGTAGAGAAACACAATTCGTAAAATTTATTCTGTCTCCAGCCCTGTCACTAAGTCACCTACTGTTATTAAATTAGCTGTTCATTGCAAGCCAATACAAAAAGTACTCATCACTATCAGCGCACGCTGAACGGGACAGTTACAGTAATCGCTCAGTCCAAAATCCAAGAAGATTATAAGTTTATATTAAAGAGATTAATACTTTTCACATGGACGCCATTCCTTGACTTTATAATCGTATGGATTCACGAAAGGCCTCGTCATGATACCTATTGTATCAATTGACAAGGTTTTCAAGAAAATCGTCATTGTCGTCTAAGATAATATTCGAATTTTGTTCCGTACTTAACGCTACTTTATATCACAAACAATTTTTAATTCTACAAGCTTTGGCGCTACCCACAAAGTATTTTCTTAGAATTCTAGTCAAGGGTGTTACAATTGGACGTAGTTACTGAAAAACGTTCCAATCCACAATCATAACATTTTGAGAAAATCGTGCTTAACGAGAGGTAGTGCATGTGGATTGGGCTACTAAGTCATGATTTCATTTATATGAAATCATGACTTAAAATATGTTATACTATAATATATCATATATAATATGATATATATGATACCACACATACTATATATATACCACACTACACCGGATACCACACTACACCGGAAGACGTAGAGTTGGTAGGCCCCCCACTAGGTGGACTGACGACATCGTGAAAGTCGCGGGTAGCCAATGGTTACAAGCGGCTAATAGCCATTCTTTGTGGCGCTCTATGGGGGAGGCCTTTGTTCAACAGTGGACGTCTTCCGGCTGATGATGATGATGATGAATATGATATATTATATATTATGATATATTAACTATAATATATCATATATAATATGATATATTATAGTTAAGTTAAATGGTAGGGTTATCATATCTTGTCAGTCAGAAAATATGAATCACGTGATTAGTTTGGTATTCAGAACTCAATTTTTACATGATTGAGGTTTGGAACGTTTGTCAGGAACTACGTCCAATTCAAAGTACTCATATTATTTTCTATATGTTTTTATACTTTTGTGAAAGTCGATCGCTTTTATAGCTAATTATGATTGAAACCTGTAAGTAGTTCCTGCTAGCAGCTTACTTATTTTTTTCTTGATATAAATAAAATCATCTTTCACGCAATTGTTTCTCTAATATATCTAGGTATGGAAATTTAGGTATTATTTCTAAAGGAATAGGATAGGATATAAATTAAGATAGGAATATTTAGTATAGATGCAAAATAGTGAGATGCACACGCTCCTAGATGAGTAATATTTATGTTGAAACTCGGTGCCTCATAAATAGATTTCCCATCCTTCTCTCTACATACACTTGACAATATAACACAAAGCCCATTTATTTTCACCTCAGCAACTCAAACTTGCAGTTTTAACTGCATTAAATCAGGGAGTTACATGCAATTTTGTAGCAAGAGTATGACAAAGTAATTTGAATTTAGAGTACCATCAGATGCGTAGTGTTTACCTTAGAGTCTTTTTTTATAATTATATATTATGTAAGACATTTTAAGTTTCTGCTTACAATATATAATATAACAGAATGAGACTGTACAAAAATACCAGCAAAACAAAAATAATCAAATCTTGTAACTAGATACCTCTCTATCACTCAAACTAAATTAAGGGTTACAAAGTTAATCGTATACATACTTTTGATTAGTTGTACCAATCTTCAATATCGCAATGGAACAATACTGAAGAATAAGAATGCAGTTTTCAAAAGTAGTGGCTAACATAGTAATAGTGAAAATGATTATAATTATACAAATTTTTAATGAGTCCAGTGACGAAGAAAACGTTTTATCAACAGAAAAATTAAAACAACAAGTAAATAATGCTGTATTAAAAGTGCCTGGAGAAGAGTCCCGTGAGAAATAAGTATCTAAAAGCCTACGATTACCTCCTATTTGTTCTCACTGCTGAGGTGATATACCAACATTTTTTCCATATTCTGCTTTAGAATCCCTCGATACCCTCAGGATATTTCGCTTATCCGCCATTAAATTTTAGCAGTCGCAGCAAAAATCAACTATTCTTCTACTATTATTCTTCCATATTAATTTTAAAGTAAGTAGACCTACATCTACTACAAAATAATACACGTAAATCGTGTGAAGGTTCTATCGATTACTCATTTACCCGACTTTGTTTGGGGATTAAATGAAGGATTTTCTTTGCTACGAGCCCCTGATTAAAGTATAGTTATACTTTGTCCGTAGTTTCCGTGCTAAGCTTAATGCGGGCGAACACTCCGAAAGATTTTGATTAACCAGCATCAGTTAGTAGGCACGTTCTTCGATAAGACTATAAGGATTTGTTTCAAGAATATAATGGAGATTAGGTATAATGTGAGTGGGGATTTGCATAAGCGTGCAACAATTTGAGGTTCTCTAAGGGCTACCAGCTCGCAATAAGTTATCGGGAAAACGAGAAAAAGTATTGAACAACGTTGAAATTTTAATGACTTTTGTAGTTAAATAAACTATAAAAACTGTATTTAATTAATACTCTGATTGTTTTTAGTAAGAAGGAAGGTAAAATAACTTAATTTTTCGTTTTAAGGCTTTATTCTTACTTTATCTATGCGTTTAAAGTTAAATATTTTACAGCTCGATAGTCAGGACTGGAATGCGTCATAACCAACAAGTGTGGGTTTGTTTTGAATTCGAATGATGAATGGAAGAATGAAAACTGTATATTTGAAGAAAATGATTCGTTACGAGTGTAATACTAACGTTTAAGAATTTTAAATCAATAACCATGGTATAGGTTGCCTCAAAACCAAAACTAATATCTTAAGGGTGAACTGGCCGGCCCGTTTTCCATACAAACGTCGTAGGGTGATCACTCTCTTATTTGAGGATTTAGGTCCAAAATAAAGCATAATACCGACTGATCTCGTCATTATCGAGGCTTGTATGACGCCGAAATTTTAATCAAATAATTAACTTGAGAATTATGAGCCTCGAAACATTTTCATATCAAGTTTTCGAGGCTCATAACTTACAAATTAATTATCTTTTTAAAATTTTGGCATCATACAAGCCTAGATAATGACGAGATCAATCGGTATTATGCTTAAGTCTAGTGTTTAAATCTCAAATAAGGGAGTGATCACTCTACGACCTTTGTATGGAGAAGTGACCGGCCAGTTCAACCTTAAACGAATTACAGCTCGATAGTCAGGACTGGAATACGTCATAACCGACAAGACAAGACAAGTGTGAGTTGTGGCAATTGTTTTGAATTCGAATGACGAATGGAAGTATATTTGAAAGAGAATTTTAAATCAATAAGCATAGTATAGGTTAGCTCACAACCAGAACTGATATATTAAACGAATAAAATGATATAAAAATAAAACATTCTTTAGTTTTATAGATAAATAAAAATGTGTGTTTTATTTATTTATGGTTTCAATTATTTAACCTTCATTTTAAGGATAACATTAGCTATTTTAATGATCGCAATTTAACCTTTAACGTTAAGACTGACTGGCAACACAGTGGGAATGGTTGGGAAGCTTGGCAGAACGAGCGAGCGGGATTCATTCTGGTTGGAAGACCGATGTGTGCGGACGTATTCTTAAGATAAGCCGACAATGTTTTCCTAAGATTGGAAGAAATAAATGATCTCGATTTATTCTTACCAATCATCGAGTTTATTTCAAAATTAACGTTGGGGCGAGTGATACTGATATAGTTTACAAAATTTTTTTTCAGCTCACTTCTCATATATATTGCCGAATTAAAAATTAATTTAAAAGAATTTCTGGTCCCTTATCCATCTTTGGGTCAAAGTATTACACCAATGGTCCAAGTTTAAAATTAATTACTCATTCCATTATTAGCTAGACCCTTTCACATTCGGATGGACGGACAGACAGACAGATGGACAGCGGAGTCACGCTACAGGGTTTCCTTTGCCCTTTTGGTACGGAACGCTAAAAAGGACGGTAACGACACAATTAACGCAATCAACACAAAGAATCGTAAAGCAACCGTCCCACTGCGATCAATTCAAGAATGGCCAAGTCATTATCTCCCGCCGCAGATCCTATTGCAATCTCGTTCTGTAAACGTACTACATGTATGTAATCAGGATTGATTCCTTAGGGGGCGAATCATTCCATCAATAATTGAGAAGCCTTACGAAGTTTTCCTATGTGCCTTCACTGATCATATTGGTATGTACACTAACGGGACACACCGTTAGGTGCTTGGCGGCAGATTTTCTACTTGAGGGTGGTAGCTAGCCAGGTGGGCATTCGAAAAATGCCCTACCACCATTCAAAACTTACGTTTAGGTGAACGCGATTAGTTTTTAACTATCATATTGTTCAAGTCATGGTGCAGTAATCGATGTAGTTAATATGTAAACTTAAGTACAGAACTGTAAGCCCTTCGCAAGATATTAATGATATGGTTAATCAATTTAATTCTAAGCTTGGAACAAAGATAGTTTAAATCCTGGATTAACTTGTTCGATGCTACCCATCATCACCACCATCATAATTTTTCATCATTGACTACGCGGGTGAAACCACGGGACGCAGCTAGTCTTCAATAAATTATATTTTTATATTACCAACTTTCAAAACAATTAGTCAACTTTCACACTAATTCAGCATTATTTTGAGCATTTGCATATGACTACACAGTACGTGGATGTGAACAAAAATCCAATTGAATATACATACTTCAGACACAAGGTAAGAACAAAATAATTTAAGGATTTTATTTAGCCCCAAACCTCTCATCCTGATTAAGACCCATGTTTACTTGCACTTAAATTGCTTTTCCCTAACTCTTCAACTTGGTATCCCGTCTTAATCCTTCCCAGTAAAATTGAACAAAGTTTGTTCTTCAAAATCGAATTAAGAATAGGAAACATTTGACTTGCAAAACCAAAAGCATTCGGTATTTAAAATTCATTTTAAATTCAAATTGATTATTAGAATTAACTACACTTAAATTGTTAAAACCGAACCAAATTGGGTAAGACACTTATGACTTAGATATATTGAAAAATTAGTTGCTGCCCACGAGTTAAAATTTGTTATACAAAGTACAAAGAACCTTACATACGTTCCTTGTTCTATTACGGACTGCAATTTATAAGATCTACACCATCATCTTACCCTTATCCGTCATATGTAGGTCGGTACAATTGTTTTCTATAACAACACGGAGGACGACACTTGAACATTCTAGAGAGTTTTCGCTTCGCTTTTGTTGCCAGCCGCCTGTTTGACGCTAACCGTCATTGGAAAAGCTTTTCTTGGTAGTATACCCACTGCTTTTTATTGTTTTTTTTTTTACAATTCCAGTGTTATGATGGTATGGCCCTGTTTAGTGCCTAATGTTCATGCTTAAAATTGGCAAAGAAAATGCCACCCCACAAACTCCTACGAAGAATTTCGCCCTCCGCACTTTGTAGTTGCTATATGTATAGACATAGAAATCCATGGACTCGCATATTACTTAGGTTATTTTTAGTACGTAACCGCACCCACTGGCATGGACGTAGTATTTATTGCAGCGACACATGCAAGGCGAGGCTCTGTGTTGACCGTTGAACAATTTGTCTCGAAATCCTCTGTAATACATGGGACTGTCCAAGTTGTCCAACATCCATATATACGGTAACATCAACAGATCAGTGCCAATTGGGTACACCTATTTCCTATTTTCTTATTAAGTGGAAAATTTAAACGCGATGCTAATATAGTTAGTTTAGTTTTAATGGTACCAGTTAATATTTGGACCATTCATATGCGGTGTTACTATACAGATTACCGCGTTGGAGTGTGTGTATGTGTAAAAGCGCTGCTGAAGAATCTCGTGGTTCTGGGTTCAATGCAAAGATAGAACAAGTTATGACTTATAAATAAATGTATAGTTACTTTTCGGAATATTTTCCCCCAGATGGCCATAGGCTCGCCTCCAATTTAATTAGACCAAAACATATCTGGCGAATCATTCAGACACATCTGCCGACCACCTCGGAAAATACAAGCGTGACAATAGATTGTGATATAAAGAAAAAACAAATTGTAACGAAACCAGCCAATCACCGCGCATTCAGTCGCTTGGAAGCCAAGTTTATGAGGATCAGTCAATAATCACTCTCCATTTGTAGGATACTACGTGATAGATACGGACATAGGACCCAAGAGACCAATACTACTTAAAACCCCACAAGACGAAAGCATATTCTCCTTTCAAAAGCCCGCAACGTACCCTGGAGCTCTCCGGTTTTGCAGATGTCCTAATTGATCACTTACCATTTGTTTAATTAATACACAAAAGTGCTAAAAATCACCAAGTGTGAGTCAAAGTCGCGTTTAAAGACTGAAACTGAATAAAGGAACTATTTCTATACAGGGTTATTGGTAAAATACTAACAACCTCTTAGGGTTTCTGCTAGTCCTAAGAAGCATTTTGAGATATATTTTTTATTATTGATTTTTTTTATTGTTTGTGTTTTTTTTGTCTGAATAAGCAAGAAGACCATCTGATGTCAAAAATCTGTTGTGCCTGTAATGTAATATTTCATATTGTTATTACTTTCGTCGATGTAAATATTCAAAACTCTATTCAAAAGGACCACGGCGCAGTCCAGTGTTGCCGCGGCGGGCACTCTAGGCTAGGAGTAGCATTACAACACAAAAAAAATATATTTAAAGAAATATAAAAATAAAATAAATATTTATACAAAAAAAAGCATCTCATAATGTTTTATAGGACTAGCAGAAGTCAATTCTAAGAGGTTGTTAGCATTTTATCAATAACCCTGTATAATATGTTTAGCTAAAAAAATGTTGGTGCCACTTATAATTGCGCAATTTTGACTCACAGATATCTAGTTACTGATAAAAAGAATCGACAAAATAAATAAATTGTAAATTATTCTGTTCTTCCATTTAAATTTTATTGAATTTAATACTGGCCATCAATAAGCATTGGGAAACCAATTAGGCACGTTTACAAAATGGGACAAGTAAAAGCTTTTAAAATTAATTGAATCGATATTTTTAATCCTCATAATAAATTGAGCATATCCAAATGTTTTAAGTCAACGCAATTTATACGAAAATATAAGTAAAATCTTGGCTAATTTGATTATAACTAGTCAGGTTTATCATTATTTACAAAGTGGAATGAAAGTACCTATGTACTATCATAATTTTTTGTAATAATTATAAAAAAACAGAATATTAATAAATATAAATTTCGTTATAGTTTATAAATATGTTGCAAATATAATATAATACTAGCATTCCGGCCGCGGCTTCACCCGCGCCTATGTCAGTTATCGCCTCCTCCATTAACCTCCAGTTGAATAAAAACTATCCTAGATTCTTCCCCGCATCTCAAACAATTTCCACACCAAATTTTATCCAATTCACTCCAGTAGTTTTGGCGTAAATGCGAGACAGACAGATAGATAGACAGACAGAAAGAGTTACTTTCGCATTTGTAATATTATTATTTCTCACTCGTTCCTACACTGCACATCAATTGCTCAATTCGTCTAAGTATATCATGATAGTTTTGGTATTTATACGGTTATAATAGGATCTCGTCACTATAATACTTTTTTTTTATGATGATCGTTTCAAAATCGCAGAATTCAAAACCGATGATATTGAAAGCCAAATCCTCCACATATAAAAAAAAAAATCAGATGAACAGGTCAAAAACTTTTAGATTATAGTCTGCGTACATAGGTACGGGATATATATTTCCGGGGATTCGAATCCTTTCTGAACTTTGAAGGTTAAACTTATGATAGTGGTTTAAATATACCAAGAAAGAGTCATATAAATCACACGACAATTTATATAGATTCAGCATGTATGTTACAATAATTGTATACCTCTTACAACTTGCAAATGTTGAATATTTCAAAAACATGTGTTTCTTTATTAAATTTCAATTCAAATGTTTAAGCAATTTATTTTTACGTCTATTTTTGTTTATAACATTGAGACCGCTACTTCCATTAATTTAGGCGTTATATTTTGAAAATAAATATATCTTTTACACGACACAAATTAAACAAAGAAACATCCATCGACATCAGTTCTGCACATTACTACTTACATAAAATATAAAAAACACGTCGAATTTAGAATCTCCTCCGTTTTTGGAATTCAGTTAAAAAGCAGGAGAAGAAAAGTACACCACTAGGAGTTTTTGTTCGTCAGGATTTTTTGATAGCAAAAAACTGATTTGCATAACTTACATTACCTCTTAACATCAGGAAGGCTTTGAGCTCGTTCCATCACAAAAACATTTAAAAAAAACTTTCATCTGGTCATTTTAAGAAAGAAGATCAATAAAGGGAAATAATATAGTATTCATCAGTCAGTGCAGTGAATACTTGAACAGTTTCTCTTAGCTAGCATCTTCCAAGGGGATATAAACAAGAACTACATTTCTACAGAAGACCCTGCTACCTATCCTCTGATATTTTTCCCTTGTGGCCTTCTAACTTTCACGGAAAGAAATCTTATCCTAAATTTGATCCTATGTCCTATTTTGCAAGATATTACAATGCTGCCCCGTACAACTTGTAACGTTTGAGAGAAATGCCGCTTATAAGAAGAGTAATACTAAAAACGGGGCTTCAAGGGTCTTTGTTAGTGAAATAACCCAAATCAAATATCCGAAAAGCAGCAAAGCCGTGGCTCAAATTCGGGCGAAACATGAACTTTCCGGGATGTTCTTTTTGATTGAGCGCGATGTCATTGCTCCCAAGCCTGCTATTTATTTCTGTGGTGTGATTCAGACGGATGGGTAAGATGTCCTTAGATGATAAAAGAATGTAATTGTTTTTTTTTGTAGTAGATCTTGTTTTGTTAGATAATACAATCGATCAAAATGTCAACCAGTACTACTGACTGAAAGACAAATATTACTTGCAGTAATTTTCTGAAGTAATTAAAACATAAACCAAAATTGTCTCGTTATGTGTCATGTCTGAAACGTGATTCTGTTGAAATGTGTATAACACGAGAAGCCTTAATAATAAACATCACATACTTTAAATAATCGTATTAGAGCTCATCAACAATATCCGCCCTGTGATATATAAAGAGCTTCGTTATGACTTTGATTTAATTTATTTCACATAAATTCTGAGCGATCCCTTAATAATCTGATTTACCTAACAATTTTATAATGATTTGTTTTGTTTTTCTTCTACAATATCTAACAATACAACTTAGACAGGATACCTGTCTATTACAATTTCTAAGTTCGATAATAGAAGAACAAACAGAACATACACATACAAGCAAGCTATGACGAGCAAAATAGTGAACACTAAAGTCTAGTGTTCAGCATTTTACTCCTCATAACATGAGCAAGCGAAGCGAGCATGTCAGATCGGCGGCTCGCAAAGTGCCAGAAATCAGTCAGCCATTAAATAGCTATCATTAAAATACGAAAGCAAATGTTTGAAGCTCAGAAACCAATTATTTACTGTAAAATAGTTTAGCGTAGGTCAAACAAAACAGAGTAATATTTAAAGAGTACTTTTATAATTCGTTGCTACATGCAAAGATAGCAATAAGTTCAACAAAAACATAAAAGTCAACCATGAATTTAATAGAAATAGTCAAATGGATTCTAGATAATTAAACACAATATCTTCAATATTTTAACCACGCCTATTGTCCCCAATCGCGACTGTCGGCTGACCTATAATTACACTAAAGTCTTCTCACAAAGTCTGTTTGTTCATTCGTCTCTAATCCCGAGGTCGATTAAACGGGCTGTACGTTCAATTTATTTGATCGTGGAGCGTATTTTCTTGCAGCAAAACAATGTAACCGCCTCGCCGCCGCCGCGGCAACGGAGAAATGCTTGCGGGTCTGCGTTGTAGATTCTTTCATTAGGCTCTGCCTATCCAAGTAGGCTTAGCTAATGATAAATTTATCTCTAGAAGTTTAAATTCATTACGAGTATACTCGTACATCTAGAAAGCTTTTCAAAAAAGTTTGTGAATTGTGAATGTTACATTCACATTTCTATGTAGAGCACCAGTATTTTTCGATAATGGTCACTCGCATTATTTGTGAGAAATGACATAATCGCCATTACGATATTTCTAGTTATATCTGATTTCTAGTTCATCAGAAGCACTGTCCCGACGATTGGTTTGAGAGAATGATGTCTTGCACAACAACAAAACCACACAAACATAGTAATATTACTAACATTGTTATATTACAACAAAATTACAACGAAAGGAAAAAATTAGATTTGACTACGATAGCTGAGTTGGCAGAGTATGTTCCACTATTAGTTAATTTTTTCTTCGTTATAATATTAATATAAGTTTCGGTTTTATGGCCAGCATACCATAGCAAATTCTCCCCGAGAAAATTGTTGATAATATAATTATCTCCTAAATGTTTACTGATAAAAGTCCAAATTATAAAAACAAGTGTGTGCCGAATTTGCAAAAACTTGCCAGTAATGCGACGTAAGTAGTGGTACGCCTATCCCGATTGCGAAACACCACTTTGAGCAAATGTTTGTCTTAAACTGATGTAGCTAGCTTAGCTGTGGTGTGCAAGATGTGCCACAGCTGCTAACGTTAATATTTTCCCGCTAAGAAACAAAGCCAATATCTGTAAAAGTTTTGGCGCGCCTCCCCATTATTTATTCAGAGACCCAGCGTTTCTTTAAGTTTCCAAGAGCCCCGGTCGGGGCGGAGTGGGGCGTTATTATAAAAGAAGCGGCAGCACCGAATTCTCTGCGCACAATTGGCACCAATTTTCCACGGTAATCCTCGGGTTTGCACGTAAATAATCTCATTCCCATATAATTTTCATTTCATGTAAGGGTTCAGCCGCAGCTACTATGTCATGTGCCAGTCTATGATTTTAATAATGGAAGCCGTAGAGTGACGTACGTGGCGTGACAGGATCACACGCGTCAACGGTTTTACCACTCGCGTGCTACCGGTGTCATAGCCACACATCATTTCCTATACTAGACCTCGTTTCCATGTTCCTAACACTACTCCAGTATTTAATGCACTCGCATTGTGTGTTTTGTAACATTTTTGATCGTATCTTCCTAGAAAAACCGGGCATTTTCCATTCTCCGTTTGAAATACGACGCAAAAAATACAGCCTTATTCCGTAACTATTGGAAAATCCAGGGAAAGCTATAAATGCTGTGTGTATCTAACCTATTTTAGAGGTTATGTAAAAACTTGTTAGGAGTTTATCTTTTGGCACAATTTAATTTGTGCTTGGTCGTGCAGAGGGCTACGTAGTTTATTTTGTCTTCGAGGCATGATATGCGTGGTTTGTTAAGGTGAAATAAGATTTGAATAAAAAGCGAGGGGAGCTGGGGCTTGAATGAGCTTTTTATAATCTTCATTGTTTTAAAAAAAAACATTGGGGAATTATTGTTGAAAGCAAAATCTGTACTAAACTAAACCCAGAAGATTGGTACGTTTTACTTAAATTTGTCTTTGCTTAGGTGCATTGATTAGATAATACTCGAAAAGTCGAGTTTCATCGATATTAATCACATAATAGAAATATCAAAAGAAATAAAAAAGTTTCGTTAATTCCACTTCGTTGCTAAATTCGTCTTTGAAAACTTGAAATGGAAATTCAACTTTTAGGAAATTTAACAAACTCAGATATTTTGATCTAAACTACAACTTAGGTAAATCTCTGCTTAAATGACAGCAAGCGTGGGAAAGCCTTGCCAAACTGTAAACTAAATTCAAAGTTTAAGATAGCATATAAAAGAGATTTGCAAAGAGATGCGGTCTCTGTCCAGCGGGACCTAACGGCATTTGCTCCAACTTCGCAAAGAGCATCCAAATTCCAAATAGGATTTTTGTACATGCAAATTGCAAAACCAGAACCTCAGCAGAATAGTAAACAGTACGGATTGTTTTCTAAAAAGCATTCTTCATCTTCCTACTCTTGCCCCAGTTTATGTGGGATCAGTTTTTATCTCGCCGAACTCAAAAGCAATGATACTAGAATATGATGTTTGCTTCGGTTTTAGTCCAGCTGCATGCCTGATACCAACACTTCTTGAGATTGCTCTCTTTGATAGTATTCGACACCTTTCCATTAATCAGGACTTTAAGATGGTAAAGTACCTTGTTATGCTTTTAATATTGTTGTGTTTGCAATAACGCCTGCTAGGCGTGGATGGACGCGGGTTCGAATCCCGCACATGACTTAAATGTTTCCTATCGTATTTTTGTAATACCTTGTTTTGGGTCTAATATTGAGTAATATTTACATTCAACGCATTCTCTTAGTCAGCGTCTACGACATGAATGTAGAATATGGAAAATTCTCACTCTGAACCTGTGAATTGCGATTATATTGAGAAATTATTATTAAAATTTACACTGTAATAATGTTTATGAAAAAGTACGATTTTAAGAAGTGTTCCTCTTTTAGCTCTCATTTTGTTAATATGAATAAAGGATTATATTCTTATTGAATAAAACTATTATATTATTTGTTTGTATTAGATATAAATAAATGCAAAATGTTTCAATAATTGTGTGACTTGACAATGTTCATAACATTTTGGTTACAATATAGAGTATAGAACAACAGCAACAGAGCAACGCCATCTTCGGTTCAATATATTTTCCTTAAATGGTGAACCTTTTTGTGACACTAATTAGGAACACGATGCTATCCCTACAGTAGTCGTATTTTCACCAAGAGCACCGTTAGTCTTTTTAGGAAGCGGCCTAGTTTCGGCGCTGTTTTCCCACTCGCTGGCAGGGGTAGAGAATTATTAGTCGGGCATTTCAAGCCGTGGCCAACGAACGGCGAGCTTTAACGATCGCTTGAGAACTATTTGATGTTACTAGACTTTCCAGGCCGGTGAAATGCCGTCGAGCTACTTTAGTGCACTTTGCAACTCGCAAAACTATCTCGGCTAGTGAATCAAAATATAGAAGTTAACTTTAGTCTCAGATACCAGAAGTACATGCCTATACTGAATAGAGAACTTTAGAATGTCACAGATATTATTCTAGCGAAGAGTATATTCAGTACTTTCCATTCCGAGTAGATGAGACTTCCTTAGTGCCGTGCATTCTCTCACGGAAGGTTCTATTTAATTCTAAGAATATTTTGCTAGCACATTTTGTTATTTATTACTTTTGCTGACCATGAATTCTTTATGTTGAAAGGCGTATTTGAATAAGAGCGGGTTTCTTCGATAGAAACATTTTTTGCTGAAAGTAAGTTTTCTCCAAGTGAATTCGGGAAGTGCTTTTTTGTATAGAGTAAAAAGGGGTATTTTATAAAGATAACGCATTTTAATGATATGAATATAAATTGTTCTCTTTTTCGAAGCAAAAATCTTATTCATAACAGTGGACTTAGGCCAGAATATATTAAGTTTAAAAATGTATTAATATCGGTATCATGGTGGAAGGGCATTTTGCGAATGCCCGCCAGGCTAATGACCACCCTCAAGTAGAAAATCTGTCGCCAAGCACCTGACTGTGTGTTCTGGCAGCTGTCCTTGAGAGCCAGTAATTCTAGGCTAATCTTGTTAACACCTTCGACCACCTTACCATTACGTGAGATTGTGGTTAAAGGTTTACTTATCTGCAATAAAAAAAAGTAAAGTACGGATTTTCCTGCTTTTTGGGTGCACATGTGGTATTTTATTTAGACTATTTTTAATTATGTCCATAAATCTTAATGAAAATTACACTGTTAAAAATCAAAACGCATGTTCTACTGGACAATAAGCGGCCCACGAGAGTGAAATCTAAGCCACGAAAGTTCTATCAGCCTTTTGCATAGACCCATAGATATTGTTTTTTTCGACTGTACTTTGATCTGATGAAAAAGAGCCCCATGAGGAAATTCTGAGAAACAAGATTTTTCCACGCCTTTTCCATTGTCCTTTATTTAATTAAACTTTTTTCGAAGCTGCTTGTTTTGTTTTCCCTCAAGCGGCCCGCGTATTCCTGAACACCTGGTTTGGCAGACTTTTCCATAGATCTAAATTTAATAGCGAATTTTGTTTTCGAGAGTACATGGTTCGCTATACCCTCCAGAATGAATTCCAAGCTACACCACTTTTGTCAGCGTTTCCGACCCTACATTTGATGGTGTTTATGCTGCAGTCCGAGAGAGTACAAAGAGAGTAAAAAAAGTTAAAAATACATTTTCTAATTTTAGGCAATGGAAAAATATGAAAAAAACTTGATTTCTGTTTTTTCGATTGCCTTGAATAAGGTGAGTATTTTTTGAAGGCAGAACGAATTCTGGTCCACAAGAGTCTATAATATTAAATTTCCTTTTCTGGAAAGTCAATGGGTCTTTCTATGTTCCGCAAATGGACCACAGTTTGAAGTCCCTTGTAAATTGATATATTTTTACTTATCGTTATAATATTACAAGTGTTATAAATGAATATCTCTATTACGTGGCTTTACTTCACTTATTCAGGATATACAACATAGCTGAATTCAACAATAGTCTATATTATTCTGAATTTTTCTTTTAAAATGCAGTAGGTGGCTTATTCTATTGCGCAATCAAATAAAGATTTTTTATTAAACAACCTTAAACGGTTTAAATTGCGTATATTTATCATTATTTTTGTCCCGACGTTTCAAGTTGTTTAATAACTATGTGTAATAATCGCGAAATCTAAGACAACAGAAATACTCAATATTCAATACTTTATTGTTTTCTGTAGTTTAGACAAAGATGTTAAAAATAAGTAAAAGTTCATTACAGACCCTGTCGGGCACACAATAATTAGGAGAGAGGAGGATTACTAACACTCTTATTGGTTCAAATATAATAATAGTTAAATTGTCATTTATTTTATTTTTTTTTATTTTTTTCATTACATGAAGAAATATTATTTCATTTATTTTATAGGTGTGCATATTCCATCACTTTTCTAATCAAAATGAATAACAATACAATAAAAGATATGCAACATTTAGTAATTAGATACAAATTTATAATTTTATGTTTTGTCAAAAATTACAATTTAAATAGTTAAAAGCATTTATATACATATTAATTATTTAAACATTATTATCATTGAAATATTCCTCTACCGTGTAATAAGCCTTCTTAATTAATAATTGTTTTAAGTTTTGTATGAAATGTTTGTCATTATTTAGGTTTTTTATTTGTGGTGGCAGCTTATTGTATATTTTTATTGACATTACCAAGGGACCGGACTTGTATAACTTTAGGTGAGAAAATGGTTGCATCAACCGGTTTGGGTTCCGTATCGGGCGATTTGCAGGAATGTCTACTCGTCTTGTGAAAAAAACTTGATAATTACGTACGAATTTACAGATTTCAAAAATGTACATGCACGGTAGGGTAAGTATATTGTGGTTTTTAAAATATGGCTTACAACTTTCCATCTGTTGAATATTAAACATTATACGTATTAGTTTTTTTTGTTGGATGAGAAGAGAAGTTGCAGATGTACTGTTACCCCATAGAATAATACCGTAGCTGAACCATGAAAAAGCAAATGCATAGTAAGTCACAAGTGCGGTTTTTAAGTCCGTAGTTTTTTTAATCTCGCGAAGTGCATATGAAAATTTTGAAATTTTAGCTTTTATTTTATTACAATGTGCTTCCCAATTTAAATGTGAGTCTAAGACTAATCCAAGCAAAGTAAAATCATTAACAATCTCTATTCTTGAATTGTGAAAAGTAAAATTAAAATTAAGTGTTTTTTTTTTAATTGGGTGGAAAATCATAATTTTTGTTTTGTTTAAATTTATGTCGAGGTTGTGGTCATGCATCCAATTATTGGCTTTATCCAAATTTTATAGTATAGATTTTTTTATTTTTATTTTATACTTGAAAGGTTTGCCTTTGACCACTACCTGACCTGATGGTGATAATGTGGTCGAAGATGTTATTTAAGCTAACCTAGAGGTACTGGCTCTCAAGGACAGCTGCCGGAACACACCATGAGGTGACATATTTTCTACTTGACGGTGGTAGCTAGCCAGGCGGGCATTCGCAAAATGCCCTACCACCATGCTATAACAACTGCCATCCTTAGACTACAACCGAAACCGACGGCAAACCAACGGCTTTACGTGCCCTCCGAAACACGGAAGCGCTCAGTAGTAATGTCACTTGCGGTTACCCATCCAACTCATGACCGCGGGCGACGTTGCTTAACTTTGCTGATAAGAGCAGCTAAGTAAACTTTGCTACGAGTGCTTCGCTTCGCTTCCATAACACGAGTCCAGCTTGAACTTCATCGGTTTATAAATAAATTATATACATTTAAACTAGCAGTTTTGCAAGTGAAGCCGCATGTATTAGCTAGTTTCATGTAAATGAAATTGACGATGACTGCACTGTATTTGCAAATTTAACTACGTTCTCATAAAAACTGCTTTTATTTAAAACTGATCCATTTATGCATATTAGGACCCAAAATGGAACACCCGGATTATAGGCACATTACTGATATGCGGTCGGCGACATAGGTTAAATGCAACGTATTGTGGCCGGCCCAATATTCAGTCTCGACCGCTGGTCGTGTGGTCACCCACTACTCACAGTTCAATTCGGTTGGTTACACATAGTATATGTATATATGCACGTGCATACCTACCGATTATAAAACATAAGTTTCTAAATGCGTCTTCACCCATATGGAGTAGTTTTAAATCGGGTTGTATGCTTTGGATTAGAACGTAGAACTGTATCTTCGTTTTATGTTTTAAGTTACTGTATACTGTATCAGCTGGATGGTCCACTCCTGAACACAGCCTCTCCCAATATGGGGGGTTTGCCATTATCCCCACGATTGGCTGGCGGCTTCGAGATCGCAGTGGGAGATATCAGTTCCTCAGAAAGTGCCGTTGCCCACCTGCTGGTGTGTTACCCATAGTCGCCTCTTACAACACCCACGGGTAGAGATGGGGGTAATATTCTAACCCGGCACCCCATTGACTTTGCCACCCCATGGGCTGTCTCGAAGTTAAAGGTACACCAATATACCTACTTAGTAACAAAAGAAAAACTATAAAGTATTTATCTAATTGATTTGTAGGTACGTACGACGTATTATGAAAGGCATTAAATAAAAACTATGTTGATATATTAATATATTAATACATCATAGCCATAGCTTGCACCAATGAACAAGTGCCTCTCCCATTAGAGAAGGTTTCACCCACATTTGGCAGGCGTCTCTGGGATCGCGTAAGATGGTAGTTCATCAGAAGGCACTGCGGCCCACTTTCTGATACTTTATTATAATACGGGGTGCAATTCTAGCCCTACGGCTTAAATATTCTACAAGCTGAATACTTGGAGCCTGTCTTTTTCGATGTATGTATATATTATGTTATATATATTCTAGTGGTAGCTTGGCAGAGGCGGAAATTATCAGAACGTATAGATTCCAGAGCTTATTTATCGTCTTCATAATTTCAAACTGTGTAGTACCTATTATGCTGTTATGGTACCCGCGTGCAACTTGATTGTTTTTAAATGATCGACAATGTATGTTTCTAGTAATTTAAAACACCCAACTAAACGTATTTTGGGAAAATAAAAAAACCTAGAAAACTATCGCGAGTTTTGTCCATTATAAATAAATAGGTACCCGGCTGGAGAAAAAATAAAATTAGATCTACCCCAGCTTTTCCTTTTCCTTTTCTATCATCCAACTCGTTAGTTTAACCAAGGGAAAAATCCCTTTGGTAAAGCCAGAACATATCCAATGAACCACGGTAGAAAACCCTGTCCTAGTACACGTGTAATATAAATTTATACACTATCGATTATCTCTCACAGTCAACTCATCAAAATATTACTTTAAGTGATGACACGGGAATAAATTATTCATATAATGAGCTTAAAAAATCCCTAAGAATCTTTTTTAATTCTGTAAATTTCGAATGTCAACTCATCACAAAAGTGGAACGTAATACCATAAAATTTCTCAAAAGACGTCGTAAGTAATGAGTCCGTTCAACGTAACGAAAACAAATTGCTTCAGGCGTAATTCTCTCGATGAAAGCCTTTACTGTAATAGTTAATCCTCTAGAGATTTTTATGCCAAATAAATTAATGTATCTTCAGAAAATCGTTTAAACGAAATGCACACCACTAACAATAGTTTTATAGTAGATTATGATACAAGTGAGCTAAGTTGCTCATTATACACGAGGCTGTAAGTTGCAGCCCGAGCCGTAGGCGAGGGCGCAAATCAGCCGAGTGTATAAGAGCAAGATGCTCACTAGTTTCATACGCAAAGTGCGTACATTCTTGCGAGGAAAAAAAAATTATATTGCACAAATGCGATACAAACAACATACGAAAGTTAGGGAAAATAGCGCGCAAGTTTTTTTTTTTGTGCGTGCGAAAAATGTATGCTGGTTTATTACATACAAACCTCTTTGATGTTACAAATCTGTATTACCCGGTTAAATTTAAAATGCTCTGTTTACTCGCATATAATTTGCAGTTAGGTACTAACTTAACTTTGTGGGGATAAATTACCTGATTAAATTGAAAATGCTCCGTTTACTCGCATATAATTTGCAGTTAGGTACTAACTTAAGGTTGTAGGGATAATTCTATGACGTACTAGTGTATAATATTAATATGCACGAGGGTGTTATAGTTCGTTTTATGCCCTTAAGAACGATATAATATAGCTCACTTTACGAACAAGGGTGTTGAAAAATATTTTTGCAGTTAGTTAATAAAGGTTTTAATTTAATGAATGCCCCCTGGGCTAGCTACCACTTTCATGTAGAAAATCTGTGACGAAGCACCTAAAGGTGTGTTCGAGCAAATGTCCTTTAGAGGCAGTAATTCTAGGTTATATGAACAACATCTCGTATCATCAGATGAGACAGTGGAAAGGCAAGCCCGTCAGCTATAAAAATAGTTCGTTTGTGTAATAGTTCAGGCTTACGTAGTAACTATTATGTTTATTATATTGTACAAGTTATAACGACCTAAGGAAAGTGAGAGTCGTTCGGCGAGGGAGGTCGATCACGAAGGTGAAACGAAACATTTTCATGGGCCTTTCATGTCGGCAATAACCAAAGCAACCCTGACCTAGAACCGATTACACTGTTTACAGCTTAGCTCCAGATTCATGTTTACACTAGTGTCACGAAATATTTTTGTTAATAAGTTTCATACATTCAGCTATATTCGCTATGCTGGGTAGCCTAAAAACGCTGATTTTAACTTGCTGCAATTCTGAAATATTTCTTTGGGGCTTCGTTTACTGCATCTACATCATGTTTTTATTTGATGCAAACTTCAATATTTAAATTAACCAAACAACAGTTATGATAACTGACTCTTGAGGCACCTCAATTATTTATACATATTATATTATATATTACACCACTGCATTGATTATCAATTCATGGAATAGGTTTCAAATACAACCATATTGATATTTTACTGAAAATTAAGAAATCCAAAAACATAAGTCAGGGTGTACGTCGTACGAAGCAAACGTGTGCCTGTCAACGTCAACCCCTAGCGTTTAAAATATCAAGAAAGACGACAAGCGCTTTTTCATGCCTATTAATGACTTCGCTTCAGATACTCGTATGTGTGGCATACACAAGGAGATCCCTTTTCAAAATGTTAAAGTGATTGATATAGTTTTGCAGAGACTTCGAGAAAATCAGTCGTGCTGACGAGAGTCTGCATTTCTCTAAGTTACAGGCATTTCATTTCTCATTTGCGGGCTTCCAAGATGTATAAACAAAGCTGAAGTTAAATCTTGCAACAACAGAAAGCCACCTCTCACCATCACCGTAACAAAGCTGCTTCCTAGTATAAATATTTGTACAAATTTTCATCTAGGCTGTGTCTATTCTAAAACTCTACGAAATTGCATCAAGAGATTTTACCTTATATTTTAAAACAGTGTAGGAGCGCTTCTAAAGTTTATTTTTTTATACCGAACCGGGTAGCACTTGACCACTATCTCACCTGATTTTAAGTGATGATGCGATCGATGATGGAGCGTGCTTACCTAGAAAAAAAGTCAATATTATCATTCAATGGAATGGAAATATAAACGAGATTTTAATGCTCAATTAGCAAAATTAAATCAGTTACTGGACTAAGAAAAAACCACAATCAACCCAATAAGGCAAAACAGGTATGTACATATACATTGTAATTAATAAAATGTAATGTAAATAGTAAATTAATTACAAAATTACAACGAGAGAAAATATATAGTCATGTGCGCGGGATGTAGTAAAATGATGTTAAGTTTATACGTACGCGATATACTTATTTATTTAATTTAAGGGAAAACCAATAGCTAAATAAGCATTGCAATTCAACGGGGCAATGCTGCCAGCATGCTGGGCACGCTGCCAACTGGTAATGGGTTAGAGCATTTGGACTGCCTATGAGTCTGCATTGACTTATAGGGATCTAAATGCTTTTATTGTAGTAGTTGTATTGTTGTATATAGTTCGTAGTATTTTGTTAATAAAAGCATACCGCCGGTAAAAAACAAATAGATAAAGTAACTCATATATATAGTAGTGACTTATACTTATATATATACTTATAGTAACAGAGAGCTAATTTTATGTTGTCACTAAACGTGATAATAAGAAAGTGTGAGCAATAACAATATCGCTTATGAAACACATTTATGTGAAAGAGTAAAAGTGTCCTAAATACCTTGAAATAATTAATTTATAATATCAACATTAATTTACAATTAAGAAATAATATTCGTATCTTAAAATTAATTTAAAATGTCACCTCTGTAGAAATTAGTATTCAACCGTTGTCTGGCTGAGTTTACGTTCGTACAAAATAGATCTAGAATAATCTAGATCATTATGCGAGCAGATTTTATTGAATTACATTCTGATGTTATATATTCACATTATAATCATAGATTATGTAAAATTGATATTTATAATAGGTTTACTAATCACAGAGCATGCAATTGGCATTTTATCACAATTATATAAAATTTAATTGAATGTACATCTTCATCAAATTGGAATTCGAATTGAACTAAGGTAATTTGAAGCAATAAAATCAAAGATGAATATTAATAATAATAACTTATATAATAATTAACTTAACTGTTTAATAGGTACAAGTATTTTACGTGGTCTTCAACGGTATTGAGTTTTATCTCACGAGGAGTGAAATGAAAGAGAACGTTTTTTTTATTGTTACGGAATATGCACGAGGTCCACCCGATGTTAAGCGGATTAACCTCTGCCTATGACAGATGCATTTTGTGATGTGACGAATTGCACTGCGCCCGTCACACAAAGACATACAGTCATATTTTCAAGTAGTGTCGCACTCTACTTGAAAATATATACCTAATTGAGTTATACACCTGGAGCGTGACAATGTCAAGCTCCTTTGGAAAGTATTCATCATGGTGCTGACTAAGAGCCACAGGCAATTGAAATAAAAAAAAACACAAAATTATATGCGGACAAAGGTGCGGATGGATAAACACCACTACTGAGAACTAATACTGCAAAGAAAACTCCAAATTTTGCCAAATAACATACAATCTAGTCATACATAAGTCTAAATGTAGAAAAATGTTTAGTAAGCTACAAACTAAGTACTTTCGTATGAGTACTTTGATATATTGTAAGGGTTCCTACTTGACCTTTTTTGTTGCTTTGAAATTCAACCTTCTTCTAAGACCCTATATCTCAACAACTCTCCAACTGATTAAGCTCATATAACTTATACATTCCATTTAAATACCCTAACCTTTTACTTTTCATGAATATCAAATCAGGGTCATACAAATCTCCAAGCCCATACTTGCTACTGGCATCACGCTTTGCTCGGTCAATAGAAACATATCCTTTGTTTCCATTATGATTAATTGCTTTGGTTTTGAATATTCACTGTTCCTAAATGCCTATTGTCCTTAATCAATAGAAATCTTGTTCTGATCTAGATTTGATCGCATTAATTAATTAAGGATTTATTCTGGCACCTATTTGGCTCAAGAAATAAGAATTGCATTTCAACGGGGCAATGCTGCCAGCATGCGGGGCACGCTGCCAACTGGTAGTGGGCTAGAGCATTTGGACTGCCTATGAGTCTGCATTGGCTTATAGGGATCTAAATGCTTTTATTGTAGTAGCTGTAGTGTTGTATATAGTTTGTAATGTTTTGTTAATAAAGGTATACCGCCGGTAAAAAAAAAAAAAAAGTATATAATAAAATGTATGCTATACAATAAAATTAATTTAAAATGTCACCTCTGTAGAAATTAGTATTCAACCGTTGTCTGGCTGAGTTTACGTTCGTACAAAATAGATCTAGAATAATCTAGATCATTATGCGTGCAGATTTTATTGAATTACATTCTGATGTTATATATTCACATTATAATCATAGATTATGTAAAATTGATATTTATAATAGGTTTACTAATCACAGAGCATGCAATTGGCATTTTATCACAATTATATAAAATTTAATTGAATGTACATCTTCATCAAATTGGAATTCGAATTGAACTAAGGTAATTTGAAGCAATAAAATCAAAGATGAATATTAATAATAATAACTTATATAATAATTAACTTAACTGTTTAATAGGTACAAGTATTTTACGTGGTCTTCAACGGTATTGAGTTTTATCTCACGAGGAGTGAAATGAAAGAGAACGTTTTTTTTATTGTTACGGAATATGCACGAGGTCCACCCGATGTTAAGCGGATTAACCTTTGCCTATGACAGATGCATTTTGTGATGTGACGAATTGCACTGCGCCCGTCACACAAAGACATACAGTCATATTTTCAAGTAGTGTCGCACTCTACTTGAAAATATATACCTAATTGAGTTATACACCTGGAGCGTGACAATGTCAAGCTCCTTTGGAAAGTATTCATCATGGTGCTGACTAAGAGCCACAGGCAATTGAAATAAAAAAAAACACAAAATTATATGCGGACAAAGGTGCGGATGGATAAACACCACTACTGAGAACTAATACTGCAAAGAAAACTCCAAATTTTGCCAAATAACATACAATCTAGTCATACATAAGTCTAAATGTAGAAAAATGTTTAGTAAGCTACAAACTAAGTACTTTCGTATGAGTACTTTGATATATTGTAAGGGTTCCTACTTGACCTTTTTTGTTGCTTTGAAATTCAACCTTCTTCTAAGACCCTATATCTCAACAACTCTCCAACTGATTAAGCTCATATAACTTATACATTCCATTTAAATACCCTAACCTTTTACTTTTCATGAATATCAAATCAGGGTCATACAAATCTCCAAGCCCATACTTGCTACTGGCATCACGCTTTGCTCGGTCAATAGAAACATATCCTTTGTTTCCATTATGATTAATTGCTTTGGTTTTGAATATTCACTGTTCCTAAATGCCTATTGTCCTTAATCAATAGAAATCTTGTTCTGATCTAGATTTGATCGCATTAATTAATTAAGGATTTATTCTGGCACCTATTTGGCTCAAGAAATAAGAATTGCATTTCAACGGGGCAATGCTGCCAGCATGCGGGGCACGCTGCCAACTGGTAGTGGGCTAGAGCATTTGGACTGCCTATGAGTCTGCATTGGCTTATAGGGATCTAAATGCTTTTATTGTAGTAGCTGTAGTGTTGTATATAGTTTGTAATGTTTTGTTAATAAAGGTATACCGCCGGTAAAAAAAAAAAAAAAAGTATATAATAAAATGTATGCTATACAATAAAATTAATTTAAAATGTCACCTCTGTAGAAATTAGTATTCAACCGTTGTCTGGCTGAGTTTACGTTCGTACAAAATAGATCTAGAATAATCTAGATCATTATGCGTGCAGATTTTATTGAATTACATTCTGATGTTATATATTCACATTATAATCATAGATTATGTAAAATTGATATTTATAATAGGTTTACTAATCACAGAGCATGCAATTGGCATTTTATCACAATTATATAAAATTTAATTGAATGTACATCTTCATCAAATTGGAATTCGAATTGAACTAAGGTAATTTGAAGCAATAAAATCAAAGATGAATATTAATAATAATAACTTATATAATAATTAACTTAACTGTTTAATAGGTACAAGTATTTTACGTGGTCTTCAACGGTATTGAGTTTTATCTCACGAGGAGTGAAATGAAAGAGAACGTTTTTTTTATTGTTACGGAATATGCACGAGGTCCACCCGATGTTAAGCGGATTAACCTCTGCCTATGACAGATGCATTTTGTGATGTGACGAATTGCACTGCGCCCGTCACACAAAGACATACAGTCATATTTTCAAGTAGTGTCGCACTCTACTTGAAAATATATACCTAATTGAGTTATACACCTGGAGCGTGACAATGTCAAGCTCCTTTGGAAAGTATTCATCATGGTGCTGACTAAGAGCCACAGGCAATTGAAATAAAAAAAAACACAAAATTATATGCGGACAAAGGTGCGGATGGATAAACACCACTACTGAGAACTAATACTGCAAAGAAAACTCCAAATTTTGCCAAATAACATACAATCTAGTCATACATAAGTCTAAATGTAGAAAAATGTTTAGTAAGCTACAAACTAAGTACTTTCGTATGAGTACTTTGATATATTGTAAGGGTTCCTACTTGACCTTTTTTGTTGCTTTGAAATTCAACCTTCTTCTAAGACCCTATATCTCAACAACTCTCCAACTGATTAAGCTCATATAACTTATACATTCCATTTAAATACCCTAACCTTTTACTTTTCATGAATATCAAATCAGGGTCATACAAATCTCCAAGCCCATACTTGCTACTGGCATCACGCTTTGCTCGGTCAATAGAAACATATCCTTTGTTTCCATTATGATTAATTGCTTTGGTTTTGAATATTCACTGTTCCTAAATGCCTATTGTCCTTAATCAATAGAAATCTTGTTCTGATCTAGATTTGATCGCATTAATTAATTAAGGATTTATTCTGGCACCTATTTGGCTCAAGAAATAAGAATTGCATTTCAACGGGGCAATGCTGCCAGCATGCGGGGCACGCTGCCAACTGGTAGTGGGCTAGAGCATTTGGACTGCCTATGAGTCTGCATTGGCTTATAGGGATCTAAATGCTTTTATTGTAGTAGCTGTAGTGTTGTATATAGTTTGTAATGTTTTGTTAATAAAGGTATACCGCCGGTAAAAAAAAAAAAAAAAGTATATAATAAAATGTATGCTGAAATATATATATTCATAGACAACGTTGAAATATTACTCTAAAACAGGAATCTCTTCTACGAAAAGTTTGCTTCTAGCTCGTTGCTACTAAATAGATTTGTAATTTGAGTAAGTAATGTAAAATAATGCAAACGTTAATTCTATAACCACAATGAAATAATACAACTAACTTAGTCATCATTTCTCAAAGTGAAATCGTAATTATAAACTTTTCTCATTTCCCAATATGGATATTTTAATCGATTATTAATATACTTTTCCAAAGATGAGTTATATCTGTTGTTTCATCTCGTCCATCTTACTTTGAAGCAAAATGCCTAAAGTTTCTTGATAAGGAAAAGTGGAACTCCGGCAACTTTAGGTTATTGTATACTGGTAGGGGAGCAGTACTTTTATTTTAATAAGATCTTTATTTTAAAGAGTTTTTTTTATCCTGTATAGGATAGCCTTTGACCACCATCTCACCTGTTGGTAAGTGATGATGTGGTCGAATATGTTGTTCAGGCTAACCTAGAAGTACTGGTATTACTCAATTAGGTATATATTTTCAAGTAGTGTCGCACTCTACTTGAAAATATATACCTAATTGAGTTATACACCTGGAACGATGAGATATAAATGTTTTTTGTAAAAATTACATATTCAGTATAAGTTAAGTCTTTATACAATTTTATTTATCATGTTAATAACTTTTATGGGTGACTGCTAGTGACATTACTACTCCGACCGCTAGTGGCATTTCCGTGCTTCGGAGGGCACGTTAAGCCGTCGGTCCCGGTTGTTGTCTTAGAATGGCAGTCGTTATTGCATGGTGGTAGGGCATTTTGCGAATGCCTGCCTGTCTAGCTACCACCTTCAAGTAGAAAATCTGTCGCCAAGCACCTAACGGTGTGTTCCGGCATCTGTCCTTGAGAGCCAGTACTTCTAGGTTAGCCTGAACAACATATTCGACCACATCATCACTTACCAACAGGTGAGATGGTGGTCAAAGGCTATCCTATACAGGATAAAAAAAACTCTTTAAAATAAAGATCTTATTAAAATAAAAGTACTGCTCCCCTACCAGTATACAATAACCTAAAGTTGCCGGAGTTCCACTTTTCCTTATCAAGAAACTTTAGGCATTTTGCTTCAAAGTAAGATGGACGAGATGAAACAACAGATATAACTCATCTTTGGAAAAGTATATTAATAATCGATTAAAATATCCATATTGGGAAATGAGAAAAGTTTATAATTACGATTTCACTTTGAGAAATGATGACTAAGTTAGTTGTATTATTTCATTGTGGTTATAGAATTAACGTTTGCATTATTTTACATTACTTACTCAAATTACAAATCTATTTAGTAGCAACGAGCTAGAAGCAAACTTTTCGTAGAAGAGATTCCTGTTTTAGAGTAATATTTCAACGTTGTCTATGAATATATATATTTCAGCATACATTTTATTATATACTTTTTTTTTTTTTTTTACCGGCGGTATACCTTTATTAACAAAACATTACAAACTATATACAACACTACAGCTACTACAATAAAAGCATTTAGATCCCTATAAGCCAATGCAGACTCATAGGCAGTCCAAATGCTCTAGCCCACTACCAGTTGGCAGCGTGCCCCGCATGCTGGCAGCATTGCCCCGTTGAAATGCAATTCTTATTTCTTGAGCCAAATAGGTGCCAGAATAAATCCTTAATTAATTAATGCGATCAAATCTAGATCAGAACAAGATTTCTATTGATTAAGGACAATAGGCATTTAGGAACAGTGAATATTCAAAACCAAAGCAATTAATCATAATGGAAACAAAGGATATGTTTCTATTGACCGAGCAAAGCGTGATGCCAGTAGCAAGTATGGGCTTGGAGATTTGTATGACCCTGATTTGATATTCATGAAAAGTAAAAGGTTAGGGTATTTAAATGGAATGTATAAGTTATATGAGCTTAATCAGTTGGAGAGTTGTTGAGATATAGGGTCTTAGAAGAAGGTTGAATTTCAAAGCAACAAAAAAGGTCAAGTAGGAACCCTTACAATATATCAAAGTACTCATACGAAAGTACTTAGTTTGTAGCTTACTAAACATTTTTCTACATTTAGACTTATGTATGACTAGAATGTATGTTATTTGGCAAAATTTGGAGTTTTCTTTGCAGTATTAGTTCTCAGTAGTGGTGTTTATCCATCCGCACCTTTGTCCGCATATAATTTTGTGTTTTTTTTTATTTCAATTGCCTGTGGCTCTTAGTCAGCACCATGATGAATACTTTCCAAAGGAGCTTGACATTGTCACGCTCCTTTGGCAAGTATTCAGTGAAATCGGTAAAACGATATGAAAATCTTTACCTTTTGCTTAAATAACTGTTTAGTTCTTAGTTTTATCTTAGTTGAACTCTGGTCACCGGTAGATGACAATAAGCTCGCCTTCTATTACATGAGATCAAATATATCTTTTATAACGGAGGTATTATTATTCATCAGGAATGTAATTAAAGGCGTGATGATATTTCTTTTTTATATTCAGTTTCTTTAATGTTTCAGATGTTTTAAATAGAAATTCCATTTAAATAAAGTTTTATTACTAATCAAAGTCAATCCATAATAATTAAAACCACCTTTTTAACCTAATTTTTAATTCTCTTAGCTGAAGTTAAGTGTTTATAAGGTCGAAAATGTTTTTCAGGCTAACTTAGAAACACTGGCTCTCAAGGAGAGCTGCTGAAACACACTATGTATTTAGAGACACATTCTATATGAGGGTGGTGTCATGCAAATTCACTACTACCATGCTAGACATCAAAATAATCCAACACTCTTGTCTATAGTCTTTGTATTATATTATTCACACATATATAATATTATTATAATCAAACATTAACCGTAGTTCACCAGGTGGAAAGAGACAACGCGGCGTTAGAACAAGGATGCCTAGCTGATACTAATCAAAGTTCATTTATCACGTTGTAAGTCTTTGTCCGTAATGAAGGTGTTAAAAATGTTTAGACTGCGTTTCCCCACTAAAGTCCGAGGTCGATGAGCAATTTTCGAGGAAGAAGCCAACCATTAGTATCGCTGCGCTGAGTGGCACCGTGGGGTGCCGGGTTACAATGTCAACCCCCTCATTTCTATCTGTAGGTGTTGCAAGAAGCGACTAAATGTAAAATATCGGAAAGTGAGCAGCAGCGCTTTCTGAGGAACTGATACCTGAAACTACTATCCTCAAAACGCCTTTAAATTTTCTTCTTGATTCGTAGCTATCCAGCAGGCATATGCAAAATAAAGCCCGCCCTCCCACCATGCAGTAACGCTGCCATCCTAAGACAACTTCCGGGACCGACGACAGCTTTACGTGTCCTTCCAAAGCACGGAAGCACTCAGTAGCAAATGCCATAAACAATGCACCTTAATAATGACCGCAGCAAACACTTCCTAATCTAGATGATCGGTTAAAAACGACTAGGCAAACTTCACTAGAAGTGCTTTAAAACGTTTGAATCTGGAATTATAGCCTTTGAATACCTAATACTGTAACTAGCAGTATGTTTTATCGAAGACTATAGCCAGTTATTGTAAAGTTGTTTTGTGACGACTTGTTGAGGTAAAACATTTTTACATGCAACTTGAATTTTCCCTCTTTACCTACCTACTCACTCTGTACTTACTTACTTACCCAGGTTATATCTTTCGAAAATCAGAGTCACTGGTAGACAGTGGTATACTTCAAACCGTACTGTTGAAGTATACCACTGTCTACCTTAAATCTGGGCTGAAAGTGCGTCTTCTTCACATTTAGCACGTTTTTTCCCAAACGGTCTGCTGTAGCTAAAGCTGGCCCTTTTTTTTTTTTTTTTATTCTTGATAGGTTAGCCTTTGACCACTATCTCACCTGATGGTAAGTGATGATGTGGTCGAAGATGTTGTTCAGGCTAACCTAGAAGTACTGGCAAAAGTTTTCTGATAACGCAAAGTAGTCCGGCACAAACTAACGCTGAGGCGCGGCTAAACGAACTTAACGTTTAATGGCTTCGGGAAGCTGTATCTACTTGGCCTTAATTGGGTCTCGCGTTAAGTATCAATTTCGGAGGTAAGAAAGTTTCAGAGGTTGGAAAGGTAAAACGGATGTTATATAAATCTGCAGAAAATTGCTCATAGTTACTTGACCTATTTGTAGAAGTATAAATTTGTATATTAGTTATTCTAGACTTCAATGTAATTAATTGTCAAAGTTTTAGACGTACAGTTTTCGGCCTAACCCATTGGCATCGGCGATAATGATAACAATCGAATTTCATTCATAACTAGGACATAGTGGTCCTGACGATGCCAACTTCTTAGAATATTTAGACTGTTCCTTGCCCTATTGCCAAATGTAGTAAGAGCGGAGACTAACGAAAAAATACCACGACTCGTGCCCATGTAAGTGAGGCGTCTCTGTAATACCTGAAGTAGTATTTGGCAGGCGTCCAGCCGTACTCAAAATATTTAACAATAATGTCTGTTCGCTACAAAGCATTTGTCGCGTATTTTCAATCAAGCTGCAGAGTTCCTTTTTGTCACGCGTTCATGTTTAATGTACCATGTAAGGTAGCTGGATAAAAAATCATTCAATCGCCACTCACAGATTAGCATACATCTCACGTGCTAAAATGTGTAATAATAACAATATTTATTGAAGAATATAATATCAAACAATGCCCATGTGTTAGTGTATTGTTAGCGAAAACATATTCTTGTTCTTATGTTGAACTTTGGGATTTTAGAGATGATATTGTGTAGTGGCACCACATGGTTGGGGTAAAGAAAGAAAGATGTTATTGATATTGCCGAATGCTTTGTTCTGCTGAATATATACTCAAGGAGAAAATATCTAATAGTGAAAGAATTTTTCAATTTGGTCCAAGTTTATATAGTTCAAGTTTATTCGTTACATACAAAAATACAAATCTTTCCTCTTTATAATATTAGTATAAACAGTATACGAGTATATTTAAATTAAATAAAAAATAAATATATATCACTAATTCATACAATCGGTAATATTGTATTTTTTTAATTTTTTAGAACAATAGAAAGGCACAATCAAGTAGGTGTAATACTTAGTTTTGTTGTTAATACATAAATGTATATACGTAAAATAAAAGTATATGAAAAAACATATCCTTACCTGTGTTCGTTAAGCGGTAGGTTTAACACTGACGTTTCATCAGACGTGTTTTGATCCCATCACCACCCTTTCCAACGTCGCAACGTCGTATGCGACGCGAAGGTCAAACTGAGAACCTCAAATCCTAAGGCAAAGCTATACATCACTCGTCCAACGTAGCATATATACCTCTCTATGTATTATATAAGATTGTTTTAACCTAATATCACGTAGATGGTAATACTGAGTCAGTATTCGCAATGACATACTCGATATTAGGTGTGGAGTGTTCATCAATCTTGTCTCAAAATGTATGTCAGCATTACAAGCTGATCTTTATATAGGCAAGATTTTGGATGGCAGGATTTCGTTTCAAGGTGAAAGAACTTTTGCATCTAAATATGAAATAAATATTCTTTTCTTATTAACATTCTCGTAAAACTGTTCTAATTAGACTGCGTTAAGTTCTTAATGCCGCTTATAAAACAAGCGTGGATTTTTGATATGTAATACAAACAAAATGATTATAATAATAATAATTTTTTTTTTTTTACTCTATTGATGCTCCCGCCAAATGTGAAAACTTGATAGGACCCGGATCCAACATACCTTACAAAACACTGCTTATAAAAAAAACATAGGAATGCATTTCAGCACAAACTCAATCCATGAGAAACATGGAACTAGAATAATAGTTACATATGGCAGCAAACTTGTTTCAGTGTGCACACTTTGTTTACAAGTACGGTAGACCTATGACTTACGACACACTAAGAATTCGAAGGTGATGGGACTTATTAAAAGACGATGTAGTAATTTGCAAATACCTATTATATCAAAATTTTTGCCCGTGGGGTAGTAATTTGCAAATACCTATTATATCAAAATTTTTGCCCGTGGGGTGCCGGGTTTAGTAGGTCACCCCCCCATCTCTACCCGTGGGTGTCGTAAGAGACGACTAAGGGTAACACACCAGAAAAGCAGCAAGCTGAGCAGCAGCAGCACATTCTGAGGAACTGATATCTGACCCTGTGATCCCCAAAACGATTGCCAAGCGTGGGGATAGTCACAAAACCTCCCATAATGGGGGAAACCGTGTTAAGCAGTGGACATTACGGCTGATACAGTACAGTATATCAAAATTTTGTACTGACTCAAAAAGGAGGAGAATCCAATTGGACTGTATGTTTTAATTCAAATGTTTGTTACATGATTACTGCGCTAATTATAAATTAATAATTCCTTTGTTGTATGGTAGGTCGTTCTTCAGAGTTGGTCCCATTCTAACTTCATCATCATCGTTAAAGTAGATTTTAAGTTACAATAAATTAACTGAAAAATGTATTTGCCAATATACCAATCCCTCGATGATATAATAATCGCAAGTCCATGGTAACCGCCGTATTGTACATTGTAGGTTAGTGAAAATCAATTTCGTATGCAATACAAATACCTAACCGGAAATGGTGAAAAAGAATTAATACAAAACAGAAACGACTTCTAACACTGAAAATTATAAAATAACTTGTAAAGATGGATCATAAAAATGAGAGCTCAGAGTGATGTGAATCAACATGGTATAAGTTAATTCCGTATATTATAAAAAAAAAGTTGGCCATCATAATATTACTTCATCAGACAACACCTACCAGAAACTGTAAATCATCTGGTATTATGTCATCTATGTGTATGTTACAAACGTGCCAGCACATGATACAGACCCCACATTCGCACCTTTATTAAGCCACATCACGCAAGTTTTCGTGACTGCCACTTTTTAATTAGTATTTTGTCACTCAACCAAAGAACTCCCTAATGAGGTTCTGTCTTCCTTCCTGTGTTCGTGACGGAAACTTAACCAACAAAAAGTTGGTAATTAAGAAGAGAGAACACTATACAGATATCTCTTTTCATCCCTTTATCTGTTAATTTGAGCCACAAAAACTCTTTATTCTTATTGTTATGGCAAAGGCAAAATAGAGCTCCGTTATTTTTAGCTTTGTTATGACTGGAATAGTATTTTGGTCATCTGGTTGTTGACATGTAAAAATAGCTTATCGTTTCTGTAACGACATAAGGTACTAAATAAGTAAGGGACTAAATAATCCTCATATTTTAAAATATGATGGGCATTAATTTTCTAAAGCCATAAAGGCTTTAGAAAAATAATGTTTCCACCAACGACTCTTATTCACCCTTAAGCAAAAAAAAATTACATAAAAACATGTTGGTAAACGCTATCAAACCATCAGAAAATTTTATCCAATACACGAGTACTTTTTTAAAACCGGCGGTATGCTTTTATGAACAAAATACTACGAATTATACATATACAACACTACAGCTACTACAATAAAAACATTTGGACAACCTATTTAGATAATCTTCATATTAATTTAATTTAATCGTTTTTGTTTTAGGACCGAAGCAAATACAAAAAAATAATTTGTCGATGGCTGAAACATCGATCGCTTATAATAGCGATACAACGTGGGATAAGTTTGATGCTTCGATCGTAGGCATAGGCAGTTAAAAGTTACACGAAACTTCGTCTACACAACGTTATGAACATTTCATTGTTTTTATGACATAATAAAAAGTAATGGGTAGGTGCTAGATAAATGTTATACTATGAAAAAGATAGCTTAGAATTTTTGTCAAGCTTCAAACAAGAAAATTCTAGTATATATATATATATATATATTTTAATCCTGATAGGTTAGCCTTTGACCACTATCTCACCTGATGGTAAGTGATGATGTGGTCGAAGATGCTGTTCAGGCTAACCTAGAAGTACTGGCTCTCAAGGACAGCTGCCGTAACATACCGTTAGGTGCTTGGCAACAGATTTTCTACTTGAGGGTGGTAGCTAGCCAGGCGGGCATTCACAAAATGCCCTACCACCATGCTAGTTATAGCATGGTGGTAGGGCACCATGCTATAACTTCCTTGACTATGGCTGCCATCCTAAGACAACAACCTGGACCGACGGCTTAACGTGCCCTCTGAAGCACGGAAACGCTCAGTAGTAATGTCACTAGCGGTCACCCATCCAACTCATGACCGCGCGCGACGTTACTTAACTTTGCTGATCCGTTGAGAACAGCTAAGTAAACTTCGCTACGAGTGCTTCAAATATCGTGAGATATTTAGTAGTCAAAGGCTAGTCAATACATATTACCACGCTTGCATTAACCGAAGGGTGTAGGCAGATGTTTCGTTTCGTCAAACTAGTGGGTGAGCCTATTGCCATCTACTGCGCATAGTTCCAGACTGGTATTAAAGTTTTTTTTTTCAGAATAAACTATAATATTACCTACCTGGAGATCGAACACAAGACATCGAGCAGTAATTTAACGTACACACTAACGAGGCAGTCAGAAGATATACTATTAATAATTAATAATACAAATAACAAGAATTGCATATTACATCATTGTGTAATTGGTGCTACATTTTCTGAGATCATTAAGTTTCATAAAATTTCCGCCATAATTTATATTATTTATCGAAGAATTTGTTTTTCACTAGACGTATCCATTTTTTCATTCTACATGTTCTATTTTAATTATTTGTTAATTATAAATAAGCGTAAGCGTACGTACAAAATCTATAATTTAAAATACAAATAACAAAAATAACATATCGTACATGCCTTACATCATTGCGCAAATTTGTGCTAAATTTTCTGAGATCTTCAAAGTTTTAATAAAATTTCTGCTATATTCAAGTTATTTACCGTTTTTTTATTAGACGCATGCAAAATTTATATTATATTAGATACAATTCAAAAAATTATTTATTCATTTTCTCGTTCTTTTTCTTATATTTTTATTATTTCATTTTGTTAATTATAAATAATATCGGAATGACGTCGATATTTTTCGTTCCTGCAAAAACTGACTCTGGTTATGTTTACAAAAGTCATCTTTACTTTCAACCAACCCTACCCCGAAACCTGTCTACCGATAACCACAGTCGTCAGCCGCCCGGGATAAGCGTCAGATAAAATCACATTTGACCTTTTTTCATAAGAAGGGCCAAGAGGGTCATGAAAAGAGGAAATAGCATCGATTTGAGAAACTTCACCTTTTTGCATTAAATAACTTAGACCCTCGATCGCGGGGTCCTTTAACTGATAAACAAAACGTAAATCATTATTTAACTATTATATAAAGGAATCTAAGCCCGCCAAGGGACAGAGGGATAAGAGAATTCAATAAAGCGAAAACGCGCGACGTTTGAACATTTTTTTTGCGTCATCAAACGATTAATGTTCATGATAAATTCGTTACGTTTCATTCGTTCTATTTCTTTATATTTTTGAAGATAAATTATGGTCGGTGTTTTATTTTTACAAAGGTTAAGATGGATAAAAACTCTACTTCATTCACTGAACTTCAAAAGTTTCAGAAATCGAGCCTTCGTCAATTCCCTACTCTATCTTACGTATATGGGGTAAATAGTCTGTACAACATATTTTTCTAACAGTACATAGTTTTTAATTGCTGATAAGCCTAGCCTTTGTTCACTATTTTACCTGATGGTAAATGATGAAATGATCATGCTGTTAAAGTTGTTCAGGCAAATCTACAATCACTGGCTCTCAGAAACAGTCACCAAACATAGCGTTAGGTGCTTGGTGACAGATTTGCTACCTTAGGGTAGTAGCCAGACGAGCATTCGCACCATGGTATCATAATTAAATTCTAAAACAACTACCGGAAGGGGTTTGTTCTATGCTTTTGACCACAATCTCACCTGATGGCAAGTGATGATGTGGTCGAAGATATTGTTCAGGCTAACCTAGAATTACTGACTCTCAAGGACAGCTGCCGGAATACACCGTTAGGTGCTTGGCGACAGATTTTCTACTTAAGGGTGTTTGCTAGCCAGACGGGCATTCGCAAAATACCACCATGCTATAACGACTGCCATCCTAAGACAACAACCAGGACCGACGGCTTAACGTGTCCTCCGAAGCACGGAAGCGCTCAGTAGTAATGCCACTAGCGGTCACTCATCCAATTCATGACCGCGGCGGAAAACTTCGCTACGAACGCTTCAAAAAGTAAATGTAAGCAAGCGCTCAACGAATAGTAAATGTCGCTGGCGGCCATCCATCTCAGTACTGCAGTCATTACTTGGATGGATGACTGCCAGAGGCAGGCGGACGTAGATTAACCTATTTGATCCTATTGATCCTATTTGATCGGTTATGAAAGACTAGGCAAGCTCCGAGTGTTTCATATTATTCAAATTACCATCAAATGTTAATTATTTTTATCATCAAATTAATACTATTATTCAAAAAATATTTTAATCATATTAATTTTATAAGTATTTAAATCTTATACAGAAAAATGTATAGTACCACAAGATAGATGTAGAATGTTTTGGTTTCTCTTTTATGGTAGGCCACCAGCCTGGTGCCGATCTGTTTTGGGAATCCTCTTTTTGGTAGCACAACCGCTATCTTATCGTTAATGAGGCCGATGAATTGGTAAAGCATCTTTTTGTAGGTAGCAATACCCTACTCACGGCCTGATAAAGGTACTATCACTTCCATCCTAGAACGTGTATCCAAGGCGGCATTAGTAGGATCTTACCAAATTTGGTTGGGCAGGGGAGGAGGCTCGAGCGCTGAAAGGGAGCATTGATGCATCATAAAGGGGCCCCTTAACCTTACTCACTGGTTTGCAAGTCCCAGGCACCTTGACTTGGGCCTCTTCCTCTGCAACGCTATGGACCCGGCACCCGCACGGTGAATCCATGGAATGCTAAGTAAATTCGTCTCTAAATCTAACTACTTCTATTTTGATAGTAGTTTTTTCTGTGTTTTTGCACATGATTATATTTTTTGATACTCTATACCTATGTACTAAACATGAATAAACATAATTGTTTATTATTTAATACAAAGCTATATAAGTGTCAGAGTTAATTTCCGACCAGAGGGATATCTCTGTGCAAAAAGCATAGATATAGGATCAGTTGTATTTGCGTAATGTGAAGAATACAAAATACATGAACTAACTTTATGTTTATTCAAAGTTGGAATACCAAACATAATAAAAATTATTGAGTGATATATGTTAATTCATCAGACAAATGTCATATATAAACTAAGAAACTAATCTGAATAAAGAAATTACCGCCTACGAAATTCGTAGCAATGTTGTAGATGAGCTACGAAATCATATTGACTTTACTTTGAATACAGGATTATCATATTATTTGATACAATAATTAATGAATACTACATGTGTTTCACATTTTAAGTAAAATATTATTATGCCTGTATATCCCTCAAGGGTTATGTACATTTGTTTATACACTCTCGTTTTTTCAGATATGCTTTTGATCCCATGTTATAGTAACAAATCACAGGATACCAGGACGGTATTCTGGGGTTTCTGGTTTAAGTCCCTCTGAAAGTCGTGTTTTTGGATCCGAAATAATTTCAAAGCACCATTAATATTGTTTTAATTACATCTAACTACTTACATCTATTTTGATTGTAGTGTTTTCTGTGTTTTGCACATGATTATATTATCTTTTGATACTCTCATGCCGTCATTTCCACTATAATGCCACTATAATGTTAATTCATGAGACAAATATCACATATAAACTATGAAAATAATCTAAATAATAAATCACGTTTATTTCGTATATAGCTACGATTTATTACCGCCTACGAAATCCGTAGCAATTTTGTAGATGAGCAACGACATCATATTGACTTTGCTTTGAATAAAAGATTATTATATTATTTGATACAATAATCAATAATCAAAATACTACATGTGTTTCACATTTTTGTAACATATTACTATGCCTACAGGCATAGTTATATACGAGTATTACTAAAAATCCCCTAAGGGTATGTACATTTGTTTATACACTCACGTTTTTTCAGATATGCTTTTAATACCATGTTATAGTGAAACTATTACTAACTAAGCACAGAACACCAGGACGGTATTCTGGGTTTCTGGTTTAAGTCCCCCTGAAAGTTATCTTTTCGATCCGACATAATTTCAAAGCACCTTTAGAGACTCCAGACTACTGCTTAATTATTTGACAGATAACCTTATTATCCATCTCAAAGTGACGGTTAATACCACTCGACTAATAAGGCACTTGATAAGAAAGAAAGGTGTAGGTAAGCTTTTGTTTTTTTAATGTTCGTTTGAGTTCGTAAATGACTGCAAATTCTATAAGCGCCGATGAAACTTGTAGCAATTTCGTAGATGGGCTCCGACTTTGAATTCGTAACTCTCCTAGATTAGTTTCGGTCCTTGCCCAAGATACAACACGCTCTACTATCATACTACCAGTAGTGTCGTGGGGAATATTTTTAACCGACTTCGAAAAAAGGAGGAGGTTCTCAATTCGTTAGTTTTTTTTTATGTTTGTTACCTCAGAGCTTTTGACTGGGTGAACCGATTTTATTTTTCTTTTTTTATTTGAAAGCTAATGCTTGCCGTGTGGTCCCATTTATTTCATCAAAATCGGTCAAGCCGTTTGGAGTTACACTCCAATAACTGAAAAGTATTTGCCTATCTTGATGATGTAGTCATTGACAGTGAATGACAATCGATCCCAAAAGTAGCAAAGGTCACAAAAAGGGTAATATTTTTAACTAAGAAATGGAAACGACTTTAACACTTAAATATGTGAAATAACTTGTCGAAGTCGGTACCACGCGAACAATATTGTGATAATAAGTACTTTTGAACTGTCATTGTACCGACTTCAACAACTTATTTCACCTATTAAAATGTTAAAGTCGGTTCCATTTTATGGTAAAAAAAAATGTTTTTGCCCTTCTATACTATGTTGAAAACTTCAGAAACTATTTCTTTATTTACCTACATAGAACTTAATCTACCTACACAACTTGTTACTTGGGAACTTTTACGTCGTGATGGTCGTAAAGTTCCGATCTACGAAAAATATAAAGAACCTTATTCTAAGAGCTATTAAAGTAATATTTGTATTACTATGTTCTACATGCACGCACTACCCACGTGTGTGCAGTTTATGTTATGTCTTTGTAGTACGTAAGTGCGTGTTTGGAGACCATTACCAAGACTAGCAAGCTTATAAATACGCACTTTTTTTTTAAAATCCTCTAATATACAGTATTTAACATTAAAATAACTTATCTTGTCTCTTCACAAGGTACTATTATGTAAAATCTTCCAGGTCAATGCAAAATCCAAAATAATTAGAGTGATGGAGGTGGCAGTAGGTCTCTTTGTCTGTCATGGTGAGTATTACTTCAGTTAGATACATTTTGGTACGACTTCCTACTGACGTCCGTCGAATTGAGAGAGAGAGAGAGAGAGAGAGAGGTATGAAAACTTAACCGTTCGTAAAACGAAATATTCATTGGAGAGAAATTCTATATAATCTTTGCTACCACAGATCAGTGAATCTCTACGGATTGGCATTAGCATTGCAAAAATAATTGATTTTCAATTTTTTTTTATGAAATCTTGCTGGTCTCCCGATTTTGAAACTATGTGTGTGCTTTTAATAATGTGACCTTTCTGTGATAACAATATCAGCTCCCAACCCGACGGACGGCAAAGGAAAACATTGCCGACATAGTAGCAGTGGAACAAATAGTTCCAGTGTGAGTTTTTTTATGTTATTGTGACGGAACAAGCTCGAGGCCCACCTGATGTTAAACGGACTAACCTCTACCTAGAACAGATGCAATTCATCACAAGTGACGAATTGCACTGCGCCCGTCACCTTGAGACATAGTTGTTAAGTCTCGTATGCCTGTAATTTGACTGGCTCTCGAGGACTGCTGCCGGAACACACCTTTAGGTGCTTGGTGACAGATTTTCTTCTTGAGGGTGGTAGCTAGCCAGGCGGGCATCCGCAAAATGCCCTTCCACCATGCGGTGAAGCTCAAGCCGGTGGTGGGCATCGATCCAGGGATCTGCGGCACGGCAGTCCATGGCTATGACCGCTCGGCCATCATTGCTTCAAAATCTTGTTCGGGGAAGTACTGCCACCGTACCTCTTTCTACCGCTAAGCAGTAATGTTCGTATCGATATGGTCCACATTAAAGGGTATGGGTGCCGGTCATATCACAGGTACATGAGACTTAACAACTTTATGTATCAGGGTGAGGTGCTTGGTGACAGATTTTCTCTTGAGGGTGGTAGCTAGCCAGGCGGGCATCCGCAAAATGCCCTTCCACCATGCGGTGAAGCTCAAGCCGGTGGTGGGCATCGATCCAGGGATCTGCGGCACGGCAGTCCATGGCTATGACCGCTCGGCCATCATTGCTTCAAAATCTTGTTCGGGGAAGTACTGCCACCGTACCTCTTTCTACCGCTAAGCAGTAATATTCGCATCGATATGGTCCACATTAAAGGGTATGGGTGCCGGTCATATCACAGGTACATGAGACTTAACAACTTTATGTATCAGGGTGACGAGCGCAGTAAAGCCCGTTTTGTGACAGGGGACTGCAAGAACTTATTCTTGTCTCTTATTTGTTTTCAAATTGGTTTGTTTTTGTTATGTTTTTGTCAGTTTTTTGTCATAAATAAAGAGTATTTCTATTTCTATTTCTTTCTATTTCTAAAGTTCGTTATCCTAGTAGTAAAGTATAAAAATAATAATATAGCCTGCTTTCAAGTATATGCCAACACTGTGTTTAGGCTGAAAGGGATTTGAAATAACTGATATTACTGGATGATGAGACATGAGAACATATGTCTCGGTTTGACGAGCGCAGAGCAGCCTCAGCAAGAAAAGTGACGCTTACGACATTTATTTCATTATATAAAATATCCATTTATTTAATTATCAGAATGATCATACTACACATTCCAATTAAATATAAGTAATTTAAATATAATTATCTTAATCAATCGACGTACGAATAAAGTGTGGCATGAACATATATATAGTAATTGAATACGTCATGCTTTAGCGTGACAACATAGCGACCTGATTTTATGTAATGTAATAGACTATTGCTTATTTTAAATATTATATTCATTTTTGCGTTAGTAATGATTTAGCAGTCGACGTTAATAAAAAAAAATATAATGGTTTTAGATGACCAAAACTTATCCAAGCGTTTTTTCGACCAGGCGTTGATGCAACGCTCGGACTGAAACATAATCCTGCAATGACGTTTAGGTTGCTCATAATATGCGATAGGCTAGCCATAGACTAGAAACTCATCTGCTAGCTAAGTGATGATGTAGTTGGAGTAGTAAACAGTTTTATCCTAAAATGGAAGTGACTCAAATCTGTTAATGCATGGCGACAGATTTTAAACTTAAGAGGTGCATTGCGGTAGGGTATTTTGCCCGTCTCGTACCAACCAGACGGGCAAAATACCCTACCGCAATGCAAAGAGCCGGAGCTCCACAATCATAGCCAAATTACTGCCATCCTAGACATACCAAGATTAAAGGCCTTACGTTACCTGCGAAAAACGCAAACTGTGCCTAACGTGAAATGCTGTAAAATAATTCCATTAGCAGTCACGTATACCCAAGCAATGTATGCATGCATATAACGTTGCTTTGCCTAATTGATTGGTTCTAGACAAGTTTTGCTACGGGCGCTTCATCAACTTAGAAATACTGTCTATCTTATATGATCCAATCAAATATAATTTTATCAATCTTTCAGCAAATCACATGAAAGAATTGCCTGGATAAACATTGTATCCCCGCTTCAGAAATATTGCCTGGCCTAATGAAAGGAAACTGAAATACCAACTTATCCTTAAAGACGTGCTTAGCAAAAATGATGCCTATAATATTATGTATTTAAAGTAAGTATTGGTATCTTTTTGTAACATTTCTTCTATACATGTATCTATTTTTATGTTCAAGGTAGACGTTTTGTCGCTATTCACGTGGTTTCATGTTTGCGACATTTGTAATCGAATTTTAATGAAGGGTCGTTTGGAGTTATTGCATTGATGTAATCTAACCTTGGCGGTATCGATTTGGTTTGCAATGAAACAGAAATGAATTACTGATTGAAATGCCTATAGGTATATTGTGTGAGACCAAAACATATATCAGCCAAAACGTTATAGAGATCTGAATCTACCACTTCGGACAAATATAGAAGCAACTATCAATATGGTTTATAAATTACCAGCTGTAATAAAATCTGAGATGTTTTATTAATCATAATGAATTGAATGGAGTTATACCATGTGAAATAACATTATCGGAAGATAAAATTGTTGCAGTAATTTTAAATCAATAATGGCCGAGTGGTAATAGCTATGGACTGCCGTGCCGCAGATCCATGGTTCGCTCCCCACCGCCGACTTGATGTTCACCGCATGATGGAAAGCATTTTGCAAATGCTCGCCTGGCTAGTTAGTTACCACCCTCATGTAGAAAATCTGCCGCTAAGTAGGTACCTTACAGTGTGTTCCGGCAGCAGTCCTTGAGAGCCAGTAAAATTACAGACACATGATGCTTAACAACTGTATGTAACAGTGTGACAGGCGCGCAGGCGTCACTTGTGATGAAATGCATCTGGTATAGGCAGAGGTAAGTCCACTTAACATCAGGTGCGATTAGCGCGTGTTCCGTAACAATTACATTAAAAAAAAAGTAATTTTCTAGTATTGAGTATTTAAAATAAATCGTGTAAGTGCCATTTTAGGAGAAAATTATATTTTTTATTCATTCCTTTGCACACATAAATGTACCAGGCGGACATAACGAATAGTTTCTCAAAGAAAATGGAACACTGTTGAAAAACAGTCGAGTCAAAAATATTTATTGCAAATATATCTACTATCCTTTAAAGATAAACTATAAGAGAAGAGCCATGTATGCAAAAAAAAGTATATACTTTCTTTGCATACATGCCTCTTTTCTTATTATTAATTAATATATATTCAATCATTTACGTTAAAGCTAAAAACTTATAAGTTATATGATATCTATGCTTACTTTTGGTAACTCTATTGTTGTCTCATGTTTTCAATTATGAAACTATGGCTTCAAGTAGTAAAGGTTTAAGTAACGATGGCCGAGCGGTAATAGCTATGGACTGCCGTGCCGCAGTTCCCTGGTTCGATCCCCACCGCCGCCGACTTGAGCTTCACCGCATGGTGGAAGGGCATTTTGCGATTGCCCGCCTGGTCAGCTACCACCCTTAAGTAGAAAATCTGTCGCCAAGCACCAAACGGTGTGTTCCGGCAGCAGTCCTTGAGAGCCAGTGAAATTACAGGCACATGAGACTTAACAACTATGTCTCTAAGGTGACGGGCGCAGTGCAATTCGTGACGTGTGATGAAATGCATCTGTTATAGGCAGAGGTTAGTCCACTTAACATAACGTGGGTCTCGAGCTTGTTCCGTCATAATAACATTTAAAAAAGGTACCTTTTACGTTAATATAAATAGACGCTTGAACAAATAATCCAAATAGTTTAATCACATTACACAAAAGAGTTTGTTTGCACGGGGATCAAAGTCCATTAAAACAACAGTTATGGTTGAGACATTCGAACGCTTAAATAACACGTCTCTGAAAATAACGATATTTGTTTGACTTAAGGACAGTAAGTCATTAAAAAGTCACCCTGACCTCATTTTTAGTTCAATGCTGGCTGCTAGGTTATTATTTTTCAAGGACGTTATATTAGTAATGCATTGTATAGCAAAATTGCTCTTTAATGACATAATGGCAAGGTCGCTTTCGTCGAAATTACCAAACCTTATTGTTTAGTTGAATCAATTTGGTAAAGTTAAGAAAATGTGAGGTAATATTCAGTACCAGCAATGTTGGAAATATTTTCAGCAAGTTTTCGAAATATGGAGGCAAAACTAACGATATAATATTAAATCTTTGGTTTACACTTATTATAGTTTTCCTAACATATTCTAATTACTACAACGTTATAATATCATCATATAGTTCTCGTCTCAATAATATAAGGACTGTTCCATTCCCTTTTGAATAAGGGGAAGGATAATTTGAATGTGCTGCATGCTAATACCCACGTTGACGTAAGTAGATTGTTGCATCAAATATACAAAGCTCTTTAATCACCTTTATGCCTGCATTCACTGAATGGGAGCAAGAATATTCCGAAGAAGAACATGTGTCACGTAGGTGGATGGCTCGTAGAAGAAAGTTCTACAATATGTTGTTGTCGTGCTTTTGTTTTTTTTTAATACTGTAGGAGACAAACAAGCAGACGTTCTAACTGATGGTAAGTGGTCACCGCCGGCTATGAACACCAGTAATACCCGCAGCATCACAAGTTTTCCATATACAGATTCCATAGTCAAATGGCAAAATCCGGCCCTATTAGTGAGACGTCTGTTTGTCTATCTATCCCTCTATCTGTCTGTAACCAAGTATATCACAGGTCTCTAGATCATAAATTAATTGATTCACAGCCGTAATATTTAGATATTTTGTGCAAAACTTTAGAAAATAAGAGTAGGAATTAAATGCTTATGTATTATTTAGAAACTTAAAAAAATAAAAAGTAACAATGGAATAGATATTCAATTTAATGATTTTTAATGGACCCAATACATAAGAAAGTACCCGTAAAAAAAAACAGTTTTTTTTTACCCCAGCATAAATAAGTAAAGTACAAATATTACAAAATCACAAATATACGATAGGAAAAATTTAAGTCATGTGCGGGATGCGGGAAAAAAAATCCTATCGTATATTTGTGATTTGGTAATGTAATCCGCATAGCAGGCGTTATTGCAAATCTAACAATATTAGAGTACAAATATATTATTACTAAATTACGAGAGGAAAAATTATAGTAATTTAGTAATGTGATCCGCGAAGCATGTGTTATTGCAATAATTCATTTGGTATCAATGGCTAAGTGACTCTTAGATAAGGTCCGTACCCAAGTTAGATCTGTTGCAACGTCTAACTTGGGTACGGAGTCTGTTGAGCGACTTCCGAATTGGCCACTGCCGTTCATTACCAGGAGGTAGGTGTTCCGCTGGGGTAATATACTTTGTAGGTGTGGGGTATTTTTTTTACCAAAGTTGAAGTCTCTCCTCCTTTTCAATAATAAAATTTTCAAATAAATATATATTATATCTATTTATGGCTAGAAAAAAATATATATGATTCAAGTTGTTAGAGCATTTTCCATTACAAAAACTAAAATATTTAGAGATCTGAAATTTCGGTATAATACACTCGAGAGCAATGAATCCGGGTCACTTAAAGAATGTTAAAAATCTCGGAAACTAAAAATTATAGGTTAATGCAATAAATTGTATTTAATAGACAATGTAATACTCCTTAAATGAAAGTAAAAAAAATATGAGTCACCATACATTTTATTAACACAAAATTACATAAAGAAAAAAACTGCTGATCTCTCCTTAAAACAAAAATAGGAAACATGAAATTTTTGAACTTTATTACGATTTTCTTGAATTTTAATACTTCGTATTGCCTCCTCGTGCTTCCATTACTGCGTTTACGCGGTTTGGCATGCTGTACACCAAGTTCCTTATACGATTTTGGGGAATATTCTCCCATTCCTCTGTGAGAGCAATTTTGAGCTCACGAAGCGTGATTGGGGGAGGGTTTCGTTGTTTTACGCATCTGCCTAGCTCGTCCCAAGCATGCTCGATCGGGTTGATATCCGGGCTGCGCGCTGGCCACTCCATACGAGTAATGTTCATCTCTTGAAGGTAGTCATTCACAATCCTACCTGTATGAGGTCGGGCATTGTCATGCATAAATATAGCATCGTCACCTAAATTGACCATAAATGGACCAACGTGATCATTGAGGATTTCTTCCACATATCTTACGCTAGTTAAAGAGCCGTTTTCTATGATCACCAGCTCTGTGCGACTTTCAGAAGAAATTCCGGCCCACACAAGTACAGACCCACCACCGTAGGCTACTTTTTCTTCGATGCATGCTTGCTTGAATCTTTCCCCTGGTCTTCGATACACTCTGTGTCTTCCATCGTGCTTGTAGAGCATAAATTTTGATTCGTCGGAGAACATAACTTTTGACCAATCTTCAATACTCCAATTTACGTGGCTCTGGGCATATCTTAGTCTCGAAATACGATGCCCACGCTCCAGTTTAGGGCCGTTTGCAGGTCTAAGGGGTTTTAAGTTAGATTCAGCAAGCCGACGTCTTACTGTCCATGCACTTGGGTTACTTCCTCCGAGGCGTCGAAACTGATTGGTGAGTTCAGTTCCTGTGAGAAAGCGATTTCGAAGCATGGTGTTCACCAAGTATCGGTCTTCTCGTGCTGTGGTACACCTGGTTCTGCCCGTTCCTGGTCTGCGTAGGTTAGAACCAGTTTCTTCGTAACGTCGGAGAACTCTTTGTACTGTTGACAGCGACACACCGACAGTCCTGGCTGTATCGCGCTGACTCCGGCCGGTTTCCAGCATTGTAAGTATTCTGGTGCATTCTTCAGGCGTAAGCGACATAATTTCAGCTTGAATAATGAATATAGAGCACTATCAACATGGTTTATGTACCCACATAAATGACAGATTACAAACAAAAGCAAAACCAAATGCTGTAATTTCGTAGTTCCATCTTCGAAAGTGGCCCTTTTTCAAATTTGATTTTTTTAAGATATAACTTTACAATAACTAAGAAGTTTTAATACCTTCATTTAAGGAGTATTACATTGTCTATTAAATACAATTTATTGCATTAACCTAGCATTTTTAGTTTCCGAGATTTTTAGGATTCTTTAAGTGACCCGGATTCATTGCTCTCGAGTGTATGTACCTACCAGATTCACTATTCCAAAAACAAATACTGCAAAATGCCGATTCATATTGTTTCATAGCTGTGATTAATAGCAAAAAAAAGTGAAACACAAATCGCACTTGGCCAGATTTTACTGAGGGACAATATTTTAATAATAATTACGCTCTTGTGACACCTTTTGTGTTACAATATTGTTATGTTTGCAATAACGATCTTGCATGGTAGAAGGGCATTTTGTGAATGCCAGCCTGGCTGCCGACCACCATCAAGTAGAAAATCGGTCGCCAAGCACCTAACGGTGTGTTCCGGCAGCAGTCCTTGAGAGCCAGTGAAATTACAGGCACATGAGACTTAATAACTATGTCTCAAGGTGACGGGCGCAGTGCAATTCGTGACTTGTGACAAAATGCATCTGTTATAGGCAGAAGTTAGTCCGCCCAACATCAGGTGAGCCTAGAGCTTGTTCCGTCACATCAACATAAAAAAAAACGCCCGCTAATGCTGCAAATATACGAGAGGAAAAATCCCGCACACGACTTAAATTTTCCTCTCGTATATTTGTAATTTTGTAACCTTTTGCATGGTGGAAGGGCATTTTGTGAATGCCCGCCTGGCTAGCGACCACCCTCAAGTAGAAAATCTGTCGCCAAGCACCTAACAGTGTGTTCCGGCAGCAGTCCTTGAGAGCCAGAAAAATTACAGGCTAATGAGACCTCACAACTGAACGTCTCAGTGTGACGGGCACAGTGCAATTCGTCACTGACGAAATGCGTCTGTTATAGGCAGAGGTTAGTCCACTTAACATCAGGTGGGCCTCGGGCTTGTTCCGTCACAATAACATAAAAAAAAAAACCTTTTGTTTTGTTTGTAAAAGATATTGTAGCTACCCTACAGACGTGAAATAAGGGTAAGAGTATGATACTCAATGGTTTTTGGTGATGACTCTATATAACAAAATTTTGATATACTGTCGTCTTAATCAAATGCTTTTGTTATATAAATCAATCAGGAAAATGTCAGTATAGCTGAAATGAGGCGTAACAAGTGTTTTCGGCTTCATTTACATAATAGTTGATGGAATTTGCTGTCAAAACATGACACCGCCGTCTACGAGCGACCGCTTCCTTTTGAAAGATCGTATTGATAAGCACGCCACCGGCAAGTCAATTGTAAAAGTGTTTCTTCGCAAGTTTACTTTTAATTTTTGCTATAGTGAAGCGTTTATAGCAGTGCTTGCCTACTCGTTCCTAACCGGTGAAGCAATGTCCGCTGTAGCCATTATTTATTTATTTATTTATTTATTTGATTATAGGCGAGCAGCGTAATGCTGATGTGCCTATATCATTCTGTGTCGAAATATATATTATGTATTTTTTGTAGTGTCCACACATTTTTTTGTTTTATTTAGCAGTTTACAAATGGGCAAGAGATTTTTTGCTTTTATGCAACCAGCCATCCAGCTGGTTTTTAAATGCATTTACAGATGTAGCAGAAACAACCTCCTCAGGCAACCTGTTCCAGTTATGAACAACTCTGTTGCTGAGAATATGGTGTGCTGTGTTTGTGTTAGCATGTACACGCTGAATTTGCTGGTTATGCCCTCTGACTTCTTTGTCGCGGATGGATATGATGACTGATAGTGGCTACAGAGTACTTCCGTGCTTCGGAGAGCACGTTAAGCCGTTGTTCCTGGTTGTTATTAGCATGGCAGTTGTTATAGCATGGTGATATGGCATTTGTCGAAAGCTTACCTGGCTAGCTACCACACTCAAGTAGAAATCTGTCGCCAAGCACCTAACTGTGTGTTGAGGCAGCTGTTCTTGATACCCAGCAATTCTTAGTTGTCATCAGGGACAGGCTAGTCTTGGAGTACTTAAACAGCTAAAATTGTCATCTATAATAAACATATTTGAAATTGTAGGCATCAGTATATAATATACAATCATTCCCAGAAGTTTATGAACCATGTAATATAGGGCGAACATATAAGCATTTACTGAGGACACTGCCAGACTCCTGTCTGATATCGAAACCCCATAATAACTTGATTCTGTCCTCAATTAGAACGGGCAATGGTGAGGAGCGCGCTCGCCACTAACATTTGTTGTCATCTCATGTCCATACCCAGCTTTAAGAATTTAGAAGAAACTTGGTTTTTATATCCGTTTAGGAAAATTACATACAGTTTATTATTTTTTACTGAGTAGTTCTCTATGGAGCTCGATGTAACCGCGGGCAAAGCTATGGTCAGAAGTTGTTTATTCTTCATAATATCATTAGTTATTACAATAAGTTTGTATTGTAGTTTTAGTTGTTTTTTTTTAACCGGCGGTATGCCTTTATTAACAAAATACTTAGAATTATATACAACACTACAACTACTACAATAAAAGCATTAAGATACCCATAAGTCATTGCAGACTTACAGTCAGTCCAAATGCTCCAGCCCACTACCAGTTGGCAGCGTGCCTAGCATGCTGGCAGTATTGCCTCGTTGAATTGCAATGCTTATTCTTTGAGCCAAATAGGTGCCAGCATTTTGATTTAAATTTAATGTTTATTTATAAATGAATATTGTGTTAGTTAAAAGTTTCATTCTGTTATTATAAAGCAAAATACTACTGGTACAAATATTACTAATACAGTTTTTCAAACAGTCAAAATATTTAGTCGACTTCACTAGTAAACAAACAATTTACATCTTATCAAAAAAATTCGCGATACAAGACGCAATAAGGAAAATCTCGGATGGCGGCGCGCTACGTGATAAATCCTCAGACATTGATTGTGTTAAGTCAATTCATAAATATGTAAATTATACGCGTCAGAACATTTTGATAAACGTTCACGGGAGCTTTCCTGGCGGACACTAATCCTCTTCCACGTTTACTTAGGAGACGTCATTGTTGAGGCTTAGGCAACCAAGATGAAGCTTTTATATAAATATATATTCTCAAATATAAATCTAGACACGCTGCCTTTTACTTAGGTGAGCTTGCTCCTTTTAATCGTTGCTGGGGAAGAGTGTTTCACAAACCTAGTATCTTCATAATTTTAAAAATCAACCGTTCACACTCTGTAAAATATTGCTTGCTTCTGGTGCCAGAACTCCGTAATTTTTTTATTTTGAAAATTATTCGGGAGATCATTTTTATAGAAGTTATTATTTTCACGTTTAGAGACAAAATTAAACAAAAAAATGGCTTTTTTAAAGAATACATATAAGTCGCAAGGATGGGTATGCAAGCTTTCACTGAATTTGAACCCTTGTTATATAAAATACTAATATTATTAAAATATTAATAAATAGTATAATGAGACAAAGAGAAGTACAATTTATGTTCTACTCTTTGTGGGAGTATTTTTATGGGATAGGAGGGCAAACGAGCTGGCAGCTCACCTGATGGTAAGTGATCACCGTCGCCCACGAACATCCGCAAAACCAGAGGTATCGAGGATGCGTTTCCGGCCTTTGAGGAGGGAATATGCTCTCTTCTTGAAGGCCCCTAAGTCGTATCCGTTCGGAAATACTGCACCTGGCAGCTGGTTCCATATTGAGGCAGTGCGAGGTAGAAAATACCGTGGAAATTTCATGGTTGTGGACTTCCAGACGTCGCATGAAATTGATGAAACATCATGCTTTGTCGGGACGTCCGATGGCGAAATTGAGCTGTAGGTAGTAAATCGAACAGTTCCTAAGAACACTCCCCGTGATAGATGCGGAAGAAGATGCATTGTGATCCAACATCTCTACGTAGTGCCAAAGAGTCGAGCCGGTCAGAGAGAACCTGATCGTCAACGATTCGAGTCGCTCTGCGTTGTATGCGGGCAAATGGAAGAAGCTGGTACTGCGGAGGTCCCACCCAGAGGTGAGAGCAGTACTCCATGTGAGGCCGAACCTGAGCCTTATAAAGTTGCAGGCGATGGGCCGACGTGAAGTACCGTCTCGTATATCCAAGCACACCAAGTTCGTCCAAGGAAGAACTGCAGCCATATCTATTTCTACTGCCAAGTAATGTTCACATTACTTTGTTCTGGTTTGAAAGTATGGGAGCTAGTGAGATTACAGACACATAAAACCTAACGACTTTATGTGTCAGGGTGATGAACGCAGTGCAGTTTGCGACTGTGATAAACTGCATCTGATAGTGAGACCAGTTTACTTATGAAAACAGATGGACTCAGGTTTTCACAAACTATTTATAATTATAAAATTACAAATATACGATAGGAAAAATTTAAGTCATATGCGGGATATGAACCCGCGCCCAACCACCCCTTTTTCCTATATTTTTCCTAGATACGAGCTTGCTCCTTTAAATCGTTGCTGGGGAAGAGTGTTTCACAAACCTAGTATCTTCATAATTTTAAAAATCAACCGTTCACACTCTGTAAAATATTGCTTGCTTCTGGTGCCAGAACTCCGTAAATTTTTTATTTTGAAAATTATTCGGGAGACCATTTTTATAGAATTTATTATTTTCACGTTTAGAGACAAAATTAAACAAAAAAAAATGGCTTTTTTAAAGAATACATATAAGTCGCAAGGATGGGTATGCAAGCTTTCACTGAATTTGAACCCTTGTTATATAAAATACTAATATTATTAAAATATTAATAAATAGTATAATGAGACAAAGAGAAGTACAATTTATGTTCTACTCTTTGTGGGAGTTTTTTTTATGGGATAGGAGGGCAAACGAGCTGGCGGCTCACCTGATGGTAAGTGATCACCGTCGCCCACGAACATCCGAATCACAATCTTGAAGCGCTCGTAGCGAAGTTTACTTAGCTGTTCTCAACCGATCAGCAAAGTTAAGCAACGTCGCGCGCGGTCATGAGTTGGATGGGTGACCGCTAGTGACATTACTACTGAGCGTTTCCGTGCTTCGGAGGGCACGTTAAGCCGTCGGTCCCGGTTGTCGTCTTAGGATGACAGTCGTTATAGCATGGTGGTAGGGCATTTTGCGAATGCCCGCCTGGCTAGCTACCACCCTCAAGTAGAAAGTCTGTCGCCAAGCACCTAACGGTGTGTTCCGGTAGCTGTCCTTGAGAGCCAGTACTTCTAGGTTAGCCTGAACAACATCTTCGACCACATCATCACTTACCATCAGGTGAGATAGTGGTCAAAGGCTAACCTATCAGGCATAAAAAAAAAAAAAAAAAAAAAACTGCAAAACCAGATGTATCGAGGATGCGTTGCCGGCCTTGGAGGAGGGAATATGCTCTCTTCTTGAAGGCCCCTAAGTCGTATCCGTTCGGAAATACTGCACCTGGCAGCTGGTTCCATATTGAGGCAGTGCGAGGTAGAAAATGCCATGAAAATTTCATGGTTGTGGACTTCCAGACGTCGCATGAAATTGATGAAACATCATGCTTTGTCGGGACGTCCGATGGCGAAATTGAGCTGCAGGTAATAAATCGAACAGTTCCTCAGAACACTCCCCGTGATGGATGCGGTAGAAGATGCAGAGTGATCCAACATCTCTACGTAGTGCCAAAGGGTCGAACCGGTCAGAGAAAACCTGATCGTCAACGATTCGAGTCGCTCTGCGTTGTATGCGGTCAAATGGAAGAAGCTGGTACTGGGGAGCTCCCGCCCAGAGGTGAGAGCAGAACTCCATATGAGGCCGAACCTGAGCCTTATACAGTTGCAGGTGATGGACTGACGTGAAGTACCGCCTCGTATATCCAAGCACACCAAGTTCGTCTAAGGAAGTACTGCTGACATATCTATTTCTACTGCCAAGTAATGTTCGCAGTACTTTGTTCTGGTTTGAAAGGTATGGGAGCCAGTGAGATTACAGACACATAAAACCTAACGACTTTATGTCTCAGGGTGATGAACGCAGCGCAGTTTGCCACTGTGATAAACTGCATCTGATAGTGAGATCAGTTTACTTATGAAAACAGATGGACTCAGGTTTTAACAAACTATTTATAATTATAAAATTACAAATATACGATAGGAACAATTTAAGTCATATGCGGGATATGAACCCGCGCCCAACCACCCCTTTAGCCGGGGTATGCTCTAATCAATTAAGCTAACACCACAATGACGTCATAACTAAAAAATTTCCTATCGTTCTTTAACCATTGTATTGGGATGGAGCGACATCTATAGTACAACTTACGTTTTACTACAAACAAGACCAATTTTGCAATTGGTTTTATACTTGTAAATAATGACGCAACCTTATAATTTTAATATTGTTATGTTTGCAATAAAGCCTGCTACGCGGATTACATAAAAAAACTGCAAATATACAATAGGAAAATTTTTATGTTTTTTTATTAATAAATCCTGCACATGACTTCAATTTTTCTTATCGTATATTTGTAATTTTGTAATGTAATCCGCAAAGCAGGCGTTATTGCAAACATAACAATATTAAAACCTTTTTATAAGTGTGAATTCTTCCATATTGCTACCATTTAACAAATTGTGAAATTGTAACGTGAGTTCATAGAGGATCAGATAAACAAAAGATTAGTCATCTAATAGAAACAACTTTACAAATGAGATTGACTTTCTATATTTGAACCTAAATTGAATTGAAGCAGTGATGGCTCAGTGGCATTGACTATGGACTGCCGCGCAGCAGGTCCGGCAGGTTTCAATCCCACCACGGGCTTGAGCCTCACCGCATGGTGGAAGGGCATTTTGCGAATGCCCACCTGACTAGCGACCACCCTCCAGTAGAAAATCTGACGCCAAGCACCTAACGGTGTGTTGCGACAGCTGTACTTGAGAGCCTGTAATTCTAGGTTAAGCCTGTTTAACCTTTGCCACATCGTTACTTACCATCAGGTGAGATTGTGGTCAAAGCCTTACCTATAAACAATAAAAAAAAAGAATTATAACAAAGTGATCTCTGACAATTGCAAAAACACAGATTTTAATAATATACTTACTTAATAAAAAATACTTCTTCTTAAAAAAGCGAAAGCTCTTGCAGGTTGAGGACAGAATATTAATTTATACATTTTTGGATAACTAGAAAATGGCATACATGTTTTATCCAACACTCATATGGGTTAAAAGTGAAAACAGTTAAAAATAAAATTTTACAAAAAGTAAAAAGAAGTCAAAATCATTTATTCAATTAAGCCGTCTGCGACGCTTTATCTTGCAGGTCAATTACAAATTTTAGTATTAAAATATTCGACATTGTACTAACACGTTAAGCAAAAAAAATTGTATGGAACCACTGCGAGAAGAACGGGCAATAAAGTCGGAGCCATTCCTTTAAACGTATTGTAACAATATTTTACTATTATTTAACAATTCTTTTGACAATGTGTTACATACTTACTGTATAATACAATATTACAGTATTTGTTTAAATTACGTAGGTGACAAGCGATAGCTTGGCAGAGGCGGAATTGTCCAGGCATTTTTGTCGTTTAAGTAATCACAAACTGTGTAGGAGGATGTCTTAATCAATATGTTTTTCACGTGCAACCTGAATTTCCCTTCTGTGAGCGTTGTATTTTGTTTGGGAAGTTTATTATAAAACCGTACACAATTACCTAAAAAGGAACTTTTATTTGTCATTGCTGATCTAAAACCTGGCACCGCTATTTTATCTTTATTCCTAGTGTTGTAATCGTGATTGTCACTGTTTAATTTAAATTTACTGATTTTTTTATGAATATACATAATATTATCAAATATATACAGACTTGGTAACGTTCAAATATCAATTTCTGTAAAAAGATCCCTCAGAGATTCTTTTAGATCCATTTCATATACACTTTCATTAATTGCCATACGAGTATAATCAATATTTACATTTTATTTTGGCAGTGGACATGAGTTCAATGACTATCCCTGATCAATTCATAATTATGTAAATGATCAGTGGTTGGGTTCACGGTCGAGCGCTGCCTTCTTGGCTAAACAGAGGACGACGGACGCGGACGTTAATCAAAGATTACGGGTCAGCTCCTGGGGTAAAGGCCAAATCGTTTCACAGTCAGTAAGCAAAGCTCTATATTACTTTTCGTGGAAGAGCTACTTAAAATACTTTTTGATTTTTATTTATTTAAGAAGCTGGAATGCATTGTTAACTTTGATGTAAGTTTTGAGACAAATTATTTGTTGTATTCGTATTTAATCGATATGTGATGAATATCGAGGTAATTTTGTGTTACTAGTTCATGGGCGTCCCACAAAATGTTATAATACAGAAACATTTTGATCGAAAAAAAAATTGACTTGAATACTAGTAAAATACAATTCTATGGAAGGCATTTATTTTGTGTGAATATTACCTTGTCATGAATTCATGAACTTAATAAATATTTTCAAAATATCTAGAAATAATAACATATCTTTTTTTATCTATTGGCAACTGGATGCATAGTCCTTATGACTAGTAATAACATTGTCACGCCATTATTACCCAAATGGGTAGGCAAAAATGCCTTAACACACGTTTCACTAAAGAGGATTAAGTTCCATGTAACAGACGGCGAGCCAATTACCATCTATCGGGTACAACTTTGTACTGTTACTTAAAACTTCCCTGTCAGAAACACCCAATGCCTTGACCATCTTGGGGATCGAACCCAGTACCTGAAGATTCCAGAGCATTTTTACACACACCAATGAGGCAATCTAAAGATAATATTTGTAACCGACTTCATAAAAAGAACAAGCTTCATCAATTGACTATATATTTTTTTTGTTTGCGTAAATAATAACTTTTTAAAGTTTGTAACGATTTTTGTTTTTCTTTATATTGGAAAGCTGGTGCTTGTCATATGGTCCCATTTTAATTTGGATAAGATCTGACGAGAAGTATTTGGGTTATCCCTAAAAATGCAAATGTATGCTTTAAGTCGGCAGTTTTTTGTAAAAAATAATATTTATTATATATATCGACAGTGTTCAGTATTAAAATATGAATAACTAGCGGCCCGCCCCGGCTTTGCACGGTATTTGACAATAAATATAAATTGAAACACATAAAAAGTAGTTATAGGCACATAACTGTAATAGTTAGATGGATAGATAGATAAGGCATTTATTTGTATCTCCAATACACACGTACAATCAAATAAAGCTTACAGACAACGGTACTCTTAACTAATTCCTAATATAAAATAAATTATTTATACCTACAGCTTTGCATACATTATTTTACAAAGTCTTATTCACTTAATGGTTGCCTACTTAAAACAAGACGATGAAGGGATTACTACCAAAAAAAAAGTACGTGTGTGTTGCAGCATAACAAATAGGTCATAGCTCAGCGAATAATATTGCTCAAAGAGCAAACACTGATTTTCAGCTGTGCAACAATCTGTGTACAGTGAGACATATGGTATTGCAGACTTTTTTGTAGATATTGATATTTTCTATAAAACTGTAGTACAGTTGCTCTATTGTCAACAATTTTTGCAGCGTACGAAAATAACGAATATTTTAGGTATTTTTTTCACACTTTGGGTTACATCATCGAAGTTTTCATGCGGTTCGTTAATTTTTGAAAATATTCTATAACTTATGTTCAACAAGGATAGTGTAGAATTTTAAAGGTGATTTAATTTTTTAAATCGGTCCAGTAATTTTTAAGTTTATTCGTTACGTACAAAAATATAAAAACACAAATCTTTCCTCTTTGTAGTATTATATATGAATAAATGATATAAAATATGAATAATTTGAATAGAAACATTGAACAAAACGTTAGCATATACTAGGTACTAGGCACAGCATACAACTTTAATCTCGTCGACTTGTAATAAAGATGCTTAATAATGAACCTTATTGTTAACAGCTGTTGCACCGTATTACGCGAGTTATAAATATATGTTCATGAGAGAAATTTCTTAATAAACGTGTTCCTCCATTCTACATAAACGCGGGATTTGTGAACTAACTTGCTCGGTAGACACTAAGGAAAAATAAAGTTTTTTTTTTTATGCCTTTTAGTTTAGCCTTTGACCACTATCTCACCCGATGGTAAGTGATGATGTGGTCGAAGATATTGTTCAGGCTAACCCAGAAGAACTGGCTCTTAAAGACAGCTGCCGGAACATACCGTTAGGTGCTTGGCGACAGATTTTCTACTTGAGGGTGGTAGCTAGCCAGGCGGGCATTCGCAAAATGCCCTACCACCATGCTATAACGACTGCCATTCTAAGACGACAACCGGGACCGACGGCTTAACGTGCCCTCCGAAGCACGGAAACGCTCAGTAGTAATGTCACTAGCGGTCACCCATCCAACACATGACCGCGCGCGACGTTGCTTAACTTTGCTGATCGGTTGAGAACAGCTAAGTAAACTTCGCTACGAGCGCTTCGAATGTAATCGCTATCTCGTTACCACCTCTTTGTATTTAACTTTTTGTATTCCTTGTAGACCGCGGATTCATTAGCATCTTTTATATTTAATTACGGTTTTCTTGTCTCAAAATGCAAAGATGGAACCCTTACACTTAATAAGGATTTTCCTGCTCGCTCTTTTTATGGGTGAAATGAGAACATCTTTTTAATTACGTCAGTAAATTTGCCTGCATTAATTAAGAATTTTATTCAATTTTCTAATGGTTATTAATTTATAAAATCCATGTTTTAACGAGGAACGTAAATAACTGTATTTTGACACTGTGGATTATAAACAACAACATTTTTTTTGAAAGATTGTATGTAAGCTTTTATATAAAACAAGTACAACAACGCATCGAAAATTCTTCCGGTTGGTGACGTAACGTCGGATTAGCAGGACTTGACGACCTCATTACTTCCTGCCACGAAGAAGAAACTAAAATAAATACTTATTTTTTTATTGATAAATACGATGATAGATACGACCTCATTACTTCCTGCCACGATTATTATAAATGATATTGATAAATAAAAAAATAAGTATTTATTTTAGTTTCTTCTTCGTGGCAGGAAGTAATGAGGTCGTCAAATCCTGCTAATCCGACGTTACGTCATTAATCGGAAGAATTTTCTATGCGTTTCGATTTTACACGAAGCATCCTCAGGAGGTCTTGACTCTACGAGCGCACGATCAAGAATAGATACCCAATGTATATTATTATTAAATATGGATTTCCGCAAAGTAACACCTGAATCTATTCATTCTCATATATGTATAATATATAAATATATACAGTTATTGGTACTCACTGGGTTGCAAGTCCCAGGCACCTTGATTAGGGCCTCTTCCTCTGCAACGCTATGGACCCGGCATCCACATGATGAATCCATGGAATGCTAAGTAAATTCGTCTCTAGTATTATTTCCATCAACATTTCCTACCTAGGTCAATCGCCGTGACGTTAAAAATGCAAGTAACCCATCCGGAACGACTTTTGACACGTTTCACTTACAAACCAATCATCTTCATGAAGTGCCTCTTCAAGCGAATGATAGAGAATTTCGCAGTAAAAAGGTCTTAATAAAAATGTGGGTTTATTTAGGATCCGGTTCAAAATGTCCTAATAAAGTTTTGGGATGCTAACCAACACATAAAATAAGTGAATGATAAAAATTATAGTTAACATGCATCGCGTTTCAAGCTTTAACCGATATGTATAAACTAAATCGATGACTGTGAAACGCAAAGATAGTGTTTTATTTATTAAGGGCCTGTTATAGAATGTCCGAGTAAGTTCCGAATATACTACCCAGATTATATTTAATAAATAAAACACTATCTTTGCGTTTCACAGTCATCGATTTAGCCTATCCATCGGTTAAAGCTTGAAACGTGCTGCATGTTAACTGTCATTTTTATCATTTAGTTATTATATGTTCTGCGTTGTATAACCGGAACTTACTCGAACATTCTGAAACAGGCCCTTAATGTGATTATAGTATGAACTCTAAACGAACAACAAAGTGTAATAACTTGTTAGCCTTAATTTTTTTTTTCATCAGTCGATTTTCCATTGCTTCTATTAGTTATTAAGGAGGAAGGAGACAAGTACAATAAATCAAAAACCATAAAAATCGGCCCAGACTTTCTCGAATTGTAAGTGTTCGAACATACCCGACTTTGTTTTTTTAGATATATGTCTATAGATTTGTTCTATATATTACTTTTCGGTCGCGGCTCCACCCGCGTGTATTTCGGTTATCGCGCAAAACCATTAACCTCTTTTTGCGCAGTTGGATAATAACTATCCCCCGGGTCTCAAGCTGTTTCCATACCAAGTTCCATCCAAATCGGTCCAGGAATTTTTAGATTTATTCGTTGCATACAAAAATACAAATCTTTTCTCTTTAAAATATTAGTATAGATATAGGTATTTTATAAAATCACACTGATATTATAAAGGCGAAAGTTTGTGAATTTGTGTGTATGTTTGTTACTTCTTCACGATCCAACCGGCTGGACCAGTTTTGATGAAACTTGTTATGGAGGTAGGTGATGCGCTGGGTTAACACAAAGGATACTTTTCATCATCATCATCATCCATCATCACCGCGGGGCGTAGCTTGTAATGGGTATATTAGTTACTCGTACATTTGTACTGATAACATATGATTATCTTAACTTCAAGACACAAAATAAACATCATATTTCCCTTTCCTTAAAGGCACAGGTTGCTAACACTATGTATTTAGTGACAAACTTCTGTCATCTGAACACAGGACAATAAAAATGTCAGTTTATCGTCTCGTCTAATCCACTTCCTTCTTTAAGCAAATATAAAACGCTTTCATAACATTCAGAAGTTCCAACACTATCATACATTCTTATGAAAATATAGGCGAAAAGTTTATCTTTATGTTCGGAGTTCTTTTTTTACGAGTAAGTGAAAGTTGTAGGAAATGTATTGGCATAGGTGTGTTATTTACTGCATTGGTTGAACCAACATAAAAGTCATGAACCTATTTCGGTAACGGGACAATTTCCCTTTTACGTTCTGTTCTATTGTGTCTAACTTTCATCCCAATCGCCTGGAGATTCTGCAAGCGGGCTTTACCTGAATAAATTCTCACTTTTATGGTATAAGCGTGTATTGTATTGTGGTAAGGCCTTTCTATACCAAAAGAAAATTTAAGATTCCTTACACTGAGATTGGTTTTGTTGTATTAAAAATAGAAGATTTTTTTTCAACCAAGAATTTACGAATACCTTGCATTTTATAAATAAAATTTGCCAAGTGCGAGTTGGGTCCCGCTTAGCAACGCACAAAGCTCGTTTATAATAAAAATTGATTAATTTTGGTCACAACTCTAAAAGTACCTACGTTATAAATAGGCGTCTTCAGTATTTTTGGCTAAAAAGAGGATATGGTTCACAATATATCAAAATTTGATATTCCTTACTAGTTTAGTTTTTAAGATAGATCCCGTAACAAAAATGGTCTAAAATATTCAACTTTAAAAGTTTTAGAATTTTTATTTTAACTGAAATAAAAATATATAACAGATGTACTTATCAAATTCTAGACGATGCCACCCGATGTGTTTATTTTTGTGTGTCGGTTAAAAATAGACGATTTTTTATCATTCTACTGATATTTAATAAATATGCTAAAGCTTACGTGTGCTTTTGGAGGTATTATAACTCACTACCGAAACAGATAAAATATTTATGATGGAAATTAGACATACATTGCAACTTTAGGTCCTGGATTTATGACACTTTTTATCCCAATTTACTCATTTCCCTAGGGAGTACTGTAAAACCCATTACCTACCCATTACATATACCAAGCGGGCACAAAAAAATGTGGACTGGATTACTTTCATTATAATCAAACATCATGTTCAAACGTTTTATTCAAACCGATGAATAATTTGTCTTTTAGAATATATGCTAAACAAGGCTGTCGAGCACATTAGGCTGGACAAAACAAGTCCGCATACAGCAAAAGTAGCTCGCGTGACTTCTTATTTAATACACTACTGTCAGTGCTATTTGCCTGCTCATATTTTACAATTAAAGGTTGGTAGAATGAATGAGGGTTCGATGCTATCCGACACATTATAATAGAAGGAATTAAACTGTTATTTGAGGGTCCATACATAAGCTGCATAACGGAGGCATATTAATGTCACTCTGCTGTCTGTATGTGTATAGCTAGAGACTAGAAGTTACAAACTTGAATACATCACATTCATAACGGATATTTATGTAGAGTATTAAACCATAACTAAATATTAATACAGTTTTTTTTACGGTATATATAATACGTGAATATAGGTATAATATGGCCGCGCACCTAACGAGGTGTCTCTGCAGGTAACTTCAGAGTCTTTCTCTGAACAACATTTTCGACTACATCATCTCTTCCTAGCAGGTGAAATAGAGATAGAAAAATTGCTTGTGAATAAAAAACTTGGTATACTTTACCCATAACCTTTTTGAAGTGCTCGTAGCGAATTTTACTTAGCTATTCTTAACCGATCACCAAAGTTAAGCAACGTCGCCCGCGGTCATGAGTTGGATGGGTGACCGCTAGTGACATTACTGCTGAACACTTCCGTGCTTCGGAGGGCACGTTAAATCGTCGGTCCTGGTTGTTGTCTAAGGTTGGCAGTCGCTATAGCATGGTGGTAGGGCATTTTGCGAATGCCCGCTTGGCTAGCTTCCACCCTCAAGTAGAAAATCTGTCGCCAAGCACCTAACAGTGTGTTCCGACAGCTGTCCTTGAGAGCCAGTACTTATAAGTTAGCCTGAACAACATCTTCGACCACATAATCACTTACCATCAGGTGAGATAGTGGTCAAAGGCTAACCTATCAGGATTAAAAAAAAAACAGTGTTCCTAATAAAATATATGCTAGATAAAATGGTTGAGCAGATTTAGCCGGATACATCCAGTTCACATGATGAATAGCAGAAGGAGGCTCGCGTGACTAGCCACTAACGACTAACGTCGACTAACTAGGGCTGTCTGGTGCCATTTCCAAAGGGTTAGTGTAATTAATGGAGGTTCGATACCATATAACACTTTTGATTATTGAAGGATCGAATACAGCTTTTCTTTTTCTTAAGTTGAAATATAGAATATTGTGTTTTATTTTAAATAATAACAAATACTTTTAAAATATTTTAAGAAAACATCAAATTAATATTTTAATAAAACACTTAAAAATATAAAAATATATCTAGTGACAATTCCACTTAATTTTCCTGCTAAGCCGACGTGACGTCACAAACGCCACGCAGCCAAACCGGAAGAATTTTCGACGCGTTTCGCTTCTACACGAAGCATCCTCAGGAGGCCTTGAATCTTCGAGCGCACGATCGAGAAATTTTTCTCGATCGAGAAATTTTCTAAACATTCTAAACAAATAGTGATGTCTTCCGTATGTCTAGTCTCCTAGTACTTCATGTCCTAAAACACAAAAATTGTACTTATGTCTTCTACACGAAGCATCCTCAGGAGGACTCTTCGAGCGCACGATCGATAAATATTTATCATGTTATTTTAAAAATATTTGTTTTTATATTTTTTACATTTTACGCAAAGTAACGCCTATGAATTACATTTTATTAAAAAATACTACGAACTATATACAACACTACAGCTACTACAATACTACAGCTACTACAATAAAAGCATTTGGACTCATAGGCAGTCCAAATGCTCTAGCCCACTACCAGTTGGCAGCGTGCCCAGAATGCTGGCAGCATTGCCCCGTTGAATTGCAATGCTTATTCTTTGAGCCAAATAGGTGCTAGCATTTTGATCACGCGTCGCATCGACCAAGCGCTCTGATAAGTTTTGGAAAATACGATGAGCTCCCGGTCCCCACGGAGGTTAGTATACATGCGCCGCGTGAGTTGCTCCGCCGAAGTGTGAATTAATTATATATTACTTTAATCCCTTTACCTCCACCTCAGTATTTCTAACACCCTGGTTAGATTTACTAGGACGAGTTAAATTCACTTGGTTAAATAATTGGATTATTGATCGTATAATCAACAATAAACGTTTCACCCTCGTCGATTTACCGATAATGAGTTGGGCTGAAAACCATATAACGAGTATTGTCGAATATGAATGAGGACGGATAAAGACGTAAACTGAAAACTAAATAAGCTATGTGTTTGATGAACTGTGTGAACCATGATATGTATACGAACGGTGTTGGTACTGAGATGCTTTACGTTGTGGCTAGGAAAGATTTGACCTGAATTTTTGATGTTACATTGTGGCCCGCTTGAAAAACCTTGTCACACAGTGGCTCGAAAGTATTTTTCATTCGAAATGAGGACTCGTGTTCCTTTTGGTCCTTGCTGTTGACGTAATAATATATGGGTTGCATAAATAGTGTATGGATTGGAGAGTCCATACTCTATTTATGCACTTATGAAGTACCTACTCTGTGGGTTCGAAAATCTTCATTACTACTGTTCACTTCCGTGCTTTGGAAGGCACGTTAAGCCATCGGTCCCGGGTGCTATCTTAGGATGGCAGTTGTTCCAGCATTGTGGTAGGGCATTTTTAGCTACCACCCTCAAGTAGAAAATCCGTCGCCAAGCACCTAGCGGTATGTTCCGGCAGCCGTCCTTGAGAGCCAGTAATTCTAGGTTAGCCTAAATAACATCTTTGACTACATCATCACTTACCATCTCAGGTGAGATAGTGGTCAAAGGTTAACCAGTCAACTACAAATAAACTATGACAGCTAGTCTAGGAAAGCACTCTACGCTCCTACTACTTGATAACTATTATGATAGTCATTGCAATATTCTCCGATAATTCGTATCTTAATATTTACTTAAAAATAAGAAATTATTTATACTTATAAATATTGGTACTATATAGAATACTCAACGTTCCGGCGTTCTTCTAGTAAAATTTCTACAGATATTGGGTCAGGGAAGCAATCGCAAAATGCCCTACCTCCACATGATTGTTTGGTCTAATCCAGCTTCATAGCAAAGTATGTAAAGAAAAGTAAAAGAACATTCTAATAAGATGAAAATATAAATCCACGCTTGTTGACACTGTGTGATTTTTTCCTCTCCGTCGAGATCTCATGTGATTGCGTTACCAGGGCTGTGCACATTATAAATGTGCAGATTTGTATCCAGAACCTCCCTCATTATTTACACAACTCTTGGAGAAATAAAATCGCTGGAAATAAGCCGCCCTTTTAACATTAGGAGTTGCTGCGTGATTTGATTACGATGGGGATGCTTCGATGGAGTACCTATATTTTTTAATATACTTACCAAAGAAAGATACGACCGAATTTACGTTGTAAAAATGTTAAATTATTTTAAGGTCATATCATTATTTTAAAGGAATTTGACTAGTTTCCACATTCGTAAAATTCCCTAATTAATGTTTGTTGTTTACTTGCAAAGTGTTTGATAAATTTCATCATAGTTTTTTGTTATTTATAAGAACGAAGACAACGTCTGATATAAATATTTGTTTAACCATCAAAGTACCAGGCCTGTAGGATGTTATCCAAGTAGGATTTCAACGATTGGCAATTTCTAACTTTTAACCTGAATCAACCTTCTAAAATTTTCTAGAACGATAAGCTCAAAACAGGCGTGTTGTCCGCATATCACTGCATTGCGATCGTTACTCAAGATAATTATGAAAAGATACAACTCCTGTGACGAAACATTTGACTAGAAAATGGGCAGCAGTTTATTCTGCAGAGCTGTCATCACCAACACTCGCGATTTCAAGGTACCTGGTATATGCAAGGAGTTATGGAAAGTCTGTACTTATTTTAGGCTGTTCTTAGGCTACTTAGCTCATGATAACTTTGTCTGCCGCTATTGACTGCTGTGATTGGTCTTCGCCTATCATCCTTGTAAGCAGATTAGACACATAAAATGCCAAAGTGTGTGTGAATGTTTGCTTCGACTCACTTTCGAATTGACTAAACGGGATTTGATAAAATTTTGTGTTTATTTTAATTCCATAGGTCCAGCATAAAAAACGATGTCTTAAATTATGTATTAAAATTATTGCGGAAGAAATGGCATATAACAGTAATTTACACTCGTATGATACTGCGAGCAACACCACAAACAATATTTCGAAAATAGGTAGTTTAATAAGACAAAAAAAGCATGGTCTGATATAAAAAATCTGCCAATAGCTGTGTTTACCCGTATTGAGTCGGGATAAAAAATAAAAAAATTACCACACGGATAAAGTCACGGGCAGATCTTATATAATTTAGTAAGATATTAACCCCCTTACTTATAAAAACATCGCTATGTAGTTGCTAAGTAATGGATAACTAAACAGTGTTTAAGTAATGCTTAAATATTTCTTACTTATAAACGCTACATAGCACCTGTTTAGCTAAGCAATGGATAATGAGGTCGAACGTATTTTAAACTGACAACATTGTACTAAAAAGTATTATGAATGACCTAAATGGCCAAATAGCATGTATCTAGTGCTAAATATCTTGAAATTAAAAAGTAAATATAATACTTTTCTTTGTATAGTACCACCAACTTAACTGTGCAGTTTTCGAGGGCGCTACTGGTCAAGGAAATCAACTACGAACTGTCACAATTTGAAGGAATGTTGTAGTTCTTTTCTCTGCCACCTGAACAGATAAGTTGGTGGGTCTGTAACTAAATCAGCTGATCAGAAATATGGGCGCCATCTTGTTACTTAAAATTTAAACAAGGGTGGGACGGTGTTTAAATTGACAGCTGATTTAAGCAGTACTTAGGTACTGGATAAAGTTATGTAGCGTTTATGAGTAAGGAATTTTGCTAATCAGCGGCTAAGTAATGTTTAAAATTTAAGTAGCGTTTATAAGTAAGGCTGTTAGTTTCTAACTAAATCTATATATATCTGGAGGGAGTTCGTACCTAGCGAGTGAGCAATATAAAATATTTTAGAGTGACAGTCACACCATCTGACCAATATTGGCCAAATACAATGACAGTGCGTATTTTTTTCACTCTTATACTATTTGTGCAAAACAAAGTTTAAAAATGCTACAATAAACATGTTTCTTTAAACAAACCCTAGAAATGAGAACTCAAGCCGACTTTCGTAGACAACTACCAGAAAATACCGCCAAATGCCACACAAATCAAAACACATCTATTTTATCAAGACATATCTTGCGTTAGCTTCTTATCTAAATGGAAAAATGTAAGAATTTTGTTTATATGAGGGTTAGACCATCAGTCAGTAACTACGCCCTAAGTTATGGGCGGTAACATTTGTTACGAAAAAATATCCGTTTTCTGAAGGAACTCAAGCTTGAACACATTTCCGTGAGTTGATTTTTCCGCGGGATTCCCTTAAGTGTTTTGGTAGGATAGTGGAAAACAACTTTTCATCCCGTCTTTTCGAAAAGCGGTGATTGGTTATTCAATAAATGTGAGCAAAGTAAGTCTTTAGTATCTTTTCTACGAGAGAATATCTGGGGGCAGCAAAAGGTTTTTCATAATGTCAGCTGTGATTAGATAGACACTGCTTTAGCCCCTTGGTGCATTTTTACTAGTTTTGCGCGGTAATTTCGAGTCGAAAATGTGTGCTCCAATTGTTTTAAAAATGTTGTACGCCAATAATGTATAAATGTGATTTTCGCTAAAGAAGTTTAAAGTAAAAGTCAGATAGTCTTAACGGTAGGTATCTGTTTAGATATTTGTGAAACATAAAATAGTTTAGGTTACAGTGTGTATAAAGAAAAAAAAGTGATTTACTAACACTTTTTTTTTCTCTTACTTTGTATAAAGCCACTTCTGTGTTCAATCACAAACAGGCTTAGGTATATAGCTAGTGGATCTTTTATGTTGACTTTGAATCTGCTTTCCTCGCAGAATTCAAGCCTGATGTGCGCAGGCTTTTGATTTTATTATATTTAATTATATTCATATAATTATTAAAACTATACCAATAAGAAATCGACTTAGTAATTAGTTTTCCAATCGGATTCAGTTTGTTTTTTAAATAAGATTACAAGCACTATCGGCTACTAAGCAAAAATCACATTAACATAGCACATATTTTTCCATCCGGAACGAATAAGTTTTGATCTCCTATAATTTGTAAATGTTGTATACAAAGTCTCTTTATAAAATAGGTTAACCCATACAACAACTATGTACAATATACTAAATAATCACGAACATAATTTTAAAAATCTACACTTTTACTTTCATTAAAAACTATACCCATGAGAAGTTCTCATCAATTTAACAGCTTGGTACATTAGCATTTATTTACTATAAACTCATTTAGGGCTAAGTTAAAACTCAGGCACTCAACATTTTCAGCCCCATTACGGTGTATGGTAGAATCGTGACGTCACAACAGCTATTTGCGTAACAATGTATACAAACTAGAGAAGCCGCAGTCCCAGAAGGGAATACTTAATAATACCACTTCCACTAGATATGGCTGTACATAGAGCTTTTATGGCCATAAACGCTGCATGCACAAGATAATGCGACGTTATTTTCCCGTGGGTCCCTTTATTTTTAAGTGCTATTCTTACCTTTGAACTAGTTATTTTAAAATATCAGAGGTTTTATTCCTAATGTAATGTAAGTACGGACTACTCAAAGATGTATTTATGGATATGTATATTCTTCACCGCAGATTAGCTAATAGTTAAGAACTTGGTCGCTGCTTGACTCCACATGCTGATACTTATTTGGATAAACTTTAGATAAACTTATTAAGCATTGCAATCCAACGGGGTAATACTGCTAGCATGCTGGGCTGCCAATTGATGGTGGGCTGGAACATTTGTACTGCCTGTGGGCCTGCAATTTGCTTTAGGTAGCCTAAATACTTTAGTTTTAGTAGCTGTAGTGTTGTATAAAGGTTTTAAAAGTTTTGTTCATAAAAGTTAATAAACAAATCTTTTTACATATATATCCTTATCCTGCCATATGTTCTTTTGTTGTCCTTATGATGTTAGATAAGACTTATTGTACCAACTCACAGGCGTGGGTAGATGATTTCATCTCAGTTGATAAAATGTATTCAAATAACATAAATATTTCTCGGCTAATTGGCAATCCTTTGCGTACTTACAAAACAAAATTAACTATCTTGATCCCCCATTGAGATTCTAAAAGTTCCAAATGGAGTTTGTAATAAGACAAGAGCGTCTTTGGCGTACTTCAATATAAATATTGAACACACCGAGGTGAACACACTAACACTTGTTTCAGTTTCAGGTTGGCTTTTGGTTTGTTCAATTCGAACTTCAATTGAATTGCGTGTCAAACTTTCGTAAACAACTCTTGAACTTGATTGATCAACTCTTCTCTTTGTTAATGGAATAGAATATATAATAGATGAACGACTCTTGCGAAACTTATTGATAAAACTTTATATATTGTGAAAACTGGAGCTTCTATAGTTACTTCCTTATTGTATGAGGTATATTATGTAGAATTGAATAATATATGCTAATACTAGTCTGGAGTGAGTAGTAAAGACTTTAAAGGCTTTTTTTTTATTTATATATCACTGTAACATTTACATTTATATATTCTAAACCCCTACAAAACCAAGTATGGTTTGACGTAGACTTGTTCGTCAATTCCTAGCGCTGCCTTGTATAATAATCTTATATTAAATACCTATAAGCACCTGTCTATTGTAATCCAAGGAAAAGTTACATAAAAAATGCCCTGGTTTTACAAATACTTACAAGTAGAATCGGACAATACGGTCTATAGTTTGAATCCCGTCACGGATTTGACCCAATGGTCAAACATTTTACAAAAATGGCATACCAATATATGCCTTTTGTAAACGCTCAGTATAATATAGCTATCACCCTCAAGTAGAACAACTGACACCAAACCAACTAACTAAACGCTGTGTTCTGACAGTTTTCCTTGAGGGTCAGTTATAATTCTATTATAAGCCTTTTCGCGATCTATGACCACATCATTACTTTTAATGATGTGGTCTGATAATGTTTTAGCTCTAAGCTAAAACATTACAGACGAAACGCTTTTATTAACAAAATACTACGAACTGTATACAACACTACAGCTATAAAAGCATTTATATAACCTACAAGTCATTGCAGTCTCACAGGCAGTCCAAATGCTTCAGCCCGCTACCAGTCGGCAGCGTCTCCAGCATTTTGGTATATCTATATAATATATTTTTATCTACCTAGATATACAACACAGGAGAATGTAAGGGGTTACGCATTACCTTTTAAAGCTGTGCCTTCTACTTTACTACACATAGCCTGACATAATTATCCTCTCAAGCTCCTAACGAAACACGAAGTTTTACTCAAAACGCCCCTCTAGAGACTAGCGGTATTGTTTCACCGGTAACCGAAACTCGTTTTAATTAACAAACTTTTTTAAAACAACAAAAATATTTCGGTGTCGGATGTCAGCGGGTGAGTCGCGTGGTTTGTTGAAGCTCAAGTCATTAAAGTCACGGTAGGTCGTCGCGTTTCCATGAATTTGTCATTTTGAGAAAATACTCCGTAGTTTGAAAGTCGTTTGAATAAAAACATAAAAGGTGGGAGAGGACATTTTTTAAGAATCCATCTTGCAACACGGAACACACCCCCGCGAAGATAAAGCGGAAAGTTTATAAGACCCTGTCGCGTTGTTTAATTTGAAATGTTGTCAGAAATAAACCCAGTAGGGTATTTTTTAAGAAGGTATTTGCTATACGTTCGCTTCGCACTCCGACGCGTAACATACCAGTATAAAAATTATATTTTTTTAAGGGAGGACTTAGATGCTTTATACCGCTGTCGGTCGTACAGCTCCTCCGACCCATTAGGTATTGTTGATAGTTATTTATAGTTTTTTTCTGAAACTTGGTGACTGAAACTTTATGATGCAGATCTACTCGCTCACAGCAGTCTAAAAGGTTACTTCTCATATTACCTCGTCGGGAACCAGCTTAGAAAGTCAAACATTGGGTGTTGTAAAAGAAAACTAAGGGAAAAATACTAGAAGGTGGGAAGCAACGCATTTTGAAGAACTGATAACTTCTACTGCGATCCCCAAGACGGCTGCCAAGCTTGGGGATTATGAAAAATCCTCCGCAATTATCGATACCTTATTCAACGGTGGACGTTCCCGTTGATGTGATGATGATGATGACTTCTCATGATAATTTCTTCAGGAATTATGTTATAAACATCCGTAAGTGAAATATTGGACCCAATTTCAGTAAATTCGATCTGATTATCAAATTTTCCTGATAAAATCCCATTGGTTACACATATTGTATTGCTGATAGGCAATGGTATTACTTTTGTAAGGCACTGATTCAAGATACTGTCTACTGTGCTCTGAGGACTACTTTCATTTTTCGCGAGCTTTCCATACCCATTATATAGAGTCCATTATATTGACATTGAAATCCGGCCAACAAAATTTCAGTAAATACAATTTCAAGTGGCCAGCAATGAAGACGTTCTTATTCTTTATATTTACCACAGGAATAAGCGAGATGGGGATATTAGGTAGACCAGTACAGTGGGAGAAACATCAATGGTAGAGCATTATTTGCAGAAAACTATACTTGAAAATTATGATAATACATTGTAGTTACTTTTATTCGGCCGCCATTTTTAAGCGACGCGTACTGGCCAAGCTTAGCTTGCGACCAAGATTGCCAGTAGCAAGCGACTGAATCCAAACGTGCGTGTTGTTTTCAGTTGAGTTGTCGACGCGTCGCGTTGTTTACGGACCAAATAGTATATATACGCCTACTATTACTTATATACTATTGCTACTTACACAAGCACTGACGCGCGTACAGACAAAAAAATTACATTATTGCTAATTACACGAAATCCGCCCCTTAAGGGGGCAATTTCGATCATTTAGGAGCTTTTAACGAAAAATAAAACATAACATGAATTAAATGAACTTCAATCTCAACTCTCGATGCGTGTGCCGGCTACCGCCTTTCGTTTGTCCAAAATGCACGAAAATTAGAGAAAATAATATTTTTAACATGGATGCGGTTATCGGATTTTAAAACGTTCAACACGGATTTGTTGCGTTTATAATTGGTCAAATTTTAGCGAAACATGTGAATATTCATTATTGTTGAGAGGAAGTTACAATAAAGTTTTAAAACAGCTATACTTCAGATTTTATTTACGAGCTACGAAAAAACTTTCAGCCTGAAATTGATTTGTTTTTTTTTTTTGTTTTTATGCTTGATAGATTAGCCTTGGACCACTATCTCACCTGATGGTAAGTGATGATGTGGTCGAAGATGTTGTTCAGACTAACCTAGAATTACTGGCTCTCAAGGACAGCTGCCGGAACACACGGTTAGGTGTTTGGCGACAGATTTTCTACTTGAGGGTGGTAGCTAGCCGGGCGGGCATTCGCAAAATGCCCTACCACCATGCGAAACAAAATGTCCGTACATAATATAAAAAAAATTATTTTTAATCCAAATAATGAATGAGTTCACCATCAAAGAGACCTAAATCAAGCAATGACCCCCTTTTAAATTATGAAAACATATTTAATAAAGTAACTATAACCTGATTATGCAAAAGCATTTCAGAAACCGAACTGAGAATTTGCATAAACGAATTTTACCACCGAGTTATTCTGCAGGGAATAGTCATTTTTAAGTGTTTTCTACCGACTTCAAAAAGGAGAAGGTACTCAATTCGTCTTTTTTTATGTTTGTTACCTGAGAACTTTTGATTGGGTGAACCGATTTTGATGATACTTTTTTTTATTTTAAGGCTGATGCTTGTGGTTCCATTTAAATTTCATCCAAATCAGTGAAGCCGTTTTTGAGTTACACTCCAATAACTGAATAGTATTTTTCTATCTTGATGATCTAGTCATTGACAATGAAAGACTATCGATCCCATAAATCCCATAAGGGTCACTAAAAAGGGTAAAACATTTTTTTTTTGTTTAAAAGAATGGCACAAACTTCAATGCTCAAATGTATGAAATAACATGTCGAAGTCGGTACCATGCGCACAATATTGTGATAATATATTCTTTTGAACCATCATGGTACCGACTTCAACAAGTTATTTCACACATTTGAGAGTTGAAATCAGTGCCATATTACGGTTTTTTTTGTAAGAACTAGTGCGCAAATAAAAATATTCAACAATAAATATCTCGTCCAATAGTACGCAGTATAAACCCCACTTCTTTTGAAAATCAGTTATTATTGCTTGAAGAAATGTACATTTTTTTTTCAATATCCGATACCGACGGAGCAACGTTTTACTTGATAATTCAAACCATTCAAAAGGTTTGCTTTGTGAAAATCCGACCTTCAATCCTCTATCAAATCCAAAATTCATACACTTTATTTCAATAATACTTAGAATAAATTGTAGAAGTTTAAAAAGTTATCGATAATCTTAAATAAGGACGTTGAATTGTAGTAAATATAATAAATGTAGCTACATTATGCAACATGTATTGAATAAAAAAATAGCAATGAGGTGTCTAGAAGATGATAATCACATTACTGTAGGCTTGCTTTTGGTATCGCTCATAATATTTCTTATATATAGTTGATTGATTTGAGAGCTTTATATCAATATCTTCCCACCAATCACTCATATTCAGGTCTTTCATCTTACATCGACGTCCGTTTTATTAGATACTCCAATAAATATTAATCTTATGAAAAATAAAATGTTTTAATATTGGATAAAATCTCGCAATGAATGCTTATCTACCTACGTATTCAGGTTCAAACTTCTTGAAAATACTCAGAATGTATTTTGTTATTAAAATAATTATTACTCCAAACCTATTGCTTCCGATAAAATCAACTTTTGAAAAATACATTTTTAGCCTACTGCAGTACTGTAGGTGTAACCATATAAAAAATAGCCGATAATTAAGGCAACGTTTTATATAAACCAATTTTTCCATGTTTGGTAGTACCTTACATTTTCTTTCTAAATTTAATAAAGTAAAGCATTAAACGTACCAAAGTCTTTTCATAAGATTTTACCCCATAAGTCTTAGTTTCATCGTTATGAAATTTTATATTTCTTTGGTCTTAAATCACTTTAAGCACCGCCAGATCGATAAAAATATATACGAATAGGTAGTATAAATATAAATTAACACGAACTTCAACATTGCTTTTGAATCAGCTTCCTCTCTACGAAGTTAAAATCATATCAGCCGTTCGATAATTTATCGTCTCAACACTACAGACCCCGTAGTCCTCTAATGGACGAAAGGGTCCTCGGTTCGGTGGTCACTTATGTACTTATGTTGAGAGAAATTTATATATTAAAGATCTTTTATAAACTGATCACGTACCCAACTAATTATGTAGAAATATCGAACTAACGAAAATAAACCTTATTTCTACTTGTTTAGTCTCATTTCTAAGTTCTTGAAGTAATCTATGGCACCAGCCTCATTACCCAACTGAGTTAATACGCCACCACAAATGAGATCACAAACAGAGGAAGCCCATCTCCTGCCATAAAATGGCCGTGGTCCTGAAACCAAGTCTTCCACGCGATGGAGCAAGGGTAGTAAACATGATAATTGTAATTTAACGCACCCTCCCTCCGCCATTCCCTGGTGCCTATACATAGTAAAAGAGAGCAGATGTAGTAGGTCAAGTTTTAAATACGGATACAGTTTTGCGATTAATTGCTTGTGTCGAATGATTACTAAAGACATCCACGCCGCTTTTTGCACTCTTTGCAAAATAAATATGGAAAAAAGTTTTAAATAAATTCTAAAATCTAAACAAAAGCGTTGTTTTTTAAAATTTGAACTGTCGTTAGTGGCTTTGTTCGTTGTGCGGGGAACACTAGTTTATGAAAAAGCTTATAATTTATGCGTCTTTCCTGTCTCGTTGCAAACCACGGGCTTGTTTAGCAACTGATTGTTTATAATTTATACATTCAACCGTTAAATCCCACCAGATGTAAATACACATGCCTATTAAACTATAAACCACTTGTTATACTATAAAAACTCGATATTTCGGCATATATTATCGTTAAAAATTATCCGTAAGAGAGTGATCATACTGCTTTTCTTTTTCTGTTTGCTAAAAGCTCTGTTTTTCAGACTCCGTCAACCGTGAACCAATCAGAAGCCAAGCGACCCTTTTGAAATTCACAAAAATTTAATTAAAATGTTATAAAGCTGTTGGTTATAGCCACCTACTGATATACCTAAAAATGCGTAGTTTTGTGAGGGTTCTGTTCGTTGGTCTTAAATTTCCAATATTCGCGAAAGTTTTCTTTTACAAATTGACTTAAGTATGCTTTATAAGTAGAATACTAAGTTTGATAAATGGTTCTCAATAATAAAATTCTTTAGAAATGCCAATTTACGAGTATTAAATCCATTTTCTTTGAGTTTTCGGCAAATAGTTTTTATTAGTAAGTATTTGTCTTTACTGAATTAATTACATTTAGTACAATTTAAATAAATATTATGATTTAGCAGTACGACTTCAAAAAAAAACTTGTCAGGACTGTAACTATCACACTATCATACTAATATTATTCGCAAAATGCCCTATCAACTTGCAAAAAACAAACGTAATAATATAAACAACTTATTACTTGTATATTTACTTATAACTTAAACATAAAAGAAAATATTCCTAGATTTTCCAATCTATCATGTTTAACTACACATGAACATCTGTAAATGTCAAATGCACGTTAAACTTGTTACGATTACTTTGTGTTATATGGGTGGAGTTTTACTGCCATTTCCTTATATGGCAGCTGACTTTTACTACCTACCTTCCGAATCAAAGTTCCGCTAAGTTCTCGGGACATTTCAATTAAGCCGTGGATTCCGCTAATGAACCCCTCGTCCCTGTGGAATAACCGCGGCCAGTACTGGTGTTTGAGCTGGTCATAAATTAGGAGCACTGAATGCTAGTGCTTATCAAACTCGACAACATCAAGCTGTAGAGTTTGATAAGCTCTAGATAAATCTAACCATTCTCTGGTTGCTTCTTAATTCTTTATATAAGTAATGCCTTCCAAATACTTTTTCACTGCTCGTTAAGTCTTGTTATGCCCAATGTAAGCGAACTTAAGCGGCATTGGCTTTGGATCAAAACAAAACATGTTAAAAAATTCAATGTAGGACTGTCTCTCATACTAGGAGTTCAACCTGTATAATATTTTAATTTTAATTGCAACAATACCGGAGTGCCTTAATAGTGTGTTTAAAAGCGCGACTTTGGAAAATTGTGGTTCAACGTTAGATCCCCGTGCCGGAAAAGCAACTGGGTTTTTCTGGCAAAATAACTTGTAGTATGAATCTTGTATTTATTGAAGTTTATAACTGTGCCCAGTAGATAGCAATAGGCTCCCCTGATTACTTGGGAACAAATACCCACGAAATTATCGGTGTATCTAGACGCGCCGCAGAAGCCGCGCGCGCTGCAGTTATGGTCTTTGTTCAGTAATGGTAGGTCACGCCCCTATCCGCCCTCCATTTATGAAAGAATTCGTTTACTTCGGCACTCCTGCGGCGCGTCTTGTAGCGCGTTCACCTCTAGACACTTAATACAAATCTAGAAATGCTTTTATTAATTTCTTCTCTCTGTAAGCGGCTTAAAGGTTTTAGTAAATAACACGGGATTACTCACGTGAATAAGTCAGATAGCTACGAGAACTCGAGACGGCCGGCGTTGACGTCTCACTTCACACTTCGGCTTAGAGGTTGTGTACCGATGCGATGGTCATAATATTAAGTCTTCATTTATAAAACATAACTGAAGACTTCGTCGTAGAAGTCAGAAGACTTTGGTGTTGAAGTTTGAACCTAGGAATGTGTAGATCACACGCGGTCATGACTTTATATTATTATAAGTAAGAGAACGCGATAAATTAGCAATAGTAACAAAATGTGTTAAGTGTTACCAATTTACTTGGAAGGTCTTTAGATCTTGAATTATTCGTGTAAAGGTGTAAATCAGTAAAATAGTATTCTGATGATATACGCGGCGATTTCATGAAAGTATTTTTCTCTGGGTGCATATTTTGAAAGAAAAATGCACATCGGTGTTCATAGTTTAAAGGCCGGGTCAAATATGACTCATTCATGCTTTTCATTTAAATTTTGGAAAAATTTTAATTACGAACGGGATTCGAACCGTTTACCATCCATCCCTCGCGCGGGGCATGCTCCGCCAATTGAGATATCGTAATGAGTGAGTCATAGATCACATTTATCCTTTCGTTTCTATTATTTAACCGTCTTATGAGACGGAGCCACATCTGATGCAAACTGAAATGAACTACTAACAAGAGAGAAATACAAACGAGTTTTTAATAAGTTTTAATTTTTTGTTTGAAAGTTCCCATGAGTTTGAGACATGAATTTTTTCAATAACTGACGTGATTTAGAGGCGTGAACTCACCTGATGAAGGGCATCGGACATGCCCGAAACTTAGATCGACAATCTCGACCAATACGCGTGAGTACAGCCGACGGAATCCCGCATGATACTAAATTAGTAATTTTTGCACTAACGCCTACTAACTCATAAGAATTTCATGCCCTACGAAGCACAGAACGTTCAGTAGTTAGGCCACTAGCGGTCACAAAAATATGGTAAACATTTACCCGTTTGTCGCATACAAATTATTTTTAATTCTAATACGTATTTATATTTTTAATTCTAATATGTTTAGTTGAGACATTGTGTACAAACAATTTGTACACAATGTCTTAACTAAACATATTATTAAGATAAACGCTGATATTTTGTTCAAACTTGAGTAAACAAAAACCTATATGCCTAAGTAGTTAATCTGTGCATGGACATGATATAGAAACATAAATCTAGTAATAACATATTGAGCCGTGTACCGAAGTTGATTAATATCTTGGAAGCTTATGCACTGGCTTACACTTTGCCTTCGTTCACTTTACCAAACTTCTGGAAAACTCCAACATCCCCTAAGTTCGATTGATTGGAGTTGACTCTACTTTCGAATTTATCTAGTAAATACCTATTTGGAAGGTACAATTTAGCAAGCGACGAAGCTAATGACAATAGCTTTTAGGGTGAAATATATGCGTTAGAAAATTGCATTTTCGCGCCAGTTTCGTGCCAATGTTTTTTGTTTGGAGGTCTATAAAATATTATAGCGATGGAATTCATAATTACCCCCATCCTTATTTCCTACTCCTATCATTATCCTACTTCTAGGCTGAACTCTTCCGCAAATATAAAAAAACATATGGATATGGCAGACTACCAGATCAACTTAGTTCATGTAAACTGCTGCTAGATGTCGCAACTGCTAAACCAAAGAATACAACACATGAAGAACTCTTGATGTACATTTCATCTTTATTTTAATGGGATTATGACGGATGCACGAGGTCATCTCTTATATCTATCTACCTTAAGCGGTGACCTCTGCCTATAACAGATGCACTGGGCACATCACCCGAAGACATATAGTTGTTAAGTATCATGTGCCTGTAATTTCATAATTACTTTACTGACTCTCAAGGACGGCTGCCGGAACACACTGTAAGGAGCTTGACGATATATTTTCTACTTGAGGGCGGTAGCTAGCCAGGCGAGCATTCGCAACATGGTCCTTCCACCATGTGGTGAAGCTGAAGCCAGCGGTGGCGATCGAGCCATGGACCTGCGGCACGGAAGTCCATAGTCTATTACAGCTAGGCCATCATTGTTTCAAAAGTACATCTGTATTTGAAAGATGTCTGGTATGTATGTATTTAGAAGTAAGTCTATGGAATAGGTAGCCATATTTTCATATATGAAGTTACACACGTATAGTATGTGGCTATCCGACAGGCCGGTCAAAGCACAATTTTGGATGCCACAAGTTTAAAAGTTTAAATTATCGTTCATGTTAAAATATTTCAGCATTTTCAAACGCGCGATGTGGTCCAGCCCTTATCAAGAAGTTAACAGCATCCGCCAGGGAAATTAACAAAGTTAAGAGAGCTTTTATTTAAAAAGTTTGGTGAACCTAATTTTGTTTATCCAATCATAATTAGTTTCAACTAAACTAAGATATAAGATAGTGTCAGGGTCCCTTGGGGTGCCGGGTTAGAATGTAATCCCCCCTTTTCTACCTGTAGGTGCCGTAAGAAGCGACTAAAGGTAAGGTTATACTGGAAGGTGGGCAACAGCGCCTCCTGAGGAACTGACATCATAAACTGCGATCACAAAGACGCCTCCCAAGCGTGGGGATTATGGCAAACCCTCCTAATTGTGGAGGCTGTGTTTAGCAGTAGAAGATCCGGCTGATACAGTACAGTTCTGTAACTGTACTGTATCAGCCGGATCTGAAGATTTAAGAAACACCAACAACGATAGATATCTATGATCGATAGAATAACGAGTGTTATAATATAAATAATAGTAAATTAAAGCTACTCTGCCTCAATATCGAGTCACGTAGGCATACCCCACAAGTGTTAAGCCCGAAAGGCCTAGGTTCGATTTTTGGGTTAGATATGACTAGTAGAGATATTTGTAACTTGTCAGCGTCTTAAGTTGCCAAAAGTGCTCAATAGCTTTACAGGTTTTTAGAAAAATATATTTAGATTGTAGCAGTAAGAAAACTATGTTTATCTTCATCATATTCTCTAACGACGAGTTAATTTATAAACACAAATAATAAAATTTCAATAATTACACTTTTAACGAAAATATCTTATTTATTTATTAATGTATGTATGTGTGTAAAAATGTAACTAAAATAACAAACAACACAAGTACTTAGGTAAATACAATTATTGTTAAGTAAATCTCTGAAGCCTGTTATTTACCTCCTTCGTATAGTTTCAGCTTTGATGGATGGAGGTGGTGTAAGCTGGCCTGTAATTTGTTTCTCAACAGAGTGACTGAAATGGATAGGCGGTAGGTGAAACCCTGATTATAATGCTCCCTGCCACACATGATGTATTTGCACATCGATTATTCAGTAGGTAGTTACTTATACACTGTCGCTTAGTCACAGTGAGTCAGGCAATTGCTAATGGAATTGTCTTCGGCGAGATCCATTACTGAATATCTAATTGAAAGGTATGATCCACAAAGTAATAGGTTTGTAGTTGGCAATTTTTGCATAAAGTTATGTACATTTTCATTTCTATTTACGCTTCACAGAGGCTAAAACAAGAGTTATACAATTTTCAAAACGTATGATTCTTTTTTGATAATTTGGTATTAATTTAAAATTTTGTTCTGTTCGGCGAGATCCATTACTAAATATCTAATTGAAAGGTACGATTCACAAAGTAATAGCTTGTTAATTGGTTTTTTTTTCTTCTATTGATTCGGCACAGAGACTTAAACTAAACTAGAGTTATAAAATTTACAAAACGGATGACTTTTTTTAAATAATTTTTTAGTAACTTTCAATTTTGTTCTCGTGTCATCCTTTGCGTGGTTAGAGAAAACATATTTTAGGATTCCGTACATAAAAATGGGACCTTACATTAAACTGCTGTATATCCATCCGCACGTCCATCTAACATTTAAAATCTGTATATTTTGAAACATTATAGGTAACCAGTTGACATTATTACAGAACATGTGTTGCTATGCCGGCTTGCCCAAGATAAATAAAGATAACAATATGTTAAAAATATGTTTATGCTCGAACGTAAAAACGGTAATAGGTAATGATTAAAATTTATATAAAGTTGTATCACAAATAATAAAAAACTGACAAAGTACAAGTAATAGTTACTAGCGCTAAGATACCCAAATTTCAGTATAACTCTTTATGTGAGTTCGTCCGGAAAAGTATTTCCACCATACCTATCGCTACCGCCAAGCAATAATATTCGCATTACTATGTTCAGGTTTGTAAGGGTACGGGAAATAAGAGGCACATGGGAGTAACAACTATATATCTCAGGGTATAATGGGCGCTATTCTAGAGCCTAGAGTAACAACAGCCCTTGAATGAAAAAAAACGTTTGTTCGATTAAATCGCACAAACGTTTAAAACCTAACCTACCTACCTACCAACAAAATCAGTGTTTTCAATGTTTTTAAGTTAAAAAGAGGATAATATAAGTACAAAATACCGAAATTTCAGATTTCTAACTAGTTCAGCTTTCGAGATAGACCCCTGAAAAAGTATAATGTGACTAACTTTTCAGATCCCTAATTCATTATATTTATAGTTCAAATCTGGTTCTCATGTTATTTACGCATGCTCTGCAGATTACATTACAAAATTATGGTGTTGTTTCATCTCCATACGATGGTTAAAGAACGAGAGGAAAATTAGAGTTATGAGTCATTGTCACGCTAACTCAGACTGTTAGAGCATACTCCGGCTATAGGGGTGGACGACGTGGGTTCGAATTTGGCACATGACTATAATTTTTCCTATAGTAAATTTGTAATTCTCATGTTACCATTTAGAGCCAAGTAATTGCCTACACATTGGACTCCCCCTCTATATCTTCCAGTGGGAGTCGTAAGAGACGACGAAAAAAAACACCAGAAAGTGGGCAGCTGCAGCGCCTTTTGAAGAACAATCTTACACTGTGATCCGCCAGAAGCCTGGCAAGTGTAGGGATTATGGAAAACCGCCCCTAATGGGGAGGCATTTGTTCAACAATCGAAGAAATAGCTGTTGATGTGGAATGGAAACTATGGAGCTTAGTTAATAATGCAACTTGAACTAACTTCTGAGAACACAAACTTACGAACTAACATTTCTAGGAAACCTACACAAGTAAGCATATAAGTACAAAGTAGCGCTGCTTCTACTCTTATAAAACAACCTACCTATACAAAATCTTCCAGAGGTTTCCAAAGCTCTAAATAATAGAGTAGGCGTATACCTGCTTTAATCTAAGCCTTTTCTGTCCATCGAACTGGATAAGTAGAGATAAGAACATTCTAATATAAATCCCACGAAATCTCAATATATATCTAGTTGGTTTTAGGTTACGTAGGTACGTTATAAATTATATAGAATATGTGTAGTGTGTTAAAGTAGGGAGACTGCTTTAATTATGAGGATTAGCTACACATTCATTTATTTTATTTATTATTATAATTTATTCTAACAAACAACCGAAGAAATAGTTTTTATTGAAGGTTATATTAGGTACAAAGTTAATATGAATCCATAGGTGTCTGAACTAGCGTTAGCTGTGTTTCAGGAACCATAGGCTTCTCCCATAACAGTTATTATACTGGCACTTACGTCTAATATTAACTATCCAGTAATAATTTATTTTATACTTACTTATTTAAATTTAATTAATTGATGGTTATTTTGACGGAAAAAACATTATATAATGTAATCTAGCCTTTAAAGTCGTATTATTTGCCAAATTTCATGTTCCACCAATAGTAAATGGAAGATTTACGTCCACGAATGTAGGTAATAAATTGCGTGAAAAGTGTTCTCAAACAATTTTCCTATGAAGTTTTATGCACACCTTACTAAAATTTGACTCAAACTCACCTATGATTTATGTTTTACATATTTTTCGGCATGTTAACATGATATTTTAAAGAACATATAATAAAAAAATACTGTATTTTAATATCGTTAATTATAATTCTTTTCAACTGTATTTTGAGATAATAAAAATGTTAACAAATTTATTTTGTATAGAAGGTAAAAGCTGACATGAAGACGGGAAAATCTTTATTTTTGTTATTGCTGGGTTCTGTAAGTATTGTCCTAGATCGCAAGATGTAAAGAAATTAAAAAAAAACTAATTTCAATAACCTATTGAATTGTTTACATTTAGTTACGGGTAAACGTAGGTAATTGGTAATACATCTGATGGCTTTACACTTGGTAAAATGAAAGTGATTATCATTATACAAATCCCTTAGTGTAGCTACAAGTAGTACTTACCCGCTACTTTTACAATGTCGTTCGTCCACATAGTGGGGGGCCAACAACTCAACGTCTTCCAGTGTAATGTGGTAAATGAAGGTGAGAGATGTATTTTCGTCCTAGATGTTGATGCCAAATTCTTTTTTTTCTTTTCTTACCTTAAAATCCTCCAACGCGTTCGTGAACAGTTTCGGAAAAATAATGTCTCCCTGTCTCAAGCCTCATTGCAGTTGGATTGGTTCCGTGCTCTTATCCCATAGTCGAATAGACATGGTGACGTTTCTATAGAAGGCTCTGATTAATGCTCGGCATTCATTTTGTTTTGGAGATAAAAGCATGGTGTTCAACTTAGAAGCTTCATTTCATCATCTTGCTTTTATTAATCAACAATAAAATTGAACTTACCTAGTTTCGGCTTAAAATTATGGTGTACCACTTTTACAATATAATGCTTTCGAACATTTTTACTACCAAACGCTAGTCCACTTCTTCTACCGGTAACCTTCCTTAACCCATTGGCATCGGCGATAATGATAACAATAGAATTTCATTCATAACTAGGACATAGTGGTCCTGACGATACCAACTTATTAACCTTCGAATCCCTCACATGACTACAATTTTACCTCTCGTAAATTTGTAATTTTGTAATATACAAAATCTGTCAGGCAGGTTCTCAGAATATAATTGTTACAGTCAAGCACAGCACATAACAACAGGTTTAGCTTTAGATAAGGTAAACATTGCACTGCCTGGAATTAGAAATATGTATGGTGGCAGTACTTTCCCGGACGAACTCGCATAAAGGGTTTTACTGCTATTTAAAACAATATTTATGCACTTTCGAAGCAATGATGGCCGAGCGGTAATAGCTATGGACTGCCGTGCCGCAGTACCCTGGTTCGATCCCCACCGCCAGCTTGAGCTTCACCGCAAGGTGGAATGGCATTTTGCGATTGCCCGCCTGGCTAGCTACCACCCTCAAGTAGAAAGTCTGTCGCCAAGCACCGAACGGTGTGTTCCGGCAGTAGTCCTTGAGAGCCAGTGAAATTACAGGCACAATGAGACTTAACAACTATGTCTCAATGTTACGGGCGCAGTGCAAATTGTAACTTGTGATAAATTGCAACTGTTATAGGCAGAGGTTAGTCCACTTAAATTCAGGTGGGCCTCGAGCTTGTTCCGTCAAAATAACATTATAAAAAAAAAACTTTACACAGTAATCACTACCTCAGAGCCTCAAAAGCGTCTCAGCTTCTATTTGCTAACGAATACCATAGATTTAATTAAATAAAGTTTTATAGAGACACCGATCGACAAAATCTCGTTAGTCATCCAGTAGTATTGATATATCAATTAATAGTGCTTAAATAATTTTCTTATATCACATGAAGGTGCCAACTAAAAAGACTCACACATTGACTCAACATGAAATCTTGAGAAAACTACTTGACTTATATATGAAGCTGATATTTGACAGGTTGGTGTAAAGTTTGTATAGGTGTTAAGATAGGAAACGTCATCTTGGAACGCTTTTTGCGATGGTGCCATATTAAGAGGGTCAAATTGAGGTTGTATGGACGTTCTATGTTCTTGAAGTTATGAAATTAAGTATTATGTTTCATGACATAAAATAAAAAAGGACTGTACTAAGATTTTTCAGATACACGATGAAGGGATACCGATAGGCGTTAACATTTATATAAAAACCATGTCTAAAAAAACTTGAAATGTCATCCAAAAAATATTTTATGAAATGGCCATACTTAACCATAGTTAGGGGGTATGAAATACCTTTTTAATATTGTTATGTTTGCAATAACGCCTGCAATGCGGATTACGATATTTAACTAAAACGATGGTTAAAGAACGATGGAAAAAAAATGAGCTATAACTCATTGTCATGTTATCTCATTTGCTTAGAGCATACCCATGCTAAAGGGGTTGATGGACGTGGGTTCGAATCCCGCACATGACTATATTTGTAATCGCTATAAGTAGGGTTGACATAACTTCTAGGACTATATATATATATACGGGACATTTACTCTTCCGATGCCCAAAACTCATAACACATGTGACTTTTTAACTAAAAAGACACAAACTATGTCTTTTCAGTTACCTAATCTATGATCTCAACCATAGCGCGGCGTGGCTTTCACCCGCGCCTCTATTTCCATATATTGTCGAAATACGGGATATGTAAGTAATACGGGACGGGATGGTGACAATCCCGTATGTAAGGGACGTATGGCAACCCTAACTATAAGCGATACGGAGCTAATTGTAACATTATTGTAATTATTTTTTTGTAAACTCGTCATATATCTGTACTGTGGTGTTTCAATAAGGAATTCTATCTATCTTTCAAAACTCCCTTTCTCTCTAGAACTCTTTATTGAAAGGGCAAGTTGAGGAAATATATCTGGTATTCTTTATTTTATTTTACATTTATTTGGGGGCCTTACAGCTATCATTACAAAAAAGGTTTAATAACTTAATTAAGAAAAGCCATTAACTAGCCTCCACAGATATAAAAAAGTATTTTACACACACGTAATAAGATTATACAAAGAAATAGTGATTTTTTTTTTGTTAAAAAATACATATTGTACCAAACTCATTAGAGTGAGATGAGGGATTATGTCCTTTACGTTTAATGAGTACATCTACTATTAAAAAAATTATAATTAATACTCTAACTAGTTTTGGTTGAATACTACCTTAAAATAATAATATGATATGCTATTTAATTTTAATGTAATAATTTTATCTTTATACAGAAGTAAATATTAACTAAACATGGACCTATGTTGTCTGAAATAATAATATTATTATTATTAAAGGACACCTCAGAGAAGCACGTCAGCCTGGTTTTGTTAACGAACAATGTTATAATTAAACAATGGTCAATAAAGACAGGAAACCGATAGTTTACCTCGTTAGTGCTATCCAAGACTAGAACCTGAATATCGATTTTGTTATTACGAGCGAAATGACATTTTGAGGATGTTGTAGGAAATAGAATAGAAATAGGTAGGTATCTTATGATTTGAGTGTACAGGTACTCATGTAAGCTCATTTAAACGCTCTTAATTTCGCTTGCTGGAAATGTATTCTTAGTTTAATCAAACCTTACATCATGGGAAACAAACACAGATCCCGAGGACTTAAATATTCCTACAATATGTGTTTAAACATCTAAATCAAGAAAAATGTCATAATTATAGCCAAAATTTAAACCAGCCATATCAATTTTCTTACTCTCATTGTTTGTAATCGTAGGGATTGTATAATTTCAATCTGAACACCGTGTGTTTACTCCACAATGTATTTACAGTCACAACTTACAGTAACAAGAGTTTACAGTAACCTTTTCTCACATGCAAAGTGTGAGAAAAAGTTACACACAAATAAACGCACAATATAAACACAAAAATTTACATTGTTAATTTGGTCACCATGGTCACTCACAACTTGAACATGAGAGAGACCCGATCTAGATGCTTGAACGGACGGACCTGTTGGCCAAGTTAAATATAAATTGTATATGCATGGTGGTAGGGCGTTTTGCGAATGCCTGCCTGGCTAGCTACCACACTCAAGTTGAAAATCTGTCCCCAAGCACCTAATGGTGTGTTCCGGCAGATGTCCTTGAGAGCCAGTAATTCTAGGTTAGCCTGAACAACATCTTCGACCACATTATCACTTACCATCAGGTGAGATAGTGATCAAAGGCTATCATAGCAAGCATAAAAAAAAATTGGTCGAGCGCACCACAGAGTAGACGTGTCGTTCCATATAAAGCGCTCTTGCCGCCATACAATGCCTGAACCTGGACTGTTTGCACAAAGATGACCTCCAAGTGTGTAAGCCAGTCCAAGGCACAGAAAAATCCGCATATAAACCACTAGAACATTGTATTATGTATCTTATGACACTTTGAATCAATTACGTAAGTACAAGAACGTTCAGTGGAAAAGCGTTCAGTTTAAGATTAGCTATTTCTACGTCGCTATTAGAACAGCATCGTCATATTAAATTATGGATTCAGTTAGTTTTAGCCTTACTTAACTCCAGTTGGCTCCTCTTGAAGTCATAATAACTTTGTTAACTACCACACTTTAAAGATTTGTGGTATGGTAATTAGTATTCAAATTGTTGGGACATACTAAGTTCAATTTGTTTTACAATTAGTTGATAATTGAGAGTTCAAAACAAACTAACAGTAACTGGCCATTATCAAATTTACAATTCAAACTTCTGATACATTAAATCAATAGTTTTTTTAGCATCATCTGTGGAGTCTTTACTAAAAACACTAACTTAATAAAAGTTTTGTTAGGTAGGTCAATGCAAGCAACGATCCATCCAAGCAACTTTAACCCGTAAAAAATAATATTTAGGCACAAACAATTCTGATATCGACATTTAGATAAAATATAATATTTATTCACAGTCGATGTGTAAGTTTTCACAAAAGCATAAGCATAGAGCACATACAAATAAAGCCTTTATAGAGAGAATAAATATAAACATTGTATGTTAAAAAGCGTTCGCAAAGATAAGCTTTGACAGAGAGTATGAAGTAATTTTTATATATCAAAGACATTCGTAAATCCTTTTGTGTTTGATCTTTGAAAGAAAATATGTTTTGTAAAAGAAAGAGGAAAGTTTTAGAAAAGCTTAAGTAAGTTTCACAATACGGCCACTTACGTATGCCTATAATGTTAGCTCAGTTAGAATGCTTTATCATATATCTATATAATATTATATACTTCATCATTTGAAGCGCTCGTAGCGAAGTTTGATTGGCTGTTCTCAACCGATCGGCAAAGTTAAGCAGCGTCGCGCACGGTCATGAGTTGGATGGGTGACCGCTAGTGACATTACTACTGAGCGTTTCCGTGCTTCGGAGGGCACGTTAAGCCGTCGGTCCCGGTTGTTGTCTTAAGATGGCAGTCGTTATAGCATGGTGGTACGGCATTTTGCGAATGCCCGCCTGGCTAGCGAAGAAAATCTGTCGCCAAGTACCTAACAGTGTGTTCCGGCAGCTGTCCTTGAGAGCCAGTACTTCTAGGTTAGCCTGAACAACATTTTCGACCACATCATCACCACGACACACCACACCACCAGGTGAGATAGTGGTCAAAGGCTAACATATCAGGCATAAAAAAAAGTATACTTTGCAGTAATATCCGAAGTTTAAGGATTCAGTAAGTGGTCTAAGTAAACAATTATTTTTTCGTTTATACTATATGTTTTTAAGGTTCCGTACCTCAAAAGGAAAAAAACGGAACACTCAGTGCGTGAGTCTGAATCGCGCTTGGTTGGTTTTTTAATGCAGAGTCGCCGTGTATGCAAATACTCGGAGTTAATAGTCATCTATTATGGATGTGTGGCTTTCCAGCATGGGTAGCATATGTATAACAGTGGACGTCTTTATGTATAAGTATGATTTTGTTTAGAACAGCACAGTCGTTGGGCATACCGCGTATGATCACCTCAAACAAACAAACAAATTTATTTTTATTGACATACATTGATTACAGTACTTATTAATGAACCCATAGGTTCCCGAACTAGTGTACAACTGTGTTTCAGGAACTAGTGGCGCTAGAGTACATTCTTTAGTGAGTAAATATATCTGTTGCCAAGCAACAAGTGGTATGTTCTGATGGCCCAATTTAAGTGCCACTTCACATAACTGTGATGTGGTTGAAGATGGCAATCTGGCTTAACTTATAATAGAAACTAACTCTTAAAGACTGCTGCCGCAACAAACTGCTTGCCAAGCTTGCCAGACGTTCATTTGAAGAAGGCCCTACCATTGTCCAAAATGGACATAACCGTCGTTCGAGTGCATAACTTTCAACAACTACCGGTAAAATGGACGAATGAACATTAGATAAAAGTTTTGTCTGTTTTGTAATGGTGGTTACGCTTGGTAGGTGAGTCCTAACTGTTCAGTTATAAAGAACGCCCACTCTACGGACGCTGAGCAATCAGCTCAACAAGGTGGAGGATAGTGGATCTTGATGCCAAATCTATTCCAGTCCTTGAAAAGGTCCTTCAATGCAGTTGTGGACAGTTTTGAAGAAATTACGTTACCCCGTTTAACGATACGCTGGACTTGAAAAATGATCCCGTGCTATTTTTCTTCAATTGAATATTTTTCCTGAATTCTAATAAATTGAAGTAGCCTTTCTCCACAGACATTTCAGCTCTTTGATGCATAATAATCAATTTGTCATTAATGAAGGTACTGCAGTTTTGCCCTGGTTTCAATTTAAACCTATTAAATAGTCGTATTATCAATTTGTAATATTCAATGTTATAAAATTTTAAGTAAGCATTTGTGACCCTAGCATTCGCAGATAATATTCATAAGTTGTAGTAGGGTTGAAGGAGAGGGTGGAACACGTAGGCGCGGGTGTAATTCCACGTTATTGGGTTTGCAACGGCGACACGTGTCCCCTCAGGGGATGAATACTGATCGCATACACAAGTGCGTTTAGACAAATAAGAAAAGTATTTGTTTACGTTTGTATTTACACGTGCTTTTACATGACGCCGGAATGGTTTGTCAGCGAAACGCTTGCTTTGTATAAGTATAATTAAAAAACAAAGATGTATATTTTATGTGTAAATTTGTACACCAACATTTAATGTCTTTATTAGTGCTATCTTAGTCTGTTTAAAAATATTATTGCTATATCTACGAGTCCATACAAGGAAATATCTGCCTCTAGTCCAGAAGCATGAGCATCGTGTCTAAATCATATGGATCTGGATTTGATTCCCAGATCGGAAGAGTACGATTGGTCACTTCCAAGATTCTCAATAGGTACCTAATAGTATGGATTTTGAAACTGAGCCGATAGATGGCAATCAGCATGCCCTTTAGTACAAAGAATCTACAACATTTGGCTAAACGTCAGTGTTTTAACTCTACCTGGCCCTTCGGTGAAATAAAAAGCAAAGATTTTTTTAAATGTCTCATATTTTTCAAATTTCACCCTCATCTCATGACATCAACCGGAATGTCCAACGTTAAACAAGATCTCCCCCGTTGGCGAGAATTGTCCATAATCCCCATTGGCAGGCGTTTTGAGAATCACAGTAAAGTTATCAGTTTCTCATAAGGCACTGCTTCCCATTTTCCGGTATTTTATCCATTAGCTGCCTTTTAAGACACCCACGGGAAGAAATAGCGGTTGGCAATCTAAGCCAGCACACTACAGTTTGACATCACAACTCGGCACCCCTCAGGTCGTCTACTGAGGAATATTTGTCCGGTTTCTAAGGTCTACGGATTATTTATCGGGTTTCTAAGATAAGTTTACAAGTACTTATGTAATAATCACACAGAAACTTATGGGACAAAGTTACTTCTGAATGGAATATATAGAACAATAATTCGATCAAATATTGTGAACAAAGCACATACGAGTACATGATCTTTAACTTTTCTAGCCTACCCACACAGATAAACATCACAAACTGAATTCTGGTTTAAAAGTAATAACGTGCATATCTACACGTGATGATCTGACATCGAACTTTGTTTGTTCATCCCTTAATTTCATGACACAGCGAAATTTCGAAGAACTCCGTCCTATCAGCTTCTTAATCTTTAACAAAATTATATTGTGGTGCTTCGAAACAAGTGGTCCCCGAAATTTAATTATCTCGACACTGAACGAGCCATCGTAAAGGCTTTCATTAGCAGTGATTAGAGACCAAGATTGTGAAGCCGCCGAGGAATAACATTGTCATGTTTTGTATATTTAGGTAACAGCGGTTCGTTTACGAGAAATTATGATCTTCTCATTTTTAGCTATTCCAATATCATGGAGCTACAGTATATAGCAGATACCTATATAACTAAATACACACTACATATGTAGATGATTAAAATATGGCTGCTGTATAACTACTACTACTTTAATTGTCTGAATCACAAACGTATCCAATGTAATTTTGTAACCCCAAATTAGCTCTCGAAACAGAGCAGAACCATTATAGAGGTACTTGGATAGTTCTTAGATGTAATTTATCTTGTATCTGTGCTATAGCTATTGCAATCTCTTTGTTAGCATTCCTCTTCCATCCCTGTGATAAATGCTTTTCAATTCCCTAATAGCATCCTTCTTATACTCTTTTTTGTAGTTTCTCTATCATTTATGTTATTTGTAGTTTCACTTGCGGGATCTATGATTTTTATTTTCTATGTTCAGTTGTTCCGCGATCATGGCGCTTGCAATAGCGGGAAATATCGAGAGCTCATAGAAATTAAATATGATGGACTTTATCCCGTAAAAAAAATACTAATAACATAAATGATCCTGAATGTGTATAAGGAGAATGTTTTCAGGAATGGAGAAGCATTCTTCTTTCTTCTCGCAACCTCTCACACTCTCTCGTTACACCATCAAAGATATTTATAAAGATAAAGTTCTTTTTTTTTCTTAAAATTCTCATTCACCACACTCTCTATTATTCCCCGTGGGGTGCCGGGTTAAATTGTCACCCACTGCTACCTGTGGGTGTGGTAAGAGGCGACTAAAGGTATAATACCGGAAGGTGGGCAGGAGCGCCATCTCAGGAACTGCTATCTTAAACTGCGATTCCCAAGTCGCCTGCCAAGCGTGAGGATTATGCCAAACCACCTCCTAATTGGGGAGGCTGTGTTCAGCAGTGGACAACCTGGCTGATACAGTACAGTACACTCTCTATTCAAGTTTACATTTCATTGTAATATTTATTCACTTCTGTTATTTCCATAAGCAACAATCAATCTTTATTTTCCACCTACAACTCTTTTTTAGCATACAAACCTTCATCAAAAAAAAAAATTTTTGATAGGCCCCTTGACTTCTATCTAAAGTACATTGATTTTCAAATCTAATTAAGGGTATTTCATACTCACATATCGGAAAAATCATTCCCAATGTATCCGATCATCACTATTTTGGTGTTTTACTATGCTCTATGGTCAAATTTAATTTTTAATAAATAAAAAAATAATTCCTTCTTAACTTATCTTTTATTATCTTTTGATAACTACTATATGGTGCATACTAACTTATTGCACTCAGTTCTACAGCTTCTATAAATAACACGTGTTATTTAAAAGGCAGGCGGAAGGCAGGAAATGGAAGGTAATTTCCCCGCGTGATATATTTGAACCGACTTGTTATTTATTAATAAAAGACGGCGTCGGCGACTACACCCCACAAAAAATATTATTATTTAATTCGTTTTCTTCATTTAGCGATTGGCATCATTTCTTTCTGCGCAAAAATAATACCAATATCAAAATTTTCCTTTCTGTGTAATTTTGTAAGCCAATAAACCTTTCACCAATATCTTAACCTTTGTTTTCTTCCATTTACCAAGTCACATATATTGTTCTTCTTTTCATAATATTCTCTTTTTTCCATCTAGTCATCGTTCATGTCTTTTTATTCTAGCTGATAAGGCTACCCTTTGACCATTATCTCACCATAATAATAATAATAAGTTTATTGGGATAAAAACCGTGCAAATTAGACAATTACAAATTACCACACGGTAAAAATCAAGATAAGTAATGATGTGATCGAAGATGTTGTTCAGACTAAACTAAAATTTTTGACTATCAAGGACAGCAGCCGTTCGGAGTTTAGCGACAGTTTTTCTACGTCAATGTGGTAGCTAGTCAGGTGGATATATGCAACTGCTGTGCCGTATCACAATGTTATCACGACTGTCATCCGTAAACAACAATCGGGACGTGCTTAGTAGGAATGCTACTAGCGGTCACCCATCCAAGTCACGTCTGCAAGGGGCGTAGCTTAACTTAGTTGACGGTCAAGAACGACTAAGCAGGCTATGCTACGAGCACTTCAAAGTTACTTCCCTGTCCCAGATGAACAACCTCGCACTTTAGTCACAGCCACCGAATATTGCGTCCGCGATTCAGAGGAATATAAATGGATATATCGACCTAGCATAATCGCCATTTGTGATGAAATCAGAGTCTATGTTGTATTACTTTCCCTATGGTCTATGTCATTAATATGGTAGATTGTAGGTAATATTTTTATTGGAATGCACTCGTTTTTGGTCAATTGATAAGGATACAGATAATATTTATTTATTGTATATTTAGATGTAATAGATATTATTCTTGTTTTTGTATTTTGTGAACCTTGGGTGACTGACTTTGGAGACTGTTATGCCCACCTAAAGGAAAGTTTCAATAATAAATAAATAAATATAAAGCCCGACCACACCATTCTCTCGTCGACTTTAGTAGTGGCATATTACATAATTCTCCAATGAGATGAGAGGGAGCAGTCCTATTATATATAAGTTAGGAATTGCACGGCCAAAGTAGTCATAAAAAATAGCAATTAAAACGAGTTAGCCAAACAGTATTATAAGAAAAAAAAATAGCCAAGTAATAGTCCAGCCTCGCTCTATAACTTGAATAAAAAAAATGTTAGTTTCGATCGCAGCTTAATTACCAAATTGTAAATCGACGTTTCCGGAACATGGAGGTTCAATAGAGGAACATAATTGACCGTAATTTCTATGACCTAGTTTCCTGACTAATTTTATTATTAAATTAGACTCCTTAACACGAAATGGTCTAAAATGTACAACTTAGAATCATTGATTTGAATATAAAAAAAAGGAAGATAACGCTCTGATGTCATGATAATTTAATGTGGAGTTTTTTTTTTACATTATGTTATTACGATGGAACAAGCACGAGGCCAACGTGATGTTAAGCGCTTACAATAGAAACCTCTGCTTATAATAGATGCATTTCATCAGAAGTCACGAATTGCACTGCGCCCGACACCTTGAGACATATCTCAGTAATTTAATAAATATGCAAATAGCTACACTTCCATTGTATATGATACGTTTTTATGAATGACAAAGACGAGAAGACAACAACATACGCAAATGCAAAAGTTTTTAAAGACCATGTTTAAGACGATGCTCTTTATATGTGTATGTATTTTTGTATGTATTGTGTAAGACCATATTTATTATCTATATTGTAGATATGTATAAAAATCAATACCTTCTAAGAAGTATGTTGTACACCGCCATCCCTTTTCATAACTTGCACCTCTCCATTCAAAGGTTGTCTGGAAGAGATCGCTTTGAGCGATAAAGCCGCCTATTGTTCACTGTTATAATCTAAATATTTTTAATTTTGGTTTAGTTTAAGGTGTTCATTAAAGAGTTAATCTATCTGTCTATCTACGCACACTACTCAAACTCAGTCGGGAGACGTCGCCTGATTTGACATTGCCTTCTTCGAGGTACAGGTGCCGTTTCTCCCGTCTTATAAAAAGTTCAATGCAATATTTATTATATACAATTATATAATATTTTTTTCTATAGAGACAGGAATTCGGACATACTAGAAGAGTAGTAGAAAGTTATTTTCGTCTTCCTTTTCGTGCCTGTATTATAAATCCCGTTAAAAATATTTAAATTAACATTTAGTCCAGTATTCATAATTGGAAATTATTATATTTCTAATTATTATATAACTATATATATATAAAAAAATAAGTTCCAGAGGGAATTAAACCTGCTACTCCAAAATATCGTTCTGGTGCATTTCTAATTATACTAATTATGCCGGATTAATATCTGGATCAACGTTTACACATTCAAAATTTTTGCTTTGTAACTCTTTATTTTACGAGATTAAGACCCGCCGCGATTTACGGATGAACAGACAGCAGAGCCTTTGGCTCTGTTTTGCTTCTTGGGTAAGGGACACTGAAAATAATTCTGAGAAATAAAAGCAAATAAGGTCTTATAACCTAGCAGTTAACCTCCTAAGTTTACTGTGTGTGCACTTATCGAGACCTCACAACCCATCGTTTGTTATTCAGCACGCAAGAAAACACAACTACCCTTCCATTTTTCAATTCGCACGTGACCAGAGAACCGATTAAACGGGTTCAAGTTTCTATACCCGGAAACCAACAATTTACGTACCGCTTAGATTCGGGTTACGCCATTTCACGCACCGTCAAAGTTCAAGTTACATCTGTATTTTCTCGTTGCTAACCGTAACGACAAGAGGTGTGTACTAAATAAATAGAGGTCGTTACGATGTTATCGTTGCTATAATTATGTGCTTCAGATTCCCCTGGAGCGAGAACGTATGTGTAGCAAATGTATAAGCAAAGGTCTTATTAAATCTTTGTCTATTTTAATGTTCATACATTTTTAGGGTTCCATATCCAAAGGGTAAAAACGGGACCCTATTACTGAGACTTTGCTGTCCGTCCGTCCGTCTGTCACCAGGCTGTATCTCAAGAACGGTGATAGCTAGACAGTTGCAATTTTCAAAGATGATGTATTTCTATTGCCACTATAACAACAAATACTAAAAATAAAATACATATTTAAGGGGGCTCCCATACAACAAACTTGATTTCTTTACCGTTTCTTGCTCGATACTAATAACGGTGAATGGTAAACGCTTTAATTATTCACAGAATATTTAGTTTTATGTTCTCTTTAAATATAATTAATTAAAGTAATTAAGGGGGCTTCCATACAATAAAAGATGTTTTCGCCGTGCCTACCCAGCTCTATCGGACACTGCGGAAAGTGCATGTAACTTGCAAGATTAGGTTACAGATAATGGTACGGAACCCTTAGTGCGCGAGTCCCACTCGCACTTGGCCAGTTTTTTTATGTTATAAACTTGCTGCTATGAAAGTAGCAGTAGTAGTTTTTGTAAATAGCTATAGTATAATATAGCTATAGTAGTTTCTTTTTTAAAACCCACCATCTATAGCAAAAAAGTACATACCTACATAAGTATATTATTTTTTAAATTAAGTATAATATACCTGTAAATTTTATATAGTGTGCGATGTGGTGTTGGTGGTGGGAATCTGAATATTCCTAGATTGTTTTGTTAGCTGAAAGCTATTTTTGTATATGTTCGAAAGGGTTTCCGAAATGATGAATGAGTTTGATTACCTAATTCATACATGAATCATTATGTACTCGTATTTTACCATAATGCAAACACGTTTTGATAATATGCCAATACAGTTATTTTTTCGTTTTGTTTTTAGTTTTTGTAGTAACAAATAACTAGTGAAGTCTTCCCAAAGATTGAAAAAAAAACTGCCACGAAATAGTTTATAGGACAGCATTAGCAACATGCAAGTTTTGAAGCAAGGGACAAGCAGGACATTTCCTAACAAGGATTTTTGTTAGCACCGCCGCGCCACCGTGCTTGTATGTATTGTAAAATGTGATTTTAAGGTTGAACTGGCCGGTCGCTTCTCCATACAAACGCCGTAGGGTGATCACTCCCTTATTTGAGATTTTAGGTCCAGAATTAAGTATAATACCGATTGATCTCGTCAGTATCTAGGCCTGTATGATGCCGGAATTTTAAAAAGATAATTATATTGAAATTTATGAGCCTCGAAATTGTTATATAAAAATGTTTCGAAGCGCATAACTCTCAAATTTTAATAACATAAGTTAATTATGTTATTAAAATTTCGGCATCATACAAGCCTAGGCAATGACGAGATCATTCGGTATTATGATTTGTTTTGGACCTAAATCCTCAAATAAGGGAGTAATCACCCTACGGCATTTGTATGGAGAACGGGCAGGCCAGTTCACCCTTAACACCAAAATACACATTTTTTTTCTGGTAGCATGTCTTAGTAGTGTCGTGGTTAAGGACCACTATTTCATGACAACGACTAGGTAAAAAGTAGATACTGATCTGATCATTATATAAACAAACGACATATGAGCATAAGTGTTCTCCCCACAAGTATTTCATATCCGCTCACGGCAACTAAACCGTGTCGGATCGTTAAATATTCACACTACTTGAGCACACAATTATAAATTCATGCGTATAGGTTGCTTCTGTCTTGTTTATCAGCGGCATTAAGTAGGACGAATTTGAATTTTGACGTGATCGGCCTTAAGGGAGCATTATCAAGAATAACGGAACACAACTGCGTCAGAAAGGCGACTAGAGCATGTAATACAAGGTGTTTAGTGGAGACTCGTAGAGAGCCTCTATGAATAAATATAGAGGGAAAGGGCTTCCTTGATGTGAACGGGCCGGACTTTTATGGCGTTATTAGGCTTAAAGAGTTCCGTTCTTTAAGGTTCATAACACATTTATATCGCATAAGTTAGATTTTAAGTATCCTATAGTTTATGCCTATTTGTGTAGGAACCATTAGCCGCCTTACTTACCACAAAGATTTTCACATCTCTCTGTCCAAAGTTGTATTTAGAGCACATAATTTTGGAGATGTAATCCTTAATGTATTCAACTTTTAGCAAAGATCAATATTTTGGCTGAGTGGTTCATGCAAATTATAATAATTAAACTTACACTACTAAAATAATCCACGATTAAGATAGATGCTAGTGATGAGGCTTGTGTAGACAAGCATAAGCCAATACAAAAAGCAATATTTCCTCTGTTATTAATAACTTTACTTTTAAATTTTTGTCATAAGTTGTGTCACCAATCATTTTAAAATTATAATGCGCTTGCAATATGCGCATCGCAAATCTATTTTTGACCGAATACTTTTTTGTTGAAAGTTAAACTCTAAATATGAGGTAGGTTATTTACCTAATATTGAGAAAATACATATAATTATGAATCTTGGCTATATATTAGGTCGGTAGTGTTCTTCTCACAATATGCCCCATTATTATAAGTAGGCGTGAACAAATGATTCTCCAGTTCTCGTGTAAAAGCACAATAAATCTTAACGAGCTTATTGTGTGACTGCAGCCCCATTGAGAAGCGAAAATTTCAGTTTCAGCGCATAAAAGGCTACTTTATAAAATTTACTGTAGTTTTTCGAAATCATATTTCATGCAGTCTACATGACTTGTTCTCAAGAGCTCAGTGACAGTAAAAAGAATATGAAGTACCTACGTTATTATTAACAGGTGCGCACACAAAGCAATGTGTTGGAATTTTACATATTATTACTTTATTGGTATACCTGCAGAAAGTTGTGTAACCACCACGGCCATAAAATGTTATCATCGTATTTTCCAAAACTTATCAGAGAGATCTTGGTCGATGCGACGCGTGATCAAAATGCTGGCACCTATTTGGCTCAAAGAATAAGCATTGCAATTCAACGGGGCAATGCTGCCAACATGCTGGGCACGCTGCCAACTGGTAGTGGGCTAGAGCATTGGACTGCCTATGAGTCCAAATGCTTTTGTTGTAGTAGCTGTAGTGTTGTATATAGTTCGTGGTGTTTTGTTAATAAAGGCATACCGCCGGTATAAAAAAAAACAAAGATTATATTTTGTCTAGGATTTCATACCGAAAGGTGTTACTTTCTCTTACTTACTCGTTACTACTATCACATTTTCTGTCTTATTCGTCCTTTAATTCGTGAGTGAAGTGAGTTACAATCCCGAAGCTACATTTCTACGGGGTCTATCAGAAAATAAGTATAAATTATGTTTATTATCCTTATGATTATTACGTACCACCAAACTGTATTTCAACAACAACTAAGATTAACCGGTTTAGTAAAAGTCAGACTCGACTCAAACTTGGCTGGTTTTTACCTATTCAGATAGCAACTAGAACTAGGCACCGAGCACTTGACTATAGATATAAAAAGTTATACAAAACTTCAAACTTTAACAGAATATAGTTAACAGTGTAATTTGTCTATTTTGTTGTGTTCGGACCACAGACCTAGGATTTTTTCGCTACGCTCAATAATATACGAATGTGTCCTAAGATTCTACAAGTAAAACTGTCGATAGTATAACGCTCGCGTCATTACAACACTATGTCACTCACACATTTACATTTCATTTTTTGTTACACCATTCATCCGTCACTGTTGGTCTTGTACATCCTAAGCCTATGGTTCGGACGCACGCCGCGCAGGCAGCAGCTTGGGAGGTAACCCGGCCCGCGTCGGTGGGCAAAGCAAGACCTCTCACGCTAGTGCAGTTGCCCATGCCAGTTGAATGCCTGATCCACCATAATATGTTATCCCGTAAAAATAAATAGTGCCCGTTTTATGCTATACCGTATCTAGAGTACTAACTTACCTAAATTATTCTAGAAAGTTCTCGATCGTGCGCTCGTAGAGTCAAGACCTCCTGAGGATGCTTCGTGTAGAAACGAAACGCGTCAAAAATTCTTCCAGTTTGGCTGCGTGGCGTTTGTGACGTCACGTCGGCTCAGCAGGAAAATTAGGTGGAATTGTCACTAGATATAATTTTATATTTTTTAAGTGTTTTATTAAAATATTAATTTGATGTTTTTTTTATATTAATAAATATTTGTTATTATTAAAAATGGAATTCCGATTTATTTTAAAAGTAACACCTGAATCTATTCATTATCTAAATTATTCTCTCTGGTCATGAGCGTTATTTATTGCGGCTTACTTAATCACAAAGTTTAACTATAATGAAATCACAAAATAGACCTTAATAGTCAATATTTGGACCGCTGCTTCATATTTCAACTTTTCTTTATCGTTGTAACCAAACATTTAAACGCAATTCAAAATGGGTATACCTAGGTACAAACATAATGTAAATATGCTACTTACTGGTTTGATATATCTTCAGAATGCTGATTAAGGTTAATCCAAGACTTGATGCTTGATAAATAGTAAAGTTACTAATACATTTGAACAAAGAAACGAAGCCTTACTTGTATCGTACTCGCATTTGAATATTGTTATCTGCGTATTATTCGTATATTGATCTCCTACATAACTACTTATGTATGCATAGAAAATAGACAATAGTTTTAAGAATATTTAATAATAACATATGTATTTCTACGATCCCGGTTGTTGTCTTACGATGGCAGTCGATACAGCATGGTGGCGCCTGGCTAGCTACCACCCTCAAATTGAAAATCTGTCGCCAAGCACTTAACGATGTGTTCCGGCAGCTGTCCTTGAGAGACAGTAATACTAGGTTAGCCTGAACAACATTGTCGGATACTTCATTTCTTACTATCAGGTGAGATAGTGGTCAAAGGCTAGCCTATCACCTATAACCAAAAAAGTGCAATCAAAAAAAAATTTACTCGACTCGCACTTAGCCATTCTTTAAAAGCTATTCACCGAGATGTGTTTGTCTTAGTTTGAGTTCTTTTTGGATGTTACTTTGGCAAAATTGTTTTGTTATTTAGCAAGAGCACAGAGGCCATATCGAAAGATTGTAGTAAAATTTAAGTACATTACAATTTGATAATTGATAAATGACAACACATTGCGTACAGCTAAAATAATCATTCAGTTGCCTGTACAAAACCTTCCATGAATAAACTTATTTAATGTTTGCAATAATAATACTGCACCTACCAGCACATCGATTGAAATAAACAGCAGCCATGTGCAGCAGGTGCTATGCGGTCATCTGCAAACCCTAATTCAAAGATTACTTCCACGCCGTTACCCGCGGTCTGTTACTGCAGCACTGATCGCAGCTATAACAATATTAGCCAGTGAGCCGATAATATACCTACATAATACTGAACGGTATTCCTGAAGCATGTTTATGATGTACATCTACATACATTTATGAGTACACGGCTGTGTAGATCCAGTCGTTTTAATAGTAAGTGCGAGAGAAATTAGGCGGTCAATAGAAACCCACTAGTGGCTCTCGGAATTGTAAACCTCGTAAGTCTTGCATAGATTACAATTGAATAAAGATTCACAGCGCACGCTAATGGGGAATGGGTCACAAAATCTTAAAATCATAGCTATATTCTGAAAACTGATGTAATTAATAATATGACACAGAAAATCCGCAGTTTTTTTAATTTTTTCCACCCCAGTCCCTTTAAGTTTATCGGATGCATAAGTTGTTCTTACAAATAAGTTGCATCTTGATAAGGGTAGCAAAAAAGTTATGTAACATTTTAAAAAAAATCTATATATCAAATATGTTTTTTTTTTTTAGTTTTTAAACCCTTGTTTCCGTCAATTTGAAAATTTTCCAAGAACTCAATAGACATAAAAAAATTCTGAAATTATCAAACCTGTGCAAAAAAAATGACGAGGAATGCGACCTGTAGAGGAGAACAACCGGACATACGAAAGCATTTTTATGTAAGCTGAAGCAGAGAACCAATTATACAATTCAAACATTACTTCCAAACCGTACCATCTGAGGTCAAGCAATGCAATACTGAACTCAGCTATATTGTACCTACCTCTTAAAGCGCTCGTAGCGAAGTTTACTTAGCTGTTCTCAACCTATTAGCAAAGTTAAGCAACGTCACCCGCGGTCATGAGTTGGATGGGTGACCGCTAGTGACATTACTACTGAGCGTTTCTGTACTTCGGAGGGCACGTTAAGCCGTCGGTCCCGGTTGTCGTCTTAGGATGGCAGTCGTTATAGCATGGTGGTAGGGCATTTTGCGAATGCCCGCCTGGCTAGCTACCACCCTCAAGTAGAAAATCTGTCGACAAGCACCTAACGGTGTGTTCCAGCAGCTGTCCTTGAGAGCCAGTACTTCTAGGTTAGCCTGAACAACATCTTCGACCACATCATCAGTTACAATCAGGTGAGATAGAGGTCAAAGGCAAACCTATCAAGAATAAAAAAAAACTCTCTTAATATTATGATTAGCCAGTCAGTAGTGAACCGATCATAATCACAATTCACTCTAGTGTGACGTAGGTATTCTTTAAAACATCTATCGTTACAGTCAGTTATAATTAATATATATTATAACCTTTATCTCATTGAAACTTTATTTTAATTCCGTTACTGCAACACTGGTCACAGGGCAATAAAATTATGAACCAGTGAGCAGTGATTCAATTATCATAAAAGTTTAGTGAGCTGTGTTTGAGAAAACATGGATTTAGTATTTTTTCTTATTTAAATTCATAATAATATATAATTAAATTAAATTCATAATAATAATATACACAAACACAAATTACATGCAAATACACTTTCGTTTATAAAAACCGTCATAGTCACATACGTTATGTTTCGACTTTTTTTTGACTAAGTTCATTGCTATGAACTTAGTTGAAGAATGGTGTGGATATTGGGCTATATTAATAATAATATAGATAATATTTAGCTGGTGTAGGAACACTGTCTCACAAGATACAGTTTGCTAAAAACTAGTTTGTCAGGCCCTGCTTTTATATTGTGAAATTGTATAGCCTACCAATTGCAATGTTTGTTAACTACTTCTTTGTGTACTTTTATTTATATGTGTGACTGATAACAAATAAACATTATTATTATTATATAGTTGCAGACATCTGTAAATCACGATAACATCGTGTTATTATTTTTGGTTCACCTCTGCAGAAATAATTGTAGCTATACAAAAATAAGAATTAGCATTGAGCTGATCACACAAAGGCAATTATTAAGCCTGACCTATTCATTTATATATCATGTAAGTCTTTCTTAATTTATTGAATTTTCTATGTATTATACAGCCACAAACTATAGAAGCTACGCAATCAACTACAAAAGTCTCAAATCATAAATTTGCTTGCTCCGTTACCCGAGCACTTTAGCAGAAGCACTTATTGCATTTACAAATGTAATCCCATCAGTATATCATGATCATATCTAATAATGCGAAATAATAGCAAATATTTTAAAATATTTTATGAAAATATCAAATTAATATTTAAAAAAACACTCAAAAAATACAAAAATATATCTAGTGACAATTCCTAATCCATTCTAGTTCTCGATCGTGCGCTCGTAGAGTCAAGACCCTCAGGAGGATGCTTCGTGTAGAATCGAAACGCGTCGAAAATTCTTCCGGTTTGGCTGCGTGGCGTTTGTGACGTCACGTCGGCTTAACAGGAAAATTAGGCGGAATTGTCACTAGATATATTTTGTATTTTTTAAGTGTTTTATTAAAATAATAATTTGATGTTTTCTTAAAATATTTGTTATTATTAAATATGGATTTCCGCAAAGTAACGCCTGAATCTATTTATTATCTAATAATACGCTCTATTCTTAAATATATTTAATGACTTTTATATTTCAAGTAATTTAGCATTCATTTTCATAATAATTAAAGGGCGCCAAATGCCAACCCTTACTTTAAGAACCAATTTCCGTCTAGTTTTGCAGTTCGTTGTCAGTACGAAAGTCAAACAAAATAGCCTTGAGATAACGTTCATATAAGCGCGGGCTATATTGTGGTGGTTACGACATTCACTTCGTCCGAAATCGAAAATTAGAATAACATGAAAGTCATTGTAAGGTTTTAAAATACGTCAAATTAAAATTACATCTTATCGATCAATTACTTTCGTTCATCGTTTATAAAACACAAGTATCAATGAGTAGGCGATGCGAATTTTGTACCTACGCTTAGCATACATAATTTTACATACATCATTTCATAATTTTTCAAGAAGTTAATACAGTTAAAATTAGGTCAAGGATTTAAATATTCTAAGTATATATTTGTTCTTTTTGATAATATTATTGTGTAGGTATAGGAGTATGTAAGTATAGGAGATACGTAGTTTTTCAGGTGCTATCTACAAAAAACTGTAAAACTACGTACTTCTAAGCCATAATCCGCAGTCTATATGTAAGCATATCGTAAACAGTATAAAGAGCCGTATTCCTCAAACATCTTTATAAAATTACGGTCAGCTGCAAACCTTTAACTCAAGCATTATTTCCAAGCCGTTACCGTAGCACTGGTCACAGAACAATAACAATGTGAGTCAGTGAGCGGCGACCCACTCATGAACACATACTGACTTTGGAAATATGTCTTAAGAACCAATTAACTAGAAAAAACGTGTTTATAGGTTTCAGTTATAAAATTGTTAATAGTGCTTTATTATTAGATTAGTCAGTTGTGATACTTTATATAGAAATGCATTTATTTCGAGTTTGCGGGATCAATAGGCGATATGTGTAATCGATAAGCAATATACCTAATATTTTTTTATTATTTATTTCTAGCTGATAGGCTAGCCTTTGACCACTATCTCGCCTGATAGTAAGTGATGATGATTTTCAGGCTAACCTAGCATTACTGGCGCTCAAGGACAGTTTCCGGAACATACAGTTAGGTGCTTAACGACAGGTTTTCTGCTTGAGGGTGGTAGCGAGTCTGACGGGCATTCGACAAATGCCCTACCACCGTGCTGTAATGACTGCCATCTTAATATAACAACCGGGGCCGACGGCTTAACGTGCCCTCCGAAGCATAGAAGCGCTCAGTAGTGATGTCACTAGCGGTCACTCATTAGCTTAACTAATCGGTTAAGAACGGCTAAGCAAACTTCGCCACGAGCGCTTCAAATTTTGATTATTATGAAACACGCTTTACTCTTTGAGTGTAGATTATTCATTTTTACTTTGTTATTTCATTACGTTTCACATAGAAAAGATAAATAACGTTTATGATTTCCACTTTTTTTAATATAGGTATAATATGTGTAGAAATTTACATCAGAATTCGTAAATTTTGTTTCAAAATGAACATTGTTTAGTTACTATAATCTTATTTTGATCCGATTATACGAGTAGCGAAAGGAAGTTGAAATCCAGAACTATGAACCTGCAAAAGTAAGCTCTATGAAATCGTATTAAAATTGAGCCCTAAATATATAAGAATGTGAGCACAGTGAGTTGTGTTGTGTGTGACCCAATCATAAATAGGTATAGGTATAATATGTGTAGAAATTTACATCAAAATTCGTAAATTTTGTTTCAATACGAACATTGTTTAGTTACTATAATCTTATTTTGATCCGCTTATACCAGTAGCGAAAGGAAGTTGAAATTTAGAACTTTGAACCTGCAAAAGTAAGCTTTATGAAATCGTATTAAAATTGAGCCCTAAATATATAAGAATGTGAGCACAGTGAGTTGTGTTGTGTATGACCCAATCATAAACACTAAAAATACGTACGTAGTATCATATTTATTGTTTCGTTTTTTATTCCAATGCAAAATATATTTGTTTCAGACGGAAATCACTACAGTAAAGTACAAACTTAATTCAAAGTCTTAATATTTCAGTACTGAGAGTTGGCTTTCAATACACCCATAGTAATAGTATCTACTGAGCTATAATTTCGCCACGAACAATAATGGGCCTTCTTCCAAGAATCTTAATAAAAGCAAGAATTCTTAACAAAAATAGTAACAAAGGGAAATCGAAGATTTATTGGTAAAACAGCCTAGCAACGGCACACGATTTAACAACCACCGAACAGTATTTCAAATGCGTGCAACCCTGAACATTGTTACAACCGCTCATAAACGGACCCAAGGACACACAATTTAATGCATCTACCCTCAACAAATCAATCGAGTAACCTCCACACGCAGACGTCATCACACACGACAGCCAGCCGTTCACCTCGCCACAGATTTAAATATGCAGACGCTTGTATCGATTGTCTCCAAGAATAACCCCCTTTTATTGAAGCCCAGAACGGGCGCCGCCGGTCTTATGAAACTGTCAGTTTTCAACAGTTTTATTTGGTGTTTTAGAATTGCATAGTTCTTATCCGTTTCGTCAAAGTTCAAATTGTGTAAATGAACATAACGAATTATAGTTACGGGATATTTACCGTGTTTTCGATTGATTTTGAGGTCTCGATATTTTGGCACTGTTGCAAGCGCCATGATCACGAGTAAACTGAAGTCTATGCGAGTGGATGGTTGGCACTAAGAACAGACGAACTTGTCTACCCTCTTAATGGTAAACATCCTGTTTCTAATAATAACAGCTATAGTGTTAATGACTGTGACAGTTTAAAAACTAATAAGAATTGTTTTGTAATTTAGTAGCGACTAGTATATACATACATACAGATAGGGTAGGCAGAGACCACAGATTTCCACTTGCTACGATCCTTACAAATCTCTTTCGCTTCGTCTACACTCATCCTTTCATAAGCGTCGGATTAGGGTACTCTGAACTGGCCTTTTTTCAGAACGTCTTCAATCTGATGAACGTTTGCCTAGGTCTTCCCCTTCCAACGCTTCCGTTCACTTGTCCCACGTATACCTGTTCAGTCAATCTCATTTCATTCATTCTCTCTACATGTCCAAACCATCTAAATATACCTTTCTCGATTTTTCTGACTACATAGATTTGGGATTATTACATTTCTTTGACCTAGATACAACATGACATGACGTCATAAAACAACAAAAATATGGCTACAACTACTACAAGGCGCTACAATATACATTCATCTTCATCTGCACCCTATAAACTATGACTAAACTAATTGAAAAATTACAATTTTAGAAACAACCCTTCAATATGTATAGCAGGGCTAGTTAGCAATAACTTAATAAAGGAAAGTTAACGGGGAATATTTTACCAGCTTATAGTTCTTGTACTGGTTAAATTTGAGGGTTTTTCTACGATATCATTAAAAGTTCAATAACAGGCTTCATGAAAAATATTCGTATTTACCCTTCCTACTCTGTAAAGGCTCCAATATTGTTGATGAAGCCATTGATTTTATTTGTAACTGTTAATGAAAATGGAAAGGTTAATGAAGTATTGTTTTAACAATGAAAATAATAATTGATTTTTACTAAATTGTTAGTAGTTGTGTAAAAGAGCCGCTTTGGAAGCTCGATGTCTGGTTTCCAGTTATGGGTTTTTTTTAAGAATTTTAGTAGGGTTTTGATGTCTACATCTAAAACGTGTCTGGGAATTTTGCCACTCTGCCTGCTCCTTCAGGAATATATGCAGACATGACGTTATTTTTATGTTCTTCATACCTACTTGTACTCACATAAGTATAATTATGTTATTCTAGTTTCGTTCCCGGATTAAATTCAGAACTGTTCCTTAAACAAAACGCGAAGCTTAAACTACAAAAAACAGGCGTGATCTGGCCCCCTTTATTAGAATTCAGCTTTGCAAAACCCGTAAACATAAAAATATGATATAATCCATAGTATTGTAGCCGCCTTTAAAAATGATTTAATATAAATGCTTGTCCATCAGTCGCTTTAGGTAAATGTTTTACACACTATCTAAATTTCATATTTGTAACTTTATTAAAGTGGTCAATTTCACTATGGCTTTTCGGGGAAGATTGTGAAGGACCTCTCCTGTAATAAGATCGTAACCTGGTAACTTCTTTTTATTTATAAGTTTAATTTCGTTGAGTACTTCTTTTGGAGTTACTAATTTTATTTCTAATTCATCAGGTGATTTTTTGTTTGACAAAATCTGATCTGAAGAAATCGAATTCTCTTCATATGGCTGAAAATTTTTCTCTAAGTGTTGTGCAAACGTAGCAGCTTTTTGTTCATTATTTTTAGCCCAAGTACCATCAGATTGTCTTATGGGTGAATTCTGAATAATAGGCTTCTTAATATTTCTAGTTGTTTTCCATAACGAGAAATCCGTTGTTCGATCACTCGTTAGTTCAGATAAATACGTGTTTAACGTTTCGTCTTTGAAGGCTTGAATTTTTCTTTTAATAGTTTTTGTAAAATTGTTCAACCTATTTTTATATTTCGGGTACCGGGTTTGTTTTTTACCACTTTAATAAACGCTATATTCAGAGTTAAACATGTACCTGATGTGTGGAAATTTGCTGAAGTTATAATGATACCTAAACCAGGTAAACCAGCTCACGAAACCACATCATACAGACCAATATCTTTACTTCCAATCATGTCAAAATTATTTGAAAAGTTACTATTACTACGGAAACTAATCCCTGAATACCAATTCGGGTTAAGAGAAAAGCACTCTACAATAGATCAAGTGTACAGAATTACGAGCACAATTGAAAAATCATTAGAAGAACAGAAAGTTTGCTCTGCAGTGTTCCTGGATGTAGCACAAGCTCTTGGGGCTGAGTCATCCGCGTCCGTAGGAGAGTACCCTAGAGCGAATCCCTACACGTGGTCCCCGGGTGGTGCTAAACAGATGATATACTGGTGGTAGGCTTCGGCCGAGGCTAGTGACCACCCACTGGACAAAGTCACGCCGCCAAACGACCTAGTCGTGTTCCGGCGTGTTGTCCAGTGACGCCGTATGAAAGTCGGGTCAGAACAGTAGCATCCTAAGTAGCCTGAATAAGAAGCACAACGTTCGGCCGCATTGGGCGACTAGTCGCGGAGGGTAGCGGGATCCGAGGCACGGTGCACCGCTGGCCGACCGCAGTCAGTAGGGGACCCAATTGTGACTTAGCCACTCATGAAAGGCTGTCCCGCCAACTGTGAAAAATCCCAGAGATGCGCCATCACGCCGGTCGGCAACCGGGAGAGAGGACGCGATGGACATTTCTGGGGGGGCTCGGGCGTCCCCGCAGTCTCCAGACTAGTCCCCCGTCGATGTGTGCAGTTTCGTTTTGTTTTGCAGGATCTACTGGGCGTGATGCCTCGTTCTACTGCCGACTTTCAACCTTTTTACTCCCAAACTCACCATGCACAGAAACAAAAATATGAGAAAGTTTAGACAGCGGCTGCACTCCCTCTCACTGAAAGTGCACCTCTGCAATATAAGAGGCTTGCACTCTAATCTCGTTCCTGTCCATTACCACCTGGAGACAGATAAACCTCACCTTTTGTTTCTCACGGAGACGCAGATTGGTTGTCCATCCGACGTGTCGTACCTTACTTACCCAGGGTACACCCTGGAGCACAACTTTAAATCACACGCGGGCGTATGTGTATATGCCCGGGATGACATCTGCATTCGGCGTCTCCGAAAATTTGAAGACCCCATGTTCTCTGTGCTTTGGGCGCTGGTGGACACAGGTGTTGAGAAGATTCTCTACGCTTGTGTTTACCGCTCTCATAGTGGAGATCAGGGGACGACCAGGCTCACCGAATACCTCAGTGAGGTGGCGGACGCAGCTCAACAGAGGTACCCTATTGCCCAATTGGTGTTTCTGGTGGATTTTAATGGCCATCACCAGGATTGGCTATACCCATACCAGGACACCAACCATGCAGGTAGAGAGACGCGAAAGCTTGCTTTAGCGTTAAATCTCACCCAGCTGGTCCAAGGAGCCACGAGGGTACCTGATGTTGAGTCTCACACAGCCTATTGCCTGGACCTTCTGCTGACAACTGATCCAGACCGTTACTCGGTGTCGATTTGTCCACCGTTAGGTAAGTCCGACCATTGTCTGGTGAAATCTGTATCCGTCTACTCTCCGCCCGATTCCAGCCCTCGAGGCACCCGGCGGATGTGGCGATACAAATCAGCAGATTGGGATGAGATGCGGTCTTTCTTCGCATCTTATCCGTGGCAGCCTGTATGCTTCTCTTCTGGTGATACTACCGCCTGTGCAAACGCCGTGACAGATGTGTTGCGTTTAGCAATGGAATACTTCATTCCATTCTCTGACGTACCACTGTCCGGCAAAGCTCGCCCATGGTTCAGTCCTGAATGTGGACGCGCTGAGGCGCTAAAACGTCAAGCATACTTAGCCTGGGTTGATGCTCGTAAGCACAAGGCAAAGGATATTCACTTAAAGAAGAGAGCTTTTAACAAGGCTGCCAAAGCCAGCAAAAAGGTCTTACAGAAGGCTCGTTTTGACCACATTGGCCGAATAGGGAACAAGCTTGCTTCATACCCTACGGGTAGTAAAGCGTTTTGGTCCCTAGCTAAATCGGTTGAATTTAACTTCTGCCGCCCCTCACTGCCTCCACTGCAGAAACCTGATGGAACGCTGGCTCACACCGCTGAAGAGAAAGCAAACCTGTTTGCTTCTCTGTTTGCGGAGTCTTCACGTCTTGATTCTGGTACTGCGACTCCTCCAATTCTACCTCGAAGCGAAATTGTCATGAATGACATACATATTCGCCAAAAGGATGTTCGTAAGACACTATGCAATCTGGACGTGAATAAAGCCAGTGGTCCTGATGGTATACCTGCAATAGTATTAAAAACTTGTGCGCCTGAGTTGTCTCCTGTACTAACACGCCTTTTTCGGCTGTCTCTTGAGACTGGTAAAGTGCCCAAATCATGGAAGCTTGCTAACGTGCAACCCGTGCCTAAAAAAGGTAGTCATGCCGACCCTGCTAACTATAGACCCATCTCTATCACGTCTATACTCTGTAAGAGTATGGAGCGTGTTCTCAACTGCCGGCTCCTGGCATACCTAGAAGTGAATGATCTCCTCAGTGACCATCAATACGGGTTCCGCCGAAATCGGTCCACTGGGGATCTTCTAGCGTATGCCACGTATATCTGGAGTGAAGCCATTGAGAAACAAGGGGAAGCGCTTGCCGTCTCCCTTGACATCTCTAAGGCCTTTGACAGGGTCTGGCATGACGCCCTTATTAGCAAGCTTCCTGCATACGGCCTGCCTACTGGTTTTTGTGCGTGGATATCGGACTTCCTGAGGGATCGATCATTACGAGTAGTCGTTGACGGCTGCTCGTCAGATCAAATGGGTATCAATGCCGGTGTTCCCCAGGGGTCAGTGCTCTCTGCGACGCTCTTCCTGCTGCATATCAACGATCTGTTAAAGCCCGGTACCTTTGGGTATGCAGACGACAGCACGGTTGTAGAGAGCTATACATCTACCGCACGAACCAGTGAGCCAGAAATCCAGAGACTCAGAGAAGCTATGGTCGAACGCTTGAACTTATCCCTTAAGGCAGTCTCTGACTGGGGCGATGCCAACCTGGTTAAGTTCAATGCCAATAAGACCCAGGCGTGTTTGTTCTCCGCTAAAAGGAGACCATTTCAACTGTCTCCAACTTTCCGAGATGTATCTGTGCCCGTCACAGACCACCTAGACCTCCTCGGTGTCACTCTATCATCGACTCTAAACTTTGGCTCGTATATCGAGTCAAAGGCTCAGTTAGCCGCCAAGAAACTTGGTATCCTCTCAAAGGTGAGACGGTACTTCACACCGGAACAGATGCTAACTTTGTACAAAGCGCAAGTAAGGTCCTGTGTTGAGTACTGCTCTCACCTCTGGGACGGCTCTGCCAAATACCAACTTGAGGCACTGGAGTCGATTGAGAGACGCGCCAGGAGGTTAATAGGCAGCGACTTTCTGAAGGAGTCTCGGCTGCAAAGCCTTGAGCACCGCCGTAAAGTCGCTTGTCTATCGGTCTTTTACCGGATACATTTCGGTGAATGTGCACAAGAACTGCACGACTTGGTTCCGCCCTCACCCTTTTTCCATCGGACGTCCAGACAAACGGGGAGGCGCCATCCGTACATGGTTGATATTCCGAAGACTCGTACGAAGCGCTTCGCTTCCACTTTTCTCGTGCGTACTGCGAAAGAGTGGAACTCCTTACCGTGGTCAGTCTTTCCCGATGAATACAATATGGGTGTCTTCAAATCGAGAGTAAATAGGTTTCTTCTAGGTAAGCGTGCTCCATCCTAGACCACATCAATGCTTAACATCAGGCAGGGTGTGGTCAAACGCGAACCTATAACGAATAAAAAAAAAAAAAAAAAAAAAAAAAAAGCATTTGATAAAGTGTGGCACTATGGGCTAATGCATAAGCTTAGGGATTTGCTACCGAAGCAATTTGCTGAAATAATTGAGTCTTATCTTACACAAAGAATGTTCAGAGTAAGACAAGGTGATTCATACTCAGAAATTAAACAAATTAAAGCGGGAGTACCACAGGGAAGCGTCCTTGGTCCGACCTTGTACTTATTGTACACCTGTGATATTCCACACTTAGAAAATAACACCATTGCAACTTTTGCTGATGATACAGCTATAATGGCTATAGAAGCCACTCATGAGGAAGCAGTGGTAAAAGTACAATCAGCCATCGATAAGATTTCCGAATGGACAAAAAAATGGAGAATAAAGCTCAATGAATCTAAGTCAGTTCATGTCGATTTCACTAATAAAAATGCCAATTACAACCCGGTATACATAAATGGCCACGTGATACCATACGAAAATACTGCCAAATACCTTGGTATAACACTTGATGCAAAGCTTCGCTGGAAAGCTCATGTGAAAAAGAAACGCGAAGAGTTAGAACTTCGTTACAAGAAGATGTACTGGCTACTTGGGAAGCATTCCTCGTTGTCTGTACAAAATAAAATTCTCTTGTACAAGCTAATCCTTATGCCAGTATGGACTTATGGAGCTCAGCTATGGGGCTGTACCAAACAAAGCAACATCCAGATAATCCAACGATTCCAGAATAAAGTTCTCAAAGGTATAGTCAATGCACCATGGTACATTAGAACTGTCGACCTCCATCGTGACCTGAAAATGGATGTCGTTGTCGATATAATAAAAAAACACGCAGAAGCTCACGAACATAGACTTCACCGCCACGTGAATGTTGAGGCAATCCAGCTCCTTGACAACACAGACATAGTGAGAAGGCTAAAAAGGACAAAACCTTTTGAGTTAGTATAGTTGAGTGTCAGTGATAAGTAGTGAAGTGAGTGCTACATATAAAGAACACAAGAACACATAGTGTCTTCCCCTTAATAGAGACAATAAGGTAGGTGTTAATGGACACATTCTTAATTTTACTCTATTTAGCAGTTTAAGTCAAGCTAAAGTTACTCATTAGTCCGTATTGTTGACTAGATTGTAATATAATGACGTACTAAGTACATCATTAGAAAAAAAAAAAAAAAAACTATTTCTGGCTACGAACTAGAAACCCGTGACGTATGGGCGGAAAGACAAACCGACACCGACAGACAAGCTTTAGTGGTATGGCTATAATTAGAAAATCTGTCGCCAAGCACTTAACAGTGTGTTTCGGGATCTGTCCTTGGTAATCAGTAATTCTTGGTTAGCCTGAAGAACATCTTCGACCACATCATCACTTACCATCAGGTGAGATAATGATCAAAGGCTAGCCTATCAGGTACGTAAAATAGACAGTATTATTAATTACGGCTCCATTTTGCCCCATAAGTCAGATTTAAAAATGGAATATGCAATGGCTAGTTTATATTTGATCCGACGACGCGAACTAAATAAATAACTAACATCATAATAACTTTTATTACTTTTAGTATTTAGTTTATTTTTTCCATTACTATTTACCATTACTTAGGTTTGAAATACACTTATATGTAGTAAGTGATTTAAAACGTGGCACTTTTGATTAAGCTCAGAGTCATACAACGAGCTTTAGAGCGAGAGCTACTTAAGTTAAGCTTCGAGTTACTTTGCAAGATAAAATCTGGAACGAGAAATTCTACAAACTCTACAAAATCATCAGCATAGCTCTTAAAATTTACAAGTTGAAGTGGCAATGGGCAGGACATTGAAATTCAGAAGAAAACTGGAAGACGTAGACCGGTAGGCCTACCACTAGTTGAGCTACTACATCTAAACTCTAGACTAGAGAGACGCGGAAAGTCGATGGATGCAAATAGCGTACATACCTATCTATGTACATTAATTATAAAACTTCGTTATATACCAGAGATATCAGAGGATAATGTGCTGCTATTACTTATTAGTAGGATACTAGGGATCTATTGGTCTATTGGTACATTCTATCTTGGTACCTATTGGTGTTTTGTTCCTCGAACACCGTCCATCTGGATATTGGACATCACTGGTGGATACGCAGCCTAAGGGAGGCTATAGTGGACCTTTATAAGTCTATAGTGAACTCATTCTCATGTGATTTCATCTGATTATGATTATCTAGGTACTGTGTTTTGGATGGAGAGATGCTCTGTACTGTTTTAGGATTACCCAAACCCGTGCCCAAAAGGCAAAACAGAACTCTATTAGTGAGACTCCGCTGTCTGTTTGTCTGTCTGTCTATCCGTTGGTCACTCTGTGTGTATGTTTGTCACGGATATCTAGCCCGAGTTACAATTCTTACATATTTTGTGTAGAACGTTGACCCTAAGATGAGTTAAACGGTAATTTATTTTAAATTCGATTATGTGACTGGCTTTTCTTAAAATGTTTCTATAACTTAAGATAAATCTTTAATATTTAATAAGGGATATTTATGTATTTAATAAAATTGGCACGTGTGCTTGCAGGCGGAAAACACAGAACTTACATCTACGTTTAAGACCTTTTATGACAGTATTCTTGCAAATAAACCATTTATTTAATTTGACACGCATTGTACTAGAAATCAATGAAATAGTTTTTCATTGGGTCTATTGAAGTATTCATAGTATATGTGAAAATGCCAGAAAAATTAAAATGTTGCATTTTAGCATGTGTCATCATTAAGAGCTCATTAAATAACATATTTTTCACGTAAACAAAAATAATATATATAGGGGGCTGTAAAAGTTGTATCTTAGAATTGAATTACTTGAGATTGTTAAATTTTGGTAAATTTATATAGCCTAGAGGAGGAGTAGACTTAACTATCAAATACTGTAAACTCCGATTAACGTTCTAATATATTACGATTACGTATTTTTAAGGGCGATTGCAACGCGGAATTTGAGAAGAGCGAGAGCTAAGTCACAGTCGTCCAGTTTTTTTTTATTTGTCATTGATGACTTTTCAGTTCATCAAGAACCGCCGCTATCGTGTTTCATGATCTTTTAACATTTGTTACCAATAATATTCGTACATATGATAAAATACCTTATGGATCCATTTATATTTCTTAGTCTGCAAATTAAGTCTGTCTTTGAGTGATTCTTGAAGCTACGAGTAATTAGCTGAACTCTTGTCTTGAAACTTAATATGACAGTGAAAAATTACCAACTTCCGTTTAAGAACTGACCTTTTTAAGTCTCACAGTTTCTTGACCTACCACTTTTCTCTTTCCACAACTCTATTCATTTAAGATTTTGAAGCATTATCAGACCATCTGTATGAGATGAAATATGGTTTATTCTACTGAACAAATAGATGATCGAAGTGGGTACCGACAGAGCATTTTATATTATTAATGCAAATCGGCTTTTTATGCTATTAGAGATGGTAATGTCTCCTTTATATTATGAAGTTTCTTACATTATCGTGGTTTATGGAATTATGCGAATACCTGCCTACTACTGCTGGCTATCTACCAGCCTAAACTAGAAAACCTGTCGCCAAGCACCTAACCGTTTCTTCCGGCAGCTGTACTTGAACCATGTCTATCTCTTGAAGCCATTAATTGTAGGACAGCCTGAACTGATCGCATTGTCGCTTCTCATCAGGTTCGATAGTTGTCACAGGCTAATCAGCAACTTATCAGGAAATAAAAAAATACTATTTGCCGTCCGTCCATTGGTCCGCGTGAAGTTAGATAATATCAAGTTTCAATATGAACTTATTAGTGAATTGCGATTCACCCTATGCGTAAACCTTTTTTTAAAATCTGATATACCACATAAAACGCTTAGAACCCGCTAGTGAGTAATATTTTGACATGTTATTTTATTATCTCTAATCGTACAATTCCCAAATTTACTCCTCAACCCTCTTTAATTGCTTACATGAGTAACTACATTACATTTTTCACTGGAACAAACTTGGATGAAAAAAGCCTATGGTCCAGTAAATCCGCTCAAAACAAAAGTTATTATAAAAGGCAGTGTGCGGACTATCTGTAAAATGTATAGCTTTATAGCCGCGTAGTTTATCTTTGAAGGCGTGAGAATTACATTACAGTAAAATGTTGAAACTTGGAATTATTTTTCGTGATGTTTATCTGAATGCTTCAGTAAGCAGCAATGAGCCGCAAAACGCTTAAGATTCTCTCAGAATGTTTCTGCTATTAAAATTGCGCTTAATTGCCCGCTATTTAGACATTAAGTTACAGAGGGGCAACTTGATAAACTTCTGCGTCCTCAATTTTTTTATCTAGATTCATATTTCACTTTAGCATATATATAGGTATATACAGCCTCGTTTTTAAATTTCATTCCAAGCTCAAGGAATTCATATAATGTTTTGTTCAATACTAATTTTTACAATGTATAAATACACATGTCACACTATCGAAACTTACGTGAATCTGACTTGTGTTTTACTGTATAATATTGTGTAGTTTATTTCTTGTTGAGTTTTGTTTACCTTATCTTATTAGAACTTTGAACAGAATGTGAAATTCAATTACGCCTCTAATTCTTTCATCGGAGAATCGCCTAAATTAAAATTCTCCCCACAAGCAATTTTTTCAGACCGTTGTGTTCTGGAACGCATTGCCACTTGATGCTTAGCGATCTCACTGAATATTAAAAAAAAACGATTTAAAGCTTTTAGCTTAGAGACAACTCTCTTGATAAATATGAAATGAAACTAGATATTATTACAATTTTAAAATAATTAAACAGACACACAATTTTCCCTGAACATACATTATTGGAAAATACGGAATACAGGGTCCATAGCTAATCGGAATCATAAAACGAAAAAATACATGGTATTTATTGTGATTTTTCCCTTTTCTGGCCGTGTCCGAACAGGGCTATAGTTTTTGGACAACCGTGATACAGTATTATGTTTCATGGTTGGTTCAGCAAAATTACTCAGATAAATGGCCTAGTATCAGAAGTCCGATAATTAATACGATCAGTTTTTAACATGTACGTAAATGCAACATCGGACTACTGAGACGGAAAGTCCGCTCATTGAACTGTAAATATTATTAACATCGGATTAAAAAGCTCCGTAGTCTAATTGTCTATAATGTTGCACTACTAAGATGAAATAGTAATATTAGGCCGATCATAGAACTAAATTATCGGACTTCTGATATTAGGCCAGAAAAATATGTTACTTACAACCATGAAAACACTAATTTTTCAATATACTAGAAAGGTATAAGTAGATAAGTGGCTATACAAATTTTACGTATTGTTACTGTGGCAAAGGTATGAAATTATTCATGGATCTATACTTATTAGGGCAGGCGACTATCATATACATACATTTTTCTTTCTAACGATTGGGCTCTTGCACTAAAATAGTGCATTAGTATTTTCTTATCGTCCTATCACAGCGCTACAAGCGATCGCGTCGTCGTCGGGCCAATTAAATCTCAGCCAATGTACTGTTGCTCTCCAATGAAGAGCCGTATTAGCTAGATTCAAAGAACGAAACGGACAACCTAAAATTATCGTAATAACCCATCACGTTCCAACTGCTAGGACACGGATCTAGGTAGATAGCGCTCTAGTGTTAGAGTTAGTTTTCAGATCACCCGAAGGCCTTAGGCTACCGACTGCTATCCTAAGACAACAACTTGGACCGTGCCACGGACTTACGTGACCGGTTATAAATTCCACTAGCGATCCCCATCCAAGTAGTGTGAACGTTGCGTAACATAGTCTGAACGATGAGGGCAAGCTCCGCTACGAACGCATGTAAAATGAGCTATCATTGATTGCAAGCTATGCTACTTTAAAATAACTCCTTTGTAATATCAATCAATTATAGGTAAATTTGATTTTTCTATTGGATTATCTACTGTACATTCCGCCTCTCTTACCTTTCCGTCATTATCTCTCCACTCGGGTGGAGTCCAAGTGGCGATCCAGAAGTCTAGTAATTACCTGGTTATTAACATATTACCTGGCAACTAACATAATAAGTATGCCAGTTATCATTTACATACGATTAAATAAGAAAACACAGTTCAAATGTACTGACCTATGTAGGTACTTACTTGAGAGGTCAGCTCCTTCTATCATGCTACCTAGGTCTATCTGGTAGTAAAGGTGGACTAAAATAATTTTACTTCTGCGTGCAAATAAAGAGAGCTGGTAGAAAAATATAGTTTTTAGAAACTACACTTAACCAGAATTTCGACTAAAGGCGTGGTGCCTTTAGTCGAAATTCTGGTTCGAGAGATATAAGAAACGCTTAGCTGACCACTTGAAAATTATTTCCAAGTATCTATCGGAAAAAATCTAGGTAATCCCAAAGAAACATAAATTAATATTTTTTTTTACAAGATCTTATCCTGTAGTTTCGGACAAAAAGATTATGGCGTGCGCTGGAGAAAAATGTAATTGTTGCTAATTAAACTGAAACCACGCCTTTTCAGTCGAAATTTCATTTGAAAGACATTAAAAACGTTACCCTGACTATTAAGGTACAATCATCTGAAAAGAATTTCGTAGATGTAACGGAAAATAAATATACATGTGTTATTAATCTCAGATAAATATGATTAATCATAAAAATACATGTTTTTAATTAGTGTGTTTTATTTTCCAAAGCGCTTGTAATATGGTGGCAAAGAGCATCTAAAATCATAATGATTGTTTTAGTTATTTACATTGTTTAAGAGATTGCTGCTTTTAAATTAACAAAAGCTGGTACTTGAGTAAAATTATGAAATATTTATTTTCCTTTTTCCTAAAAGATTTCCTTAGCAAAGAAACGCTTATACAAAAGGGTGAATATTAAATAACCTTAACCTGAGTAAAGAATGTTATCTGTTAATTAATCTAAAACAGCTGTGTTTGTTCCAAAAGCCCTGTTAATTAATTAATATGTGATGATAAAGAAAAGTAGAATTCGTTTAAAAATTAGAGGCGATTCAGATACTTACCCAAAAGTTAAAAGGTACACATAATATAACAATAAAAATTTTTATTTGTTCTATGGTTAAAATATCAGTTACTGTATCGTACACTGCTGAACACAGCCTCCTTCATTATGAAGAGGTTTTGCCATAACCCCATACCCTTGCCAGGCGGCTTGGGGATCTCAGTGTAAGTTGCCAGTTCTTCAGAAAGTGCTGCTACCCACCTTCTAGAATTATTACTTTAGTCACCTCTTACGACTTCCACAGAAAGATATGGTGGGGTACATTCCCGGCACCCCATGGGTGTAGGTGACATATACGAGTGGATTACATATCAGTGCTTGGAACTCGTAAAATATCATTTTAGTTGTAACATTGTGTTTTTTTTCTATGAGACTATGAGATAGTAAAATTATAGGCACAAGTAGGTAAGGTATACTACCTAGGTTTGGTACCTATAATACTTAATTGCCTAAGTTTTAATTTTTAGGAAAAACGACCCTTATGTGTAGAAAAAACAAGGTGACCTCAACTAAAATGATATAGAAAAACTATAACATTTAGTAAATTGTCAAAAATCACCTTTTTCATCAATATATATTCATGTACATTTTTATTTATTAATAAGAAATTAAAGCTGTTTGTTTTATTCTTGTAATTAAATTTATATAAAAGTAGTACTTAGGTCAATATTAAAAAATAAACCAAAAAGTTAAAATAAAATGCACCTTTAACAAATTGTCATTGTCTAATGTCACCGTCCTGTCTCCAAGCCCTGGAAAACAAATAGATTCAAGAGCTCAAGACCTGCGCTTAACCTCTAATAATGCTGAAGTAGGCTGGAGCAATAGTGGCGCCCAACGCGGGGCTGGGGCGGCACGTAATATCGAGTGCTATGCGCCCGAGGCCACGGGTGGACGGAAACTATTAATAACATCACCTGTCGTACCTTATTGAGCTCCAAACCTCATGGTCTCTCACAGCGTTCCAAAAATATCGATTCACGGCGAATCCAGCATGTCGGCCGCCCTCTAGGGCAAGCAGACGGCTCCTCTCGCTCTATACGTACACATAGGACACAACACGTCAAGCGAGATATCAAAACGGTTTCCCGCCACTAGTATTTCAACACATATTCTACCATAGTGTCAATAAAAGTTCACTGTATTTGTTTATCTCAGGCAGAACACTGTTCTTGGTATTTTTTGAATGTTTTTTATTTTGTGTTTGGTAAGAAAACAGGGTGAAACTTTAGAAGATCAGTGGTGCGGTGACGGGCGGTGCGTCAGCCTCGCGCGCTGGCTCGCCCCGACTGACTGAATTTTCCACATTTCCCGGCGCAAGCCTTCACCCCAGTAATCGAGCACGCCCGCGGAGATAAAACAGTAAAATCTGGATGCGCCGTATCTCTCCCTTTCAGGCAGCACCAACTTTTGATGTGACATATTCGTTATCTGATTGTATTCTAAGAAAAGTTTACAATTTATTATGTAGAGTTAGGAAATTATGGTGTTTGTGCGTACCAATGAACGTAATTTCCTAACTCCATAAAAATATGTAGATAGTATATAATTAATGTTGGTATCCAATAGAAGTTGGTTTTAGAGACGCGTAGGTATTTTATTTCAATCGTAGATGAAATAATGGTGATGAGGCTTTTTGTCTTTCAAAGGGCAGCATCTTTATTTCATTTCACTAGCATTCTGCTTATATTGTAGCTATTGGTATTATTGCTGTTCTTTGACGCATTACTTCAGTAACAATATTCTGTCACAAATATTATTATCTGCCACTAATATCGCCTTAAAATTACATTTTACGTTTTGAAATATTTTGATGATCAGCAGCTCTTTTGTCTATCTACAATGGTCATAGAAATAAACTTAAATGTGACATTTGAACTCCAGAATGGTTTTTTTCGGTGGAATTGTGTATGAATTTGGTGGTAGGTTAAGGTTTGCACTTGGTTGTTATTTTATTATAATGGTTATCAAATGCATAAGCAAAAATTACATATTTTACAGGATAACCCAAATAAAAATCAAATATGGAATTTTGATGACACAATTTGTAGTTTGCTGATATATGTAGTGAAAACATTATTTGTGGCGATTTTATTGGTAACCACATAATAGATAACCACCCATGATAAAAAAGGAAAATAGATCATAAATTTGGTTTAATATAAGCAGAATGCAATAAATCGAGATCAAGGTCCACGCTCACGTATCGTAATATCGTTACCTCAAATATTCTCACGACTCAAATTGTCGAACTTGTTCCATGTCGATAACGAAATGAAGATCAACAATAGTAGTACTAGTAAAACAACAATTAATAACTGCTTAGTGTAAGTCAGAATTTACTAAGGATCCTGTACTGAATGAAACAATTATACAATAATAATTTATTTTGTAAGGACATACAACACATGTATTTTTTATGGGTACGAAATCCTCGCTTTGCAAGCATGACTTCTTTTTGGCCGGTTTTATCTAACTAATATAATGCGTGTGTTTATTGCGATGTAACATCGTTACATTTTGGTGTAGAATTGAAATCAATCCATTCAAATCCTCTACAATTTAATGTTAACTAAATTTGTTTTCGATTGTATATAACATAGACTTTCTGGGTAAAAAATATAAAAATGCTTCACCTCTTCCTGTTGGATGTCGTATAATATACCTACTCAAAAGCAGAAAATCTTTCGACATGGAAGAATATGGACATAGGACATAGTAATGTACTAGAAATATGCCCTCTAAAATTGTGATACTTATCATGAAGTTTTATCTCAAAATGATTTAAAATTAACGACAAACAAAGCGTGTAGTATAAGATTGTTATTACAAAAAATAATTACTAATTAACTTTTCTTTTTTCCTTTAAACGGATTCTGTAAATTTTTCCATAATTTGCTCTTTCACAGGGCATCGGAAAACTCAATTTTGACATATCCATACGAGTATATTATATACTGTTAGATAACATAGTACAGTCTTTCATCAGTAAAAAAATATATGTCGTTATCTATTTTCAGTACTTTTAATGATCAATTTATTTTTTGATTTTTAGGGTTCCGTACCCAAAGGGTAAAAACGGGACCCTATTACTGAGACTTCGCTATCCGTCCGTCCCTCCGTCCGTCCGTCTGTCACCAGGCTGTATCTCAAGAACAGTGATAGCTAGACAGTTGAAATTTTTACAGATGATGTATTTCTATTGCCGTAATAGCAACAAATACTAAAAATAAAATAAATTAAATATTTAAGGGGGATACAACAAACTTGATTTTTTTCCGTTTCTTGCTCGATACTAATAATGGTGAAAGGTAGACGCTTTAACTATTCACAGAATATTTAGTTTTATGTTGTCTTTAAATATAATTAATTAAAATAAAATAAATAATTAAGGGGCTCCCATACAATAAAAGAGGTTTTCGCCGTACCTACCCAGCTCAATCGGACACTGAGAAAAGTGTCTGTATCTAACTTGCAAGATTAGGTTACAGGTAATGGTACAGAACCCTTCGTGCGCGAGTCCCACTCGCACTTGGCCGGTTTTTTTATGTTCTTCTATCGGACTAAGCCCGAGGCCGACCTGATGTTAAGTGGACTAATCTCTACCTATAACAGATGCATTTCGTCAACGACGAATCGCACTGTGCCCGTCACACTGAGAAGAGTTGTTAGGTCTCATGTGTCTGTAATTTTACTGGCTCTCAAGGACTGCTGCCTGAACACACTGTTAGGTGCTTGGCGACAGATATTCTACTTGAGGGTGGTCGCTAGCCAGACGGGCATTCGCAAAATGCTCTTGCACCATGCGGTGAAGCACAAGCCCGCGGCGGGATTCGAACCATGGACCTGCTGTGCGGCAGTCCATGGCCAATGCCAGTGAGCCATCACTGCTTCAAAATATTGTAAAATATGCCTTTCGTATGAGTTTCCTTCCACCCGGCCATCCATTCCATATATGACATGTATGAAGATATGTAATATAATTATAGATACTAATAGGACAGGTTTTTTTATGGGATAGGATGACAAACGAGCAGGCGGCTCACCTGGTGGTAAGTGATCACAGTCGCCCACAAACATCCGTAACAACAGAGGTCTCGAGGATACATTGCCGGCCTTTGAGGAGGGAATATGCTCTCTTCTTGAAGGCACCTAAGTCGTATCTGATGACATCGTACAAACACTTTGGAGTAAAGTGCGGCTGGGATACAGACAGATAGACAGACAGACAGACAGACAAAAATTAAAAAAAAAATACAGTTTTAGCATCAGTGTCATCTACAGATTATTCAAATTTTATTTTTTCAAAATATCTGCCATGTTATATAGAATAGGATCTGTTACAGTTTTATTATAAGTATATAGATATATAGAATATAGATTTAGATTCGGCGATAATTATAACAATAGAATTTCATTCATAAATTGGCCATAGTAGTCCAGTCCGATGCCAACTTAATAATAGAGGATATTAAAACATGAGAGTAGTTTTTTGAAACGACCCGTAGGCGAGTTACGAAATAAGATTACACGAGTGTTTTAATACCTAATTATATGCAGTTGCATAAGTACACTACTTTATTTAATCTCATGGTTATAGGTAGCAACATTAAACAAAATTGTTATCCAACAAAATATTAATCAAATTCGTATGTACGAAATAGCGCCAAATTCCAAAATGGAAAAAGTCTGTTATTCGCCTATGGCTCGGAACCAGCGCGTTGCGCGCGCAGCGCGCTCTCCACAGATAATGTGTACTTAAATTGAATTGAAACCTTCTTGGTCGGGACACATTGTATGTACTTTTATAATAAAAAAAAAGTTTTAAAGCATTGTTTTGTTAGGAGAATGGTGCTTTAATTTAACTTTTTAATTTTCTTCAAGAAGTATGTAAATATAATATGCCAATAAAAGTCTGTATATCATTTCATAATTAGAATATTACCGAATGAGATTATATAAAGATTATAGTCGGTGATTAGAGTCCTCGGACGGGTTCACGGCGTGTTCGGAAATCACCGGGTGAATGTAAACGTTATCCGAGTGCTGTCCGGTAATCCTCGGTGATTTTTTAAGAAAAAGTAAGAATTCACTTTACAGTTGAATTTGTTACCCGATGCAAAACAGGATGAAGATTTTCACCTGTCAGGTGAATGGTAGTCAGTTGTAATTTTGAGAGTCTATTAATTTCATGTCTTGTTTGTAGTCTTTGCATAAAAATACATATAATACAAAATATTTGTTTAAGAACGTGAACCTATTTTGCATAAGTAATCATCATCATCAGCCGGAAGACGTCCACTGTTGAACAAAGGCCTCCCCCATAGAGTGCCACAAAGAACGGCTATTAGCCGCTTGAAACCATTGGCTACCCGCGACTTTCACGATGTCGTCAGTCCACCTAGTGGGGGGCCTACCAGCTCTACGTCTTCCGGTGTAGTGTGGTACGTAAGTAATACCTACCTATAAAAAATTCAAGTTTTTAGATTATGGCTACTATTTTTACCGGCGGTATGCCTTTATTATCAAAATACTACGAACTATATACAATACTACAGATTACATATACTACATTAAAAGCATTTAAACAACCTATAAGTACCTAATTGCAGACTCACAAGCAGTCCAAATGCTCCAGCCCACTACCAGTTGGCAGCATGCCCAGCTTGCTGGCAGCATTGCCCCGTTGAATCACAATGCATAATCGTTAAGCCAAATAGGTGCCAGCATTTTGATCACCCGTCGCATTGACCAAGCGCTCTGATAAATTTTGGCAAATACGATTAATTGCTGGTCCCGGAGATCCAACGTCTCTACACCACAAGTCTCAAATATTTAACGAACACCGAGGTTAGCATACTTAGCACCAGCCCTAACGTTATTTTCAGAAAGATGTGACGGCGCTAAAGTATCAACGCATTTAGCGTCCCACACTAAAGGCCACTCTAACTACCACGTAATACTTATCAGACCATTCGGTTCGAGAACAGCTGCAACATTGGCGCTGGTAAAAGCCCGGTGAATGATATCGTTAAGGCTGGCGTGGCGGAAATTCGACCAGCACTTCGAGAGCAGGAGAGGCTATGGTGACCGAGTTGATCAACTGCAGTACCACACTGGCAGAGATGTGCAATACAACACCTTGCACCTAAGGGTAAACTTATAGTGTACTAGACGAAAAGCGGATGGATATAGATCCATCTATAAGGCTACCAGTTTTGTAAGAAGTTACGGCCTGTAACCAAAGAATATATTCTAACACAGAAACAGCGAGAATACGAGCACGATATGCGATGCTAGGACACGTATTTAAACGATCTCTCCGTGCTAGCTTGCGTAAGGGCCGATCCCACTGTTTCTGAGACAACAACATTTTTCGCCGTTCAGTATTTTTACAACCCAGTCACAATATGTTTTGGCCTCAGCCAGATATGCTACATCAAAAGAGCCTAAAGATAGTGCAAGATTTTTTTCTACTAACTTGTGTGTGCACCTGTACTTCTTCTGTACACACTACCTACATCTTTTTTGTCTTCTGTACCTACACAGTAGGTACAGAAGACAAAAAAGATGGTACAGAGAGAAGAAGTAGGTACAGAAGGCAAAAAAGATGGTACATAATGCCACAATAAACATTTTACTTTTCTATCCCTATGCTTCTCAACCCCACAGGGAGGGAAGATTGCACCCAAGCCCTATCATCCATCTCAACATTTAGAACCGACACTAAGTTGTCTAAGCTCAAAAGAAGTTTGTTTCAACAGCTGAAACATCTCAAATCGTATGTAAATTTAGGAAACAAAAGGCAAAATGTAAAAAAATATAACTACTATTAAATATACTACTAAGTAGAATCTTTCTTTTATGGGCGTATTCCACGTGACGCTAAATTCGTTATTTTCGATAATTTTGAGTTATGGTTGTGATGACTGTTATCGTTTGTAACTGTTCTCCCCTGTTCCATTTAGGATAGAACGCTAAGAATGCCACTAAAGTTTGCCACTTTTGTCCATCCCACGTTGATGAGGAAAAGTTTGTAACTGTCCCTTTTGACAGTTCTCATCATAATACAAAATAAAACGGAATTTTCAGCAGCTTTTCTGCTACCATTTTCCATACATTTCATATTAACTAGTAATCTACAAATAATTAATGTATATACGTAGCTAGAAATAGAAAACTGTAAATTTTCGAAGAGTAGGTAGGTGTTGTTGTGTGCTGAGCAATTGCAGCTTTAGAATTTGTATCCATTTTCTCTAGACGTGGGTCGTATTCGTATTATGCAAAAGTAAATACAAAGTTACTTTATGGTAACTTCACAACCTAAAAAATGGATGCACGATACTCAATGACATTTGTTTGGCATTGACATTAGATGTAGGTTACTAGTGGTACGCAACCTTTTACTACTAGTTAGGGTGCGGACCATTTGAAGTTAAATTCGCCAAAAACACTAAAAACGATCACACTCCCAAAAAGTTGTTCCACATGGGTCTTGGCGTTATTTTCGCCATAAACGCTATGAGGCTACTGGAACAATTTGAATTCCCTACATCTAATGTCAAAAGTGACAGAAGTGGCAAATTTTAGTGGCATTCTTAGCGCTCTTATCCTAAATGGAACAGGGGAGAACAGTTACAAACGATCACAGTGATCACAACCATAGACGCAGAATGTGATCAAAATTATCGAAAATAACGTTATTAGCGTCAAATGGAATATACCCTTACTCGTGTGATAGGGTCTGTTCCATTAGTCGCTAAGGACGTTAATTTCGATAATTTTGATCACATTCTGCGTCTGTGGTTGTGATCACTGTGATCGTTTGTAACTGTCATCCCCTGTTCCATTTAGGATAAGAACGCTAAGAATGCCACTAAAATTTGCCACTTCTGTCACTTTTGACATTAGATGTAGGGAATTCAAACTGTTCCAGTAGCCTCATAGCGTTTATGGCGAAAATAACGCCAAGACCCATGTGGAACAAGTTTTTGGGAGTGTGATCGTTTTTAGCGTTTTTAGCGAATCTAACTTCAAATGATATGCACCCTAAGGGTGCATACCAGAGACCAATGTGCATACCATTTGAAGTTAGATTCGCTAAAAACGCTAAAAACGATCACACTCCCAAAAAGTTGTTCCACATGGGTCTTGGCGTTATTTTCGCCATAAACGCTATGAGGCTACTGGAACAGTTTGAATTCCCTACATCTAATGTCAAAAGTGACAGAAGTGGCAAATTTTAGTGGCATTCTTAGCGTTCTTATACTAAATGGAACAGGGGATGACAGTTACAAACGATCACAGTGATCACAACCACAGACGCAGAATGTGATCAAAATTATCGAAATTAACGTTCTTAGCGACTAATGGAACATACCCTATAATGTTACTAACGTGTTACTTGCTCGGTGAATGTTACTTGCTTAGTGCTCGTGAGTTACTCGATACTCGTTCGAAAACAATTAAGCGTATTACATCATGACGTTTCGCCTTGGTCAACTGACAAGTGCTACACTGGCATAGAACCTCTGAATAAGTTTCATTATTCAGAGCATAGAACATATACATAGAATATATATCGAGTCTACTCGTGACCACGGTCAATGCAACTTGATCGAAACGTCAAGGTTAGTCAAAATATAATTATTTTGATGTTTATTCGTGCGTGAAAAGACCCGTTTTGTATTTAGAAACATGAGCTTAGTTCACGAAAGTTTAAAGAAAAGTATAGAACATATACACCAGACACTGGTAAGAAATCACCAAGGAGTTATCTATAGATCCATGGAAATCATTCGTTTCCGAACGTAGTCCAGAAACGCCGAAGATAGTCTTTTTTGACATTGACAGCCGTCACCGTCAGCCACAGCTACAGTGTTGCCAGTTTAACCCCTTCAGGCAGTGATTTGGCTTTTTTTCTGCTTGTTTAACTATGAAAATTATTTAGCCTCTAGCCTCGGATATAGCCCTATATTAGTACCTATGAAACAAACCATTACATGCTTAGAACTAAAGTCATTTAGCAAAAACTACGCACTCATATACATAATATAATCTCTATTGGAATTTCCTTACTCATATTTTTATCTCTGTATTGCATACCCATATAGCACTCTTTTCACTCAATCAATTTAGAGCTTTTATAGTGTTACGTGCTATTAGGTATTAAAATTATATTCATATGGGCATTCCAGCAAAGTCCCAGTTATCATCGTGGTGTTCACAAGATGTAACCCTTGGCGACCAATTTGACACAGACACATCTGATGAAGAGTTTTATGCTGCTTAAAATGTTTTTTCTGTGTGATAATTTTTGAAAATGTTTTCATTGCATCATTTTTTTTTTATTGCTTATAGGCTAGCCCTTGACCACTATCTCACCTGATGGTAAGTGATGATGTGGTCGAAGATGTTGTTCAGGCTAGCCTAGAATTATTGGCTCTCAAGGAAAACTGTCGGAACACTGTTAGTGGCTTGGCGACAGATTTTCTACTTGAGGGTGGTTGCTAGCCATATGGGCATTGGCAAAATGCTCTACCACCATGCTGTAACGACTGCCATCGTAAGACAACAACCGGGACGCGACGGCTTAACGTGCTCTCCGAAACACGGAAGCGCTCAGTAGTAATGTCACTAGCGGTCACCCATCCAACTCCTGACCGTGGTGGACGTTGCTTAACTTAGCTCATTAGGAACGGCCAAGCAAACTTCGCTACGAGCGCTTCATAATTGTATCATATTTGTAAACAATATTCTGTACTTATTTTAACTATAATCTATCAGCTGGACTGTCTACTGCTGAACACAGTCTCCCCAATAACGCTTTGGTATCTACATAGCAGTTGCTAAATTTTATAAAAATAACTACTCTGTTAATATTATGTTAATTTATCCTCTCTTAATTTGGGCAAAAAAGGGATACTATTTCCGAGTTGGCAACACTGCATAGCCATACCAATTATTTATCAAAACAAGTTTACGTGCGAGCAAGCGTGTTTTCATTCCGGAATGCATTTTGTTTCATTATAAATATTTCGAAAGCTGGTTAACAATTGTTCCTATCATAAACATATAATGGCTCAAACAGAGGATACAGAATTAAGAGATTTAGTGATAGAAGCTTTAGAAAAGAACGGTTCACTGGCAAAAATTCGTGCGTTGCTACGTGCTAACATTTTTTTAGCTTTCGAAGATGAATGTGAAAATATGAGGCACAATGTGAGCTTGGATAACGTATTAAAGGTCCCAGAAGGCGTATACGCACTGTCTATCGTTCATGAGTTTCTGGAGTTTTGTAACCTAAAGAATACGTTGTTTGTGTTTAAGTCTGAGTCACGTCAGGGAAAAGATTATAAGTGCGACGGAAAAAAGTTCTTGTTAGAAAAGTTAAGCTTGAACAAACTGGAAATATCTAAAGAACCTCTATTAATAACGCTAGTAAAGAATATTATGAAGCTTAATTACAACAATCATGGTGACACTAGCATACTTAAAAAACTTCAAGATGAATGTGCCGATAGTATTTACAAAGAGGAGCAAAATAGTTCTTATATAGTGCATGAAGACTCACAGAGCAGTGCAACAAGTACTTCACAGTCTGACAACTCCATGGATGAGAAAAATAAACTACACTTAAGACTGCATTTAGATAATTCTGATACTGATACATCTACTGATTCATCTAGAGGTAAAAGTGCTTCAGAGTATATCCCAAGTGAACATATTGTGAAACCCCCAAACAGCAATAATTCCCCTAATGGTACCATTATTAACTCGAGAGAATCTGCAACTCAAAGACAAGAATTAAGTTTACCGCCATACCTAATAAAAGTGGCTGGTAATACCAGTAGTGACTCAACTTCCTATGTAGAGCTCAAACCGTTTAGTTCTATAGATGAAAAAATGCTCAATACATCAGGATTACCAGACATTGAAATGAATACACAACCAGCAGAGCATGTATTACCAAAGAAAAGTGACCACTCGAAGTCGGACTCTGCAAAATCTTCTACTTTAAGTAATACATCATCAATATCAATGAAAAATGAAAAACAAAGCTTGGATAAATCAAAGAAATTGTCACCGAAATCTATAAAGTCTGATGGTGACACAGGTGATTACAGCTTTGACTTTTCTGCTTCTCAGGGATCAAGAGATAAAGAGAATTCACCTAAGAAGAATATGTCTGATTCCTTAAAAGATTTTTTGAATAAAGGGTCATTAACTTCTCCTATAGCCAGTCCACACCAAAACTCACATAGCTCAGTTTCATTATCAGACGTTGCAGATTTAATAAGTGACAAAAGTTCTTCGTTTGATCATTATAGTAGTAATAAAAAGGCACCAAAAGTCAAATCTAAAGTAAGTAGCACAAATTCTAAAAAGAAATTATTGAGTCCCCATAACAAGTTGAATAGTGATGATTCTGGTGATTTTACTGAATCTCCAGTTCCATCATTATCAAATCTAAGTCTGGACATTCATAGTGATTGAAACTCTTATGTAAACAATGTGAAAATTATGGCTATGGAAGTTTTACATTATGTTTAGACCAGGAAAGTATTCATGTATATCTCCTAAGACATGTGTGCCCGCCGACCATTATTCTAAACCATACTAATTAACTTGCCTTTAGGAAAAAGGCTAGTTGGTTATCCATTGTGAACATTTATATCAACGGATATAAGTGTTGATATGATATTGCACTTCAAGATAATAGCTTTATCAAGAATTATTTACTAAAAATGTATAAACATATTTTTAATTATCAGTACTATAATCTTTCTTCTTTGGTGATGTATAAAATAGTACTTGATCTACAAAAATAAAACTATTAAAGTATACAAATAAAGGTAACAGGATGTAAATGTTTGTTATAAAACAGAAAGATAAATTTATGAAATAAAGTTTAAACTAAAATATTTTAAAGTCATAAGATTATAAAATGAATTATGTTTTGAAACAGAAATATTCACCACATAAAAGTAAAACAGTTCCTGCAAAATTAAAAAAACAATACAGTGATAAATTAAGATTAAGAAAATTCATTGGTATAGCATTATGGTACAAATAATTAGTTTAGTCTTGCTAGTTTTGTGTAGTATAAGACTTGTAACACCAATTTTAAGTATAAGGTTAAGATTTACAAATTAATTTTGTAAAGGTAATTGGAATCCTAATTGTTTTAATTTATTTTTAATTCAATTATACTGTATTCACTGATGATTGTTAATTATGTATTTTAAAAATAATTTGGATCAATTTTACATTGGCATGTTATAATATTTTCAAGAATGACATTGTCACACATTTAGTTATTCTTAACATCAAAATTGGGTGTTAAAATCAGCTTAGGTTGAACTTGGTTTTACTTAAGTATGTTGTTCAAATTCGAATTGAACCTCTGGTCTCAGTCAAATGCTTGAACTGAGCTTAGTTTGAGAATTGATCGCATTCAGTTTCAAAGGTGAAATCCGCCCTTAGTTACCTATTATTTTGCATTTATTTACTGACTATTGAAAGTCTGTGTTGTAACCATTTTGTAGTTTGAAGGCAATCACCTGTAGAGGGTATGTATAACAAGTTTTAGGGCTGCAAATAGTTCGCCCACAAGAGTCAGGTCTGACTGATAAAATCACAAAATCTTTGCAATAAAATAACTTCAAGAGTTTATACCTGCTGTAAGTAGTAAAACCCTCCTCACATAATTTTTCAGTTTTATGCATTAGTTTCTACTTTTGAGGCATTTTATTGCACCATTACAGTGCATGTCATCTTAGTGTTTTAGCTAGTTGGTGGTTTATTTTCTTTGCCCTTTATTATTTAGTCATTGAAACATAAAATCCTTTAAGTCAAGTTTTTATCACTATTATAAGCGAGCTTATTGCCATCTACCAAGGTTAGTGTCATACAGCAGACTGCTATTGCAAGTTTAGTTTGTCAGAAAACTTATAACTCTAAAGGTTAGGAAATCGCAATGAAAGGACAAGAACTCCTTCTCATTAAGATGGTCAAACAACAGGCACATAAAGATGAATTTGGGCTCACCAGTCACCAAGTAAGCTTGATTAGCAGAGCATATTGTGGCTCTAGGGGCGAATGGTTGTGGGTTTGTATCCCGCTTGTGGTTAAAAATTTTCCTTTCATTGTAATTTTGTACACCTTGTAACTGTCTGGCCGGCAATCAAACTCAAATCACAATTACTGGAACACAAATGTTTGAAAATGTAAGTTAATTTAAAAAAAGTTGTCCTCCTATATTTTGCCATAGTACTTACTCAACAGAATATGATCCATTGTCAGCATCACACTGGTTTAAACTACAGGGTGTTTTTTTTAAAGTTTTTTTTCTGGCCAGGGAATTTGTGTCATAAGTTATACTTAATGCAGTTTTAGATTTGTTGAAATTAACCTTAAGCCCACTTAATTTTTTTTCCACTTTATGTTCTAGCTTAAGATTTTTCCATTCACATACATTTGAAAATATGACTTAAAATCAATTGAATAATTTCATATATGGTATGCTACTGACATTAAGATTCCAATATATTCAATATAATGTAAATTATTCCAAGACAGCTGAGAACCTCAGTTTTCTAATTATCTTAATATATTGTCACATGATCATAATCTTAAAGAATGCCTTCAATCACATCTTTGGATTTTGTTGTACCAAACTCTTGTACCTATCACAGATAGCTATTATAGTTATTTGGAAGTATGTAAGTATCTAATAGACTATGTAAGTACCAAGATAATCTAATATGTTATGTAAAGCAATACGCTTAGAAGTTATTATGGTATTGACTTAATCTGCATTAATTCAGTATGTACAAGCAATGTTTTCTAACATTGTAACACTAAATGGTTGTGCCTTATTTCTCTAGAATTCACTAAGCTCATAATACTTGTTCCTTTGACAATTCAGTCTATGTTCTAGTCCTAATTACAAACTGGTTCCGTCCAAATTGCTCCATTCTCATGTCTGTATCCGGTGAGTATTTATAAATTACTAATTATGCTGTGTTGCTTAGCATAATTTCGCCAATAAACTTTATTTCGTATTCATGTTTTTCATTTCCTATATAAATTAGATAATGAGGCTGATTCTCTAATCTTGTCTCTAAAAGGATAGAACTATTCACCTAGACTGCAGATGATAAGAAATGGAAGAACCACCCTATACTTTACTCTGTTTTATGCGTCATAACTTGAATACCTGTATAAAAGGTTTCGACAGTTCTAGCGGGAAATTTTATATATATCCATATTTAAATGAATATGTTTTCATTTTAAAGTATATCTCAAAATTACATCTTTAATCAACATAAGTCACCGGAGCGTAATAAAGCCCATATCAATAATAATGAATTACTTTTGATATGGGATTTATGGCTTTATAAACCTACAGCAAATACCAGTCTGGTGAAAATATTTATGGTTATAATAACACCGTCGAAAACTGCAGTTAATATGCCTATGTGCATAATAAATCCTGTTCCTTCTTGAAAGGTATGATTGTTTACAAATATAATTCCTTATCAAATTTTACACTTCAAATGCATTTTCAAATTAAGATTGTCTGGTTTCCCGAAAATATGAAAACTGCGGCGTGGGCTTAAGGCTCCGATAAGTGCTAAAAACTCTACTTGAACAGATTTTTAGCAAAATGTATTTATTTTGTTGCAATACAAGTTACAATACAATGTAAGCAAATAACACTAAGTACTAATAATAGTTACTTTTGATCATATTCTCTATGGTCGAGTAAAATCCGTAACACTTTTCCCTTAAATTTTCTCGTTAGAATAGAATTACAAAGTTGACTAAGTTACGCTTGTCAAGTAAATATCTTAATTACTCATATAAGAGTATGTTTATAAATATAACAATAATGTAGCTAAACTTTATCAAGAGGTTAAAAAAGTAGAGTTAAAGTAAAAAGTAGAGTTACATTTTCAATTTATGTCTCTAGTCTTGTGTTGTCTTTCTTTCGTTTTCTGTCCAAAATTATCACGCTTTCACCATCGCTGTCTATCTTTCACTCATATGCAGTCTGATAGTGACAGAATTAGTCAGCGTCTGAACAAGGCTCCCTAGTAGCATTGCTTTGTTTATATTATAATATAGATAACAAAACAATGTAATGACTGTGACTGTGACTATGACTTTACTATAGTAAAGATACATCGCATAAAAACATTCAATTTATTTATTTATTTATTAATTTTGGTAAATATACTTAAGGTTGAACTGGCCGGTCACTTCTCCATACAAACGTAGTAGGGTGATCACTCCCTTATTTGAGATTTTAGGTCCAGAATTAAGCTTAATATCGATTGATCTCGTCATTATCTATGCTTGTATCGTAACGAAATTTTAAAATGATACCTAATTAAGTTGAATGTAATGAGCCTCGAGAACTTTATATGAAAATATTTCGCGGCTCATAACTTACAAGTGAATTATCTTATTAAAAAAATGTTACGATACAAGCCTAGATAATAAAGAGATCAATCGATATCATGCTTTGTTTTGGACCTATATCCTCAAACAAGGGAGTGATCACCCTACGACCTTTGTATGGAGAACTGACCGGCCAGTTCACCCTTAAGAGGGTAATACTTAAGTTCAAAGTATTCTCGGTATGGATAGCAAAGAAATTACAAAAATCTAAAACAATTTTATTTTTCTGCGTACTGTGCCGGATTGTCCACTGCTGAACACAGCCTCTCCAGTTAAGGGGGGTTTGTCATAATATCAACGCTTGGCCTGAAACATGGGGATCGTTCGATTTCTCTATATAGTTCTCTGCAATTAATACACTTCTTACAACTCGAAATGATCTATAATATGAAATAATGAATCTAGATTTGCACATCAGGATCTGATTGAATATAGAGAAACGTATTTTATACCATAAGACCATATTGTTCCTATTTCATCAAATAAATTAATAAAATAAATAGAAACCATCATTTCAATACCCTCCTAAAAATAACTTTTCTGAAAAATTATCGTTTATGGCCGCCTTGAGCTCTTCATCTTTGGAAAATAGTCAGTACTGAAAGAGATTCTAGGTCACAGTAATTCTAGGTTAGCCTGAATCACATCTTCGATCACAATCATCACTTACCATCGGGTGAGATAGTGGTCAAATGTAACCTAACAGGCATAAAAATATAAATGCTCAGACTCTGATTTGCAGCGTGATAACGGGGAACTACGATCAACCACTCACCATTTAGCTCATCGCATACACATACTGAAGCAGCTGTCCCGCACTATTAACATAGAGGTACAGTGCGTGCCAGAATACAAAAGTGAAAATATATACAACGTTATTCAACAACTAGGTAACGTGATTAAATGTCTTGTAGTTGACACCGATCTACAATTCTGCAGTCGTATTGCGAAATTAAACAATAAAAGCCCCCGTCCTCGATCTATCTTGGTGAAATTTAGCAGCAGACGTCTACGAGACAAGGTTCTGGCATCAGCAGTTAAATACAAAATAATCTAAGTTTGGCAATCAATTATATTTCATTACAATTTATTTTTATATTAGTAGAATATTAATATTATTTTTATTTATAGGTAAATTTTAAGATTACTTACTCACATTTACTGTTTCAATATTTTACATTCACCTGTACCTACTGTGACACTTAGCTATATTCTACAATGTTTGTTATGATTGTAATGTATTGGTTACACCGTGTTGGTGATCTTTTAAATAAATAATAAAACATACGATACGATAACTCTTTATTGACACCAAAAACAGGAAATTACAAAGAAACAATAATTATATTTAGGCACAAAGTGCGGTCTTATCGCTAAAAGCGATCTCTTCCAGACAACCTTGGATGGATAGAGAATTTTTTTTAACAGTGAGGGTGGTGCAAATCTCTTATATAAACAAGTACGTAATATAAATAGCTGTATTACGATATAAATAAACTACTTACATATATATCAAATTAATATATAATAAAACATATACCTACATACACAATAAACATATACACATTAAAGAAACTAAAGAAGAAAATAATTAATATAAAAATTGAGAAAAATTATATATGTCAGAGAGCAGTATTAAGGGTGGAGAGGTAGTAATAGATGACCTGCGTTCTAGAAACGTTGAGTGATTGGGCACTTCTGATTGTAACAGGGAGTGCGTTCCATAGGCGCACAGCCTGTGCAGAAAATGACGATTTATAGAATACTATACTATGCGCCCGTGAGTGAAGAAGATGAACGAGCATGGGTAGAGTGTAAGAAACTTAAAACATGCTTTTAAATAAAGAGGGGTAGAAGGATTAAACAATATGTTATAAAGAAGAGTAAGTATACGAGTATTCCGACGAAGACGTATGGGGAGCCACTTGAGCTTAGATCGAAATTGGGAAACATGGTCATATTTTCATAGGCTGAAAATAAAACGAGTACAATAGTTTTGAAGTCGCTTAAGACTGTTAAGCTGGTGCTCGGTGAGACCAGGATAGCTGGCGTCAGCATAGTCAAGTATTGGAAGAAGGAGAGATTGTGCAAGAGCAGTTTTGGTAGCAGTGGGCAGGAAGTTACGTATTCGATTAAGTGATAACCCTGAAGCAAATATTTTTTGCCTCAACAATTGTAGCTGATGTTCCCATGAGAGACAGTTGTCTATTATGATTGCGAGGTTTTTCACTCGCGAGCTATATGGAATGGAAATGTTCGCAAATACAATTTTTGGCAAGGTTGAGAAATCTACTCTTGAAACCATCCTGGAACTGCCTATTACTATTGCCTGAGTCTTAGAAGGATTAACTTTGAGACCATAAAACTTACTCCAGTTTTCAATACGACGTAAGTCAGCATTAACTGTATCAACAGCTTGATCTAAACGATCAGTTGGAGCCTGCGAGTAAATTTGGAGATCGTCTGTGGACGTTATTGAAATTAAAACACATTAATCAGGCTGCAGGAGTGGTAAGGAGTTAGGACTTACAGTTTGAGGTGATCTGCCGTTGCACTGCACTGCACTGTTAATAATTTTAGTTTTCACACACGATAGCGGCCGGCGCGCTTGAGCAGCGTAAGTTAGAGTAGTTTTTTTATTTCGTCGAAGGGGGCGCCACGCGTCTGCATGCGCGGGAGGATCCATTGATTTCATTGGCCGTGCAGCGATATAGGCGGGAATTTTGAAATGACGGGAGTAGGGAGATGCAAGCCTGAACATACCCCCCCACTTGAAACCCTTCTAGGGATTTCAAACTATAAAAGCGATCTTATGTGGTGCTGAGTCCAAATATCACCCTAACAAGTACGTAAAGTTAAAAAAAAAAAAAAAACTACAGTGAACTTATCTTACTTAGAGCTATATAGTATTATATATATGGATTCATTAAGTTAAAGAGATAAAGGTAAAGGACAAGTTTTAACAACAGGTCTACGAAGAAGACCACTAGCAGTACGTAAAGTGACTACACGCACCACGCCATCAGAACCGGGATGAAGTTCTGTTACTCTACCGCAACGCCACTCTAAAGGTGGAAGGTTTTGGTCAATGATAGTAACGATGTCTCCAATCTGAACATTGGCCTGTCCATTGAACCATTTGGATCTCTGTTGCAATGTATGAAGGTATTCAGTATGCCAAATCTTCCAAAAATGTTGAGTAAGTTTTTGCAACATCTGCCAGCGTTCCCGAGGCGGTAAGTATGTTTCTGTAAGCGGGATTTCAGGTAACGACACCAGATAAATTGCAGAAAGTGGAAGCTGTGAATTTTGAATCCGCCCCCCCACTCGCAAGAGGTCCAGGTGGTCGATAAACGGGTTAAGTTTCTGGACAGGTCGCGAACATGGTTCCTGACCGGCAATAGATCGTCTTACATTTCCAAAGAATTTGTTTTGCTCGTGCCTAATCAACAATAACAACGATGCTTCCAGTTCAAACGTGGTAAGACCTCCGGATACCCGGGTAAGTTTCCGTGAACGAGAGCCAAATCGTAAGCACCATGCTAAGACACGTTGTACCTTCGATAAGGATGAATAATGTTCTAATAATTGTGTTACAGGATGATTAACATCGCCTGGGATCGATTCCTCTGCATGAACCAGGTGAGGTAAGTTTCTTGTTTCAGGTAAGTTGTCAGACAGAAGTCTCATTTGAGATCGGGGCCATTCAGACGAGTTTAAAGAAAGCCATGGAGGTCCATGCCACCAAATCGAAGAAGAAATCAACTGCGAGCAAGAAAGACCACGACTACAGAGATCGGCCGGATTATCATTAGTAGACACATGATGCCAGTTGGCAGGTGCTATCTCCTCCGAAACTCTTACCACACGATGAGAAACAAACGTCTTTAGCTTGTAAGGTTCAGTGTTTAACCATGCAAGCACCGTACTGCTGTCAGTAAACGCAATCACATTTTCCAGGCGAACATGAGGGCGAAGCAGATCAGCCACATGTTTTAGAACTCGAGCTAGAAGTACCGCTCCAGGAAGTTCTAGACGATTTATGGTCAGAGGTTTTATTGGCGCCACCTTAGACTTAGCTATCACTAAATTAACAGACACCTTTTCGTTACTTACACATTTTAAATATACACAGCACCCTGACGCTTTCGAAGAACCGTCACAGAATCCGATAAGAGTACAAGTTGAGTCCAGGGGTAAAACATGTCGAGGAATCCTCACTTCTTTTAGGTTGCGCAGTTCGTTCGCAAAGGCTGCCCACTGATAAACAACGTCCTCTGGAACGGGGTCATCCCAACCTACTTGAAGTTGCCATAGATGTCGAATAAGCAACTTGGTCATGAGTACCATGGGGGTCAGCCAGCCCAAAGGGTCATAAATCCGAGCAACATTTGATAAAATAGAACGCTTGGTACATCCAGCACTAAGTTCAGTTTGGGAGTAGGTAAAAACGTCATCAGTGGGATCCCACTGGACACCTAATATCTTCAGAATACGCTGGTTGCTGTCATCACAAAAGGATTTGGGAACTTGACAATGTTCAGAAGGAAGCTGCGCAAGAAATTCAGGTGAGTTACTGCTCCACTTTCTTAACTCAAATTTCCCGCAGTTAAGTAAATGCACTAATTGCTGTTTCAGATCCAGTGCCACTTCAAGAGACTGAGCACCGGCTGTAATGTCGTCCATGAAAGTATCATGGCGGAGAATAGAAGCAGCTTGAGGCCATTTGTCTCCGTGATCATCTGCCAGCTGATGCAGCGTCCTGATCGCCAAGTATGGTGAGCTACAAACGCCATAGGTAACTGTCTGCAGTTTGAATTCACACACCTCTTTAGTCGGTATGTTACGCCAGAGTACATGTTGGTATTTCCGATCTTCCGCGCGCAGATCTATATTACGATACATCTTGGATATATCCGCTGTGAAAACAACTTCATGCAGTCGGAACTTTGTAATAATATCCACAATGTCCGTTTGTAGCTTTGGGCCAACGTGCACGATGTCATTTAAAGAAATTCCATTTGTAGTCTTAGCACTCGCATCAAATACGACTCGAAGTTTCGTCGTGGTGCTATCGGGTCTCAGCACGCAGTGGTGCGGAATAATATATTTTACGTCGTCGCCGGATAACTCGACAGCTTTCATATGTTTCATATCTTCATACTCTTGCATGAATGCTGCGTAATCACTCTTCAATTGTTCATTGCGGTCAAAACGTTTTTCCAGGTTGTAAAGTCTGGATAAAGATGTGTGAAACGAACTACCTAGTTCATCACAATTTTCTTTAAGCAGCATCGGTACTATGTACCTACCGTCCTCGCTGCGTCGTACCAGATTCTTATACAACTGTTCGCATTTGATATTTTCAGGATTATCAACTTTTTATTTTGGCGGCTCTTCCACCTCCCAAAACTGGTTATGGAAGAGTTCCGCGCCGATCAAAAGATCGATTTCAGCTGATTTATCAAAGTTGGCATCCGCTAATACCAAGTGTTTATATTTTGCTTTAACAGTCTCCGAAATTTCTACTGAAGGCATTTTGTGCGTAATTGTTTTCATGACAATTGCTTGTAGATTAAAGTCCGGTTTGTTTGAATACTGAGGTTTTATATTGAATGAGGTCACACCTTTTATTTCGTGAACAGCACTTTGGCCTAGACCGGCCACGGTTATGTTACAACGACGCAGCGGTAAGCCCAAACGCTGAGCGCAGGACGAAGTCACGAAACAATCTTGCGCTCCACTATCGATAAGAGCGCGAATATTTAAAACACCGTTGGGGCCGCGAGCCCGAACAATACAAGTACCTAGTAAGACTAGTGACTGTCCGTGTTCGAAGTGAACGCTAGTGTTAGTAGAATTAGTAGTCACAAGTGGATCAGAAGATGCTACTGGAATAGCAGGAGAGGAAGAGATAACCGGACATGCGAAGCTGACGCCTTTATCACGATGTAAGAGTGTGTGATGACGCCCGTTACACTGGGTGCAACATGCTTTTGAAAAACACTTATCCGCTGTATGATTAGGCCGTAAGCAGTTAGAACACATTTTTTTAAATTGTATTACGGCTTCTCTATCGTTAACATTCTTCGCATGGAACATAGGACACTTGTAGATCGTGTGGTGAGAATATCCACAGCACGCGCAATCGACGTACTTATTATTAACCCCAGAAGTCGCGTACGCTTGAACATCAGTGTTTTGATAGTACTCGTTGTTGACATCATTATAGTTTACTGAATGCTCCTCGTAGGAATACGTCCCTAAATTAGGGTTTGATCCTAAATACGGCACTGCTTCTGAGTACGGCTCTGCATTGTAGTACGGCATGGGCACTGACTCCGAGTACGGCCCTGTATTTTCCAAATCCACGCAACGAACGGGAAACGACGCTGATCGACGATAAATATTATTATTATTGTTTCTCTGAACGTTCGGCTGACTTTTTTTATCGTAGGTAAACCCAGAGCTCGGTTCACTAGCTTCAAGTACTTTCACGTAGTTCTGTAAGAAGAACAACAAGTCCGCAAATGTAGGTAACTTCTTATCGTTTTGTATTTCAAATCGTTTACGTGTATCCGAATCTAGCTTACGGGAACAAAATAAATTCACCGAGATTTTCTATTTTTACAGATTTGAGTGCATTGACCGACTCTTGTAACAAACTTGTAAGTTGACGTAAATCATGCAAGTTACCGGACTTAAGTGTAGGTTGATTACATATTTTTTCTAAGTAATTAACCGCTAAGATTCTAACGTTTTGATAACGATCAACAAGAGCGTCAAAAACAATTTGGTAGTTGTCCGCGGTCACAGGAATTCCCTTGGCGATAGACAGCGCGGGCCCCATGAGACACGATAATATATAATGAAACTTTTCGATGTTGCTAATGTTATTGTTCTTGTGCACCAGAGATTCAAATGTATCATAGAATGTTTGCCATTGTTCGATGTTGCCGTCAAATTTAATCAATTCAATTCTAGGCAATCGCGCTTGTGGTATCGGATTGCTTATTTCCGCGCCCACGCTACGACGACGCTGCCTCCCCGCGCATTATAGCGGCGGCGGCGGTGGCAGAGCCCCCGCGCAATGATGATGGAAAAACAATCTCCGCGACTTCCATGACGGCGTAGTACATGGTGTCAAACGCTTCAACTGCTTTCATATCTATAGAGGCTTTTGGATTTATCGAAAGTTTGACAGAATGTATCTCCGTAGTAATATTTAAATACTCTTGGCGTAAAGTATCTAGGCGTTTGAACCTACATTTAAACTGGCCGTGTTTCGACTTATCCGTCGGTATATCGCGAGATAAATCGTATAGTAGGTATTTGTATATCACGAAAAATATACTCCATCTTCGTAGTAAGAAGCTTCAGATTACTTTCGTTATCCATTATGAAATAGGTGCCTACTTAGGTAGGTATGCAATTTGTTTACAATAGAAATGTAAATGCGTCGCACCTACTTAGAAATTAAGTGTTCCGAAGATTACCGCGAGCTAAGATGACTAAATATAGGTGCTAGCTATATATATTATGTAGCTAGTAAGTAACTTTGCAATGCGTTTGCAACTGTGAAATACTTAGATTCGCTAAGTACGATAAGAGTCCTCAGGCCTTATATTGTTCGGTCTGGCTCTGAGAAAATGATATAAAGTGGGTACCCTCTTACGAAGATCGAATATTGCACGTAATATAATATGTAGCTACTTAACAATGGTTATAAATAGTTTCCAAAACTTAGTAAACATGTAAATTACATCGAAATATTGATTGCACTGTTGTTTGGACTATATTTATTAGCCGGAGTATCTTTTATGTACCTACCTAAGATTTGAACCCAGCACACCATAGGAGCTTGGAGAATTTGGCTCGAAATGACCACTAAAATGGACGTTATTGAAATTAAAACACATTAATCAGGCTGCAGGAGTGGTAAGGAGTTAGGACTTACAGTTTGAGGTGATCTGCCGTTGCACTGCACTGCACTGTTAATAATTTTAGTTTTCACACACGATAGCGGCCGGCGCGCTTGAGCAGCGTAAGTTAGAGTAGTTTTTTTATTTCGTCGAAGGGGGCGCCACGCGTCTGCATGCGCGGGAGGATCCATTGATTTCATTGGCCGTGCAGCGATATAGGCGGGAATTTTGAAATGACGGGAGTAGGGAGATGCAAGCCTGAACAGTCTGCATAGAGATTATACGACGCACGCGATCAATTGTTCCAATTCAATCGTTAGTTTTTTTTTTTTTTTTTTTTTTTATGCTTGATAGGTTAGCCTTTGACCACTATCTCACCTGATGGTAAGTGATGATGTGGTCGAAGATGTTGTTCAGGCTAACCTAGAAGTACTGGCTCTCAAGGATAGATGCCGGAACACACCGTTAGGTGCTTGGCGGCAGATTTTCTACTTGAGGGTGGTAGCTAGCCAGGCGGGCATTCGCAAAATGCCCTACCACCATGCTATAACGACTGCCATCCTAAGACAACAACCGGGACCGACGGCTTAACGTGCCCTCCGAAGCACGGAAACGCTCAGTAGTAATGTCACTAGCGGTCACCCATCCAACTCATGACCGCGGGCGACGTTGCTTAACTTTGCTGATCGGTTGAGAACAGCTAAGTAAACTTCGCTACGAGCGCTTCATACGTTTACGATATTATTCACAAGGAGGCTTGGTATTAAAACCTTAAGTCGTCCCTTACCATCAGACCACGGCGCCTTAAGGTCATGCACACAGACTTGTATCTTTTTTTGGTGGTTGGTATTTATCACCAAAAAAATACATGTACCAAATTCTGAAGATGAATGAATACCTAAATTTCAAGAAGAACAGACAAGAAACAGTTTTTCAGCGTTGACAGCACGTTTGCTTCAGGTCAAACGTGTCTTGGCAGTCAACTTTTGCAGGCCGACAATGGTTTTTTTATACAGCGGACTGTTTCATTTTCATTGTTCTTCTTGTGATATGCTACTATACCTAAGTAGCAAAGTAACTCCGACAGGAACCAGCAAACGACTTTCTGATTCGCCAATGCGGCCAATGGAACTCCAACGTATCTCGACATACCCTCAATGAGCCAACATTTGCTAATGAGCTAAACCGCGGTTTTGTAGGTGCTCCATACGCTGTTTTACTCAATATACCTACTTAGTCGTTTTATTCAATACTAATGGATCACCTGCTAAAGCTGCCTCGATATCTCTTCGTATGATTTCGCTCTCTTAGGGGCAACAAGCGCCGCTCATCTTTCGCGCCTCAACTTCCGTCCGCTTAACATCATGTGAGCTAACAGCTTGTTCCATCACAATAACATAAAATATATGTATATTACCGGTACCATTATTCCACTTCGTGTGCCTAGACACAATGTGAAATAAGGGGTACCTAATCTGAATCTGTTCAAATGAAACTCAATATATTTTATAATCAATTTTTATTTCACAATTTCTGTAAAGCATAGATTGTAGATATCACGTTTTATTTATGCACACAAGTCAATCCATGCCGAACAAGTAACTAACTGTAAGGTAGTCGTTACATATTTCTATACAAAATTAATGTTTATGGCATAATAGCGGTTAGTTACTATAGTCGCATAAAAAAAATATATTAAACATATTTACACCTAAATATCTGTAATAGGTACATGAGTTTTAATATGAAAATGGTATAAAAATTACACTTTCATAATAATTATATACGAGTCACAGTAATACAAATGCGGTCCGTATCCTAACTTTGAAAAAATATAACAATAGTTAAAAGCCACAATGCTTCATATAAACAGTAACAGTCCTACATAGTATGTGATTTACTTTATAAAAGTGGAAAATATATCGCTCCAGGCACTGTCATTATTTTCTCGTTCAATTACATTTACTTGAAGAGAACTGCAAAAAAAATTTAAACAACTCAAATAATTTGGGAAAGTTGTAAATACTCTTACTTATAATATTTGCTTTTCCTAACAAATACTGCAGAGTAAATACCTTTCGGAGCAAATCAACAGCTATATTTCGCTATACAATATCACTGAACAAATCCCTTAACAAAGATTCTAAATTAATATTAAACTTAGTGTATGACAGTAAATAATAAATATAAATAATTATAAACAGTATGGCAAATATTTGGCTTTATACATCGTATATTTCACGTGCGTGCACACGTTCACGAATTCAATTGTCACCAAATGATTTTGCTGGTAAATTGGAATTTTTAATAAGAAGCAATGTTTTGTCGGGTACCAGCATAGTTTAGATACATATAATGCGGACATAAACAGCGCTAGATGCGGTGACATTGTCGTTTATAGTTCATTGCCCATAGAGCTGTCGTGAGTGAGATTCGAGTCCATACTGGCATTGTCGGAGTCTTGACTTTGGTTTCCGCTGTAGTTAGCAGCCTCTTGTAGCCTCATGAGCATGTTCAACTGAAAAAAAAGGTTATACGATCAGCTAAGTACATAAACTTTTTTTTACACAAAACTGTAGATTTTGACATTAGTGACTAATGTCATTGATTCGAACAAGGATTCAAAATTAGTATTTTTGCATGAACGAATAAGCTCACATTACATTGTAAGGACATTTTTAACAATAAATGGGATTCGAACTGGCGACTATATGTCCCTGGGGCCGGGACATTTTCATCCAATATTAGTTATCGTGGTAACGTGAGTCAGTTCAAATTTATAATTTTGTTCATATTATTTACGAAGTTATACGGTTATATTGTGATTTGAAGTAGTTAAAATTACATATAGTTCTGCCCTACGAATAAATATGTAAAGAAATGTAAGCCAAGCTCAAAAACAGCGGAACATAAAACTTTACCGCGAATGTGGTTTAAAAAGTGTACCGTGCGGCGCTACAACATTACCTTGACGCGACCAATCGGATGCGATTATTTCTAAGCGCCTAAGTCAATTAACCAATCCAATTGAATTTGAAAGATTGTACGCGTTTTGTTAATAGACTTGACGAATCAAAGCGGTAACTATATGACAGTAACTTCCTTACATATTTATTTGTAGGTTCTTATAAACATAATGTTTTGAATAGACGCCTAAATCAATCCAGCAAATAACAAAGCATAAGCAACAAGTCACTAATGCGTACAGTATAACCCCAGCCCGAATCTGCGAATTGAACCGCATTAATTCGTCCCATATTAATGTTCTATGAAAACGTCGATAAAATGGAGAGTCGAGGAACGAACAGAATAAATGTAACAACTCAGCGTGTCTTGATTTTATTACAGGGACGTCAAGATATACTACTGTACCGGATGGAATTAATTTCTCGTAACTGTAACTTTCTTGGACAGAAACAACAGAACCCGATATTCGAGAAGTTTTCCATTGGGCTTCTGCAAGCAATGTTTCCCACTCTAATTAACGAAGCTTCTGATTGGCAGAAAGGGATGGATAAAGTGACAGGAAAAACCCTCGTATGCAATCAAACTCTTAATAGACTTTGTTAATGCATAGTAACTAAATATTTTGGGTAAGTTCTCCATGGGGTACCGGGCTATCAGAATCAGAATATTTATTCACCATTATAACAATGTTTGTTACACTAAGTCATTTACATAAGTTTTGCAATAGGTACCATAAAATTACCAAAAAATACACCGAAAATATTGCACTTACATTCAAATATTATATTCCAATAAAATGAATTTACAAATAAATTATTACATTATTATAATTAAAAACCATACTAAGAATGATTAACAAAATTTTACTATACAATATTATATTACGTCATGACATGATGATGATGATGAAAACTCATATATGCATTCATATAGACATTGTCTTTACATTGCGTTGTATTTAGCTAAAATTAGCGAGAGTTGCTAGAGTTGCACCTCGTAAGTTGTATGAGGCGACGAAGGGAAAAAAGGAGCCTTCTGAACTGGCATATTAGGTACACTGCGATCCCCAAGACGATTGTCAGCGTAAGGATTATGGCAGCATAATGAGAGAGGCCTATGTTCAACGGCCAATTTTATGTCTGTTGGTGTGATACTTCATCCGTTAAGCATCAACGTTTAAAAAGTAATGTATGCTTACCAGTGGATCTTGGTTATTGTTCGTGTTCTGATCTGGATTTGATTCTTCGATTCCAATTTCTTCTACTGTTATTGCTCGCAACGTCTGTAACAATAGAAAAATACATAATTTATTACCCAACATAGTAGTTACAAGTAAAGTGAGATTTTTTAAAGTATGGGAATATTTGTCACAAGTAATCTTCAGGTAAATTTATATCTCATTTACAAATTATTGGAGTACAATGTTTTTTTGTTTCAGACGGGAATTGAACCCGCGTCCTCCGATTTCGAGCCGGATGCCTTATCCATTCGGCCACCGGAACCTTACTCTTACGACTCGAAAATTTTAAGTACTTTTTAATATTCACATACAACTAGTTGCCGCTTCGAGGAACACAGGCGTCGCGATATGTATTTATTAATATGTATGTACGAATAACAACTCTTCGTGGTTCAATTTCTCAATTTATGGATTAGTGAACAGCCAGTAATGTAATGCTTGGGGTGTTTTAAGAATTTTTAACTTTAACCGTAATAATAATATTACCTACATTATATTTCCGACAGTACTTACGGAGTTACAAAAGAGTCTAACTTTAGAGCAGCCGCAAAGATAAAGCGTCTTAATGTGTGATGAAACAATAATATGCTTACATGTGAATGATTGGGTTCCCTCCACGGGTAAGAGTTCTTGACGTGTTGCAGCGGGTCGAGCGCGGCGTGACGTCGGCGGCCGTATAACGCGATGCCTTCGCGAACAGCCTCCGATGCGTACGGAACTATGCTGTAATTCCACACGTCTGCGAACCACGCCTGTGAAAAACAAATGTGGCATTAGAACTGTTCGTGTATGAGGTCGTCCGAGGAAGTACGGTGGCATACCTATTTCTAATGGCCAAGCAGTAATGTTCGAGTTTATGTGTTCATCTTTGAAAGGCATTGGTGAAACAGGTATACATGAGACTTAACAAATTTATGTCCCCCGATGATTGGGCTCAGTTTGTAACTTTTGACGAAATGCATCTGTTATACACAGAGGTTACCGAAGCCTAGGTGGGCCTAGTGCCTGTTCCATCAAAATGCCCTTAAAATAATAATAGAAATCATGAATCACATTGCTTGACGCCAAGTATTTGGAGCAATGATTCGCCAAAGACTTCTATAACTGAGGCAGGAGAATTGTGCAAACGTAACACTACTATTTTTATTATACCTCATTATTCACTATATGTATACAATATGCCAACATATATAATATAATATATATTCTATTAATTATTAGTAATATACATTATATATGTATGTATAATATATATTATTTATACATACATATATATAATGTATATATGTATATATATATATATATATATATATATATATATGTATAAATAATCTAATAACCATTTTTTATATGTGTAATATGTATATTAGAGTTTGAGTATTTACTTTTTGTCTACGATTTTATCTAGTACCAAGACAATGAGTCAGTAGCTACTGATGACAGATTACAACTGCTGCCAGCCAATTCCCGTTCTAGGTTGAGGAACGAGGTATGTCATCGACCACATTATTCCTACCGACAGCTGAGATATGTTCTAAATAGGCAAACTACGATCTAAAATATTAATCATTTGTATGTAACAAATATTTTTACCCCTATTAAGAATCAATCTCATATCTCTCGGTTCTACGTACCGGGCGCTTGAATATTTGGCGAAACGTTGAAGAAAAATTCGCATTGTTTTGTTCTAAATATTTTGTATACTCATTTCTACACACTATAATATAAATTACTTTAAAACTCAAATTCCGCCGAGCAAACTGGCTTTTGGCTGAAAGCCACAGGCCGCTGCTTTCTAATGAGATGTTCCAGACAGTCACAGATCAATAAAGACGGAAAAAGGGAAATAGGGCATACATTCTATGTAAGACTTAGCTGAATAAACATGGAAATTGTAACTGTATCTTTCCCTGGCTGGCCTCCAAATACTACGTACATCAACGCAAGAAGACATAAAGTATGTCTACAATATATGTTTTACTAGACAAGGACAACATAGACACAAACATTTTTACAGCTACTGTATTGACTAGGCAATGACCTCAATCAATTTCGTTCATACCTCAGCTCCTGTTATCAGATTGTAAGATGTTCAGTAAGCGCACAGTTAATTGAATTACATACGGAGTGGTACATGTTCCATAATGAACGAAGTTTTCAAAGACCATTTCGAGGTTTTGGACGCTTATCTTGGTTTATATTTTTTTTTATTATTCTTAAGACCGGTTGTCCAATCATCTGATAAAACATTATCAGACATCAGTCTGATCAGAGAGTATGATGAAAATGGCCAAATTTAAAACATATGGACATTATAATTACAGGGCATTAGCGCAGTAAATTTGAAATTATTTTTGTGAAAAACACAAAGTACGTAGCGATATCCATACAAAGTTACTTTATGGCGATATCGACGTAGTTTGAGATTTGAAAAAAAGCTTTGCAACAAAACAAAGGTTATTTTTAAAAATTAGGCAAAAAAATTAAATAAGGTAAAAATAAGGTTGTGACAAGATATTTTATCTTTTAGTTCTGGTGAGGTAGGCGAGACACTTCTAAGGGATGTGACGGCTTTGGTTAATTTGATGTTGTCGGGTCAGGTCAACAATGAAATTACCGAAATTCTGTACGGTGCGAATTTATGTGCCCTTAATAAAAAAGATGGTGGTATTAGGCCTATAGCAGTAGGCACCACTTATCGTCGCCTCACAGCCAAATGTGGTTGTAGGAAAAAGGTTGCTTTTTTAAGTAATCTTTTTCAACCACTACAACTCGGTTTTGGCTCTCAGGGTGGTTGTGAGGCTGCTGTACATTCACTTCGCACATTTTTTGATCAAAATTGTGGAGATGTGCTTTTGAAGGTGGATGTTAAAAATGCATTCAACTCATTAGATAGAGGCACCCTTTTGACCGAAGTGAAAGATAAAATTCCGGAATTATACCCTTTTCTTTGGCAATGTTACGGCAAACCATCAAAATTAACATACCAAAACAACGTTATATTATCTTCCGTAGGATGTCAACAGGGTGATCCTCTGGGACCAGCCATCTTTAGCCTTGCCATCCACTCAATAATTCAACGTCTCCAATGAAAACTTAACGTTTGGTATTTGGATGACGGAACCTTAGGAGGCGATGCGAACACGGTATTGAATGACTTGCGAGTACTTATATATAGACGATTTTCGTCTTATTGGTCTTGAACTAAATTTTTCCAAATGTGAACTTTTTGTTTGTGATACTTGTCCGGATAAAATTTCGATAATTGAAAAATTCAACTTACTTGCGCCTAATATAAAATTAGTAGAAAAACGTTCGCTCCGTCTTTTGGGTTCACCGATTTTTGACGAATCTTTGTCACCATTTGTCGAAGAACAAATTCAAAAGTTTAGAAATGCTTCTAGCAGATTATTCAAAATTAACGCCCATATGGCTTTTACTATTATTAGATTTTGCCTTTTCGTTCCTAAATTTACATACTTTTTGAGATGTTGTCAGCTGTGGAAACACAGTGAGCTTCTTTTAAGCTTAGACAATTTATTAAAAGATACTTTAATATCGGTTTTGAATGTTGAGATGGATGATAGGGCTTGGGTGCAAGCTTCCCTCCCTGTGAAGTTGGGGGGCATAGGGATACGCAAAATTTCTAGTGTGGCATTACCAGCTTTTTTGTCTTCTGTACACAGTACACACAAATTAGTAGAAAAAATTCTTGCACCATCTTTAGGCTCTTTTGATGTAGCATATCTGGCTGAGGCCAAAACCACATGGGGACTGGCTTGTCCAAATACTGAGTTCCCAAAAATTTTGTCATCTCAGAAACAGTGGGATCGGCCCCTATGCGAGCTAGCACGGAAAGATCTTTTAAATACGTGCCCTAGTATCGCAGATCGTGCTCGTATTCTCGCTGTTTCTGTGTGGGAATCAGGTCTTTGGTTACAAGTCATTCCTTCTTACAAAACTGGTAGCCTTATAGATCCTTCCGCTTTTCGTCTCGCTATTAGCTTACGCTTGGGTGCAAGGTGTTGTGTTGCACATCACTGCCAGTGTGGTACTGCAGTTGACCAACTCGGTCACCATGGGCTCTCCTGCTCTCGAAGTGCTGGTCGAATTTCCCGCCACGCCAGCCTTAACGATATCATTCGCCGGGCTTTTACCAGCGCCAATGTTCCAGCTGTTCTCGAACCGAACGGTCTGATGCGTGACGATGGTAAAAGACCTGACGGCATGACTCTGGTTCCATGGAAGTTAGGACGGCCCTTAGTGTGGGACGCTACATGCGTAGACACTTTAGCGCCGTCACACCTTTCTGAAACCCACGTGAGGGCTGGCGCCGCGGCTACTTCGGCAGAGCAACTCAAGCGGCGCAAATATGCTAACCTCGGTATGGGTTACATATTTGAGCCGTTTGGTGTAGAGACGTTGGGTCCGTGGGGACCGGGAGCTCATCGTATTTTCCAAAATTTATCAGAGCGCTTGGTCGATGCGACGCGTGATCAAAATGCTGGCACCTATTTGGCTCAAAGAATAAGCATTGCAATTCAACGGGGCAATGCTGCCAGCATGCTGGGCACGCTGCCAACTGATAGTGGGCTAGAGCATTTAGACTCCCTATGAGTCCAAATGCTTTTATTGTAGTAGCTGTAGTATTGTAGTAGCTGTAGTGTTGTATATAGTTTGTAGAATTTGTTTTATAAAGGCATACCGCCATTAAAAAAAAAAAAAAAAAAAAAAAAAAAAAAGGTTGTGACCTATGCCACAGGTTGTCACAGATAATAAGCTGTGTAGTCTGTGAACTGAACATCCTATGACCAAAATTTTTGTTTTGTTTATTGTTGTAGAATAGTTAGTTTGTCAAGTAATCTTTTCTTGTAAGAAAAATGAAAGAATATATAAAAAGCGTAAACCCTTATTTTTTTAAAAACAAATAAAAATTAAACCTTTTTTTAATTTACATACTAATAATTAAATAATATGAGTAATTTGGTTTTGTAATTAATTTAATTGCATTAACGTAATTTTAATAGTATTAATTAACTAAATTGAATGTATTATATAATATTGTAATACACAAAATACTGATTGAATTAAGTATTATTTTAACCCAAAACACTAATTGAATTATTTAGTTTTTGTCTAAGCATTAGGACTACTGTTTATATACAGTGTAATTATAAAAAGATCATCAAATTTAGACAACGTAAACATTATTGGTATTCATAATTAAAACACTAGTTAGGGTGATCGAAGCGAGCCTAACTTTGTTTAAATTAACTATACTAATATATCAATATATACTAATATGTCAGTAAATACACAGTATATAAAAAAAAACGACGAAAATTTGGTATATTATAAATATTGAACCTGCTCCGAAAATACGACCTTTAGAGGAAACACCCGGCAGACAGAAATCATTTTTGATCAAGCCGAAACGGAGACGCTTCGCTCGCGGTACGCTCTCGCTCAGTTATTAGTGAAATTCTAGTGTATCTCACCTGACTAGCCTCCAAGTCCATAGGACAGGCGAGGAAAAGCCTCGGGCCTACGGTGACGTCACTGGAGGAATGCGCTTCGAGGAAAGCGTTGAGGGTAGACCACACTCCCGGCAGCCATTCCAGAACAGCAGCGAGCGCCGGATCTCTTCGGCCTAGGCGGAGTTCCATTGAGAACAATTTGCGTCGGAGATACCTAAAAATATGAGACACATTATTTATTTGTTAAAAATTAACAACTTTAAAGTGGAAATGCACATCTGTAGCATAGCATCCATATTTCAATTCTTTTTAGTTTTGTAGTTTGGTCTCTACTTCGCAAAATTACAAGAGTATTGTCCTAAAAGAATATTGATCATATCCCTAATTTAATAATATAATAATAATATATCAAAATTTACGTAACACCGTTAACTTACGTTTATAAATAATTACGTGTGATATTATTACACATATATTATTTATAATAAACGTTTGTTAGAACTAGCAGATGTCAATCCTAAGAAGTTGTTAGCATTTTTCCAATAACCCTGTATATCCCATCCAACCCATATCTGATAGTCCAGCACATTATTATGATATGCACATACATTTCATCAAATCATACCTAGCTAAGAATCCTTTGACGGGTTCCATGTGGTTAGCCGTAAGTAGCCACCTGAAGTTGTGGTGAAGTTGCAGATTAGTGGTGTTGCACGTGGCTTGTGACATTGTACCTATAACATACAACATTAGAAACTTTATAGATTTTTAATTTACATTGGTTACAAATGGTTATAAGACTTTCAGTCTAAATATGCACGCCCCACCAAAAAAGATTTCTTTTTATGCCTGATAGGTGAGCCTTTGACCGCTATCTCACCTGATGGTAGTGATGACGTGGTCGAAGATGTTGTTCAGGCTAATCTAGAATTGATTATTTAAATGTGTGTGCAGTGATTTTACTGTGAACTTGAACACGTCCGCGCACTCCGTACACAATGACTGAAGTGGCGGGGTTGCGTATATTGCTTCTAAACATTAATTTGCATCTACGCGTAAGGACATTGAAGGGGCGTGAATTTTTAGACTGAAAAATCTCTACCATAGTACAATAGATAATCATTTTTAGGCTGATTTAAGACTACTATCTCAAATTGTAGAAGAATATACTGAGTGAAATTCTAGCCAAAGCAACAAACCTGTTGTGCGACAGTCTATAGTGTAATTTCTTGGCCAACACTAGGTCGTGCACAATGTTATTTTTATGGCATTGTTATGGACGTAGCACTTGGCCCGTCCACATATAACGATGCATTTCGTCAGAAGTGACGAAATACACCACTATCACCTATCACCCTGAGACATAAATTTGTTAAGTTTCATGTGCTGTAATTTCACCAGCCATACCCTTCAAACCGGATATAACTAAAATTATAATACTAGTGCTTGTCGGTACAAACAGGAGTACTTCTCCGGACGAACTTGTTGACAATGAATTTTACTGCTACTAAAATTACTGACTATCTATAAATTAGTGACTATCTATTAGTTACTGACCGATGATGACGGGCATGTTCCTGTTGTCTGGCGGCAGTAAGCCTGCGAACGCGTCTCCAAGAGCTGAAGCGTGTTGCAGATTGTCCAAAACCACTACTGAAGGTAGAGCTGCTTCTTCACCAGCCGCAGCCGCGCCGCATTGTTCCGCGATGTTGCCGAGGTAAGCTCGCAGCTCGTTGCACGATTTGCGGTCCACGCTGCAAAGAAAATAAGCGTGAACTAAAATCTGGTAAGAACTAAATATAGCCACTAAATACTAACAAAAAATATAAATATTAACGTTTTGTAGGTAGCAAATATGTCTGTCCTTTTCATAAAAATGATTGTATAATTTTATTTTTTATTTTTTTTATATTATTGTGACGGAACAAACCCGAGGCCCACCTGATGTTAAGTGGACTAACCTCTGCCTATAACAGACGCATTTCGTCAACGACGAATTGCACTGTGCCCGTCACACTGAGACGTCCAGTTTGTTAGGTCTCATTAGCCTGTAATTTTTCTGGCTCTCAAGGACTGCTGCCGGAACACACCGTTAGGTGCTTGGTGACAGATTTTAGTTTTAAGATGTTAAAGCCCAACTAATAAAGTCATCTATTTACAAGGAGTTTTGGAGGAAAATATAAGCATAAAAAAGTTTCGGTGGCCAAAGGGTTCAAGGTCAACGCCCCTGTACTTAAAACCGAGAGACGTGGGATCGATTCCCGCTTCAGGTGAAAATTTTGGACTCATTAAATATATAAATAGGCAAGTTTTATGATTTAGTGCTCTAGATGCACTGCAATACACACGAGTTCTCTTTGCTCTTATCCAGCAATAGCGGTAAGTCGTTACATAATTTAAGAATGCCTTATTACATTGTTTGATTTGGGAACCATTTTTTGTTGAGTAGGTTTGCATTTTTAATTATTCGCCATAGGCTTATTACAACTATCTCACCCGATGGTAAGTGATTATGCGGTCGAAGATGTTGTTCTGGGTAAAGTTGAATCTGGCTCACAAGGACAGCGGTCGGAACACACCGTTGGGTGCTTGGCGACAGATTTTCTACTCGACGGTGATCGAGACATACGGGAGTTCGTTAAATGCACTACCACCACACCACGCATATACTAACATATTATTGAAAACCCGTTAAACTGCTCTTTCTTGTTATTTGTATAGTTATTAGTAATACCACTTACTTGAATGTAGCTACAGCTTCAGCAGGGTTGCCCCGCCTTTGCGTTTTCTGCACATAGAACTCCGCCAGTTTGGCTGCTAGATAGGACTTCCCAGTACCGCTGGGCCCGCAGAGAATCACTCGCCGGTGCTCCGTTAGTAGAGACACATATCTGTGGTAATGTGAACATACATTAGGCCTTGAAGATTTTTTTTTATTTTTTTTTTTTATTTTTTATGCCTGATAGTTTAGCCTTTGACCACTATCTCACGTGAGGGTAAGTGATGATGTGGTCGAAGATGTTGTTCAGGATAACCTAGAATTACTGGCTCTCAAGGACAGCTGCCGGAACACACCGGTAGGTGCTTTGCGACAGTTTTTCTACACTTGAGGGTGGTAGCTAAACATTCGGTAGGCGGGCAATCGTAAAATTCACATTTACTTGTGACTGAACAAGCGCGAGGCCCACCTGATGTTAAGCGGACTAACCTCTACCTATAACAGATGCATTTCATCACAAGTCACGAATTGAACTGCGCCCGTCACCTTGAGACATAGTTGTTAAGTCTCATGTGCCTGTAATTTCACTGGCTCTCAAGGACTACTGCCGGAACACACCGTTAGGTGCTTGGCGACAGATTTTCTACTTGAGGGTGGTCGGTAACCAGGCGGGCATTCGCAAAATGCCCTTCCACCATGCGGTGAAGCTCAAGCCGGCGGTAGGGATCGAACCAGGGTACTGCGGCGCGGCAGTTCATAGCTATTACCGCTCGGCCATCATTGCTTTAAAAGATGAAGTGACAAAAGTATTTTAAATCTGTGAGTCTGTTTGCATTCAATATTTGCCATTTCAGGTCAAATATTGAATTGTTGTTGTTAGTCTATTCAATTCAGAACTACTAGACGCAGAGTTATTTTTGAACATATTATGTTTGCCTATAAGAAAGCCTTCATTTGTTATAAGGTTACAGTTCCGTTATCGTAGGGATACATTGAATGCTTGTGAGCTAAATACCTACTATACTTAGTACAGTGTTATTAGTATAACATATAATTACAAAATCACAAATATACGATAGGAAAAATTTAAGTCATGTGCGGGATTCGAACCCGCGTCCATCCACCCCTTGAGCCGGGGTATGCTCTAACCAATTGAGCTAACATGACATGACGTCATAACTCGAATCTTTCCTATCATTCGTTAACCATCGTACATATAATATTATCAAGGTACTTTTATCAAATTCACATTCAGTTATAGTTTTGTCAATGTACATAGGCACAGACAGAGGTATGTTCAACATCTTCTTTCCCCTCGCCCAGAAATAATAATAATAATAAAATCATTTATTTGGCAAAATAAGGCATATTGTACATAAAATACAAAGGAGCCCCTGGTTCCTAAACTAGACTCAAGACCCGTGGTATAGGCTCCAGGTCTCTTTCGTCGGACTAATACATGTCGGACAATACAATGTGGGCTTGGTACAAGATACCAAGACAAAAGACAGCACAAGAACCTATTAAAATATAAGTTTACGGTCATAACATACAGGACAATAACAAGGACATAATTTAAAAAGTTGGGTTTCGGTGCTTTGGCTGGCCGCTTTTCTGATGTCAATTCTCCTTGGGATTGCTCTCGTTGGTAGTATATATTCTACCTTTCAAGTAATCTCCACCTTAACCTCTAAACATCGAGCTTGCGAGGTAAATGAGGTATTAGATGGATGTGCAAAAGGAGTGCGAATGCGCATAGCCGATCTTAAGCACTTAAGATGGTAAGGACACCATGGCGTGCCTTACGTGGAGCAAAGGCCCAATCATACTGACTTTAGTGGTGGCTTATCATTAAACGCATTTTCATTTACCTAAATCATATATAAACACTAAAAATGTATATATCTGCACACTTTTATTACGTTACGGGTTAAATTTTCAATTATCTGATAGCAGTTTATATGTAGAATAACTTGAATGTAACCAAAGTATACTTATGTTAGATGCAATATAAACGACTCTAAACAATCTTTTGAATTTGTTGGGGTTACATTTTATCTATCCGTTGATTAAACAACTGGGCTTTATAGAAGCAGCATTAACAAAATTGTTTTATCAATTAACTTTAGAAGTTTTAGAGTTCATCGACTCAGCAACACGGAAATTGGCATTCAATCAAGCGGCGTTACTTGCCCCCAGGCAATAAAACTTAATACATCATACAAATGGACATGCAGTCAGTGAACTTAACAAAAAATAGACCGTAATAACTCACCTATAAACAATATTTTTTGGTATAAGGCTATCAAACGCCAAGCTTCCTACACCTTGAAGGCAAATATACAGAGTGTTCACAGTTCCAATGATGTATCCGCATGGCAGTAACTCAGGGAATCCAATCTCTGGACCTCTCGTAGCTTCACCGAGATGGTATGACGTAATCGAATCCGTGTTCAGTCCAAGATTCGTGCCCAAGTCTATTCTAGACAAGTAATCTTTGAATGTTTTCCTAACTATGTAATCTAAGTTCTGCCAAGTGGTCTTGCCGGATATGTAAGTATACGCTATGGTGTATTCATTGCAGTTGACTGTCGAATCGCTGTTGTATACGTTTTTGTAAGAACTGCTGTGTGTCGACTTATTGCTTTTGAGGCTGTTTGTGTTAGATTTGTTTATGGGTGGGTATTCTTGAGTTTCCGTTTCGGGGCTGTGGGTTTGCGACATCCTTGGAGAGTCGAAGCTGGATTGTTTTTCGAAGTGATTGTATGAGCTAGACGATTGTTTCGCGTAGAATCTGCACTCGGACTCTGTGAGCGTGTCTTGAACCTCTTCGAAATATCTTTGGAATGTCTCCGGCTGTCCCAGATACACTGCTATGGCTATTTTCTTTCCATCTGTAGTGTCTCCTTGACTGTCCGCTACGCCTGCAAGAACAAAATAGTTAACTTATATTTTTTTCCAAGAGTCAAATCTGTTATTTGTGTACTTTTTTGTTATCAATAGGCTAGCAGAAGATGTCATTAGACATATTATTCGAAATTGGACCTCAATAAGAGCCGCCGAAACACTCCGGTATGCGCTTGATAACACATTTTTTTTCATGAAGCTGTTAAGCTAGACCACGTTTTAAAACCATTCTATGAGATATTGTGCTGATCTGAACCTACGTCTGTTTGCTTGGCTACAAACATTAAATACCACTAAGTTATTGTTGGTTAATAATTCGGTAAAATGTAAGTAGTGATAAATGCCTATCTATTAATTGGCACACGCACCTGCACTTAAATTTTATATCGATCAATCAACTACATCTCGAGTGGGCGTTTAGTTATTGCCCGTTATTTACATAGAGAAAGAGATTTCCCTTTACCCGATTACTATTTTACGATTTATCATTTATTGGCCTATCATACGCAGTTTTGCACTGTTATTAGTAATTCTCGCCTCTTAAACGATTTCCGCTTGTATTATTTGTTTAAGTAGTAAATCATGCTGCAGTATCTATTTTATGATAGAGATATGGGCATCAATTACTTATGATATAAAGAGTACTATTTACGTTGAAATATGTGAAATCCCTTGTACGTTGTTCGCAAACGATTTTATCAGTTCTATGTAATTAGTAGCAAAGTGTGTCAAAAACTTAATTAGGCTTCGTGTGAAATGCTTAATATCGTGTAGTTAATGCATTATGAATCCAGCGAAAAAATATTAAATCAAGAGTATCTTGTAAAATTTTGAATGTAACATTATAAAATTTATATTTGTTTGAAAACTTGTCGTAATCAGGGTCATTTTTGCTGATGACTTGACTTATGGGATACCCTGGCTGCAACATAGCTACAAAAGTATAAAAGCGCTCGCAGCGGTGGTTACCCGTTATTCATAACCGATCAATTATTATTTGAAGCAATGTTATCTGCAGTCATTACTTGGATGGGTAACCGCTAATGGCATTTCCAACTGAGCGCTTGCGTGTTATTAGGGCACGTTAAGTCGTCGGTAAGGGTTGTTGTATTAGACTATATCTAGAGGCCTTTGGGCGGCTTGAAAATGCCTATTCTTCAGAGACAATGGTAGAGCATTTTGCAAATGCCTACCAGGCTAGCTACCATAAGTAGAAAGTCGCCAAGCCACATAAAGATGTGTTCCGGCAGCTGACCTTGAGAGCTAGTTCCTGCTCTAGGTAATCTAACCCGGTTTACGGCCTTCGAACAAAATTACTAACCATTGTGGTCAAAGGAAGGCTTATATAAGATATTTTTTCTATTAAAAATAACTAAAACTTACCTATATCCGAATAGCTTTCCCCTATAGCAAGTTCTCGACTCTTCGGCGGTGGTAGGACGCTATTTATATCATAGTCACCACTAAGTCTATCTGCCGCATTGAGTCCGTTCGCAAACAAATCACTAGTCCCATTGAGCGCTCCCAACAATGCTTCACTGTTTTCATTGAGCTCACAAGCTGCTTTGTTCCCGTAGATAGGTTCGCCCATTGTGGATTTAGGCGATCCCTTCTTCGAAAAGTCCATAGTAGGGGTCGAAGATATACAGTTGAAGTCGAGGTCGAGAGACGCCGCCTGCGGAATAAGGTGGTGTCAATATTTACCGATCTCTTACAATGATTCAATTTACACTCTAACCCAACTATGTATATATATTTGCTATAAAGTTTTATACATGTAATTTAGAACGTCGGTTGGTTGTGTATAATGTTTTGGGCACATAAATGTCACAAAAGATATAAATTTATATTTTTAATTTTTTTATCTTCATCATGGGTTCAGTAACCTTGGTACAGCTGAAGCTGACTGCTACACCAACTAAGCTAACAGCAGTATAATTTTAATTCTAAAGGTATATGTAAACATAAATAATGTAAGTAGTGCAATTTTAAATCATACTTGAAGAATGTGGATATAGTGATTTTGGGTCTGAGTACGACTTTTGTGTCGCATAATTATAGGGTTTTACTGACAACTACATTTTCGGTAGCTGTCCGGATTCTGGAACTGCTCTCAATAGTGCCGGCAATATATGGGACCTAAACTTATTAAGCACAATGTGGGCGGCATCTTTGGCGGTCATGAAGATGCCGTAAGTTAAATTCGTAAGGCAATATATTCATGCGCCCAGCACCCCTGGCGGTGCGTAAGTGAATCAGTCATGCTATCACAAATAATTGCGTCAGTCTTCGCGCTTTAAAACTTACAATATGTCCCCTGTATTGGACTTTATGTGCAGAAATATCCTACCCGCGACGAAGTGATTCGAAAGCACGTTGAACATTCGGTGCATTCTCCCCTACGTCACTTTTAACGATAATATGTATAATGATAAACAGAAACAGTCCTTCGGCACTTGCCCCACCACCAGCAAGAAAGCGAGTAGCCGTTAACTATTTTCTTGCTCCAGAAACATACAAAAGATACTGATTCCGTATCAACAGAAGAGATGCATATTTGATTACTGCAGCCGAGAGCCTCCACTAGTTTATCGCAGGGATTCGCCGAGAGACTCACTTGATAGGTACTATTGGGCTGCCCCGAGCCAGAGGGCCAGGTAACGCACGTCGCATCCCACTCGCTTATAGCCCACCGACAAAACTATCGATACTCGCTGATCGCCAATTGATTTCTAGTTTCTCTCTACTTGCTCATCCCTCACAGTTGGTGGTAGGACAAATGCCTTAGGCTCTTTAGCTAGGAACTTTACGGCAAAACTTAGAAACAGAGTGGAGGAACAATAAATTATGTTCTGCTGAGCCCACTTAGCTTAGGAAGAAAAAGGCAGCTCTAATCATCACCTGGTGCATAGTAGCTTGATCAGCTAAGCTGAACCTTCTAGGGTCTTCAACGGCAGAACCACCCGTGCCCAGTGAACTTTGGCTGCCGGCTAGGGATCGTGACGTCACCAGCCTCTGTAGCCGCTCGTTGTTTTGTTTCAGGTTCAGCATTTCATTCTGCAACAAGGTGAATAGTGTTATTAGATTAAATAGATGGAGAAGCATAGGACTGACGCGCGGAGTCCATGATTAAATATTGTAAAAAAATCTTCTCCAAATCTCGCGTTTTATATGATCAGGATATATTTATATATATTACAATTATGAAATTCCCGCCAAAGGCGTCAGCCTTTCTCAAAGTCTATGACAAAACGAACTCATTTTAGGAAGAAAAGAACATATTCCATTCATAAAGTCCGGAACGTATTCTTGAAATCTCTGGTGTTGCGGATATCCGTGACCAATGGCCATCGACGGTCCTTTGCCTAGCTATCCCATAAAAAAATACTTTTTGATGCAGTAGTGATAGTCGACCGGTAATAACTACGGACTGCCGTGCCGCAGGTCACGTAATCATATGAAAACATCGAAAGAGATAAAGAGATATTGTATTACGGTAAGACCGTGTATAGTCAACTTTGGAACGCGTATCCAAAGCAGCATTAGTAGGATCTTATCAAATTTGGCTAGGCAGGAAAAAAGAAACTCCAGGTGTGAACGATTATGCTGTTATAAAAGATGCTAAGTAATTTGTCTCACACACATCTAATGAACGATACTCTTGACCAATTTATTCGCCCAAGGCTTTCTTAGCCTAGACATATTCGGGCAGCTTTAAACTATGATAATCCATTTGTTTTTTTATGATTGCATCTCGTTCTTAAATGCATGAACATACTACATTAACCAAAGTTCGGAATTCTCTTTCTTTGCTACTACTATTTATGGTATTAACATTAATCTATTGAAATTTGACCTTTTGTTTCACTTTATGTATCCCGAACGAGAGGTCACAATTCATCAAAGAACACAAGTCACTGTCCGACGACAAAGTTATCAATACTGATCTAGCCACGAAAGTTGCGAAGTGACCCACACAAAGTATTTTTGGTTAACGAGGGTTGACAAGGGTCAAAGTTGTTATTGAAAACTTCTGCCAAAACTTTTCTAATGGACGTCTATGTGGACTTTACATACACGCTGAGTATGTTTTGTAAGTTTATGTGTGGTAAGCAACCATGGTATGGCTTTATGAAGTTGCGTCTTCAACATATCGTGTAACTGAAGGGTCTTTGGTTCTCCGTAATTACCACTTACCCTCATTTTGATGACGGTGTCTTTGAGACTCTCGAGCTGATGCGCCGAGCTTAAAGCTTCTAGTCGTATGTCGGTTAGCACCAAGTCCTTTTCGCGCAGTTGTCGCTTCAGTTCGTCGACTAGATGTGATTCATTTTTCTCTGTAACAATATACACTTTAATGAATATTCCGCCAAGATAAAACTGCTTCAAACCAAGACTCGTGGCACGGTTTGATGCATTTTTACTTAGCGGAATTGAGCCAAATAAATGTATTCTTTATATAACTATGTCTTATATATAAAATATACTAATGATAGGTACATTTTAGATGTGATGCCAGCAAATATGTCATCCATCAAAAGACGCTTATTATAGTTAAGATTATATGTTATTTAATTAAACCGGTTTATTTTTAAACTAGTAATGCTGTTAATTTTGAAGATCATTATTTTACCAACTTCTTTGAACTAAGTAGACCTTTCTGCTCAAAGGCAGCTTATCCACCAACGATAAGCAACGAAAATGAGTTGTGTAAGAGGAAAAAATCCACCTATAGCGTCAGTAAGCGATACGATCTTATGAATGATTTTTTACCTTGAACACCGCTCATCTTCTTTGCACATATCTGGTGGATACTTAGTTGAAGGCTCGTATTAATATTCAATCCTAAGTAGCAGTTTTGACCGATTTTCCACACAATAAACTGTATTTATAATAGATACGAGCTGAATAGGCGATATCAAAGTTGTATGGAGTTTTATTGCTGGATGAGTTTTAGCTACCAACAATCCTTTAAATATGAATCATTGACGAGTTTCGTAAAAAGAACTAATTAACTAAGCAGGATTTATTTAATTTACTCATGTTTATTGAGTAAAGCACTATACAAGCCTATTGGACCATAATTACTCCACTGTTGGCCACGCTACGATGGTCTCGGCTTTCAGGCATGGCCATCATTGCATCTCTTGTTGTCTACACTGTAAAGGCCTAACTAAACCATAAAGAGTTGCACAGCTGACCACGCAGTGACTAGGTACACCGCACTATCAGCCTTCATCACCGATACCAGCAACGCATTCATTACAGACAGCGACAGTAATGTCATATAAATAGAACCAACTTGGAGGTATACTCTATTTAATAGTACAATTGCCTGTGAGTCTGCAATGATTTGTAGGTTGTGTAAATGCTTTTATTGTAGTAGCTGTAGTGTACGGTACGAGTATATAGTTCGTAGTATTTTGTAAATAGAAAATAAGGCTTTAGATTCATCTCATGATAGTGAGGCAGTTTACAGTAAAATAATGATCAAGAATATTATGTAATGTATAAGTAAATAATTCAAATAGGCCTTCTCCAAGCCCTTTTTTTTAATGAGGGTTTTTTGATAAAAACTAGGACATAGTGAAAAATCGAAATCTATAATTATGCTTAAAGTAACACATCTTGATGCAGGCAAAGTTCTTCGATATATACATGTATAAACATAAAAATATATATTATGTAATATGTGTTGAATATAGAATAGAAGGAAGGTTAATTGAAAATTCAGTTCAGGTCATGGCCACTACTCGGACGAAGCCCGTGAGGCGATAACGAGGGACACGTATTGTCTGAACACTAGACAGATTACAAGACCTGAGGCTTTCTCTTCAGTCTAATTTATAAAGCCCGCAAACTGTCAGATAAATGCAGCTGCGATTAATATTTGAAATCTTGATAACAAGTGGTTTCTCCGTGTCCAGGCCTAAAATTTTTAGACTATGGTGTTGTTATTAATTGCGTATAAATAATTGACATTTGAATTCTCGAAATACGCAGTCTCTCGAAATAGTGTCATAATTTTCAAGTTTTTACTGCTTGCTTATTATATTGTTTCAGTTAATACATTTGAACGGTTTCATATTTTTTGTTTTAAGTTAAATTTATTTGACCTGATAATCAATATCATAAATATTGTAACCGTGTACAGTTTAAAAATATATTATAAGAATGATAGTAGCAGAAAAATAAAGGCGGTATCTAGTAAAAAAAAAAAAAATTTCAACTACATTCTGCACTATTTTTAGACTTCCAAGAAAATGTCGACGCGTCCTATTTTTATTTTATTATTTTGGATATTTATCACGCATATATTTTTACTGGATCATCCAACCTACATGATTTTTTTTTGTTCGGTAGAGTATACATGCAATTTATCAACTTTAGTAGTGACTGTAGTTTTTAATTCACCCCAAATTAACTGAAAAAACGTATATGCCAAATAATAATTTTATCACAACTCTTATGATAATGATGACTTGTATTGCAGACGAGTGACATTCGATCTTGTAAGCAGTAAGTATGTATCACTGAAAACAGTGAAAACAGAGATAAATAATTTTTTTACTGACCTCCAAGAGTATGAATTATTTTATATGTTTCAGTTTCGGAAGTCAGTTTATTTTAAATATTCGTTTTATTTATGCCCTACAATGATAATCAAATCCATACTCGTAGGTTTCTTTACATTTCTCTCCGGAGATAGATGAATATAAATCAAGGACCAAAACCGACAACATGAAAATCCATAATTCTTTATAGTCTTTCACTTACTTTCTCTGTTCGACTTAGTTTACGAACTTCTTCGTATAGGTTCTACTTTGTTTACTGTAATGAAAAATACCACAACTATTTTGTAGACATCCCATGAATCTAGAAGAGTAAACATATTAACGTAACTAAGGTTCTAACAGCATAGCCTCACCTTTGGTCTGTTCTTCAGTCTTAGCCGCAGGCACCGGCGGCTTGTCCTTCGTTTCCGGTAGAATTTCATGTGAATGTTCAAGACTGTTCTCGTTGCTTCCTTCGCGGATTGTGTGCGGGTCATCGTAGTGATGTGACCCAGAGGAACTGTCTTGAGATGACAACTGCCCGAGGGAGGAATGCTTCGCCGTCTTAGATATTTTGGCGTTCCGTGAGAAAGCTTTTGTGAACGATGACCGGAGCTGTAACAATAACTTCCCGTTTATTTCTAAATACAAACTCTTATCTAACTCGTAAACACAGATAAATTGAACATAAATTGAAACGACGCAGATAAATAGAAACTTGTAGTGGGAAATGTGCCGCGCTTTTCAACGTAGGCCGGTTTTCTTGTTTATGAGCGTTTTGGACATTGGGCATACACATAAAATATGATTTTAGCATGGCAAAGTATCGGTGTTAGATAATTGTATCAGCCGAATTGTCCACTGCTGAACAAGGACAAAGAGGAGTTTGCCGACGCTTGGCAGGTGTCTTGGGGATCTCAGTTTAAGATAGCAAGGAGTTTGCCGACGCTTGGCAGTTGTCTTGAGGATCACAGTTTAAGATAGCAATTCCATTCAGAAGGCGCTGCTGCCAACCATCTAGTATTTTTTATCCTTAGTCGCCTCTTACAGCACCCACGGGAAGAGAGGGGGGTGACATTCTAGCCCGGCACACCACGGCCAGATCGCAGCTATGACGGAAGGTATGAGTATTATTAAAATATTCCATCGATTAGGATAGAACAAGCCTTTAGATCCCTGCAGGGGACGGCAGGTGTCTAAAAAGCTATTTTTAGCCTCATGTAATAGATGGCAAGCCTATACTACCTATCTACCTATACACCTATAGGACACAGTGCCAAACGCCGAAGTAGTCAGGAGTCTAAAAATGTGTCCGATCAGTGCAATTTGAAAATAATTCTTTTAAGTATCGGACTCGCAGATTGAACCCAAGAACATACATTATATGTTAAAATAAATAAAAACCGTAAACGTAGGTGGATGGGTATTATGTTGCGTCTACGAATAAAATACATATTTAATAGTAGTGTTGCGTCAAGCTTTGAAACAGTCATTTACTTAAGAATATACTGTTAGCACAGATGTTTAAATTATCAACATATTGTAATCACTTCTTGAAAGTGCGTAATAACCATTTATAGACTACACTACTTCGTCGACCCAAATAATAATATACATAGTTGTTTTCGTATCGAGTCAGCGAATATCTGTGACTTGGGTCACTTTTTTACAGCTACGCACTCGTACGCTTGAAACTTAGCGCAATGCTTCACTGCCAAACATTATCATAGTTAAATAGATACTAGCACATGTAGGTACTGTTTTTGTATATAAAAGGATTAATTCTTGTATGATGTGTTAGCTTAGCCTATACGTCATTTTATTATACAATCAGCAGTAAACTTGTGAATGTTATGTATAGATGACGTACAGAAATAAATAAAATCATTCCACAAAACAATAACATAATAAGGTTGGTATGAACAAACTACATGTTATACTGCTTTATCAATACAGTTTCCAGATCATAGGTGTCGCCGACGTCACTTTTATTGGCGGTTGTATATAATCTGCTCCGTAGATGTCTCGCCAAGCTGTCTGTAGATTGATTGTGGGCGTTTTATCGATGCCAGGATAATGTGAACAGCTTAATTTAGACATCAATTCATACTGTGACTCAGGTTAACATCGCTGTCATCTTATGGTTGGTTCACACTGGTCCACTCGGATCCTTATCGATATTGCCTAAACTCAAGCCGTTTAGTGTTCATTCAACGATCCAACGCCGTATCGGAATCGCCTCGTCTCGGGACACCCTTGCAATTAAAAGCAGGGCTGGCTCACTGCGCATTTTAGGTATAAAGTTAAGGTACATCGGCGTATCCGTCCGGACGGGGTTATGCTACGGTACGTGCCGCGTCAGAAGAGATCAGGGATATTCGTGGTTGTGCGATACAAAGAGCCTTGTAGGTGAATACTAATATCAGGCACTCCGTGCTTTGCGAGCAGAAATGCACTTTAGTGCTTCGTAGCTAGAATCATTTATTTATTGTAATGGCTTTTTGAGGCCAGGCGTCGTTAATACGGAGTCGAGGAGATAAGTGTGCATTGTCCTTTACTACCTAATCATTATATGATCTAACATAAACAATGGTTGAAAATAGAGCACTTTTGGATGTTGTGTAGGTGTTAAAGCTGATTAATGATAAATTGTTTTTTTTTCTGTTCATCTGGGTTATTTTTCATGCTTTGAAAGTTTACTGACACATAGAATACGAGTAACGCAATTTGCAACTATAACAGACCCTTTTTTTATTTATTTGCTTCTTTTGAAGAAGCCTCAACTTACAAGGAAAGATATGTGCGACTAATTCCGAAACGAGGAAATTCGCCCATTAATCTATACCTTATTATTGACCACAAACTTTGAATTTTCAAAAGAATATTGCAGCAAATAACAATCCACGCCTAAATCAACAGTTAAGGGGTATCAAATCCTCTCTTACTATTGTCACGTAATAATACGTTATTTTAACATATAAATATAAGCATTTTTTTATGGTATTAAGTGATGGGACGAACAAGTCACCTGATGATAAGCGCTTGCCCATTATACTCACAACACGCGTTTCTTACTTGAAAAAAGTATTTTTTTAAGGATAGTCTTTGACCACTATATCACCTGATGGTAAGTGATGATGTGGTCGAAGATGTTGTTCAGGCTAACCTAGAATTACTCCCTCTCAAGGACAGCTGCCGGAACACACCGTTAGGTGCTTGGCGACAGATTTTCTACTTGAGGGTGGTAGCTAGCCAGGCGGGCATACGTAAAATACCCTACCACCGTATAACGACTGCCATCCTAAGACGACAACCGGGACCGACGGCTTAACGCGCTCTCCGAAGCACGGAAGCGCTCAGTAGTAATGTAACTAGCGGTCACCCATCCAACTCATGACCGCGGGCCACATTGCTTAACTTTGCTGATCGGTTACGAACAGCTAAGTAAACTTCACTACGAGCGCTTCAACGCGTGTTTCTTACATGCTGTCTGTAACTACTAACGTTATGCGTGGCACTGCACTGTGACTAGTCAGTCCGAGACATCCAGTTCTTATGTCAGTAATTTCACTTTTCATCGTGCCTTTCACGCCTTAACATAGTGTAGTAGTCGCACACTACAGCTTCGAGGCAAAACATGACACTACGATGAGGGGCACCAAGGACTCTTGGTAAAGATGATTATCATCTCTTCAACAAGAGTTCGTCTATGTTAGCAAAATATATTTATGTTTAATTTTTTAAGTATAGGTATTACATACCCATCCTTTTTTCTTGTGTTTCTTATCGTGAGGCACAGACGAGCCACTGCTGAGACTGTTAATACTAGACACGCTGTCTGTAGAGAGGTGGCGAGTAATCGCACCGTTGCCCGTCTGCGCTGTCCTTTGTGGCGAGGATTGCTGCGTTTGTGTCGTGTTGGAATCCTGCTGAACAATGCAAAAGTTATAATTATAACGTATCGGCTACTTAAGGGACATACAAATCAATTCACAAAAAAAAATACGACACTACATGATCCTGTTGAGCGCTTAATCTGCAGTTCACACCTTATACTTGCGACGGCGTCTATCTCACCTGATAGTCAGAAATGATGCGATCGGAGAGGTTGTTCAGGCTTACCTAGAATTACTGGTTCATAAGTTTTCGAATACCGTTGGGTGCTTGGCGAGAGATTTTCTACATGAGCATGGTTAATAGCGATGCGGGCATTCGCATAATGAAAAACGTATTAGTTCTATTAATGATTACTCCTTACATAACGCATCAACAGATCATGTTCTAAGGTCTGTGTGAAATTTTAAGCAATAAGTCCTCGCTGAATGTTCTGCCCGCATTATCCAGCTGCACTTTAGCACTTACCACTTTTGTTCGTATAAAATATAGCCATACTTTCTCCTTCACAATTTTGATATGATTTATGGCATTGAAACCTTATGAGAGAGCAATTTGTTGCTGTAGCCCTCTATGGTAAAACTGCATTTTCAAAAGGGCCGTTTGTATTCACAAACGATTCGTAAGGTATGTAATATAATGTAGGAGAAACGAGTACATGTCGATTCGCATCCTATATAGAATGTGGAACGGGGACATATCAATTGATAGATAATTTAATGCTAATTCTCCGTTTTATACGATTCTATGTATTTATTGAATATCGACGTCTCATGTTCGCTGATTGAAGAGAGAGCTTGAGGTATGTTTGGAGAGGAATTTTAAAGGTTACATTATAACAGGCAATGTTGCATGTCATTACAAAGTTCCGGGATAAGTAAAACATAGATGCACTTGATCTCGTTACGTGTCTATCGTCAGAATGATTGATGGCAACTCGCATTGACCGCGATATCGGCTTTTCCTCGCCTGAATACTAATAGAGATAAAATTATCTTTAGGCGCTTGGGATTTCATTTTAATGAAGTGCTCAAGATGTTGGCCTCGATATAATGTATAAGTTAACGTACGAATACGCTACTACTAGTGTTTAAACTGTGGTATGGATCATGTGCTCCCATTTCGGTTGCAGCGACCAAACAAGTACTGATTGAATTCAATGTATATAACGTATTTGCATGTAGATCGATGTTGAATCGGAAGTTCTCCGGTGGACTATTCCCACGGTAATTGGATATATTATCTGTTGCACAGATTCAACAAGTATGTATTTAATTAATATTTACTCAATATCCCTGTATATTCATATTTATGTAAGCGACTGTTAATAACAGATCACTTAATTTAAATTAAAAACGTAAATCACTCCCCAAAGGAAAATACATTCGTGATGCTTCCCCATCGCCACCATAAGGGGGACGGTAGATGCTATCGTATCAATTTCAATTACCTAAATAGCTTCATGCACTCAGCTAGTTAATATATTTACCTCCAACAACACTACGGTTATAAATGAACCGCGTCAAATTCAAAACCAGAATTTCCTAGAACGGTGCTAACACCGTGTTAAAGTAGACACCGACAAGTCACGGAACACAGACTAAGGAAAGTTAGACGCTTAAAGGAAAGACAAAATGTGCACTAATTTACCTGACCAGTGACGTTTACTCCGTCCGCCCGGATACCCATAGATTGCATGTGCGCTGTAGTCAGCCCCGCCTGTATAGATTGCTTCCTTAACAGCTCAATCGTCTGCCGAAGCTCAGTTAACTCCGAGTCCTAAAAACAAACGCAATTAAACAAAAAGAAACAGTGATTAAAAGAAAGTAATTTGCATCCGTAAGAACCGGTCCAACGAGTCACTTTGAGCGTTCACACGCAGCCTTCTCTAACTGACAACCGTTGCGTGATGTGTGGAGAAAAAGTATCAATACATGAGAATTGCTCCTAATCAAATGTTGGCCCAATAGTACGCTAGACAAAAGTGAAAGACGTGCGTCAGCATGCGTATCAGTTTCTGTAAATACGCTTGACGAATAAACATCGTTTACATACAACGCACTTGGTCGTCAAACTCAGTACTCATTATTAGTCTTACTGCTTATTACCTATAACATTGTACCTACATTTTACGATCGAATTCAATTGGACATATTTTAGTGTTGTCAGTTAATTTAACAATGAATATTTCTGTACTAATAATCAAAGCAACATTAATAAATATGCATTTTATAATACCTAGCCAATAAGCAGATGAATAGGCGCTATTTATCACGAGCCTATTTATTTTAACGTGACCATTAATTTCACCCATCTAGTCTTAAGCCACTTGCATGTGAAAAGTCTCTTTAGGTTTTACGATGAAAATCTTGTGGAGCTTATTTTGATCTTTGATAAGCTCAGTGCAAAGAGACAATCAATGTTTAGAGTATCTAACTAATTACCGGTTTATAGTAGTTGTCGTTGGAGAAATTGTAATCAGAAATACAGAGAGTGCCGCTGCTGTAATACCTATTTAACTTTGTATAAATTATGGATTTTCTTTTGATTGCGTTTGAAGCAGTGACGGCATGGCTGGTGGCATGGTGGCATTGGCTATAGAGTGCCGCGCAGCAGGTTCATGGTTCGAATCCCACCACGGCCTTGAGCTTGAGTGGAAAGACATTTTGCGAATGCCCGCCTGGCTACCGACCACCCTCAAGTAGAAAATCTACCAAGCACTTAAAGGTGTGCAGGCAGCTGTCCTTGAGAGCCAGTAATTCTAGGTTAAGCCAGTTAACATCTTCGACTGCATCATCACTTACCATCAGGTGAGATTGTGGTCAAAGGCTTCTATTAGAATTTAAAAAAAAAACTACAATTTAGCAGTAACATACACATTTAAGGTAGAACTGGCCGGCACGTTCTCCATACAAACGCCGTTGGGTGATCACTCCCTTATTTGAGGATTTAGGTCCAAAATAAAGCATAATACCGATTGATCTCGTCATTATCTAGGCTTGTATGATGCCGAAATTTTAATAAAATAATTAACCTGAGAATTATGAGCCTCGAAACATTTTCATATAAAGTTTTCAAGGCTCATAACTTACAACTTAATTATCTTTTTATAATTTTGCCATCATACAAGCCTAGATAATGACGAGATCAATCGGTATTATCCTTTATTTTGGACCCAAATCCTCAACTAAGGGAGTGATCACCCAACAGCGTTTGTATGGAGAACGTGCCGGCCAGTTCACCCTTAATGGCAAAATCTACGAAAGTCATTCTTTAAAGAGGCTACATAAGACCCAGGCTTATAACTCGCTGCGGGGTCTCTACACACGATGAGTTGATGTCTTATACTGAAATGGCTTTGACATAGTTCTCACGGCACTCCCGTAATAATTCCTGAAGAAGTCGATAAGAACACGAACTCTTCTTGACTACTCGCTTAGTTTATTGCAACTCATTTCGTCTAATATATAGATTTTACAATTGGAAGGGATATCAGGTGAGGAACAATTATTGTTATAGAGAGAATATCTCGAATTGCGATGAGTAATTGGTTTTCTAGTAGTGTTGAAAGGCGGTACTCTTTGTTTCCGAGATTGACTGGTATGTAGGCATCTTGTTCCAAAGTGCGTATAAGTTTATTACCTTTCTCTCAGCAGTTGCAGTAAGCTGCTGCAAACGCGACGTCATATTGGACAGGCTCTGCTCAAACGCCGATACAACGTGTGCCTGCAACAATAAAACAAAGTTTATTAGCCATTAGAATCGTAATAAGTTGTCGGTTTTAATGCCTAGCCATTAGCATAGGTTTCTCTTGGCAAATCGGATAGTTAAAAGTAAGTAGATTAACGTTGTAATTACTTAATGTAAACCGATCACTAGATTCTTCGAACTATGTCATGGCAGAACACATACGAAAAACACACTCTCTCTTCTCCTTCTTCTTCTTCTTGTATTGGCCAATCTCTCTCAAACCGTGAGTGACTTTGATTGACTTGACATGACAGTGACAGTTAGCGTCATTTACGTTTAGGCTAGCCTTTGACCACTATCTCACCTGAGGGTAAGAGACGATGTGGTCGAAGATGTTGTTCAGGCTAACCTAGAATTACTGGCTCTCAAGGACAGCTGCCAGAACACACCGCTAGGTGCTTGGCGACAGATTTTCTACTTAAGGGTGGTAGCTAGTCAGGCGGGCATTCGTAAAATGCCCTCCCACCATGCATGCACCATGTTTCATCAATTTAAACCAACCGTTTTTTTTAATTCAATATTTACCATAATCAAACATTTGCTATTATAAACATTTGACTTACTTAAACTTGACAAAGTAAAATGATTCCAAATTATAACTCGACCAAGTGAATAAAATGCGAATTTGTTCTATTAAACTTGGACGATACCATACGTTTTAAGAGAAGTGAAATTTGACGAAAAATATTTTGCCCAATGGTCAGTACACCGTTCTAAGTATAAGGTAGTGATAATTATTACGATATTTTTTAATTGGTCTTCATAACTGATGTACATATATACATTCATAAAAATATTTTTATTTCCTTCGTAATTGGAGTGATAAAAAATAAGCTTTTTATAGCTTGTAATTTGTTTCGTTGGGTTTGGCGTGTAGTAGAAAACTTTTTATTAGAGCTTGAATGTCGCTGCACTCGCGCCCATATAAGACATGAGATGCATGTTAGATAGGCTTTCTCAAATCATTATTACAGTTAATAAGCTTCCTTCTGGTTGACCAAGATAACTGTGATTTCTATTCGGTTGAAGTAATCAGAGATGACCACAGACCGACACGGATCTCACCGTATCTTCAGATATGGGATAATATTACTAAGTAACCAGCCAACACGTCCCTCAACGGTTAATGAGTTAAATTGCTTACAACAAACCGGTCGTAAACCTTGAATGAACGAAATAATATTGATGTAACTTTAGTAGTAAAGGGATCATAAATATTGGCTGAGAGCTTTTGATGCACAGTGCCTGTGACTCACCGAAATAAATTGCTTTATAAACACGTAATAGTCGCGGTGGGCGTTACTGGACAGGGGGCCCTTTGTTTGCCACGTCACAGGAAGGCTCTTAGCAAAATTAAAGGGAAGGTTAACGACCCTGTAATGTAACCGTCTATAGGTAAAAATGCGTAGTTGCGTAGTGCCAGTGCGTGTTGCACACACGGCAGAGGAAGAAATAAAAAATGTCGGTATTCTTGTAATTACAGTATGCCGTGTAGCTATTTCGAGCTAATTTGAAAGCATCTGTTTAATAGTTATAATTCACCTGTTCAAGTTGCCCCGCCAATTATGGTGGCCGGGCGTCATTGATAGATCTCCCCCAGGACACCTTTTGCGCGTGCGCAAATGAACGAGTTTCAGTGACCATTGTTATTGCGAATGCAATGGTTCCGTGCAAATATTTAAGAGGTTACGAAAGAGATATTTTACTTGTTCCGTGGGATTATAATCTCCAGATTTTAGAGTTGCTGGCTGATTTCTAGGAATGCTGCTGAACTACTTTCAGCAGCATTCCTATACCACAGAAATATTTGGACAAGTAAAATACAAGTAGTATACAAATTGGCTAATCGTGATCTCAGACAGGAAAGCTTAGGCGTTGCGGAATAGTAGATATCTGCTCAAAGAACCTCCAAGAGTGAGTACGAATGATAATTTAAATTGTATGACATCACGGTTGGACCACCTGGATAATGATAATGAATGAGCAATGGGTTTGACTATGTGACGGAATCCCAAGTGCATGAATTGTGAAGACAGGTGGATAATAATTATTTATCAACAGCTGCACCACCAGCCGCGTTTTAAAAGCTAAACGGAATAATTCCTAGAGCATTGAGAATTCTGCAAGTAAATAATTACACCGAAGCCAATTTGCGTTGTTTTTGTTCACAAATATTTAATGGTCAGTATGCGGCACTTGCTTCTCATTTACTGCTCCTTTATTTTAATGATAATTATGCTAACTCACATAATTATTTACGATTAAAATAAATGTGTCTTGACAATGTTTTTAACAGAGTAGAGAACTAATTACCCTATAGTTTTTTCATAGTGTGTGTGTATCCATATGGACATAGAGACAAGACCGTTAGATGCGTTAACAAGAATGAGGAATGTATTGTTATCTGCTCAATAGATTTAGGTCTGTGCATCATTTGCATTGTTAGCCATTGTAGGGCGACGACCTTTGGGATAAGCGCACACTGATCGGCATCGGCACCGTATCGGCATCGCCTCTACTCAAGCTTTTTTCCTTTAGTGTTCTTATAACGGCAATTCCTGGACTCGCAAGAAACTCTCGAGTTGTAGTAAGAACAAGCGGCGGGCGCACGTTTAAACGGCGTTGCGTGGCGATAGTCTGCGTTATCCTTTAGATATTAATAAGCAACAGCATACGCAATGAAAATGTATTTCGTGAAGACAAAGACGTAAACAATCTTTAATAAAACTCGTAAGTTTTATTAAAGGTTGTTTACGTTTTTCACTTATGAATGCAAAATTGGTCTTGTTTGTAGTACAACCGCAAGTGGTACTATAGATTTCGCTCCATCCCAATACGATGGTTAAAGAAGGATAGGAAAGATTCGAGTCATGACGTCATGTCATGTTAGCTCAATTGGTTAGAGCATACTCCGGCTCAAGGAGTGGATAGACGCGGGTTCGAATCCCGCACATGACTTAAATTTTTCCTATCGTATATTTGTGATTTTGTAATGTAATCCGCATAGCAGGCGTTATTGCAAACCTAACAATATTAAAATTATAAGGTTGCGTCATCATTTACAAGTATAAAATCAATTGCAAAATTGGTCTTGTTTGTAGTACAACGCAAGTGGTACTATAGATTTCGCTCCATCCCAATACGATGGTTAAAGAAGGATAGGAAAGATTCGAGTCATGACGTCATGTCATGTTAGCTCAATTGGTTAGAGCATACTCCGGCTCAAGGAGTGGATGGACGCGGGTTCGAATCCCGCACATGACTTAAATTTTTCCTATCGTATATTTGTGATTTTGTAATGTAATCCGCATAGCAGGCGTTATTGCAAACCTAACAATATTAAAAAATATGTTAGAGGTGCCTTATATAGTTAAAAATAAATATATAAATAGGGAGAGAGGTTATTGCTATCTGCCGGGCCCATATTCAGGCTCTAGACTGCAACTGAAAATGTATTTGCTTGAAATGTTTAATAACTCGAACTCAAGACCCCTAGGTTACGTTGAATGGCGTCACTACGCAACACGACCAACGACGCAGTAAAATTTTTAGTACAGCGAGATATTTAATAAATTAAATATGCTTGGTTTGTTTGACGTGTCAATTTCAACTAGTGATTTTGTTTGGCTAAGGAAAACAAGCCCACCGGTTGTCACTTACGATGAATATTCAATACACGTGGATAATGGTAAATGTAAACACCAAGAAAAATCTTTAAAATGTACAAACAAAACTGTAGAAAGTCAAAAGCTTTTAAGTTCTATCGTTCACCTATCAATTTTATTTATATTAAATTACGTTTTGTACATTATGAATGCTAAAGAAAAATGTATAAGCAAACAGAAAGAGACAATTTAATGATGTAGGCCCACCACTTACGAAAAGATTTTCGATGTTAGCAAAATACGAGTAACAAGAGAAATCGATAACAATATTCAGGTCGAGTAGGAGTTACATGTAATACATGTTTTCATTCTTATTTGAGCCCACTCGAACGAGACCCACTGGCACTGGCGTATTACACAAATGCAGCGGCGTCGTTCTAAACGAATGTGATTATTTGTTCAAGTGCACTCTTCCTTATTCGGGCGGCGGCTAACTGTGCTCCTCGTCTACGGTCAATTATTATTTATGAACATGCCTTATGGAATAACGACGCAATAAGAGACGTCAAAAATTAATAAGTCTACCAAATTGAGGATTTTATTGACTCAGTTGGTAAGACGTTTAATTCAGAGTTGTTATCGTTATGATTTACGACGCGCGTGGCTGTTGCTGCGTGAAAACATGTTATGAACCTTTATGTACGTCCATAAAAAGAAGAAGAAATCAATCTCAATACCATCTACCTAACCTTGTCACACTTGATGTAGAGTCGGTGCAGTGCATTCTCTAACAACACAAAAGAGAACAAACCGAAAATTTGTTTTTTATTAACTTTTAGTTTTTGCCTTCAGTTTTATGGGCCAGCCTCCTGCCTTAACTCAACTCTCTTTGGGATGTGCATTATATGCACCTTATAGCAGCAACATCATACCCACGTCAACGTCAGTAGTGGCATGCTGCTGAACCAGCTTTTACCTTCCGAAGGAGAACAAAAAACTGTAGTTTGAACCCGAGACTGTTCGACATCAAAGCCGAGACTCAACGCTCAAAAACATGAGTAATATTCTTTGCACGTCTCACAAAGATACGTCCAAGCAGATATAATAAATCCGGTTAATAAGTTATGAAACGTGTTTAGAAACGGTAGCGCAACTTTTCTGAAAACAATAAACACATAAAACAAGCCCTACGAGAAAAGCTATAAGCGGATGCGGCTGCGTTAGGAAAGTGTGCCGTGGTCGAGCTCCACCACCTTCAGAAAGACTGACCGCGGAAACTTCGATAGGATAGTTATCTCACGTTCGATCCCAATATACTTATACGTGATCCCGCTTTGCAGACCGCCGAGACGGGCAACATTGTTAATAAGACTACAAGGTTGTTACACGAATCGTGTAGCACATAGGTTTCTTTTGTTCTCGTGATCCTGGGTTCAATCCCCGTGTTGCATATAGGTATTGGATTTGTCTGACGCATACATTTTCAGTAGCAGTCTGGAGTGAGAAAGGCAATGGCACGGCCTCTATTACGTGGTAGGTACTAAGTAAGTGCATTTATACTTAGACAGAGTAAAGCATATTTATTGAACAGAATCTAGGTGGGAACTAACTGGATCGAATCGTAGGATAATCTGGCTTTCCTTCATATTGGTTTCAATTTTTAGAAAGTTGTGCAGAAAAAAATTAACACATGATATTTTATTTCAATACCACCTGTTGGTAAGTAGTTCTGTGGCCGAAGATGGTAAACAGACGTAGCCTAGCAGGTACGGGCTCTTAAGGAAAGCTGCTGTTACGTGTTTGGTGACAAATTTTCAACTTGTAGCTGGACAAGCAAACATTCGCAAAATAGCCTACCACCATGAAGCGGAATTCCATGAACCCCTTGCGTGGTAGTCCATAAATACGACTAACTCCACTAGGCCATCACTGCTACATTTTTTTAAATAAATATGAACAAGGTGAGAACAGACTAGATCGAATAGTAGAATAGTCTATCCTTCTTTCAACTTAGTTTTAACTTTACCGGAGGTTGTCAGTTGTACAGACATAGCAACTAATATTAAATTGAGCATAATACGTTATATTATTATTTTTGAAAAGTTTTAAATAAATGGAACTATTACCAAAGTTCAAAGGTATCCCCTGCGGCGGTAACAATGGTGCAGCAACGGAGGCCATTCGCCCACACGCCCCACGACAATATAAAGTATTACGTAGACGAAATTAGATCTCCAAACAATGCTTTTACTAATCAGAGGAATTGCAAAACATGTCTTGTTGTCATTGTACATGATCGACTTCTGTAAATGTTACAGACATTCTGTGTAGATCATCATATACTTACATATATATTGGCATGGTGGTCGAGCATAATAAAAAAGCTAAACCAGCTAGTAGCACCCTCAAGTAGAAAAGCTGTCGACAATCACCTATCGGTGTGTTGCGGCAACTGTCCTTTAGAGCCCGTACCTTCTTGGAGAGGTTCAAAGTAAAAAGCTGTAATAAACATCTGCCGACTCTTGTCCCACATTGATGGGGTCAGTACAAATGAATGTCTTACAATATACAAAGGTTGACACAATGACATATTGTACAAAGTTTTGGATTCGGATATTGCCCGCCGCCAGTCACACGCCAACCCTTCCTAGTAATGTTCTTGTTGGTAGTGCCCGTTACTTTTTTTTTATGCTTGTTAGGTTAGCCTTTGACCACTATCTCACCTGATGGTAAGTGATGATGTGGTCGAAGATGTTGTTCAGGCTAACCTAGAAGTACTGGCTCTCAATGACAGCTGCCGGAACACACCGTTAGGGGCTTGGCGACAGATTTTCTACTTGAGGGTGGTAGCTAGCCAGGCGGGCATTCGCAAAATGCCCTACCACTATGCAAAAATTTATTACTTAATGAAACAGTATAGATGTTAAAAGGCACTGTTGTGCGCCTAATGTTCAGTAATACCTCCATGGCATGCTGCTGCGCATTTTTTCCCATACTCCCCTATCACGAACTATAGCAGGAGGATATAAAACAGTCCTTATAATTTTAAAATCGGGAACTGTATAGCCTACAGACAGTTGTCGAAAAAGACTTTCCGATCAGGATCGCACCGTAAACTAGCAACGAACCAGTTAAAATATTGGTTAGTAGGTTCAGTAACAACTGTACAAACATCTGTAGGCAAAAGAGAAATCCTTCTGGTAACACTGGTACGACAGTAATAAATTCAAAGTGACAGGGCGTTATCTTAAACGTAATGAGATTATTTCCTTTTATTAACGTGGGAAAGGATATTGTATAATAATCAGAACTAACCATCGATATAAAATCTCAAAGAAGATTAAGTCACCACCTGACCAGCAGCGGGGTTATAAAGGTAAGATTTTTTTGGTAGTCGGACAGGTAGAGTTTTTTCACAATAGATTGGATATAATTTACTGCGGATACATTTATGAGAAGAGCTGGTATTTTAGTATGTAATAATAAAAGCGTTGCTTTGTGATGCTCTTATTTATACACCTGTTAGTTTAGTTGAGTATGAATAAGAAAACAAAGTCTATTGTGTGACCATATTTTATTTATTACTTGCTACTACCCGCAACTCGCCCACGTGTGAAGCATGTAGGTAGTTATTACGCTCTTTTGGAAAATCTTACCAAGATTTAATAAATACCTTAAAATTATTATTGCTTACTGATTTCTTTTTCTTGGGTACGTCTACTATATTACGACACTATATTAATCGGAATCCACCATGTTAGATATTCTGCTATAATTTTGGTGCTTTATCTAATCTGTGCCTCAGTCAGACAAAGACATGTGACAGACACAGTGCTAAAATTAAATGACGTTTATACAGGTAAGGCAACGATTTAAACTTCGAGCCAAATAACTTGAGCTAAGCGCCTGCGTAAATCGACAGTATTTCAGCCTGATTTTCATGTATATTTATTGTGTTTAGTTTACCAAAAAATAGCACCATAAACTAATTCCAAGCTAATGAAGTGTAGGGTGTATCTTCAAGCACCTAATGGTGTGTTCCAGTAGCTGTTCTGGAGAGCCAGGAATTCTAGGTTAGCCTGAACAACGTCTGCGACCACATCATCACTTACTATAAGGTGAGATAGTAGTCAAAGGCTAGCCTATCAGCTATAAATAAAAATAAATCTAAGCTGATAAAATAATATTCTGAGTCAGACTACTTTTTTACTAGATGACATGGCGGTTAGTTCAATGTAGTTAAGTGGCGCGCACTTACGGGGTAAATAAATTGAGCCAAATTCCAGCGTACACTCAATATTTGAAGGCTTATTTTAACTTCCATCTTGATTTACCATATCATATAAGGTAGGTATATGCCAAGGTAGTCCAGTATATAATCGATTTTTAAGCGGCTAAAGTGGGATGAGGTTTATTTGCACAAGCTTACCTATATAGGCATAATATCCTATGTTGACCAGCTGGCGGTTGGTTATTTTTACTTTAACTAAAGGTATGTTATCAGAATACATATTGGTATCAAAACATAATGTATTTTCACATTCTAAAAAGGCATTTACCTACAGAAACAACACGCACACACCTGTCAAGGCAAAACTAAACGCAGTAAATAACATAAGCGTCCATTCTCCCCTCAGTAATATTTCGATTTCACGAGCGTTATTTTATATCCATTATTCAAAGCATAGGGGACCAAAACCGCACCTCAAATGAAAATAAACATGAAGATAGGTAGTTTTCCATAGAAAGCAATAGGTACACAAACACAAGTCGTCGTTCTTACAGTGGAAAGTGTAAAAAGCACTTTATTTAAATGTGGTCTTGGCTATTAGAAAACAATGGTGCAAGTGCGGTGGATGGCATCTTCATGAAATGATACGTGCCTTGAATACAACTCAGGATAAAAATAGTTACATTACCTATTAGTTGCATTATTTATTAATTGCGTTGGACTTATACATTAATCATTTCAAAGTTGGTAAAAACTGTTTAAAGCTTACCTCTTCCAGTATGGGACAGCTTTTGTATCGTGATTTTCTTATCGCCAAATCCCACCAAGGCACCGGTGGCTTCGAGCGCAATATTGTTTGACAACCAACTTTTGGATCCTGAGACTCGTATAAAGTCCCAAGGCGTGATGATGGTCGAGACGATGTTTCTTCATTGTTTTCATCTGCTGGTATTCCTGTTATACATTCGCAGCATTTGTGAGGCTTTTTAGGAACAGTCTGCGGTCTAAAGTCAGCACTGAACGAATGGCGGTAGTTCAGCCGTTTCGAGAAACCGTTCGTTTCGCTTACTGATCTCTTAAAACCATTTCTATTGTTCTGCAAAGCCATTCTAGGTATTTGTTGTACTTCACTAAGAATAGGAGGGTCGTCGTTTAAACCACCGTATTCATTGAGAGGTGTATTTGGCTCAGAGTGATATCCTATTCGATTGCGTTGCAAGCTTCCATAGGATGAGTTTTCTTTAATACTTGGTGGTTTAAGGTCTATAAATTTTGGTCTACGCATATTGAGAGTTGCAAATTTTTGTGGTGATCTGTGGAATTTAGACCTATTTGGTAAATCTTTGAGTACGTCTTCCGTGTCCGTTGATGGAATCGTGGAATTGTCACTATAACTGGAAATAGGGCGTTCGTTATCGGTGAAGTATGAGGAGGATTCCGAGCAATTATCTCGATCGCTATGGCTTCTTCTGCAGTCGCCCGACGAGCCGGTAACGTCCGTGCGTACGGAATGCTGTTCCACGCCATCCTGGTAGCCAGCGACATCGACATGCTGTTCATGCGATAGCCGATTGCCGTTATTCAAGATCGCCATGCCAATTTTTTCCCCATTTCTTACGTCCTGTTCTACCGGCAAGTCCAAGCTTCTCAGTCGTCTACGTGGCTTTGTGTTTATAGAATCGTAATGAGTTTCTTGTCTGCCGTTCGCATATTTTACAGGGGAACAGCTTTTCGATTGAGGTGGGGATACTTTTGCATAAATAGGTTCGGTAAAACTTAGACGTTTTTCTTCGAATTTATATTTTGATGGTTCGTGTGAGACGTATTGCACACCACAACCATCTAAGAAATTAGCTTTAGGAGTTCTATTTAGTGTGAAATACTCTGAGTGTCTCTGAGGTAGATTGATAGTGGGAGTTGGCTCAACCAAGTTCCTTATCTTGATTCGACTCCTTGGCGCTCTTATTGTCGCAAACCCATCATGAATTGGCGATCCATTATAGGAATGAGAGGTAGTCACAGCCATTTCTGGCATTTTTATAATATAACACTATTTTTATTCACTTTAAATGTCGCGTTCAGAAATTGAGTCCAAATATCAAGCATCTTTGATTTCAGGTTATATTGTAGGTATCTAAAAAATATTTATTTTGTTAAAATTTAAGTACAAAGATTTCCCTTTGTGAAAGTTGTTAGTTCTCCCATTGGCGTACTAAAACATTGATGCATATAAAGAACAATTACTTCTAAAAGTGAGACGTCCGCACTTATCGTAAATTATAAGACCATATGAACAAATTAAAGATTGCCGTTTGAATCTCATTCTTATGATTTTTATGTTATTGATGATATCAAGTACTTGATTCGCATTTAAAGTGAAATTCTGTATTTTGGCGTGCAGTAACTTCTCTAAACTAGCTGAACTTATGAGTTCACCAACTTCTTAAACTATAAACTGTAAGAAAAGTATTGATCACCACGTACAGAGCAAGAGTCATTGAAAAAGTTTTAAAGGCTTATGCCGGTTTGAAGCTCTTGACCCGTTTAAAAGCATCTTGCCGGGTGCTAGTGAAGTAGCTTATTTTAGTTATGCCTGGCTGCATCGGCACATGGTTCAATAAAAGTTACCTTGATAAACCACTTGAAAGAACATTATGTTCTATTTTATTACCCTTTTCTACCACCGTAAACTCGATATTATTTTTAAATAAGGATATCAACTATTAAAATAGGTATTAGAACGTCAAAAATTGCATAATTAAACACATACATACTTATATCTAAACATATATACATCGTACAGCATACATGTTCCAAAAGTTCCTTAACCCTGCCTTACATGTAGTTATATTAACTTTCTAATTTAGAAATTGACATCCGTTTAATTACTCTGCAGTAAATATACAAGTACATTTTAATTCTATCATTTAGAGTTTAGAGATCTTATTTAGTCGTGTATAGATTGTCGGTACTAAACAAGAACCGAAACAGCATGTATCCGAAGCTGTTGTTGATAGAAATAAACTATTATCAATAAGGCGAACATTCACATGTTGAATATTCGCCTTAATTAACTAAGTAGGTATGTATGTTACATAATAATTTCAGTTACTAGAAGTAATGTACCTATGTGAAAACTGTAGAAAAATAATAGTTAAAATGTCATATTTAGAATTTTATTTAAAATATAGTTATGTCATAATTATTTTTATGAATATAATTATTACACGTATATTATTAGTATATAAGACATTGGTAGAGGGAGAGGGAAACGTATTATTTCCAAGTTCACGTTAAAGTAGTTATAGTGTATCTATGAGTATTATTTAAAACTTACTGACGTACCATTGTTTGAAGGCTTCTGTGTAGCTGTTATTATCTACATTTTCGATTTAGAAAATGTAGATAAATATATAATGTTATTCAAAGTGTCCAATAATAATTATTATTCGTTTATTCCTGTCAACGGCCTAACGCGGCGTCAGGAGACAAAATGACGGTTAATTCGTAATTCCTTGCTAAAGTCGATAAATAAGACACTTTGTGCCTTCGTAATAGAATTGTAAATCAAAACGAGTCTTTCTTTAGGTAAGCTTTTAGCTATGACTCATTTTGCCTCACATTACTACACCAGATTACGTTTATTACCATTGAAGCCGTTACACTACTAATACTCATAATAACATACGTAACCAGACCCAAGGTTGTGGTTGCTCTAAAATTCGACGTTTTCTCAAAGCTCGTTAAATTGTCCGTCAAAAAAAAGTTTACGAGACCATTACGTTAAGAAGGTAAGTTTTTATGCAATATAATAATTTGAACACATACACTGATGTTAGAAAACATATAAGTATTTACGAACCTTTTTATTGTATTAGCGCTACAGTATACTATGTTTACTCAACGAACTCAGTAATTTGCCTAGACTATTGGTAAGGCAAAGCGTTAGACTCCTTCAGTTCAGACGAGACTGAAGAGAAAAAATTAGAGCTGTGAGTCATTGTCATGTTAGCTCAGTCGGTTAGAGCATATCCCGGCTATAAGGGCGGACGACGCGGGTTCGAATTCCGATCATGACTATAATTTTTCCTCTAGTAAACTTGTAATTGTAATACTGAAGATACATAATATATGTACCAACTGTAGCTACTATGTAGGTAGGTAGGTACGTTATAAGAATAATGAACGGTTGATAATTACATCTACAGCAATCTTCAACACAAATGAAAATGACATAACTGTTTCTATGTTTATGGTTAAGACATATGTCGGAGTGCTCTTGAACTTTAACGCCAAATAATTCAAGATTAATGACACCATAGTAATGTGATTTATAGGTGATAAGTCGACTCATAAAACGGAGAGTTACGAGGGCTGCATTATTCATCTGCAACGCACAGTACAATTGTATAACCGGCTCGGTAAACGGGTCAATGAATAAATTGTAGCCGTGATCAATGACCATTATGACTGTCCATCAAACACCAAACAAAGAAAGGTGTCAGTTTTTAGGGTTCCGTGCCCAGAGGAGCCTATTAACGTCACTGCGCTGTCTGTTTGTCTGACTGTTTGTCCGTATGTTACGAGGATATCTACAGCTCGTAAACAAACACTTAGATATTTTGTGCAGAAAACGCTGACTTTAAATATAATATTTAATAAGCATAGGGATTTAATAAAATGAATAATTTTATTTAATTAATTTAACGAACGTTATTTTTTCTTAACAATCCCCCGTACATGTAAAGTTCGTGAATGGTTGCATATGGGTGTCTTAGTATAGAGCTTGTTACATTATGTACCCTTAAAAATGAAGAACTTGCTCTCAGTCAAAGTTGACAGTTTCGTACCATTTCTGTTAAAGGTTCCATCAAAAAAACTAAATTAATTGCGGTACTAGGTACTACACCTACTAAATCATCTATTGCAAAAACAAATACACAAAACCCCCATTCATCATATACTTTTAATGTATTATTTAAACAATCAAACATTATGTTGTCTTAGGTTTTCGCGATTATTACACATCAAACATTATTTTCTTTCACGGGTTGTTGCGATGAATAATTCGAATAGAATAGAGAAAGGTCTATAACTCGCACTTAGCTGGTTTTTTAAACTAACAGAGACTTGTGAACCAGGATTTTGTGAAGCTTACAATTACAATTGCTGCATCAGCCGTCACTAATATGACCAATATTGCAGAATACAAGGTACTTACATATACCGTTAAATCAATCACTTGAATATAGCAAACAATGTAGCCAATATTATTTTAATAGAATGGCGCCTTCATGACACAGTAATTCATTTGAATACAATTACAATATAACGTGCATTCGGCAATTCACAACTACCTTCTTGGCATTTTCTAGCCAAACAACTACTAAATCATTACTATCAGATTAAATATTCCCCATATTGACTTGGCTCAATAAATCAACTATCGTTTGTTAAGTAAACGGCGAGAAACATTATTCAATTTGAAGAGGAAAGTGGAGCTTGGCGGCTCTACTGGTAGCTAAACAATAGATAGTCATGTTATACGGGTTAAGTAAGGTCGTATAATAATATGGGGGCGACGCAGGACTCGAAGTAGACCGGCAAGCGTCTGAGGCAATAGGGAGACCGGGAAATATACCCTACGGCGGCCCTACGACTCACTACGTCTACTGTCCTCAGGTATTCTCAAAGTTTTGACTTGAGTAAAATACTTTTCACATTAGGTATAATATCAAGCACCTAACTCAGTGATTTTATCTTTGAGAGGTAGTTTCGTTCTAGGCGTAGCCTGCTTGACTATTTACTATCAGGCGAAAAAATGGTTCGAAGCCGATCTGTGAGCTGATACAAAAAAAATATCAAGTTCTTTTTTATTCTCTCTCTTTCTCATATCCCGCCAAAGTCAAGCCGCTTTTTGTACTTATGCACATATATATTTCACCTGAAACTTTCTCCAATACTAAATAAAGTTGCACCACATTTTGAGAACCTTCAACGGTTGTAATAGAGCGAGATCAGTATAATGTTTATATATCTTTCTCCGTCCCACTGCTGCGCGCACGCATCTCTTTCGCGTATCAACGACCTGTTTGTGCAACCTTAGCTTCCCGACCGAGGCCGTTGTAAGTGTGCGCTCACTATAATAATATATTTTCATTTCACGGTCATTTCGTAACATTTCAATAACCCTATGTTAGTGTTCACTGATTGGGTGCTTGTAAATAAACATGGTTACCATATAACATAACTACACACCTAGCACAATGGACACGATTGCTGGTTCTACAATCTGATAACGGTATAATGGTTTCATTATTGGACCTAAATAAGGTTCAATTATAAACTTCATTATTAATTGACGTCCAATACAAAACTATGATGTAATAAAGGAAGTACAATTTCACTGAAATGTTATAAGAGATGTATTGAAGATGATTTGGCACGTCATAAAATATAACAAATAGTTTTATAACAGACACTTAAGGCGTTATTACAGCTACCAATTACAAGTATAGGTCAAACAACAGTTCCACATATCTCCACAAGAAAGACACGTGTGTTAAAGAGATCACGACCCTAACGGTAGCTCAAAGTCTCTCAGCATGAACTCGTGCGATCATATATGAATCGATTGTTTAGACTTTAGAGAATCAATGAAACAGTGATTAATAAACAATTCTCAGTTACCTTTAAAGGAAAACTATAACGTAGGAAATATGTGACCTTAATATATGAGAAATGCCCTGACTCAGATTGCACGCAATTATTATAAGAAACTTGGATTCCTTGAAGCTACGTCAGTGGGTAGCAGTATATTGGTAGTGATTAAAACAGTAATAAAACAAATGAAGTTGTACGGTAAATTATCATTAAAATAACAAAGGATACAGTTTAAGGTTGTAACTTTGGATTAAAATTAAACCTACATGGTCTAAGATCCATTATTAGTGTTGTTCTTAGGAAGCGGTACAAAACGCCTTCATAGGCTCTAGAGTCCCAATCTTCACAATATGGTTTACAAATCAATAAATCACATCACATAGGAAATTACTGAGATTATAGAAACGAATAAAATGTCAATATAGTTTCGTTTGAAGAGTCGTGAATACAGCATCGAAATAATTTCTAAGCCGGTTATTACTTATTATACAACCATGTAGTAGACCGTCAACTAGTAATTTGAACCAATTTCGTATCATGAGACGCAGCAATCTAATTCTAATTCAAGTAAGTAAGTGCATGTCGTTTCTATTCTCACAATTTTCGTAAAGAAAAAATGAGATAATTTAAATTGCTCCGACACAAACGCACAATCTTAGGATAACCCCGGGTTATCACAATAATAACGTAATAAGTACTTACACATTTATAATTAAGGAAATGTTTATGTAGCAGAATTAGTTGTTAGAAATATTTATGAATGTAATCTTTCCACCTCTATAGAAAGTATGGAACAGGTTTCTAAATGTATTAATTTGAACGAATAAAATTACGTAAGTGAGAGATACAAGTTTTTTTTTTCAAGTATATCACGTTAATAAAAACGTCAAAAAGGTTTTACATATACCGAAATCGTTAGAAAATCTGAATAAATTCACACTTTATATGGATAAATTTCTGATACAGGACATAATACTTAGCTATAAATCTTGATGTAAATGATGCGCAAAAGAGTAATGTGGGTTCGTTAGGTATTTTAAATAGTGATGATCTCAACGCGATATAAAGTCGCAATATGTAATTATGTATGCTTCTCGTATACCACATTTAATTCCTTGGTCCTAAGGTCAACACTGAATACCTTAAGATTATTAATAATCAGAAAGAAACGTGTTTTGTATACGACGACAATTTCTTAGAAGTGATCATAATATAACTGTTAGCATCAAAGCAGTAGAACAAGTGTTGCGCAAATATGTTACGAATTAATGAGGACAGTTTGATATTACATACTTGAAAAGTCAGACAAGATTCAACGATCGGGCAACGGTTTGGAAGTGAGCTAAGGGGGAGCATCTGCCGTGCACATGGCTCAGTAGGCAGGCACAAGAACTCACTTGATGGGAAGTCATTTGACACCAACACGAGGTGAATACCAAAAAACTGCGTCACATGCGTATTTTTTTCTTAATTAGATGCACAAAACGCGGTCATGGAACTGTAAGATGGATAGAACATTGTGTACACACATTATCAAGAAAACATTAGAAGTGTCTAATCTGTTTAAGTGGGTTGATCAAACATTACAAAATTACATGGTAGAACATCATGATATCACATTACTCCAGTTTGGTAGTGGCGTAATGAGACTTTGGTTATCATAAAATACACAATTGAGACTCGTTTGGAGTTTAGATATTTAAATTTTGCCATATGTATGTTCTAAATGACTGTCCATTAAACTATAACTGCAATCTATGCGCGCCGGAAAGGGTTAATTGTCTACGGGATTTGCAAAGCAGCTATGCGACACTCGAGTGGCTTTCGTAGACTACGATGACGCTATAAAGAAGCCAATAAACCACATGGGTTGGGCCATTGTCTGCAGTATTGCCCCGTATAGCGACAGTGGATTTTTAAGGGCACCAGCGTGACCTCTGACCTCCATACTGAGCTATTGTCATGCTAATGATAATCGCGTTCAGCAATCAACTGTGACGAAATTAAACTCCATGTCAATAAATGTCAAGCCACAACTATGCATCGTTAGATTGGATTACCCAAAATGTTAGCTGACAATTGTTATAGCTTTGTTCTACTGATATTTAAGTGATAAGAGAAGACATTCATTATGGTGTTAGGCACACAGAAGCTTGAATTATAATGGCCGCGGATTGCTCGTTATCTTTTAATTTTCAGTCGACTCAGAGACCACCGAGCACCATATTAGCTTTCCTAAACAGAACTGTGTATGCGCTGCGTCTGTGTATTTAAGAGCTTTGTTTATAGTTCACTGTAACTTGAGTCTGATCCTTGGCTTATCCACTTTCATATAGTAGCTACTGGCGCTTCCTGAGTAGATACGACACGATCCAGTCTTGTAGAGCTTCCTTCCGCGGCACCTATTAACTCTGCTCTGTATAGGATAACGGATAAACCACTTAGGGAAGTTGCACCTACACGGAGAGATAACCGTTCGAACCGGATGATGTTTATGCCATTTACTTCACTTACATACACGTGGGTATTTGGTACATATACGACGCATATATGTTACTGTTTTTATGCGGCTCCGAAATATATTATCCGCCCACGTCGAATAAGACAAATTCTACTTTTTAAGATGGTTTATCAGAATGGTCATCCTGTCAAGGTCGGTTACACGTCGGTTGGTGGTGACGCAATAATCGTTGAACGGGTTTCGTACCACCGTATACATGTTTCATTGATAAATCTGCTGTCTTGGTCAGGTCAAAATGTCAAGCGTTAAAAATAGGCATTACCTACTCGTGACGGCAATGAATATTAATTACCTACAGATGGGAATACAATATTTTGTGTATCTATTCAATACATGATAGGTAGATACATACACAATAGATTTGCTTAACCGGGAGAGCGTAAACTTATTTCTTAAATAAGATACTGAGTTGGTACCACAGCACAAACTGTCAAAAGAAATCTATACCATTATAATAAACTGGTAAATATAAAGAGTACCTACAGATATCATCATAAAATCAAATGACATGACGAGACATATTTTACTAACCAACCGCATATAACACAATTAAAAACCACCTATAAATATACCGAGTCATGTCATGACAATATAGTAAGTAGGTATCAATTAGAAGTCCAGTTGTGGTACATTAGATACCGAAGGCCTGTTTCTGTTACTAATGCTAATTTAAACGATAAAAAGTTAATAGCATGTAAAATAGATACAGAAGTTATTGATCACGTCAAATTGTATGACTTTGAACCGATTCAAGGTGTATTTTACACAATAGAATACAGCAGTCTAGCAGTTTTTCTAGTCGTCAAGATAGATCAAGTGGCCTCAGCGAGAAGTGATAAGGAGAATAACGTTACAGATTACATTAGCCTCATGTACACAAAAAGTTAACCCGAGTTACGCAGATAAGAAACGCACACTTTGATATAAGATAAAAAATCCAGGGTTCTACTATAATGAAAATTACTTTAAGCACGATTTCTATCCTTTACAAATAGCGAAGTTACGCAAATCTATGCATGTATTGTTTAGGTCGAGTCGATAACTTGTTAGCGGATGAAATTAATTAAGTGGCTTACAATTAACTAGTCCAAACCGCTTCCTGTTTTTCACATAAGTGTAGTTGAAAGGCACCTATCGGCTGTGAGAACGTCACAGTTGATTTCACATGTAAGTTAATACTGTTGATTAAGTGCCCGATTAACCTAAACAAGTGATTAAGTATTTTTGCAATCACAAAGCTTGCTTTCATAATGTATACAGAGCAGAGTTCTACGAAAAAAACTCGGGAGTTCGAGCACGGGTTGGCTTTGTTCGTAAGAAGGTGCTGACACCTGAAAGCATAGCTTTTATGTGTCTTTTACGAGTTCATTGTCTGTCTGTAAATACTATTTTCAGTTTTGTCTGCGTCCAAACTGAATAAATATTTGAGTTCATGTTCACATTTTATGTTTGTTGAGAAAATAATTAAAACGCACTACTGCCCCATCCTTGTCATAAAATATATCATAGGGGATTGATGGTGATAAAATAAAAAGTAGACGTAACCACTTTTTAAGTAAAAATACTGGATCATGATATAAATTATTTATACCGAATATACAAATGCTACCTCGTGGGGTGCCGGTTTAGAATATCACCCCTAATTTCTTCCCGTGGATGTCGTATGAGGCGACTAAGGGCAAAATACCAAAAGATGAGAAGCAGCTGAGGAATCGACATCTGAGGAACTGACAGCTTCTACTGCGATCCCCAAGTCACCTGCTAATGCCTGAGCATTATGGCAAATCTCCCCAATGGGGGAGGCCTTGTCAACGGTGGAAATTTTCTGTTGATGTGATGATGATCTAAATGCTCCAAGTAAACTGAATGTTTTCTGTACAATCCTAGACATGGCCCATAGAAATAAAAAATGTAATATAAGTAAAATGTTTTAATTTCTCAGTTTGCCAGTACCTCTTAACTGGAAGAAAGTGTACCCATTCATTAGAATTATAATACGTTGCTTACGATAAAATACTGGTGTGAAATAAATTCACGTTTATTTATGGACGAGAGCGCTATTTACTAGGCCATTTAGCTTATTGAACAAATAAATAATGCAGGGGCGCTATCTAAAGATCCCTGGCCAGTCTCCATACGAATTAACCTCAATTGACAGAGTCGACAAGGCGCTCTGCTGATTGAACACACTGTATTCTAACAACCAGTAAATGCCCCTTTCAATGCTTCTGCCTTGTGAATATTCTTTACGAATGCAAATTTATACATACGAGTATATGTATTTTGAAACATAGTTTCGATTTTGATTATTGCTTCCAAGGTAATTTCTTAGTTTGACATTGACTTGGGTGTTTTGGTATAGGAATATTAAACGGTACTATTTTGAGCATACTGCATGCTTTTATCATCACTACACAATCAACTAGCCAACGGAAATTCTAGATTCAGCCTGCTTACATCTCAGACCACATCATCAATAACCATCAAACAAGACGGTGGTCAAAATCTAGCCTTTTAGTAAAATAAAAAATGTCATCTAACAAGGGTAGCGCAGTTTTTTTTTTATGTCTGATTGGTTAGCGTTTGACCACTATCTCACCTGATGTTAAGTGATGATGTGGTCGAAGGTGTTGTTCAGGTTAGCCTCGAATTAGTTTATAGTATATAGTAGTAGTTATTAGTAATATGATAGTAGTTTATGATGACTTGCATCATCAGTCATGACTAAACACGAGTTAAAATATTAAAAAACCTTTTAAGCCAACGTTTGTAAGACAACATTCTAAATAAAGGACGAGTATATTATTATTGCGATATCAAATATATGATAAGAAACTAAGTTAAGGTGTGTTTGAAGCCAATTTCTTAGATACTCAGACAATCGTATCAGTTGATAAGATAAACAAAATATACCTTTATGGTTAATGTCAGCACTAAGTACATTGATGTGGAACTAATCGAAAATCGTAAGTATGCATTGCGTAAACAAGACCATATGATGTAGAAGAGTTATGCTAAACAGCTACAGAAGATCATAGGTACAAAGAAAATTTATTGCCGCAGACGCGGAAAAAGAACAAATGTAGATTTTAACGCTCTGTCCGGTTAAGACAAGGATCTTTTGACGTGCACACAGTCGTCGGAAATGTTATCTTTGATGTAAGTAGATTACTTATATGATAAGTAGAGCAGAAGTAGAGTACATTTACTTTGGAGCTCAAATTACTGCGACGGTAGTGTAAGCTTCAAATTGAGTAACTAGGACGTGAACTCACTGTCTGACTATAGTAACACCTGTAAAGATCTCCACTGCTTTATCCAAACAATGAATAATGCGCTATCAATATATATATATATATATATATCTCAGTGATATCCGTTATAGAATATTATACCATTAGGGACATATTCATATAACAGTAGAATTTTTAGTATGCAAATACATCGCATACAGTGTTGTTGTCTAGTAATATAATTCTCCCGTGGGGCTTTAACCCTCCCCCCATTACTGTGCTGTGGGTGTCGTAACAGGCGACTAAAGGTAAAATACCGGAAGGTGGGCAGCATCGCCTTCTGAGTAACTGATATCTTAAACTGCGATCCCCAAGACGCCTGCCAAGCGTGGGAATAATGGCAAACCGCCCTAAATGGAGCTGTGTTCCGCAGTGGACAATCCAGCTGATACAGTACAGTTTATCTCCCTACGTTGCTGTCGTGTAAAATTAGAGGTAAATCTCGCGAGATTTCTTTAGGGAGCTAGTAGTAAACAAACAGCTTTAGAAAATTTACGTATGTACTTTCCTATGTAGGTATTCAGTATAAACGTATGTCAGTCAAATTGTATTATTTACTAAATCTATCAGTATCCATATGTAAACAACCTTACATCAGAAATCCAACGTTCACACAGAATGATGTCTGTAAATGTCACGTTAGAGATAGTTTTCTTAACGTATCAAATTTATAGCAATATACGTAGAAAAGGAATCAACTATAACTAACAAATTTTTGTCCTAAGCGTTCGTAAAATTACATAACATAGGTAATCAATTAAAACGAGTCAAGGATGGCTAGAATAAACCACAGCTATCAGAAAATTCCGTAACAGATAAAATACCTACTTTAATGTTTTATTGCTTGGTATTTCTACAGTATGGGGTCTTCATGACATAATATGTATTGTTAGACGAACCGTCGTCAAAATCGTACTCTAGGCATGAGAAGACATTAAATGTTCTGCGAGTGATTGATTTACAACATTCATAAAGATCTTTAAGAATACAATGAAGTAAAATAACATTAAGTTGATAGGTAAAGTACTACACAACCTACACAAAAAAAATCGACGACTATAAAACAATAAAAGCATCGCTTAAATAACCCTTACTATAAAATTAATGATTTACTAGCATGGAAGTAGAAGTATTGTACCTACGATTTTGTTTCTATGGAGTTTAGAAAACGTCCATAATGTTATTTTATGATATGATAACAACATATTTTTTATTTAAAGTTTAAGGCAATGGCATAGGTACAAAGCATAACATAAACCAGTAAAAAACATGAAACGATAATATGTACCTCGTGGAAGACTCTACGAAAATATGAGTAAACGTCTAATTATTTCGGAAAAAAATTAAAAGGAACTAATTAAAAACAGCCGGTTCGTTACTTAAACTATAAAAAAGTATTTAAACATGACTTATATCAAACGTTTGACCCCAAATAAAAACCAGAGCCAGCCGTAAACAGACTTTGGTACATAGCTGCTTTTGATGTTAACTTTTATCGCCTTATACGATGAGACAGATGCGTATGCGCAACTCTTTTCAATTGACAAGTTTCAGTGACATCTCATGGCGTTTGATGTTTAACAGCTGCACGCTAAATGCAGTACCAGTCAATATAGTAATCAAATGGTCATTTACAGTCTAACTAAGCAGATAAACCTGTTTTGGCTTAGAAGCATTATTATTGGTATTAATTACTCATTAGTTATCGCGTTTTTAAGTGTTTTATCGGGTTTTAAAAGACTATAGATATGTTTAGTGAATACATCAATCTTCTTTAAACTAAATTTATCTATGTATTTAATAGCTCAATCGTATTTAACTTGTACCTTGCCATCTCTTCTATAATATGGGAAGTGTTTTAGTTTATACCTACTACAAAAGTTTCAATGTTTGTTATTTCTTAGTACCTATTGTACATTTCCTGTCAGTAATGATGCTGCTATACAAAACAGGGTAATGCGACAGTCACAGTTTACTACTAACATATTTTGTACAAAAGGTCCTACAACAATTGTTCCTTATTTCTGTCCGGGACCTGCCAATAAAGGGGAGTTTCAAACATCAGTAAAAAATGGACGCAGTTACCTGCTCCCTAGTTGAGGGCACACAAGTAAGCACGTAAAGTAGAATAATATTATGTAGATACATAAACTTGTGTTAGTACAAATGGTAAAAGAAACATTGGTACAGTTAACCTACTTTAACTTATCATTAATTAACAAACTTGAAACATGTTAATGATATAAAATTTAAGACTAGGTGATCAATGCTTTTCATTGCACATCAGAAGAATACAGTAAACTAAATATCTAAACATTATTATTATAATAGTAATTCTTTTATCAACCTAATATGGGAGAACTAACAAGAAAATTACACCCGGATGTCTTAGTAACAAAACAACAAACTACAATCAAACGTGTTTGTTCGTATGAAGATCAAAAAACTACGTTGCTCCATAAATAGGTACCAATTCTCGTTCTTGCAACACTGTATCACTAATCAAAACTGAAACTTTTTCACATGCACCACAGTTTAATTCATAAATATGTTTGTTTATGAAGAACGTAGAGTAGTTTAAACGAAACGTGCAAGCGTTCGATTCGCGGCAAACCTGCGTCCACCCTTCGAAAAGGCGCAGTGCACACTGGCTGGCTGGCGGGCGGGCGGCAGCGGGCCGGTTTGTTTGACTGATGGTGCCATGTTGGTGAACGAATGCACTGAGTATAAACCAAGTCACGGAACCCGAGGAACCCGGATTACCGATCAAACTAGAAACATGGCCTGTTATTGATTACACTCAACAAAGGGGACGAGGGTAATATTAAGGGTGTGGAAGAGTGAAGATAGTGACATCAACTTTTAAACAATTTCTTAATCAAGGTCAATTTAATCATGAGAAGAACATACGATGTTATATAATAAATAGGATGTGTTATTGATTCTAAATGAAATGATGATGTAGATTGTAGATAGAGCAAAAAATAGGGACGAAGACACTATCGTACGCGAGGCACTTGTTGCGCAAGCGCAACGGGCACTTTGGACGATTTATGAGCCACGGGCTCAAGTTACAGTTGATAACGTTGCTCTCCGCACACGCGGCTAAGATATAAAGATGTGTAAACATCGACACAGCAAACAAAAGGCAATGACTACGGGCATAAACTGGACAAAATATACCTATCGTTAATATTCCAGGCGAAGCTGACACAGATGCTAGACGCGATTAAATGTAAGCTTCCATATTATTTACGTTACTATTTCTGAGTAAGCATTAAATTTTGTCGAACAAGCTTTTGTATGTGCTGTTGATTCTATCAATATTAACTTAAACAAGGTAGTCATAACATTATTTCAAAGATTATTTTATCGGTCGATGCACTGTGTACTTGTTTCCAATTAAATCGAAATTGAACATGTGAAATCAATCAAGACATGCATCACTGTTTATTAACTAACGATAACATGAGTCATTTTGCAGTAAGTATATTATTTAACATCTGATTGTAACAAATCGAACCTGTCGTCTTATTACACTGACGACAAAAGTTAAAATTGCAATCTTTAACATCTATAAAATAAAGTAAGCGTAATTACCTCTTATCATTTAATTATATTTACGTATATTTATGTAAAAAAAGTATAAAACCAAATGCAAAATTGAACAAAGTAACACTTGAAAGACAAAAAAATTATTTGATTTACATTTTACATCATAAGTAGATACATACCTACATAGCATACGGTCCACGGAAACACAAAATGGTAATATCGTAATGACATTTCCATGAAGGCAGACAAGGTAATAAAGGTAATATTTTGAACTTTTATACAGAACAAAAATGACATCACATAATATCTATAAATTTTCATAGCATAGTATTATTAAAAGGACGACAAATCGTTATAATACAAGTAGATTATCATTCTTTACTTTAACAAGTCAAATCATTATCCGATATAAACGGTATTTTTTATTAATAATTAGAAAGAAGAGCATCGTTTAAAAAGGCACCAAGAAGACACAGTGATAAGGGGCAAGTGCGATCAATACATCAAATTAAATCGCCATTGAGACCAATTGGGACGCCGTATGTAACTATCGGCCGCGATGTCACTTATACGATTTTGATATTGACATACGACGATGCCGATGTAAAAACTCGTACAAAATGAGTTCAAAGACGTCTCGTAGCAATCGATAACATTGCTGAATCAATTAAAATAACACTTGCGAACAAAGAAAATAGAGATCTAAATGATCCTTATTATGATGTAAAAGCAATTCAGACGGAAATAGATGCTGATTCAAAGAACGATGTATCGATGGATTCGAAATAAACGCCGCCGCCAGGGACCGAGGGAAGCACAACAAACGTTCCAAAACTACACAATGGCGACGCAAGAACAACGATGGACGCTTGTTCTCTCGTCTTGAATTATTTATGGTGACGCTGCTTTACCGGTCCACTGAATTAGGTGAACAAAAACATCTAAACGACGCGACATAGGGCTTGTTGGAAACCCGACGTTTCCTTTTGTCCTGAGGTATTAAAACGTTAGCCTAGCGAAATCGATAACCTTTACTTGTCCAAACAATAAAGGATATATTGATCCTGTCCGCTTTTTGCACTATTCCGCCAATAGTTATTTGAACCTTCAAAGGCAGTTTCTAAAGCAAGTGATTAATCACGAAATATAGAAATAAACAATCAAATCTGAACTTTATTTGAATGGAAAGATAATAAAAACAGAAGGTTTTCAGATACGTAGCTCGGTAGAGTTCCTTATTGAATTATAATGATTGCAATCATTTTGATAGCAATCGTGAAATGACAAGCATGAATGCTACTCGTATGATATATTCATATTTTATTTGCGAAAAATTTTTTGAACGATACTCAGCTATACAGAATTGCATACTAATTTCATTTTAAATAAATACTCGACTGAATGCAAAGTGTGAAACTAAGATAACGATATCTTTAATAACATTATCATGCACATTGATCTTCATTTAAATTCTACTCGAACACCAACCAGTACTTTATCAGTGTATGCATATATTAATTGTAGAGGTGGTATGACTTACCTGAATTAATGAATATTTATTTTTAACATGTACTTGTTGGATATAATGAAACGTAATTGCATTAAATCGATTGATGAGTCGTCTTATCGAGCATAATATGGCAGTATGTCGGAGCTATATATGGAATACAAACTACAGAAAAACCTAAACTATTCTGACTAAGGAACACCTCCAATATTTTTTTTGAATATAAAATTTTCAACAACACAGTTAAAAACAACAAATAGAAATTAATTTATAAATAGTACAATCGGGCCACCCGCAATAAGAGGGATTCATTCTGAATGACAACACATCAAAATCAGCAGAAAAAGCTGTGACTAAGTGGTTATTCGGGGAAATTTGTAAGTGATCAGATCTGAATCAAAGACATTCTAAAACTTTTAGCTATACGTACTTATATTTTGATCATCATCATCTTATACCCTTGTACAACATTGTGTGAGGTCGGTACAATATGTTTCCTCTTCCAACATAAAAGACAACAACACAAAAATATATTATTAAAGATTTTGCTTCAGTTGTAAGGCCGCTTCTCTACCAAATGTCAAATATCCTTGGATATGCTCTTGTTGGTAGTATATACGCTACCTTTCGTAAAAAAAGCGTAAAAACGGTAAACTCGTATGTTCAACAAAGAAAAATAATATTTGTCAAACTTGAATAATAAAGATAACAATCGTACAAAGATATAGCTCTAGATACCCGGAGGTCGAATAAAGTTGTTGCGACTACAACCACCTTATATTACTGACTCATTTACGAGTACGAGACATGACTTTTCTTTAGGTATCTCTATAGGTTAAAACTGGACTAATTGACATTAGTTAGGTCTTACCCATACAAAATAGGTATAAAATTGTAAATATTTCCCAAAAAATACCATCAATGACAAAGTCAGTGACCCTGTTTGTCATAAAAATTAATTTGAAGAAATTCTTTAGAGTGTTGATAGATATTTGCAAAATATTAAAAAAATCAGAATCTAAATTGATAATTTTTATGGTACATATTGCCATTTTCATAGATTATTCCTCCTGCACTAAGCGTTATTTTTAATGTTATACATTAGGCTCCATTTGCAATTATTAAATTTCTGATAAAATTGAGTGCTTACACTAGGCGTGATGAGAAGTTATGTTTACAATTGAATATATCAATAATTTAGTTTACGAAGATTTACAGAACTGTATAATATGTTAATAGTATATCAGTTCAGTAAAAACAGAGCATACAAATTAATGTGCAGACAGAGCAAAAGCAAACAACATCTACTAAACCAATACGAAATGGTATTATATTTATTATGTAGGAATCAGAATTTGGCTATTAAGTAAATAATACTATCACTGAGTAATAATTAACTGTATCAATTTGCTCAATTACTGTATCAGCCGGATAGTCCACTGCTGAACACGGTCCACCCCCCCCCCCTAATATGGGGGGGTTTACCATAATCCCCATGCTTAGCAGGCGGCTTGGGGATCGCAGTGTGAGATATCAGTTTCTCAGAAAATGCTGCTGCCCACCTTCTGTGTTACCCTCAGTCGCCTCTTACGACACTCACGAGTAGAGATGGGGGTGGGTGACATTCAAGCCCTGCACTCCACGGTTTACTCAATTAGCAAAGTTTAATGCCATAAGTTTATTTATCATAACCAACGTAGATTGCAAATAGATTGAGCATATACGTTGTTTTATTGAGCCGCGAGAGTTTGTAAATTACTTCAGACGGACTTAATTACAAATAAGTTCATTCTATGAACGCATAGCGTTTATAAAATATTAATTGTAGGGACACTAAAATGACCAAGTTTATCAGTCCTAGCTAGAGCCTATTAAAAGCTCTGTCTATTTCTGTTTTAGATATGATCTAAGTCAGGAAATGGTAGCGAGCGTCTCGGCTTGAAGGATAAACATGGAAGAGATTGGATGTTGTCTAATAGTAAACTTTACTACAAGACTCAAAATATATAGTACGCATTTGCTAATTCCCGCGAGAAAAATGTTAGTATACAAATTGGACTTTCAAATTGTCTTATTTTTAAGCTTGCCACCACTGAAGGTATTTTCCCTGAGTGTCTCGATCAACTTTACAAACTTTAGCAATTAAGTAAGATTTAATAGGTTATTAATAGTGAATAACAAATATACTCAATAATAGACAGTCTAGGAACAGTTGGCCGCAACTGAAGTTATTATTTTTAGGTGCCTAAATTAAATTTACAAATGATTGAATGTAAAAATGACGCTTAACTCATCAATAGACAATGTCTAGCTAGAATTGAAGGTATTCTCTCTAGGACAACTTTTTAAATGATTAAATGTAAATAGGATTCAACAGCTGAACTCATTAATAGTCAATCCCTACTCAAGTAATAGATAATTTCTAGCTTCAATGCCTTAAGTCACTAGCCAGCGGCTTTTTATAAACAAAGCGAAGTCTTCTGCATGATTCACCTCACGCATAATGTGTGTCCAAGGAAGCTTTATCGCGCTTTACTTGGGCATCTATCGAGATAGCGTACAGTGGCTGACAGTTGGCATTTGGCACACATTCTTAACGCCAGATATGGGAGCTCCGCGGGCGACCGCGTGTCTCACGGACGGACCTACGACATTATTCAATGACCCCGAGTTGTGACATTTCATGCTGCTTTCCACGATGCTTGTGCTTATCAGTGTGTCGATATGGTATGCGTCACCAAGTATGTCATACGAGTTATCTGTAACTACTAGAGGCATGTCCTTAAAGACGGGAACGTAAACATCATTTTGCCCCATATTCTAGGCTTTCATAATACGGGTGTTTGAAGATGTTCACATGTTTTTTGTTTATAATTATTGTAAATTATGAAGACATTACATTCTTTTAGAATGTCATTTTTAAGAACAAAGCACTGTATTTCAGTATGTAAATTAATCAATGGGCACATTAGGGACCTTATCTGATTGCAATTTTATTTTAGCGGGATTTGTATAGTGCCTCTATTTTTTTGGTATAAGTTGAAGTTCGTCGTCCGTTGCACAAAATTAAATTAACGGGAGGAGATTTTATGTGTTGATTTAATACGATTTTAAAAGTCCATTGTCTTTGCAAAACTGCACTGTTCGTCTTCGAGATTCTTTTGGGAGGAAACACCTGATTTGGTGCACAGATAAGGAGTTTGTTGATTCAGTACGCAGAATTTGATAGTGACCGTGTTTCTCTTTTCGCAAAATTCGTGTAGGTCGACCCTAAACTGCATCACCGAGAAAAATGTGGCAATTAATTGCAGAATAATGGCGTATCGCCTAGGAATAGATTTGACGGTTAAGTAGGATGTACTTACCCAAATTAATAAAATCTTACATCAACATTTAAAGTTAAGAAAACATTGCTGCAGCTGAATTCCTCATAAACTCATCCCAGAACAAAAACGGGCTCGAGTTGATTGGTATAAAAAAAATGTTAAAGTAAAATCACGGACGTTCAAATGATGGTAATGAAACATGGATATATTTTTATAAACCGTAAAGAAAGCAAGAGTCTTCTTCTGTAAGGGTTTTTGAAGACGACAGCAAGCCAACAAAATTGAGGCAGGCGAGAAGCGCAAGCAAAACAATGTGTGTTTTGTTCTACCAGACTGATCCTGTCTGCCAGATCCCATTTGAAGAACAAAAGACAGTTAATAATGAGTACGCCACCATTTATTTGCCCAGTGTCTTTGAAAAAGTAAGGGAAAACTAAGTCGCACCCAGCAGCACCATGAAAATCTTTATGCTTTAGCGCACACCGCGAACAAGACGGTAATTTTATCTTTCTGGAAATGTAGGGCAAATTTTGTCACTTTTGGTGCTTCTTTTTTGATGCACTCATACTTAATCTTGTTCAGTCACATCCATAATTAACATTCAGATCATGCACTTTACTTTTGCCTCATTTAATGGCCAATGACATCATATAACGACAGGTCTTTTGATGATCAACAACAACAGACAGTAATTAGCAACCCTCGTAAAATTTGGTTAGGTATATCGTGTTTCCTGGAGTTCTCGCAAACTACTTAGTAAATTAGTATAAAATCTATCCTATTTTTTATTCCATTAACTAGCTTAAAATCTATCAAAACTTCTCAAACTCTTTACAGCATAGGTACGCACGAACTATGCACTAATATTCGCATGTATATATGGACAATTATAGGTTTTTCACACGTCGAAACTGTTGCAAGTATAAATCTTTAGGAATAATGTAAACATACTTACTCGTGACCTTATTAGATCAAGCTGGTCATATTTTCTCACGAACCCAGTGACATAGAGTACAGACAGATCGAGTAACAGTTATGGTCCTTCGAGTCAAATGTCATAGTGAAAGTAAAACTTTGTCGTGTCAAGTCGAGACCTTCCGTACACCACAGAATGGGGTTTATGAAATATACGAAGCGCTGATTCATGCAGCCCTACATAATTCAATTAGCGAATTTTGTCACTAACTCAGACGCACCTAACAGTGTTGACATTGCTGATATCCAGATAAAGAAAATAGTGATATGAAGTTATATATATATGAGAAAATATATTAGATGAATGTCTTGGTTCAGTGCAACGTTTGCTAAACTACCATAAAAGTGCAATATTTTGTCATAGTTATCATTGATTGTACATCTCGATCAATGGTAGCTTTTTATAGTAAAGCTTGTTCGGCTAACCTATTGTTGGCAAAAACAATATTAACAACACAATAGGCTTTTGATTGGCAAAATTACGGTTTGAACGTTTTGTACACCACTATAATATTAGTGTAGTGCATTTTTGAGCAGAGGTCCACTGTGATCGTCATTGACAACTCCGAGTTTGATTTTTAACTAGGCACATTTGTTTTACGCTGTTGAATGTATTGATTACCTAATTTTGGACGTCGCTCGCATGGTATGATAGGTATGATACTATCTACATTGGTTTTGAATACTTCATTAATTTTATGCGTCAAAATAAAACGCGCTTTACTAGTTTTGTATAAATATTTTAGCTGTCCTTTGATTTGAAGTGAATTATTAGTGTCCAAATGGTACAATTATCAAAAATTACTTTTATACGTGAATGCCTATTTCGTTAAGATTACACCATGCCATCGACTGAATTCGAACCCACTAAATGATTTTTCTTACCACTTTTAAAGAACAATATGTAAGTGGTAGGCCTCTGAATCCTCAAATAGTTGATTACTACCGCCATAAAAAACAAAACATATTACGTGGAAGGGTCATTGGGCACATTACTGATAGCTTCACAAGGTTGGATGTGATTGGGTTGTCTACAACGACGGTGCGGTGTCAAGTTACAACGATACGCTGCTCACGTGTCTCGGTAGCTACTTGTTGTGACATTGGAGGTATGGAATAACATCTTATTTCGCCTGTCTTTAAGAGTAATCAGGCATAGCCAAGGTATCATATTACAGAAGTTTAATTTCGAATATTTGCAGTTAACCTTTCCCAATACCAGTACTATATTAACAGTAAAGAAAAATAAAATTAGTATGTCAGTAGTAGAATATAACTCGTTGCTAAGTTACATACAATAGTGTAGTGAGAGTCAGTGTGGTGACAGGCAAGCGGAAGATTCACGAACATCATTAAAATTTCTTCAAACCCTGACATGGGCTTGAAAGATATAGTCCATTTTGCGAATATTGCTCGTCTATATTGCAAGATCAAATAGCTGTCCTTAAAAATCTGTTTTCAATGAAGGTAAATAATTATATATTTGTCAATGATATATTAAAATCAGTGGTAAGGAAATTATATAAACCTACTATTGCGTCTTGTGAACTCCTTGGGAGGTAAGACCAGAACATTGCTATGTTTATTACCACTTGGTGAATTAAGAGTGTCTGAAATCTGTCTCTTTCTCTATTTTTATGACATCACTAGGAATATTAACGTAGAAAATTTTACAATAAGTCTTTTTAATTTACTACTTAAATACTATCTCTAGTTATTTATGTTTGTAAGAAATTAAATCAATCATTCCGTATCAATTCACTTCACTATGTGTCTTAAAGAGGCATGATTATTTTTTTTTGTCTTTAAAATCATACAACATAAATAAATATTCAAAAATAAAGTCTCATATATACTCCGGAGTATTTTTTTGTTCGTGTCTTTCCCAATCATGCGCTCGTAATGACTACTCGCATTATTATAATTATAACAGTCATTATTACACAATATTTGCTACAGCTAGAACGTACGTAAAATATACCGACGACAGGTAAAATATAACAGTAGACTGGGAAATCTGTTTTTGGGGAAAGAAATGATATTATTTATAAAAATGAGGTACCTAGATATTATACATATTCTTAGCTCTTATTGGAAACGCAATCACTTAAGGCTTAGGATCACGCCAATAACCTTGAACGTCGTCTAGTGATGCATGAGCGGCACTAACAGTTCATCCCTCGCACCGCGCAAGGGAGTGGAGTTGCTTAGAAGTAAAAGTCGTTAGCGCCAAAACTATATCTTTTAATTTAGAGAGTACCGTTCCAGTAAAACCTTTTTTGTCTTGGCGAAACTATAGCAATACATATGGTATATTTTTCAATGTAAATATCAAGCCGATAAGTCAAATTGGTTCAGAGAAGAAGGCAAACATTTGACAAAATTAAAATATTTTTGATATTTTTATCCATCGAACAAAATTTAACAAGTCATAAAATTGTCTTGGTGCTTGTGCTGTACATACTGAAACCAAATGTATACATGCGAGTATATGAATCCTAGCTTTAATAATTGAAAAGTAGTATGAGCTCAAATATCCCGGAAATGTTGATATTTTTGAGACAGCAGCCTTAAAAGACATCTTTACTGGTTCCTGCACTTAGTAGAGATTTGAACATTTGAAGCGCAGTGGTGTGTATATAGCTATCCCTCTTACTCTCATAATTCTTGTAACATCTCTCATACTTATTGGCGAAACAAGTAAACAACTTATCTTCGGTAAAATATGATTGTGAGAAGCTTGTGAGAGTATCCCCGCGAGTTCCTTGGTATCAGGAGCTAAGGAGCGATGTTGAAGCACCATCCCTTGCGTTCGACGTCATGTTCCGGATATTTTCTTAGCAGTAACTATTATCTAACCTTTGCCTTGACCTAGTGACGTCATGCTGTTTGTCGCGGGTTTACGACAAACAGCATAAGTGCCATTTGCGATACGCAAATGGCACTTATGCTGAGTTTTGTAATTTTCGCTATCTTATCGAATTTGCAAAGGTTGAGTTGAGTCAATATATTGTTTAATAGCATAAATGTTAAAAAGCTTAAGAAGCAGGCAATAACTAAGGTTCCTAAGAAAGAATGGTCTTGTTCGACAAATAATAGAACGAATATTATTAAAAGTATTAATTTGTCTGTTACGGTAGAGATGTTAAGTTATAGTGACTGATTACATATTAAATAGATAAATTGTCAGGACACACATCCTGGTCTTGACTATGTTAATTGCTTATTTTTTTAAAGTCTTTAAATATTTTCTATAGTTGGATAATACTTTGATATTTATGTAATATATAATAAAAAGTGATACAATAGTCAAATAATGTTTGTTCTCGATAAATAGTAATTATCATCACATGCCACCCTATCGGTAATAAAACCACAGGTACGAATATAATATCGTAGTATTAATTTCATACGAATATTTTCGATATGTCACGAAGAAATGAAATTGGGATAGGTATACAATATTGTGAGTTATACCGTTTAAGATTCATGTAATTAATAATATTGTTTATAAATATTTATATGCCTGATAGGTTAGCCTTTGACCACTATCTCACCTGATGGTAAGTGATGATGTGGTCGAAGATGTTGTTCAGGCTAAACTAGAAGTACTGACTCTCAAGGACAGCTGCCAGAACACACCGTTAGGTGCTTGGCGACAGATTTTCTACTTGAGGGTGGAAGCTAGCCAGGCGGACATTCGCAAAATGCCCTTCCACCTATAACGACTGCCATCCTAAGACGACAACCGGGACCGACGGCTTAACGTGCCCTCCGAAGCACGGAAACGCTCAGTAGTAATGTCACTAGCTACCCATCCAACTCATGACCGCGGACGACGTTGCTTAACTTTGCTGATCGGTTGGGAACAGCTAAGTAAACTTCGCGTCGAGCGCTTCATAATCTTAGGAGAGAAGTGACATGATATGGAGGTAGAGATTTTTCGTTACTTTATGATGATGTACTCCCAAAAAAAGTATTTACTTCCAGTATACTTCTTTTTTATGATTATTATAATTAGATTTGTTAGTGAATAATAATAGATTTTGGTACTCACGTTAGTTGTAAGCTGCGTTGTGAGCGTGTGTACCTTTTCTTTGGCGTCTGCGAGTTCCCTCCTTAGTTTTCGAACCTGTAGGCAATAATAAATTCATAGTTCTCAAGTTTTAATATTGAAGACTCTTTACTTACTATTTTCATAACAAGTTGTAAGAAAATTTTAGAAGTTATAGATAATTTTAACTCTAAGCCGTAAGGCCGCTAAATAAAACTTGTGGTTTTTTTTTTTATGTTATAATGAAGAAACAAGCGCGAGGCCCACCTGATGTTAAGCGGTATCCTCTGCCTATAACAGATGCATTTCATCACAAGTGACGAACTACACTGCGTCCATCACCTTGAGACATACCTGTTAAGTCTCATGTGCCTGTAATTTCACTGGCTCTCAAGGAGTGCTGCCGGAACACACCGTTAGGTGCTTGGCGACAGATTTTCTACTTGAGGGTGGTCGCTAGCCAGGCGGGCATTCCAAAATGCCCTTACACCATGCGGTGAAGCTCAAGCTCTGGGCGGGATTCGAACCATGGACCCTGCTGCGCGGCAGTCCATAGCCAATACCACTGAGCCATCACTGCTTCAAAAGTGTGGTGTTCAAAAGTATATTACATGTAAATTCCGTACTTGTATAGTATGTACAAAAAGGTCACATTAACTCTGCACCTGACGTCGATCAGTGAGATTTTGGTCATATGGCTACCCTATCAGCGGTAAAAAAAACACATCGAACGCGGGGACGTGAAGGGGAGTGCTCTCACTCCGCAATCGCATTCCAGCAATGTGCAAATAAAATGTGATCAATTCGTACACAACTTTTTAACCGCCATTGGACCCTAATCTTCTCATCTTATCAGAAGCAGTCCTTGTTTAGTTTTGTCTTTGAGTCTGGGTGACAGTACTATTGGTTTGTCCAGTTTGGCTATTATTAGGGTTTTCTGGAAGCTCTCTGGATCTGGAAGAATTTTCCGACGCAGTCCGGAGTCTAAAATGTTCAGTAGATGGCATTAGGCTTGCCGTTATTACAAAATATAAGGGTTAAGCCACTACTGCCTACCCCACTTCAGTATCAGCAGCTTTATTGTCTAAATTCACTGGTAATGTGTTGGCTTTGGAGTGAGAATGGAGTTGGCTCCATTTTGACATTTATGTCTAGGAAAATTTAATGGACTGGGTCTGATTTTCATTTCAACCACTCTGAAGCCCAAGAAGGTTATACGTACTGGAAGGTTACACTGGATTTTGAAAAGTAAACAATGTCTGCAACTAAAAACATTTAGCTTTGAACAACGTCAAATAAGATTTATGTCACTTTCTTTAGGATCAACAAGTGTTTCACATACGGTTTACGTAGTTATACAAAAAAAAATTAGAAGTGAGTATGACAAGATTCAGAAACATGACGAACGTTTTGACATAAAATGGCGCCAATTACAGGCAAGATTAGACAATAATGCGGCAGGTCTAATTTACACTTGGACAATTATAATAAACACCTACTTCATGAGCCTGCCTCTCTTCAGATCCAGCGCCAGCAGCAAGCGACGATGCGGTGGAGACCAGAGATGCTGTAGATCCATGAACTGCGTAATAAATGACAATTTAAAGTTAATGTAAGAATATGATACAATATAGGAACATTATTAATAATACTCTTGGGGCCTTGAGTTTGATCCCCAGGACAGAGAGGAGTCTGGAACTATGTCTGATAGATCGAAATAGGCTGGTCACAACTACAAAGTACCTTATTGGCAACATGTGTGTGAGTTTTTTCCAAATCAAGGTATATTTTTGTTCGATGCATGGCTAAACTAGAAATATTATCGTATCTTAAACTTATATAAGTAAATCGTAATTTAGTGAACATTTCGTTTTTATCTTTGAGATAGGTGGTTTAAATGTAGATTGAAAAAGCAATATGTTTATAATTAGATTTTTTAAAGCTTCCGAAACGATAGCTCAAAATCTTTATTACCTTGAGGTAACAAACATTGATATGTTTGTTACCTCAAGGTAATTTAAGTTCAAAACATCTAGCTTTATAATCACCACGATCCAGTACTAGCAGTCGCGTGATGTAGAACGCAGGATATGCCAGAATATCTTACAAACTGTAAGTAATATTTCCGACACACGTGGCCAGACAAAGAAATAGCGCATGAAAGTCTGCCTTCGAATGAAATAAATAGCATCAACAGTGTGTTACTACACATTTGATAAAAAGAACATTGCTGTGTTAGTTATGAGACTAAAGTAAGGACGCTGGTATAAAAAGGACTAAACATTTTTCGGACCGGTCTGTTAACTAAATTAATCAAATAGCACCAGTACGAAATGCCTGCTTACCATACAATTTTTTTTTACCAATACTTATAATTTATATTGTTAAATATACCATCGGATGGATCATTCCTTACCAACGGATCAGTCCTTTGTCGAACGATAATCATGTCGGTACTCTTCTATATATATTTTTTTTATGTTATTGTGACAGGACAAGCTCGAGGCGCACCTGATGTTAATCGGAGTAACCTTTGCCTATAACAGATGCATTTCGTCAACGACGAATTGCACGGTGCCCGTCATACTGAGACGTACAGTTGATATGTCTCATGTGCCTGAAATTTTACTGGCTCTCAAGGACTGCTGCCGGAACACACTGTTAGGTGCTTGGCGACAGATTTTAAACTTGAGGGTGGTCGCTAGCCTGGCGGACATTCGCAAAATGCCCTTCCGCCATGCGGTGAAGCTTAAGCGCGCGGCGGGATTCGAACCATGGACCTGCTGCGCGGCAATCCATAGCCAATGCCACTGCTTCAATATTTCTAAATATGATTTCAATTACATCATTTTTCAGAAGGTTCATCTCCCGTAAATATGGTAGTCACTTAGCATGCGATAGTAATTGAAACCATATTCAAGCATCAAAATTGGATAAGCTATTTTCGAACTAAGACTGTAAGACTTAATATCAGTTTTCCCGAAGCATACCATCAGATAAGTTTTACGAATAACCCAATTTTTTAGTCGGCAAAATATGAGTCCATTATGTTTGAGCTCAAATTCGTGATTGAAAAACAGCAATGCAAAGTAATGACTACAAAATTGATTCAAATGAAAAATGCGACACCTTGCAAATAATCATGCACAATGTTTATGTGCGAAATTAATTTTGTGGTTGTAATTATCTTTTTACTGACGCGCATCAGCCATCTTTACGTGAAATGCTTTTATCTTAATTACCGAAATCATAAGTGGAATTTAATGTTACCGAGTGTAAGAAATGCATGCCACATGTTTGCGGTTCTGATGCATATGTTTTTTAGACCGATTGAGGACAGTTTATAAAACTTTATGTGACAGTGTGATGGCATTATTGAAGATCTTGTGGGAAATATGATAGGATAAGGTTTGGGTAGCGTTGTTGGTTCAATTGTAATTAATTTGATGTAGGTACGTCATGATCAGTTGTCAGACTGTGTCTATTCACTGACTTTGAACAATTTGTATTACTTCGTTACATCGGTTTCAAAAAAACATGATTTGTCACTAGATCTATGAATTTTTATTGTTTCTTTTTAGTTTTTCTTAAAATATTGTTTAAATGTTTGTTTATATTAATTATGGATTAACGCAAAGTAACGCCTGAACCTATTAATTATTCTATTCATTATAATTTGTATTTATTTTTTGTGGAATCAATTGATTTAGTTATTCGATCCGATATCAAAAGAGGCGACTTAGAGACAGAAAGCATCGAATGAGCAGCATGTCCCTGCTCATGTGAATGGGGTGTTGCTGCACATTGTGAACACAGTATCGTTCTTTAACGTCTTAACTGTTTGATTAACCTAAAGTTTGCGTGTACTAACAAGAGTATTCCCAAAGAAAGTCGAAGAGAGAGAAGGGAGATTTACAATTATGTCCTTGTATTATCCTATATGTGGTAAGCGGAAACATATTTTTCCACTCACAAGCTCGGAAAGGTAGGCACTGTTTATCATTCGAAACCTGAGTGGAAAAGTGATTTTTATCCACTGGTGTAGAAGAGCTATTTAAAGTTAGAGCCTGTGTAACAGATACTGAAAAAAAAAATTGCCTTGAATATAACCAATTGTAGTAATTTTACATAATAAAATACAATAATTTTTTTATAAGGACTAATTTACTATATAGCACCTATTCGTAGCATTTTCCTCTCTGTAGTGAGGTGTAAACTTGTTGTTTCTTTCAGCAACATATTTATTTGCTGCCTCGTACCTTTGAGGTCCTCGTTACGCGCTATAATTCTAATCCTAGTATCCTTCGCTTCCTCAGGTTTCAATAAAAGTACCCGCGCCAAATAACTTTGCAGCCTTATCCACTCTCATGTCGTACGTAACATTCGAATTATAAACTTCAAGATACTTTATTTAAACATAATACCGAAATGTAAAAATTGAATCATTATTATGACACTTTTTCTCGTATAAGATAATATTTTTTGAGTTAATTTTATTAAGAAGTGTGTATTAAGAAGAGAAGTGAAGTTACAGGGCAAATACAAGAAGTTAATATCACCAAAGAGTTTCCACCAATATTCCAATGTTTAAGCGCCCGCTTTAGCGCATGCGCAGTGTTGTGCTGAATTTTGGCGCCATTCATACGTAGGTATATTGAATTCCTTTTATTTTGTAGGTTCAATCTAGTTTAAGAATCTGCACATAAATAGGTAAGAGAACACTCGTGTTTTAATACCCCACATTATGCAACAATTTTTAAGCCTATTATAAAATGTGTTCTTGTTGTCCTTTGTGTTGTTAGAAAATAAGTAGATATATATTGTACAGACCACACCTAAGTGGGAAACGGAAAATGACGAATGATGCGAATGTCTCAGCGTGTGCAATACATTTCCGGGTTAGTTCGTCAGTCACAGCACTTCAACAGACCTATTTTACGAGATTATTTAGACCAAGTAAACTCTTCAACTATTGTTTGAGAGGTTTTCTTACCATCATCATTTTTCTTCGGATAGTGATGAGAATGCCTCGGTGTATGCATTACATTGCCGGGTTGGTGCGTCGGGCTTAGCGCAGATCTTGGAGATGGCGAAGGAGGCTCGGATACGCCATAATTTAGACCTAATAAAAATATATAATCACTTATTATTTCTCATAATGGTAAATTAGGTTTGTTAGAAATTTAAAATGTATTCATAAAAAAAATTATGCATACTCTGCATAGATATACATTTGAGTATATAGCTATTTAGTAGTAAATCTCGTATCATTGTTAATATTTACTAGTACCTGTACCCTCATGTAGAAAATCTATCGCCAAGCACCTAACAGTGTGTTCTGGCAGCAGTCCTTGAGAGTCAGTAAAATTACAGGCACAGGAGACTTAAGGCCCAGTACACATACACCAGTATCAAATACTTAAATAACCCTTAAAGCCAAGAACCAATAAAGTAACCTTTAACAATGTGCTAATACAGACTATTTTAGAAAATCACAATGAAAGAAAACCTTTGAACAAGTGGGATTCCTTCTCTACGACAAAACATTCCTGGGTAGCTACTCTAATTCGTCGAAGTATCGAACTTCGGGTCCGAAAGAAAGATATCCGCAAAATACGTATTGACTTACTTTAGTTAAACTTCGTTCGTAGCATAAATTTGTAAGCATTTAGCTGTGTAGATTCTGAATATAATTTTTTTAATCGGATTTGTATGGTTTGTGCATTTTCCAAATATGAAATTATAATTTATTCGTTTGCTTATAAGTAGTCAGTCGAGTTCTAAATTTGAAGAAAGAACAAAAATACTACTTAATGAGGATATAAATACAAGAGAACAAAGACATTAACGTAAATTCTAAATATCTTGCCTGTATTTTCTAGAACAGTAGCGACACCTCTCGCTGATCCATAACTAGACTTTTTCCATGTGAAAATGTTCTTTAATTCCTTTGTATTAAGACTTAAAACTGATTGAGGCATAACAGAGATCTCAGAGTAGTATGGGAGATTCCATAACGGGCGAGATTTGTGTTGAACGTTGCGGTCCGACCATAGACTATATCAAACAACGAACCTCGTACCACAAATCAATTTTCGTTGTCTAAAGTGTCGCTCGAAATACGAAAAACGAAACTTCGTCGAATTGGAGTAGCGGCCGTGAGCCTGAGATATGTTTTTCTAGAACTTACTATATGGTACAATCACAAGTACCACGCTGTACAGCGTTTATCACATATACGTAATCCGAACGTACTGTTCATGGCATGGGTTGGTAAGTAAAAAAAATACCTTGACCGGCTGGTCCATACTGCACTGGTAAACAGTAGTAAGGCTCGTAGTCGCTCTCCGAAGATCTTTGCAGCATCGATGGATATAGTTTCTCGGATTTTGTGGACCTGTAATTAAACTTTCGATGTAGTATATTGAAGTGGTGTCATTTACAGAGACAGAAGACTTTTTCACAACCCAATTTTACGGTTAATAGTCCATGTGTAATATTATATTTTAACTACCATGTACCATGTGATAAAAAAATATAATCGATCAGATCCAAATGGAGTATTTTAATTACCATGAATGTAATTCATATTTTTACTAAACTTTGATAGTCTACCTGCGTTTAATTATCAGTATGCGGATATATAATTAAAGTCAGTTGAAAATGCTTGGAAATCTTTTCTTTTTTTCATATATTCATACTTATTAATTTTTTTCATATCGTTAATATAAAACTTTTGCAATTCTCTTATTTATAATTTTTTTATATCTGTAATATTTGTAGAGTAATAAAATGAAGTTTCGCTACAAAAATGACAATCTTAGATGAAAAAAGAAACTATCTTTTTGCTTACCAGCTATGAATGAAGTAGGTAAATTTAAAGGAATTGAATGATGTGAAGGAAAGATTAACACATTTAAGCACTAGAACTCATTGTGCCATTTCGTCTGGGGAAGTACTGCCATCATACATATTTCAATCGCCAAGCAGTAATATCCACATAACCGTGTTCCGGTATGAAGCGTGCCGGTGAAATTACAGGCACACGAGACTTAACAACTTTATGTCTCAGAGTAATAGGCGCAGTGCAGTTGGCCACTTGTGACACACTGCATCTGTTATAGGCAGAGATTACCGCTTAACATCAGGTGGGCCTCGTGCTTGTTCCATCCCGATAGTATAAAAAAATATTCATATAGCATGGTGGATTATAATCTCTTAATAAAAAAGGCCTTGTGTGTCAAATCTAACGACGCTATTGGTGAATTCAATAGATATTCTATTACATAACATTCTTATAACATTCTTCTGTTCCATGTAATTTTATTTCCTGCAAAACGTAACAGTTCGCTACTTTCTTTTATTTGCTGATTAAAATTGTAACATTAGGTTGCGAAAAAAGCCAGCACCAACACATTACAACATAGCAAAATATACATTTTAGCGTGTATACGAGAAAAGCCTATTGACTCCAAAACGTTTGTATTGATAGCTCTCGCATCTATTTCGTATGCATACGGCCTCCATATTTGCAAGGTTCAACTTATTTGTAAGCATACCTGATATTGTTAGCTAAAGATCTAAGGTCAAATCAATATGTGAATGTCAAAATAATTTTAAACGTGTTCGTTAGTTATTCCACAATACTTTAGTTTGAATTGTAAATAATTTCCGTGTCGCAGAGCAGATAAATTTGTAAAGAATGCTTTTAAAACAAGTACCTAGAAAAACAAGCAATGACATATATATATTATATTACTTATAAAAATATAAGTGTAGTAGGTAAATATGTTATTGCTATGAAAACTTTGTAATTAACTTCGTTACCTAATATAATTTGATGTAATTATAAACAAACAGTTTTGGCATTTATAATTAATTGCTGACGGTTGCCCGTGGAGTTATTTTAAATTATAATGTAGACCGCATGATTCAAAAGTTTCGCCACACCTGTGTGTATTATATGGATAGGTAAACAAATTATTTAGCATCAAAAATGACCAGAACATAATACTTAATGAACACTTATTATAATAGCCAACGCCATGTGATGGTAATTTGCAGAAATTAAGAAAAAAATATGTAAATTAATCATAATAACAATATGAACTAATCTACTAGTAGTATTACTGATGACAGTGAAAGTGGCAATGACAGTTACCCAAATAATTAAACAAAACGAAGCCGTGCCTTATTCAAATCATGCATAGTTATTTAAATTGAAGCGTGCCACATTGATGCTAAACATACAACCTCCAATTCCTGTGGCATACCTTGGAAACGTCCTATCTCTGAGGTAGCTAAAAATTCAACATTCAACACTTAACATCATTTTAATAAATACATACACGTAATTACATAACAATGCATACGTAATGAATATATATGAACATGGAGTAGAATACGTTCAATAGGAACGCGATAAAAGAAAGTAATAGCCTGGGTTATACAGACAATGTTTGGGTTGATAGACAAGAATGTATGCCAATGTAAGCTTTATCTAGAAGTGGTAAAGTTCAAGTTGATAATGCAAGAAGGAATGAAATGATAGCAGAGAACAAAGGAATATTGGTATCAATACAATAGACATATTTTACAAAGTTGAATAGGATATGGTTTTGTGTAGCTCCTATAGTAATTTCGGAACTAGTCGACAATAATTGTAATGTTAATAGATATTTTTAAGGTATTAGTCAGAAAATTATACAACTTATTCGTACTTGTACTACTTTATAATCTACTTTCTCTATGCAGTTTAGTTTTATTTGACAAATACGAAGGGAATACCATCTAACAATCTACTACACAAATTAATTATTTTACAACAGACGCAGACCATTCAGTCGCTTGGGTATTATTCGTATTTAGCGCCATCTAGTATATCTACACACATCTAACGATCTAATCAAAACTAAGAAGTAGAATCCAGCTACTTAAGATCAGTTTGGGGTAGATTATAGTTGCCGAGAACTTTATAACTTCGTTACTATAGCAGCACAATCTGTCAGTATGGGAAAGTCTAAAACTATGAAATAGGGAAATGTGTTTTCATAAATCATGTCGTCCATTTAAGTTAATTATTGAAATCATGAGAATAATTCTAGTACACATTATGAAAAAGCTCATAACTACATCGCTACGAAAAGTGATCTTTATATAATAATGAAATTATGAAGAAAAGTAGTTGTGTATATCAATATAATCGATGACACAATTCTTGGAAACCAATCCTATCTCCTAGTTTGAGACTGAACCTTCTTGATAGATCAGCCTGAATGGATTGACTGATAGGGTACCAAAACTCCTCAGTATTGACATGAAAAATAACTCGCTTTGATGAAGAGAGAGAGGACCTACCTAATGCTGTTGCTCCGGTTCAACCTTGAGCCCTGTGCATCCCGGTGCATGATGAGCTTATTGTGTGTGAGTGAGCTGCGATGGTGTGAGTTAGGTGAGGATGTGTGGTTGTGCGCCTGCGCGGAGTGCAGCGACGTGAGAGACTCCATCGACTCGCCTTCCGACAGCCGACCGCTGGCTGAGTATGTGTTACTGAAATGGGGAGACGTGATGAAGGGTGCTGGCCAGCTCTACTTATCATTTTCTTTAACACAAGTCAGTATCTCGATTTTTGAATGACCGTTCATTAAGTAATGCACACTGCTGTGGACAGCGCTCCTATTATGTAATCGTTCTGAATCCCAATTTGGGATGGCATTGCTCACGCTGCTTTATAGTCCTGAATTATCTTAGTTTACGACGAGGTCCAAAAAGAATATTATGATCTTTTAGTTTAAGCACAAGTTCGTCTAGTGAAAATGTTTTTCGGTATGAGTCAAAGGGCCACATATAATCTATTCTTTCCATCTTTCATTTTATCTTCAGGCTGGAAAATTACTACCACAACACACTTTGAGACTTTGGGTACCTTTTTGAAAATACACAAATTTAACTGCATAAGATCGCGCGTACGAATTCGCACACCTGTTGTACACACATCTAATTATTCTGCATCTAAATCGCAAGCTCGATTTTTTAAGTATAGTGCAAACTGCGAATACGGACCTTTACGCTCAAAACTTCCGATCCTCAAAGGAGAAGCTTTCAGACTGGGTGTGCCCTGTGTGTCAGAATGACATGTGCGCCCGTCACATCTGACACCGATCCCATTTTTGGGAATAAGTTTTTGGGAAAACATTATGTATACATGTATTGCTAGTACAAGGACAAACATTTCTTGTAACATGAGAGTGATCCCGAGTGAGTCATTTTAAGAAAAAGAAGATGTATCTGATGTACATTTTAAGCTACCGTTTACAACCAAGAACCCAATTCATTATTTTGGACGTTAAACACACCCGGTATGCGATACGTACGATAAGAATCGAATGAATAGGTGCGATATAATTTTCTATCAAAATTGCACTTAAATAATTGCACCAGTATTTTATTGTCCTTCATTATGTCTATGGACTGTTTCTTTTATAAATTACTAGCTAACCGGCCGCGGCTCTGCCCGTTCGTGTCTGTTATCGCGCAAAACCATTAACCTCTTTTTGCGCAGTTAAATAAAACTATGTCTTTTCCCGGGTCTCAAACTATTTTCATTCAAATCGGTCCAGTAGTTCTTAAGTTTATTCGTTGTATACAAAAATACAAATCTTTCCTCTTTATATAATATTAGTGTATATATAAAATTAAATAAATAAATATTATTAAGATATCTATGAAGATGATACTTTACATTAATATGTTTACTTTACTTACTTTAGCATTAATATATGTGTAATAAATACATCTAGAATAATAATATATTGAAGTGTTAGTTGCGTACTACCATTTCACTTGTTCAATATGTAAAATATGTATCTAAATACCGTTTAACCAGCAAAACTATTATCTCATAAAATTTTACCATAATTATGATTTGAGTAATACATACATTATTTTTGGTTAGATGGATATAAGTTAGTGGGTCTGCTTTGTTCAATATAATTTAACCTGTTTATAGCTGAAGCTAATACGATCATGTAATTTATAAGTACAACTGGCCAGCGGAAACAGGGTTCACAAGCTAATGATTGACACAGACAATGCACATAGTACAATATATTTAAGGCATTAGAGACGCGCAAGTATATACAGGGGCATACAGTCCCACCAACTTATCTGTTCAGGCGGCAAAAATTTTACTACAACATTCCTTCAAATTGTGACAGTTTGTAGTTTGATTTCCTTGACCAGTAGCGCCCTCGAAAACTGCACAGTTAAGTTGGTGGTACTATACATAATGATTAGAAGATATGGCAATGAACATGACAATGCAATGATTAAAACGATGATCAGATTTTCAATGTTACATTCACACCATTAAACATTCAACACCCAACCATATATAGATAGAAATATTGTCGATATATAAATACCTGTGTCTTAGCCATGGAGCATATGGTATTCCATAGTCAGATTTAACTTCGGAATAAGTCTGAGTATCGGAAAGACTGCCGTCGCTGATCTTCATCCCGCCTCTAGAAGTAACTCTGAAATTAATAAATAAAATAAACTTTCTTTATGCAACTCTAACGTTATTAATTTTAACAAAAAAAAACCCTTTGTACAGAAAATATCCTAAAACAAAAAGTGCACTAAAAAGTAAATAAACGATAAAAGCTTAATTAAATTAATCGACAAATAAAAACACCGTGAATGTAGTCCAAGCCAATTAAATACGAATTATTAGAGCATATTCCCTCAAAGGCCGGCCACGCATCCTCGAGACCTCTGGTGTTGCGGATGTTCGTGGGCGACCGTGATCATTTAGCACCAGGTGAGCCGCCCGCTCGTTTGCCCTCCTATCCCATAAAAAAACTCAAATACTACTCGCCAGATCTCACTGAAATTTAAAAAGGATGGGCGCATGGAAAGCACCAACACTACCGAATATAAAAAAAAAAAATCAAATCCGGTAGTCCCTGTTAAAAAGTATGAGATAACATAAAAAAAAATTAAGTAGAAATGAGAACCTCCTCCTTTTTGCAAAGTGCAAAGTTTTTTTATTTTACTGTAGGACGCCTTTTTCAAGAATTTAAATAGGAAAGAGCCCTGGAACTACAATGCCAAAGTAGGATCATTACGCCTTAAGGCGCATACAAATCTTTGTTGATATTTATATCAGTTCGTATATTTCCCCCTGTGGGGTGCCGGGTTAGAATTGCACCTCCCCATATCATCCCGTGGGTGTCGTAAGAGGCGACTAAGGGAAAAATACTGGAAGGTGGGTAGCAACGCCATCTTAAGAATTGCTATCTTACACTGCGGTCCCCAAGCCGCCTGCCAAGCGTGGGGATTATGACAAATACCCCCTTAATAGGGTAGGCTGTGTTCAGCAGTGGACGATCCTGCTGATACAGTACAGTACATATATTTACATACAATATATTAGGTCCTTACATATGAAATTGGCGTTTTGTATGGGAGGAACAAAAAGTCGAATATTTTTTAATATAATATATTTAATTAATCAAAGTATGAACCATTATTTTCTATGCACTTTTGCCATCTCATAGGTAGTTCATTGATCCCTTTACTAAAAAAACCAGTCGGACGGGAATCAATAAAATCTTTGAAGGCGATTTGGACTGCCCCATCGGAGTTGAATTTTTTCCCTTGCAAGAAGTTATCCAAATTTCGAAAAAAATGGTAATCTGTTGGAGCAAGGTCCGGGGAGTACGGAGGATGTCTTAGACTTTCCAATTGAAGCTCTTCTAATTTATTAGCCGTCTGTAGCGCAGTGTGTGGTCTAGCGTTGTCGTGAAGCAGCAGTGGCGTGGAGCGATTGACCAGCCTAGGTTGTTTAGCCGCTAGCTTTTCCATCATGGTTTGCAATTCCTGACAATAGACATCAGCCGTAATAGTCTGGCCAGATTTGAAAAAACTGTAATGAACAATACCGGCACTAGTCCACCAAACGCTTACAAGTAACTTTTTTGGGGTTAATTTTCGCTTGGGGCAGGATTTGGCTGGCTGGCCAGGATCTAACCATTGCGCTGAGCGCTTCCGATTATCGTAAAGAACCCATTTTTCATCACAGGTAATGATTCGGTTTAAAATACCTTCATTATTGTGCCGGTTTAGTAATGTAACGCAGCAGTCGACGCGCGTTTGCCGGTTTGTTTCAGTCAATTCGTGAGGTACCCACCTTTCAAGCTTTTTAATCTTCCCAATTTGCTTCAAGTGAATTAAAACAGTTTTATCACTAACATCGCAGCCTGCAGCTAACTCGGACGTGGTTTGCGATGGATCCGCTTCCACAATAGCCTTCAACTCTTCATTATCGACTTGAGTCTCAGGCCGTCCACGGGGCTTGTTCTGCAGGTCGAAATTTCCAGAACGAAAACGTTGGAACCAAAAACGAACTGTGTTTTCTTTTGCAACACGACCGCCATACACATCATTCACCCTTCGAGTTGTTTCCGCAGCACTAGTGCCACGGCGGAACTCGTACTCGTAAATAATGCGATATTTAAGGTTTTCCATTTTGTAAAATGAGTGACGCAAACAGAAAAAAACAGAAGAAAAAAAACAAATGAATGACGATCATCGAAGCACAAATACATGAGTCTATAGCTGTACAAATTTGAATTTGGAATTCCTTACCAAAGAGGAGAAATTCGTGATTAAAGTGGCCAGTACGAAAAACGCCAATTTCATATGTAAGGACCTAATATTATTTAGAAACCATGAAAAGGGATTTACTAATTTGACAATGTGAACAAGGTATTACACTTACTATACTGTTACTAAAAAAATATACTATTATTCTATTACTTAAAGATGTATAATTAGAACTATTTGATTATATCGTAATATACATATTTTAATATTCTATAATATTAAAATATGTGTATACCGCACTGAAAACAACTTGTTACTGACTTAAAAGTTCCCATGGGGCATATCAGGTTATACATATTTGAATTAAGTTAGTAAATAGATATGGACACAAATCAGAAGATAAGAATGTTTATCTGTTTGCTTGTCACAAACTATCTCTGCTATCAAAATTTTCGTATAACGTATTCATACTGGCAAGAAAAATATTTAATATGATATAAAACAAGGTATAATTTAATTTTCATAATGAACAGTAACATACTTGATATATAATGTACTTACTCTTTTTTTTTTCAAAGAAATTGCTCTGGCTAATCTAGAATTACTGGCTCTCAAGTAGCCGGAACCCATTTTTAATTTTTAGGTCCTTGGCGACAGATTTTCTACTTGAAGGTGGTAGCTAGCCAGGCGGGCATTTGCAAAATGCCCTTCAAACATGCTATAACGATTGCCATCCTAAGAAAACCACCGAGACCGACGGCTTAACGTGCCCTCCGAAGCACTAACATTCACCTATCCAAGTCATGACCGTGGCGGACGTTGCTTAGCTGATCGTTACTAACGGCTAAGCAAACCTCGCTACGAGCGCTTCAAATTTCTCAATATCCCTTTGGAATGTCCAGTTTTCTGCCACAATGTGGAACCAGCTGCCAGGTGCAGTATTTCCGAACGGATACGACTTAGGGGCCTTCAAGAAGAGAGCATATTCCCTCCTCAAAGGCCGGCAACGCATCCTCGATACCTCTGGTGTTGCGGATGTTCGTGGGCGACGGTGATCACTTACCACCAGGTGAGCCGCCTGCTCGTTTGCCCTCCTATACCATAAAAAAAAAAAAAAAAAAAGAAGTTGGAATTGCATTTCCCCTTTCTGTGCCAGTCGTAGGAGGCGACGAAGTAAAAAATACCACAAGTCGGGGAGCAGAGCTACGGAACAATTCTAATATTCTACGACGGGAACGAAATGTCGAGTAACTGTAGTCGAAACATCAGCAGCTAACAGTTTAATATGAATTAAATATCTACATACCTAAATGTATGAGACATTCTTTGGATCTCATTCACACACAAAGCAATTATTCTAAAACATGGCGACCGTGCACGTCAGTCATCTGCACTGCACTAACTGCCACTTCATAAAATACCTATTTTATAATTTAAAACGTACGAAGCATGTTTATTTGCAGAGGCGGATCAAGTGTGCGACTCAACATTTACATTAGTTTTATCAATGAAGAAAGAAACTAGGACTCCTAAACGATAATTAATTGAATTAATTGTTATCATTCTATAAATAAGGATTATGTACACAATGAATTCTTCTTTCATTATCACTTCATAATAGAATGTTAATTGGATATTTGTTTCAAATTATAATCATACACTTACCTACCTGTTTATAAATGATTATAAAGAACTCAATCAGCCAGAAAGTAAGCATTAGTATTTCTAATCTAATCTTTTGTTTCTATTTGTTGTATTCAATTAAATTATTATTTTGTTATTGACTGGTGTCTTGGTGATTACAGTAAGGAATAGGGGAAAAGATTAAAATATGTATAATTTGGAAAATGTGGTAGGTTATTGCCATTGAGGATGCTGATATTTATTGATAGCTCTGTTTAAGGCGTTAATGTCCATGTATATCTAGGCCAGGCAAAGTCCTAACAAATATGTTTAGAATTTTTTTGTATATTACAATTCCTACTTCAAACTAAGACGCTCTTAGCCACGGCAACACTGGACCCGCCGCTCCCTTTGAATAGATTGTTGAATATTTACAGCTAGCAAAGTAATACAATATGAAATAAGAAATTACAGGCACAAGAAACTTTTAACATCAGGTGGGCATTGTGGCTGCTCTGTCACAATAAAATAAAACACTAAGAGGTTGTTAGCAATTTTCCAATAGCCCTTTATAGGAGTCATATGAGAAAAACACGATGGATTAAATACATAGGCATATTTAGGAGTGTCATATGAGAAAAACATCAACATGGGTCAAATATGCTAGGTTTGTGCCCTTGGGAACCCTAGTTTAAGTATTGACAGCTCTGCTGTTGACGCTATGTCTCTATTAGATTCACCTAAGTTTATTTCACCACACCTATGGGCATACTATTTTAGCTCCTGGCGTGTTAGAGGTCAACAAACAATGAATATTATGATACACAAAATACATTTTGATTGGCTAAGCCTGTAATAGTATAGATATAAATCTACATATACCAATTTAGTAATGGACTTTATTGGTTTCCAACAACCTGGTTTTGTATGTAATTTGTACTGTTGATAGTTATTTTTATATTCTGTCTATTAAAATAATAAAAATATATTGATTGTTATTGTGATACAACTAGCTTGACAATATAGGAAAATTAAAATAATTACACACTTAAACATAGGTACTTGTTACTAAATTACTAATAGAAATCAAAAGTACATCCCTGGCAACATCATGAAAACGTATCAAATGACTCCTTTAGTAAGACAAAGAACAGTGTACTGGAATCATGATATGTCTCTTTCTTACTAAATGGGACTAATTAAAAGTTTCAGCAACAATATATAACAACAGTCATCCACTTAATGAATGTCAAGGACTAGTTTATAGTGCCCATTTTATAATGGATTGTATCAGCTGCGAGCATAACATGCAATCTTCAGCGCCTATTATCAGTTGCTATTTGATATGGAAATTTCAACACAATGAGTTTTCTCAATGTGGGTGAAGAATCATGGATTTGACAAAGTAACTGGCACAAATGGTCTGTTTACATAAGTAGGTAGGACTGATGTGCACTTAGATTGATATATACTTACTTCAAAACCACTGTATTATAATTTACATACTCACTATAAGCAGGTACAGTTGCCTGCAATACCAAGAATACACATTGTTATCTTCAAAACTGTGGCAAAGACTTCTGTGTCTCTATGTACACAGAAGTTCTTAAAAGAGAGTCAAGAGTTTTGTTACATCACATTATTTTGAAAATTACGAAGTGTATACTTGTTATTGCAGGCCACTGTACATTACATTTTATATTTTATGAAATATTATCGACAGCTTGGGTTTATTTATGGAATTGTGATGGAACAAGCACAAGGTCTGCCTGGTGCTAAGCGGCAATAACAGATGCATTTCGTCACAATCATAGATAATTTATCATTACTCTATGTCATAAGTGGCAAACTGCACTGTATCCATCAAACTAATACTGTAATCAACCACATACATTTTTTTTTTTTTTTATGCCTGATAGGTTAGCCTTTGACTACTATCTCACCTGATGGAAAGTGATGATGTGGTCGAAGAGATGTTGTTCAGGCTAACCTAGAAGTACTGGCTCTCAAGGACAGCTGCCGGAACACACCGTTAGGTGCTTGGCGACAGATTTTCTACTTGAGGGTGGTAGCTAGCCAGACGGGCATTCGCAAAATGCCCTACCACCATGCTATAACGACTGCCATCCTAAGACGACAACCGGGACCGACGGCTTAACGTGCCCTCCAAGCACGGAAACGCTCAGTAGCAATGTCACTAGCGGTCACCCATCCAACTCCTGACCGCGCGCAGAACATCTAAGTAAACTTCGCTACGAGCGCTTCATACATAAATATCTGTTTTGGTTTGATGTCCTATAACTTGCAGTTGACGTATGCATTCAAGCCTGTGGCTCGGTAAATACTCTAGTGAGCATCAGGTAACCATTCATACATTCATCAGATGCTAAGTCAACATGAGGTAAATTCAAAGTAGTTTTGGGATATTTTTACGTTGCAATGAAGCTCGGTTGCATAGTAGTGTTGTCTGAATTAAGATTTCCATTTGAAAAAAAACATGTTCACATAAAACAAGTTACATGATGCTGAGTTCGCAGGTTAGACAGTTTTTCATTTCTCAGACAAAATAATTATTATTAGCAGTCCAGAGTGTGTAAGTGTAAGTGTGTCCAGACTGTGTCCTGCAGATAGCAATGTTTTGAAGAATGCCCTATCACATGGGCAAAAACATATATCCAGCAAAACATGGATGTGTCGATGCCTCTGCCTACCCTTTAAGACATTTGTGAGGGATATTTGATATCGAAAAAGGAGATGTTATTCAAATTAAAATTATTTTTTGTCAGCATAGGGTGATGTTATATTACGTTGAAAGAATAAACAAGAGTGCATTATCATAGAGGGCTTTCCCACATTTAATAGAAACTATTAACTGCTTAAGTATTATGTTGGTGTCTACCATTGGTAGAGTTGTGTGAAGTAGTATTAGCAGAAGAATGGTACCTACATTTAAGTTGCCCAAATAATATTTCTGTAATCATAACTTTATCTAAAGCCATATTTTTGTTAATTTTTCTATAAATTTCTTCATACTCTATAATTTTGTTGTCTTTTGCATTCTAAAGCTGTTCTCTATCTTGCTTCCCACAATTTGCTGTTTTCACACCAAAATGAATGAAAAGCTTTTTTTTTAATTTGTCTTATTACAATCATATTTATACCAGAGCCATATATTTTAAATGTTTAATATTACCATTTTGACTTGCCTACAGCTGACTAATACATGACCAAAACGGGTTGCACGGTTGCACTTGCACCTGTGTAAACTATATTGTAAAATTATAATTGAAACTATTTTTAAAATTACCTGTGGTGATGAAATAATGCAGCGAATTCATGAGTGCCAGGCTTGGGTAGTGACTGAGAACCAAGTAGCCTCTCTCTGACTGAAGCAGATAGTTGTGCAGCAGCAGTGCCGCCAAGAGAGAATGATTTAGGACCAATTCCATTCTCTGCAATGTGAAACAATATCGGTTAATTTAGGTAGGTTACACAATTTATGATCTCGAAAATGGAACTTTGGTCTATCTTTAATATATTATGATGTAATTACTTACATAGGTACCATATAAATTTTAAATGCTGTTTATAATACCTATATCTAGTTGAGAAGTTCGGTAAATTAAAATTATTGTTGAAGAATGGATTGAGTACAAATATAGAATTGTCCTTATAATATTATAACATTAATAAAGAAGAAACAACAACTTACTGTGAATTTGTAGGTTTTGAAGATCTTGAGTGCACGTTTGAGTGCCACCCGAAACTTTTACTTTAGTCCGAGGAACTGCCGATACTTGAGCCGTTCTTCCACCTGTAATTAATTAGTTCTCTAATTAATCATTTATTCTTCTGACAAAGTATTCGTATTTTTGAACAATACGATTTCCTTGTATACTATACTGTTGATTACTTATTTCAAATTTATAAAAATAAATAAATAAACAATTTGCCAGAGTCAAGTCGAGTAGAAAGTTACGTTACGTTTCGGTACTTGGTATATAAAATTATGTTGTAAATGTTAAATTTTTTAGACTTCTTCCCTACTACATAATAATTTGCACAACCCTCTGATCTGACCGCCAGCTATCACCGATCACCGAGTCGTTTATTTCCTTTTCATTGCAAATCCCCACACAAAATCTGTGCATCTATTCTTTCGTCTTCCTCAACCCTTCCATTTGTTATCATAATCAGAGATAAATTAATAGTACATTTATTTATACCAATACACATAATTATTATAGCGGAATATTATTATTGCTTAATACATACTGCAAAAGGGTTTTGGTTTTGGCTAATCTTTACCGTTGACACCAACTCTCCATGAGAATAGGTACTAAAAAGAGCTGTAGGTCGTTTGTTTGGCGAAAATAATACTATATATTGGTATATTAAATTAAATAACTGAATCTCAAAACTCATTATCATCGCATTAGCCGCTACAGATAGTGATATTATTAGAAAAATATTTTTTGAACTTGTCTGAGTTTCCTTTTTATTTCCTTGAATACATGATGAAAAGAGTAGTGTCTAACTCGGATGCAAGTAATAAATTGCACCGTCAAACTGTTGGTTAAAGTTTCTTAGAAGCAATGCCTTATTTACCACTCTTAGTTTACAATATACTAACTATTCCACATCGAATGTAAAAAAAAACTACTATTTGTAGTTGCGAAAATTGGACATCTCAAGGATCATCAATCAAAGGATCAGAACTACGTAAAATGTTTCCTTTTTACCTTTTGGCAACACAATACATGAAGTAAAATAGTATTTTAATAATTTGACGAGACATTGGTAGCAATTCTGTTGTACACTCACTAACTATACCAACTAATTAAAAAGTTCTAATTTTAGTTTTAGGATTTCTAAACGTCATTCTGCTGTTACCCCGAACTAAACTTAATACAGCAAATTATCAATACTAGATATAATTGACTTTGCCGTTACTCTACGCTAGATGGCGCACAAGTCAAGTTGTTTTATACAAGTTTTTATTCTGGCCGTATTCCATTTGAGTTATTTTCGATAATTTTGTTTACATTTTGCGTCTATGGATCCACATTTAATATGAACCATAGACATAATGTGATCAAAATTATCGAAAATAACGAATTTAGCGTCTAATGGTATACGCCCTATTTACCTATGGAACTTTTTTTATATTCGAAACTATCGAAACCTAAGATAAAGCCCAAAATAATGATTTTGCCACGGTGCTTGGCAGAGCAGCTTCAACTGGTCGCTTCGCAATATCGAAAGCCTAGGTAACAGAATCTACTGGTGAATACATATAAAAAATAACAAAGCACATAGCTGTCCAAAGTCTTTCTAATAAAAGTGGGTATTTAAACCATCTGCCACCCCTCTGGGTATTACAGGTGTGCAAATATTTTATTAATCCAAGTTTGCCTACAAGCTTTTTTCTCCAGTTATACTTTTGAATAACCGAAAATTACCATTCTTTTCCGAAAACCCACTAGTCTAGGAATCACATAGCTGCATGCTCCATTGTTTATCCGACTAAGAAAGCCGTGATTATGATAATTTGAGAACATATAACACCAATTTACATGTTGATTAATTTAAGGTTAAATTATCTATGATTCCACCTAATCTGACTAAATTATGGTACAACAGAATAGCAAATATGCAAATTTTAGTAAGTTTAGTAACTTTAATAATTTTAGAGTGAATTAATTAAACTATGGCGCCAACAGAATAAGGAATGTTTATTTGACATTTCTAAATCTAATTTTACTAAATTTTAGTTAGTTTTTTGACAACAGAATTGCTACCATTATGACAAGTGACAGTTTAATCTATAATAATGCATTTTATTATTTTATTTAAAAGTAAATTGCTAATAGCTTCCATGGAACACTGAGCAAGTAATATCAATAGATTTATTTATGAATGATATCTTCGTACAATCATAGTTAAATTAATTTTTATTTATTTATGCCTACATTTATCATTTTTAAATATACCCCATCTAGCGGTAAACGTTACGTGTACTTTAATCTTGCTACTCGAAAACAGATAGCGCTTTCAACCACCTTCACCGAATGTTTTTGACGATAATACACAACCTAAACTTTATAAGTTCAATTAACTTTGGTGATTTAAAACTATAACTGTAACGGAAGCATTTAGGCAACCTATCTTGCGTCGCATCAATCGACCATATAAGCTTTGGGAAATTAGATGAGCTCCCGTTCCCCACGGATCATACGTTTCTACACCAAATGGCTCAAGTATATATAACCACTACTGAGATAAGCATACTTGAGCCGCTTAATTCGCTCCGCTGAAGTAGCCGCGGCTCCAGCCCTCACGTTCGTTTCAGAAAGATGTGACGGAGTTAAAGTGTCAACACACGTAGCATCCTACTTATGGCCGTCCTAACTTCCACGGAAGTCATACCGTCAGGTCTTTAACGTTCGTCACGCACTAGACCATTCGGTTCAAGAATATAGCTACAAAATTAGCGATGGTGAAAGCCCCGCGGATGATATCAAGGCCGACTAGTTCTTTAAGAGCCAGAGCGGCCATGGTGACTCTATGGATCAACTGCAGTACCACACTGTCATTACATACAAACTGAATTATTCAGTGGATGGCAAGGCTAGAGATAGCCGGCTGGAGGGTCACCACGTATCACCCTGTTGACATTCTATGGATGGCAATATTTCTAGGATATTATTAGGTAAATTTTGAAAGGTAGTCGTAGCATTGGCAAAGAAAAAGGTATAAATCCTGAATGTTATTCTCTTCAGCTAGAAGGGTGCATAGCTATCTTTCAAGTAAAAGGCATTTTTGACATCCACCTTCAAAAGCACATCTCCACAAATTTGATCTACTTAACGTTGTCTTAGGTTTTCGCGATTATTACACATCGCGTATATTTATCATTATTTTTGTCCCGACGTTGATCTACTTAAATAAAATCGTACTTCGAACCCATCCAGCCCCCGAGCTATATTGACTGAAAAAGATTACTTATAAGACCAACCTTTTTCCTACATATTAATGTTACCAACATCCGGCTGTACTCACGCGTATTGGTCGAGATTGCCGATATAGGTTTCGGGCATACCTATAGGTAGTATTGTATCCTCATTGCCTATAGGTTTCGATGCCCTTCATCAGCCGACTTTGGCTGCGACGCGACGATAAGTAGCTCCTACTGCTATATATGGGTCTAATACCACCGTCTTTTTTATTAAGGACACATATATTCGCACGATATTTTCGGTGATGTGGTTTTTGACCCGATCCGACAACAAGAAATATGTAGTTAACATCCCTTAAAAGTGCCTCGCCTAATTCACCAGAAAATATAGGAATACAATGCCTCTTATGTGCTGAGGTTAATGACTATCTAAGCCAACAATGAATTAACAACAAAATCAAACAAATAATATTAAAACGGGTGCAATGGTGAACCGAAGTGGAAATTGGCCAGCTATATACAGGCAGGATAATTATACTTAGGTACCACGAACATAATAATAATATATGAATAAATTAAGAACTCACCGTGTCCTTGATTATGTTGTTGTGGTGGGCCGTTCGACTGAGGTGCAGGCTGTTGTACCCCATTCTGCCTCTTCACGTATCCAAAACTCTGAGGAACTTTGGCCTTGCCTGATGAACAAGTACTTCCGTTCCCCCCACTTGATACACTGGATGGTCTCGATTGCGCACCACTGGGCGATTGGAGCTGAAATGTTTTGTTGGTTATATAATTTTCGAAGTGGTAAGAAATAAGTACCGATTTAATAAAACAATTTAGTCTATGGATGGCATTCGTAATCACATTTTTTAATTCATCATAGGAACTGTTAATACTGCTTAGTCAAGGCTTGATTGCTTAACCAATAATAGTAAAAAAGAAATAAAGAAACTGGTCACCGAACAAGAATAATTACTTTATTAACGTTTCTTGTTTTTACATAAAATATTATATGAAACTCATACAAGCGACAATCATGGTATGAATTCTAAGTCTAACAGTAGAATAACAAATAATAAAACCGGTCAAGTGCAAGTCGGAATCGAACTAAAGCACCCTAACCAGATGAAATAAATAAAGAATTTTTGGTCAGTATAGGAACTAAAATAAATTATTCTTCCTTTGGTACAGATACTTGGACTCGTGGCACCCTGCTCGATGTGCGAGTCCAAGTATCTGTACCGGTGTACTATGAAAGCATGGAAGTGGGTGGGTGCAGTGGCTACATAAGCAATAATAATTTATCTACTTCTTTTATTGTCATTTTGACGTCAAATTTCAACCAAAAGATACATTTGAACCACGTAGGATGTAAACTAGCGCACGATCAATCAGTAGTAGAAGTGGGCTTACCTGCTGTACTCCACTTCTCGAAGAATGCTGACTAGAAGAGTTTGCAGCGTACTGAAACAATGAAATCAAAATTAGATGGCTTAGGTACCTCGGACGCTGTAAGAGATGGATAAGGAGTGTTTGAGAAAAGGGGAGAGCAGTCAAAAGGTACCTGTCATAATCCACCATGGCGGCCTTCGACTCCACTATGAAGGCGGCCTATTAAGTAATGCATGTTTAACATAGCTATAAATCGCAATAAATTTGTCTACTTAAAAATCTTTCTTCATGATAGGAATATATCAGTTTGTCTATACGAGATAGTCGCCTAATGCCAGTACATCTTATAATTTATATATTTAAGATGAAGATTTCACGATACAAGATGAAGAGATCACGTCGGTGGCGGAACAATATTTAGACAGTTTAACCGCAATTATGTAATAACTTGATAACTAATCTACATATTTCATGAGTTAACATTATTATTGCTTGTATAATATTGAATATAATTAGAAACCATTGCACATGATTCCATAAGTAACCCCAAAATACGGCAAACATATGAAAAAATAGGTTTATCCGTAACATATGAAATCAATTCAATTTTTTTTAACTAACGGAATCTTATATTTATTCCCCGAATATGTACTTTATTCGTAAAATGCATATTAATACAAGGAAAATCTTAAAATAAAAAAAAACCAGATCCAGACGTTACTTTAAAAAAACACTTCTGTATGCCAGATAAATCATGGCACAATTGCAGACTTTTACTTCATGTGCCAGTGTAACCCTTGGCTTCAAAAAAGTGACAATTCTCTTGTAACAGGAATAGTATTTTCAAACTTGACCCAACGGCATAATGACGTTCTAAAACCGATCAATATCCAATGTTCTTTTATTTAGAGACCCCTCTTTATTCACGCGACATTGGCTAAATTGTGGCTAAACCCATTAAATAAAAGAACAAAAAGAACATCACAGTGATAAAGATAATATACCTGTGGATGAGGTGCAATCCCCAGTTGTTGAGCTGCGGTGAGCTTCTCCCGTTTGTGGTGCTGAGGAGAATGGTGGCCTGTGCGCCGCTCGCGCTCTCCTTTACGTCCGTGCGATGGGCTGGGCGGCGCCGGCGCAGGCTGGCTCTGGTAAACCATTTATTTGGCAATTTACTCAAACGAATTTTTAGAAACATTAATAAGGTTTATATCTGAGCCTTTTTTCTAAGGGATTGGTTAGGACTTAGATAATAAATTCTACTTTAAAATTGTTCAAAAAATTTATCTTATAATATTTTTTTTGGTATTGTTTGCTTTATTTAAAAAGACGGGTATGGGAGTCGCTTGAATGTAAATAATAATTAATGTTTTAAATATGTCGTCAAAGGAGCTTTGATTGTTCGACGATAGTGGGTTTTGTAATGTTCTCGGCTCACTTGATGTTAACCTCTTGCCTATAAAAATGAATTTCGTCACCAGTGACAGATCTTCTACTTGAGGCTGGTAGCTAAACAAGGGAGCATTCGCAAAATGCCCTTCCTCCAAACAGTGAGGCTTAAGCCGGCGGTTGGGAACGAACAATGGACCTGCGGCACAGCATTCCACAGCTATTACGCTCGCGTATCACTGCACATTGGGCGCATAGCTAGGTTTCTTGCACATTGGAGCCCTGATTACTAGAATAACATACTGGTGTACTACTCGTATCAACACTACTAATAAAAGCATCCCCAAGGATGGTCACACAGTTGGCCGGATATAAGCCGAATGGTTTAGTCAGACACTAGCACGCAATCGGGACTCGCGGGTTCGATTCCCACCCAGGACAAAAATTGTGTGTTCTAATTATTTGTATATGTGTAAAACCGAGGCTTAAGGTACAAGTTGGTAGCGGACGACATGAAGCTGCAGCAAACGACGTGTCGCAGCGACACTACTGGTTTCTACGTATTTCTATGAAATTCCCTCCGTAGTTAGCGACATGAAGCTAGCGACGCGTCATCGAGTGGCAGACGGCAGTGTCGTCCGACCGCAGATCAGAAGTGCCGCTGACCCCCCCGAGCAACGACACGTCGAGCGTGTTTCTTTTCAAAATAGATTTCTTTCATATCGCTTTTCAAATGGTTTTTGATCAGTATTGGATAAGTTTCCTCACTTGCTCTGCATTTCATTATAGGACATGTGGCTTTTCGTCTTTTTCAGTATAATAAAAACAAGTCATCTTCGTCTTCTTCCTCTTCTAATAAAAGATGCGATCACTATTCTCGAACACGTCAGACATCTTGTTTGACAGAGCACTCAAAACCAAGTGGTTGCCATCTGCTTTTGCCGTCTGCAGTCGGGTTCGAAATCATTACTGCAGCGACATGACGCTACGACGTGTCGTGACGACATGAAGCGAGGACATGTCGTCTGCTGCTGCTGCGTGCAGTCGGCTACCAACTTTTACCTTTAAACTACTTACAATTACGCCCTTGTGTGGTCCTGTGTGCTGTTAGCAAAGAACTTCTTAATTATGGGCTTGCAATGTCAGAGAAGACAAATTGTACCGACTCCATGCGTCTGGGGTAAGGAGAGGAAGATGGCATACTAACCGGTGCACCAACACCAGGCGAGTCAGTGTATTTCTTCCACGTGGTGTCCTGTCTAGGAGCCGGTGGCTGCCGCTCTGTCTGCTGCCCACAGTCAGCTTTGCTCTTCGTCCGACCTACCACTCGGTAGACCACTCCGCTTCCACCCTCCATGCCTCTATTGCGTCCACCGCTACGTCTGGAATTGAGGATGGTATAAAAACGTAAGCTAATAAACGTATTAATTTTAACTTGTGAATATATTAATAATATACTCGTAATGTGCTCTAGTCAATGACCAATAGACGATAATACCATACATGTAGAATGGAGGAAAAAAAATGTCTCGACTTCATTGTTTTGTGCCTATGAATAATAATTTAATCTCTTATATTTGAGTCAACGGTAGAGTCAGCGTTTAATACAAAACACCAACATTTCAGTTTTGTAACTCGTTCATACGTCGAACCTTAATATTCGTGACATTTCACATTCAGTCAAAAAGAAAAAATAAATCCTTAATCCCATAAATCCTTCTAACAAAAAATCCCTTACAACTAGAGTAAAGGAAAACTGCGTGAAATACAGGGCACGGGAAGAGCAATCTTTTGGCTCAACTTTAATAATTCCGCCACTGCGGCGGAATACAAAAACAAATAATGTCGATTCAGCTACTATTAAAATAGTAGAAAACAAAATTAATGATGGTGACATCAAAAACGCGGCACGCATCTTGTTTTCGAGTGATACAATCGCCCCTTTCACATCTGACACGTTGAATTCCCTAATAGAAAAGCATCCGCCTGCAACTGCAGGTCTCCACGTTCCCGACTCTCCTGAACAAAATAATGACATTGTTGAGGTGACCCCACAGGATGTTTCTGCAGCCGTGGCATCTTTTCTAAGTGGCTCAGCCGGTGGTCTAGATGGCCTGACGCCTCAGCACTTAAAAGATATTTTATCTTATAGTTCTGGTGAGGTAGGCGAGACACTTCTAAGAGATGTGACGGCTTTGGTTAATTTGTTGTTGTCGGGTCAGGTCAACAATGAAATTACCGAAATTCTGTACGGTGCGAATTTATGTGCCCTCAATAAAAAAGATGGTGGTATTAGGCCTATAGCAGTAGGCACCACTTATCGTCGCCTCACAGCCAAATGTGGTTGTAGGAAAAAGGTTGCTTTTTTAAGTAATCTTTTTCAACCACTACAACTCGGTTTTGGTTCGCAGGGTGGTTGTGAGGCTGCTGTACATTCACTTCGCACATTTCTTGATCAAAATTGTGGAGATGTCCTTTTAATGGTGAAAAAATGCATTCAACTCATTAGATAGAGGCACCCTTTTGACTGAAGTGAAAGATAAAATTCCGGAATTATACCCTTTTCTTTGGCAATGTTACGGCAAACCATCAAAATTAACATACCAAAACAATGTTATATTATCTTCCGTAGGATGTCAACAGGGTGATCCTCTGGGACCAGCCATCTTTAGCCTTGCCATCCACTCAATAATTCAACGTCTCCAATCAAAACTTAACGTTTGGTACTTGGATGACGGAACCTTAGGAGGCGATGCGAACACGGTATTGAATGACTTGCGAGTACTTATAGATGATTTTCGTCTTATTGGCCTTGAACTAAATTTTTCCAAATGTGAACTTTTTGTTTGTGATACTTGTCCGGATAAAATTTCGATTATTGAAAAATTCAACTTACTTGCGCCTGGTATAAAATTAGTAGAAAAAAGTTCGCTCCGTCTTTTGGGTTCACCGATTCTTGACGAATCTTTGTCACCATTTGTCGAAGAACAAATTCAAAAGTTTAGAAATGCTTCTAGCAGATTATTCAAAATTAACGCCCATATGGCTTTTACTATTGTTAGATTTTGCCTTTTCGTTCCTAAATTTACATACTTTTTGAGGTGTTGTCAGCTGTGGAAACACAGTGAGCTTCTTTTAAGCTTAGACAATTTATTAAAAGATACGTTAATTTCGGTTTTGAATGTTGAGATGGATAATAGGGCTTGGGTGCAAGCTTCCCTCCCTGTGAGGTTGGGGGGCATAGGGATACGGAAAATTTCTAGTGTGGCAATTCCAGCTTTTTTGTCTTCTGTACACAGTACACACAAATTAGTAGAAAACATTCTTGCACAATCTTTAGGCTCTTTTGATGTAGCATATCTGGCTGAGGCCAAAACCACATGGGGACTGGCTTGTCCAAATACTGAGTTCCCAAAAATGTTGTCATCTCAGAAACAGTGGGATCGGCCCCTATGCGAGCTAGCACGGAAAGATCTTTTAAATACGTGTCCTAGCATCGCAGATCGTGCTCGTATTCTCGCTGTTTCTGTGTGGGAATCAGGTCTTTGGTTACAAGCCATTCCTTCTTACAAAACTGGTAGCCTTATAGATCCTTCCGCTTTTCGTCTCGCTATTAGCTTACGCTTGGGTGCAAGGTGTTGTGTTCCACATCACTGCCAGTGTGGTACTGCAGTTGACCAACTCGGTCACCATCGCCTCTCCTGCTCTCGAAGTGCTGGTCGAATTTTCCGCCACGCCAGCCTTAACGATATCATTCGCCGGGCTTTTACCAGCGCCAATGTTCCAGCTGTTCTCGAACCGAACGGTCTGACGCGTGACGATGGTAAAAGACCTGACGGCATGACTCTGGTTCCATGGAAGTTAGGACGGCCCTTAGTGTGGGACGCTACATGCGTAGACACTTTAGCGCCGTCACATCTTTCTGAAACCAACGTGAAGGCTGGCGCTGCGGCTACTTCGGCGGAGCAACTCAAGCGGCGCAAATATGCTAACCTCGGTATGGGTTACATATTTGAGCCGTTTGGTGTAGAGACGTTGGGTCCGTGGGGACCGGGAGCTCATCGTATTTTCCAAAATCTATCAGAGCGCTTGGTCGATGCGACGCGTGATCAAAATGCTGGCACCTATTTGGCTCAAAGAATAAGCATTGCAATTCAACGGGGCAATGCTGCCAGCATGCTGGGCACGCTGCCAACTGATAGTGGGCTAGAGCATTTGGACTCCCTATGAGTCCAAATGCTTTTATTGTAGTGTTGTATATAGTTTGTAGTATATAGTATATAGCAATAGCTGTAGTGTTGTATATCGTTTGTAGTATTTGGTTAATAAAGGCATACCGCCATTAAAAAAAATTTATTACAAATATAATGTCAAAAAGTATCAGGTATCACAATGTGATACCTGATATATACATGTCTCTTGAATTTAAGACCAAGAAAGTAAATATAACACTATAAAAACGTGAAAACCATCAAAATGTTTCCAACAAGGAAGAGACTCAAAACTTTAATCGCGATTTCCCAAAAAAGAGAAGTTTTGTCTTATTCCGGTTTATTACTAAGCGTGCGACATATAAGTCATGATTTATTAATGGTTCAATTATTATTTTTTTATTGTGTTTAGATTGGCAGAATTGTTTTCCATTTTGGCCTGTGTTTGAGTTGCATTTGGTATTTAGATTAAATACAGTGCTGTTTTCAATTATATCGTATTATCATATCTGAAATTCGCAATACACAGAATTTATGATGGACAAAATATCGAACAAAGTGTTTGTCTAAAATTTTGCATCGGAATCCGGAATGAGGTGAGGGACAGGATTTTCATAGCACAGGATCTACCTAGTTTGGAATTCTTTTCCTTTCTATCGCTGTTCTGAAAATAAGAAACTGTTTATGTATTTCTATTAGTTTAGCATTAAATAAACTCGGACGGACGGACAGATATACAGCGGTGTCTATGTTTATAAAATTAATAATCTAAAAATACGTTTCATAATAGTAGTAGTAAATAAGTCCTAACCCTGTAAGAATGAAGCCACACTCGCACTTGGCCTGGTTTTATATCAACGTTATGTTTCAGCCACAGATTTCATCTCCACAGAGTTCTAAAATCTGTGGTTTCAACGATAGACTTATACATTATAACTTCCTCAAGTGGCTACTTAGGGTGAACTGGCCGGCTCGTTCTCCATACAAACGTGGTAGGGTGATCAGTGATCACTCCCTTATTTGAGGATTTAGGTCCAAAATCAAGCATATTACCGATTGATCTCGTCATTATCTAGGCTTGTATGATGCCGTGGATAAATCTACTCACCTATTTTAATAAGATAATTAACTTGAGAGTTATGAGCTTCGAAACATTTTCATACAACATTTTCGATGCTCATAACTTTCAACTTAATTATCTTCTTAAAATTTCGGCATCATACAAGCCTAGATAATGACGAGATTAATCGGTATTGTGCTTAATTCTGGACCTTAAACCTCAAATAAGGGTGTGATCACCCTACGGCGTCTGTATGGAGAAGCGACCGGCCAGTTCAACCTTAAAGTAGATTTGTGTAATAGGTATCGTTGTGCTGGCCTGGACGTTGAACACAAGATAACAAACATTATCCATATGTACTTAGATATAAAATTATACTTTTCCTTTGCAGAGATATATTTCGGTAATATATATACCAACATCATAAATTATATTTTTCTCCGCATTAATCGTATCTATTTTGATGTAGTATTGTAAAGCACATAAAGTAAACTAATTTACGAATAATTTTCTAGAAAACTACCTTCAATGTATAACGTCAATTTTTGACACTCATTCACTTTCACTTTAACAACTTAAATAGAAAACCTAAATGTTTTAACCCCCTTCTGACGAGGGAATCCGTAACCCTAACTACTGACTCATGTTTCAAACAATCGTTTTATGGGAAACCTAATGACAACCAACACATTTATAAAGTAGGTATGGTGGGATAATATCTTAGGCATTTATTAAATTACATGATCTGACTATATTATTATTGTTACTTATTTAGGTGACAAGCCTAAGAAGAAATCTTTAAATTATTTTAATTTATGTGATGGTGATGGAACAAACACAAGGCCCATCTGATGTTAAGCAGTAACCTCTGCGTATAACAGACTAGCGGACCAGATAATACAAATCTTTCATCTTTATAATAGATTAGTATAGTAATATAGATACATGTTGTCAAAAGTGACAAACTGCATTGCGCACCCCACCCTAAGAAAAACAGTTGTTAAGTCTCACGTGACGTAATTTTACTGGCCACCAAGGACTACTGTCTCATGTGACTGTAATTACTATTATGTATCTCTAAATTAATATACTGCTTTTTCAATCTATCAACTTCTGTTCCTAAATTAAAGTACAGCTCACTCATACACTGAGAATAATTTAAAGTCAAAAGCGCCCTAATGACGGCCAATTTATATGGTATGAAGGCAAAAAACCGACCAAACGTAAATACGTATAAAAACGCCTTCCAACTAGAAGGCGTTAAACGAGGTCAGTGAATGCGAATGTTTCTTTTCGTCTTCATTGGTGTATTTTGTGGTCTTTCTTAAATATTGACTTTTCGATGAGGCTGATTAAGTCGTACGTTATAGTGATAATCACCGTATATAAACCGCCGTAAAAGTAAGGTATATTTTATGGTCAACACTGCAATTATTATCGTATAACAAGTTCAATTCTGAAAATACTTTACGGAAGGCGTTTTTTGACGGTTGTGTTTATTATAAAACATGGTACATTTTTATTGATTTCGCTTTGCGTGGTGAAAATCATCTTAAGAGTTGTGAATTAACCTTGCGTAGTTACAATTCAACGGTAAAAGGTCAAATTTGATTTAAGCTCCAAAGTCGTTTTTCTCAGTGTATTATCAGCAAATAAAACTATACTTATTAATCAAGCCAGCACCGGAGGTAGAGGAGGTAATTAACGATCACGCTATTTTAATCCAGCGTCGAGAGTTTTATTTTTCTTCGCGCCATGGCCCCTCGCGTTCGAGTAATTAGATATCCTCCACTTCATTAGGCGTTTATTTTATTTTCTGCAGCCGTTTTGACCGAGCGAGGCTATTAAGCTGCAGAGCTGAGCCACAGTCAGCCGTCTGACCCTCGACCTTAGTATGTATGCTTTGTATGCTGTAATTAAGTAGGCTTCCGTTTAGCAAACTGTCGGTACAATCTTAAGTCTACTGACATTGATTATTGTTAAGAAGACTTTGTTCGCGTTTAGTGTTAAATATATCTACTTTGAAGCGTGCAATATTTGTGTAGATACTGACTGTATGTACTGTACTGATACAGTGCAGCCGAATTGTCCATTGCTGAACACAGACTCCCCCATTTAGAGGGGGTTTGCCATAATCGCCACGCTTGGCTGGCGTTTTGGCGATCGCAGTTTAAAATCAGTTCCTCAGAAAGCGCTGCTGCCCACCTTCCGGTATTTTAACTTTAGTCGCCTGTTATTGTCGTAAGAGGTACAAGTAGGAATAGTGACAAATGACATTCTAAACCGGCTAGACCAAATCGATTCGTATTCATCGAAATTATCATTCCTATAGAAATTAAACATTAACAAATTATACATCAGAATGGCAGCCAGCGTTCTAACTATACATAATAGAGGTTTAATTTTCACAAAAAAGCTATGTCGAGCTATCAGTACGAAGTACGAAGAAAAAATTAAAGGCGCGTAAATAATCATACTAAACCTTACGGTTTATAAAGATTAGATTATATGGACGATAACGTAACTATGACTATAAAGGTCAGTCATTAGGAAAATCCTCCCTTACACGCGATAGCTACACGTACGTGGATAAATCTACTCACCTATTTGGTTACGTAAGGCCTCAGATCAAAGGAGATTAAATACAGGGTGCTCAAAAGCCTAGGCTTGACTGAACAAAGGCCAGATACCGGATGATAAAAGGGGTCGGACTCAGCCTTCCTCTGAGCGCAACACGTCGTTTCGACCTACTTTCGTGGACACAATATTGTAATCTGATCTGTTTAATATCAACCGACTGAAAATGATTGATATCAAGGAGACATTCTGTAGGTAGAGTAAAATATGACTAGTTAAATATACAGTTAACGTTATTAAGTAACTATTGTATATTTTTTTGTAAATGTTTTAATTATTCGTTAAATGGCAAAGAATGAGAATAAGATAGACTTCTTATTGAAAATATTTTTTTATAGGTAGCTGATAAGCATCCTTTGACCACTTGATGGTAAGATATGATGCGGTCGAAGATGTTAGCTAACTTAGAATTGCTGGCCAAGGGACAAATGCCGAAACACACCGTTAAGCTTGGCAACAGATTTTCTACTTGATTAGAGTAGCAAACTAGACTTGCATTCGAACAGTGGCCAACCACGATGCTATAATGACTGCCATTCTAAGACAACAACTGGGACTGAACGGTATAACGTGCTTTCCGAAGCACCGCCGAAGTTGATCGGTCAAAACCGACTAGACAAGCGTCGCTACATATGCTTCAAACTAGATTGTAGTTAAACTTTTCATTATTGATTTATTTACAAATTTGCTAAGGAAGATCTATAAAATTATAAAACAATGGCCTCAATCAAGTTTTGTCGGGGCTGAACGCCATATTTTTATAGTGTTACACTGTCTAACATATTATGTGTATTTAGAATTTCACGTGATATTACAGTAACGCAAAGAATTGTAATGTTGTATTCTATAATAGTTATTACAGCAAATAGCTGTTAAATAACCTGCTAGAGTTTAAAAATGTATTTTAGTTCGATAAGAATGTTATCGATGATTTCATCGTAGTACTCAGTAAGTTCATTAATCACATCGTAATGCTCTCATTTAGACATCAATGTAGTCTTTGTAATGAAGTAAATGCCTCATTTAATCATAAACACTGTAAAGTGGTTGCTATTTCTGTTCACGTGGTAGATAAGAGTCATCATGACTTCAAAGATTTAAGTTACATGTACAAGTTATAGGATATTTTAAACGATACAGAGTTACTTGGGTAGGTGATGTGGTATTTATCTACTAATGATTATTTATCCATTTCCGTGCTTCGGAGGGCACGTTAAGCTGTCGTCTGTCGCGGTTGAATTAGGAATACAGCCGTTAAAGCACGGTGGTAAGGCAGTTTGCGAATGAATGCCTGACTGGTTACCACCAGTAAGTAGAAAAACCAGCGATGTGTGAGTCGGACTCGCGCTCCGAGGGTTCCGTACAAACCTGTAGGTATATAAGTAAAAGTTATGGTATTTTTATTGCTTAATGAAATCCATAACATTTTAAAATTATAAAAAATATTTTTATTATATGATGTAACTAAAAATTTATGTTTCTCACAATTTTTCTTTTATCTGTGCTATAAGAGGTTGCTTCGTACCAAATTTCTTCTGAGTTCACGGAAAGTACCCTGTAGGCTTTGATTCCCTGATGCGAGTAACGAAAATTTGCGGCACAAACGGCTTTACCTTTTGATTGCGTTGGCTTAGAACTTCAATTAGAAAGCTTAGAACTTGGCTTAGAAGTTGGATTTTTTCACAGCTTCAAGGGACAGTAGACCTGAGACTATTTTATAAATTTCAGCTTGATACCTCCAGACGTTCATGAGAAAAAGGGTCTTGACAGACAGGCGGACAACATAGTGATCCTATAAGGTTCCATTTTTTCCGTTTGAGGTATGGAACTCTAAAAAACTATCGTGGTGTGTTCTGGCAGTTGTCTTTGATAGTCAGTTATACTAAGTTAGCTTGAACAACATCTTCTATCGCATCATCATTTACTTTTTAACAGAGATAGTGATCAAAGGCTAAATACCTATGTTTTTACGAGTAACAATGCATAATATATTAGGATGTCCTCTACAACTTGCACTCATACAAGCTTCAAATCTTGCAATTCTAACTAAAATATATCTAATATGAGCTCATATTAGATATATTTTAATTACTTACATAAAAAAATATTTATACACATAAGTTGAGAAATTAGATAAGTTTCAAAGCTGTTTGATCGGGCATGGTATTTTGGCGTTATGCCATACAGGTAACCTCTTCTAACAGCAAATAAAAAAAAATACAAGTGTTGCTAAAGAAGCTGCCGCTACTGCATTGGGTTGGTTATTAGACTTTAGGTACAGATACCTACTTATTGTATATTTTTTTTGCAATACCATGTATTTGGGCTGTAACAAAGACTCTTTAAATGTTACAATCTTGGTGTATCGATTCCTAATTTATCAGCTTATCGATGTGTTTAAAATCGCGTCTGTTATTTCCATAGGCTTAGGAGTAGCGAAAAAATCCTAGGTCTGTGGTTATTTCTAAATTGACTTAGATAATAACAAGTTTTTAAACACTTACTGACACGTAAAATATATTTTTTAAATCCTTATTATGGTTTGCCTTGACCACAATTTCACCTGATGGTAAGTGACGATGTAGTCCTAGGTGTACTCCTAAACCGAGTAATGAATGGTACTCAAATACATCTGCTGGAACACACCGATAGGTGCTTGGCAACATATTTTCTAATTGAGGGTAGTAGATAGCCACCATAAAGTGAAACTCAATTTCGCGGCGTGGTGCAAACCATGGACTGCTGCTTGCAGTTCATAGCTATTGCCACTTTCTCAGTATTAAAAACATAAAGACCGCATATTTTGCAAATAAACCCGAAGATAACAAAGCATTTTCTCCGCAAAAAACAAGCCGAGTAGAAAAATTCTCGCTGTGAAATTAAGATTACGATAAGGTGGAAAAGGAGGTAAACTTTTTGTAACTTTCCCGGTTCTCTGTCCCACTTAGGTAAAGTACCACAATTACAATGAGTAAGTAGAGTTGGGAAATGCCACCCTGTGGTTACAGGTAGAGCACGAATCGATTATTTGTATTTTAAGTACTTTTTCTGGAATATTATGAGTAACACAATTTAGAGAGACGATGTACATTAAAGGTTATTTGATTCAATATTATAAATTGTTTATTTAAAAAAAATGTGTTTCTGTAATGTTGATTTACAATCAAGTTTTATCAATCTAAATAGTAGTAAGCTCATAACGACCTAAGAGATAAAATTCCAGACTCCAAACCGCAACGAAAAATTTAAAAATAATAAAAACCACGCAGCCAACCTGTTTTGATTCCACCCTTTTTTCTTTATTCTTCACTGTGACAAGAACGTATTGCTTTCCTAGATGAATTACACTAGTGGTTCTATGAGCTGAAGGGATCGCGACTCAACCCAATTTTATTTAAAAAAAAAAACATCTCAAAATGTTTGTTAGGACTAACAGAAGACAACCCTAAAATAGTAATCACGGGGTGACGTGACCACGATCACTGCAAAGTGTTTGAAACGTCGGGACAAGAATAATGATAAATATACGCGATTTAAACCGTTTAAAGTTGTTTAATTACTATGTGTAATAATAGCGAAAACCTAAGACAACATCAACCCTAAAATGTTGTTAGCTTTTTACCAATAACCCTGTATATTATAAACATCAAGATCAAATGTATTAGACCTTTAGATTAATACCAGAACTGGCTATTTCCGTTACTATACCTGACTCTTCCACAGATTCTACTAAGTGGTATGCCAATGAAAAACATTTCAGTGTGGCAAAGAGAAATTGCAGTTTTTCTTCATGAGGCAGGCTAAGCAAACCGAGAAAGATTACACCGCAGAACTTTGTGCCGCAGTGCCCCATTTTATGGGCATTGCAAATGAGATGCAATCTGTTCTGCACTCAGTTTTAGGTAAAAAATTGGGAATATAAACGAGCACCGCAACGCGGTTTTAAAAATATTGAAATACTTCTTGAATCCCAGCCAAAAAGGTGAAAGTTGATTTATTTCGTGCCCTACCCGCAATATTTCATTTCAATTTAAGAGCGTTTGTCATAATTTATATCATTTATATATTTTCTACACAAAGAACCTTGATAATTTGTAATAAAGACTACCATGTTGACGAAGAGGCGTAGCTCTTTAATCTAGGGCCTTGGTTCGATCTCAGCTCCGTCAGGTATTGTTTTTCTGACATTAAATTTCTTAGAAATTGACATAGTCTAGTCTAGAACTGCGTCCGGAAGACGGTAACAGACTAGCCTCTTATTACTGTCTGTTGCAACAGGGGTACTTAGATTTCTCATGTCTAATCGTGAAGAGAAAAAGCATGACCTTAAAAAAATAAAATAAGCAGCATTTGAAGAGTGCACAACTTTTAAGATTTTGGGAAGCTTTACATGTTTATATTTTTTATGATAGATCATTCATAGAGAGGTAGGCGAAATAATTTTTGAGAAACGATTTATTAATAACATGGATATCAGCAACAAAAAGAAAAAATATATATCCTGTAACTTTTGTTATTCAAAAATAAGTAAAGCTATACGTAGTCTACGAACGTCTCTAGAAATACGTACTTGTTAGTTTCACGAGGTAAATGTTTCTAGTTGAGATTGCCTAACTCTTACGCCTACATACTTGTAGAATAGACAGCATTCCAAATTATATTTACTCGTAAGAAAGTATAAAGAAACAATGTAAACAGTTTTTTTATTATATTATTTATCTATATATGATTAACCATGAATACATTGAAAATACATAGAATGTTAGAATTTTGAGATGTTGTTGACTTTGTGATATTGAAAGATATACTATTTTGAAGCGTGATGGCTCAAGGGTATTGGCTATGGACTGCCGCGCAGCTGGTCCATGGTTCGCAACCCCGCCGTGGACTTAAGTTTCACCATATCGTGGAAGGGCATTTTGCGAATGCCCGCCTAACTAGCGACTACTAAAAATCTGTCGCCAAGCACTTAACGGTGTGTTCCGGCAGCTGTCATTGAGAGCCAGTAATTATAGGTTAAGCCTGTTAACACCTTCGACCACATCATCACTTACCATTAGGTAAGATTGTGGTCATAAGCTTACCTATCAGAAAAAAATAATAATATTGTACTTGCAAGTAACAATGCATATTTCCAGTCGTCCCTCTTGTATAATAAACTTGCACTCGTATAAACATCAAATCTTGCAATTCCAACTAAAAGACGTCTAATATGAATTGTTTATATAAAACATTATTTAGAAACATAAGTTGAGAAATTAGATAAGTTTCAAAGCTGTTTGCTCGGTCATAGACCTGATTAATGTGTTGGCATAATGCCATCCATGTTACCTCTTGTTTACTTTCCATAATGGCGCTATGCCAACTCAAGTACAAGCTTACTTCTTATATGTGTGGGTGCAATATACAAACCAGCCAACCCATGAGCTACTGCCCATTAATGCCAGAAATTTTAAAATGATTTATCCCATTACATTCTAAAGTACAGGATTACTTTTAAGTCCTAAGTTAAGAGTAGAGTGCACGGAGCGCAATATAAACGTAGTTTCGTCATATTTTAAAAACCAAATCTTCAAACTTAGTGAAACTTTATATGCATATCGCTGAGCCTAATACATATGTTTCTGTTTTGCCAGTTTTGATATATTATTTATTTTATCCCTAAATGTCAAATTAACAATTCGAATTATTTTTAAAATACTTAATTTTACGGAAATTTAGCAAACATAGATATTAGGCTCAGGGATATACATGCAAAGTAACACCAATTTTGAATACTTAGTATTTAAAATATGACAAAACTATGTTGGTATGGAAAGCGCCACGAGCACTCTAGCCTTAAGGAGCTAGGTAAGTATATCTCAGTTTTACGTATCAAAAACATAAGAGAAGAAATTATGTTCTGTTGTTAGTCTTTTTGTTTTTTTTTTACTTCTAATAGCTTATATAGCATTAGTCCAATATTTCACCTGTTCATAGTAATAATGTGATCAAAGACGGTATACAAGCTCAACCGAGAATGAGAACTGGCTTTTAAGGATAACTGCCAGATATCATTTCTAGGTTAGCCTGAACAACATCTTCGACCACATCATCACTTACCATCAGGTGAGATAGTGGTCAAAGGCTAACCTATCAGGCATAAAAAAAAATCGCCGTTGGGTGCTTGGCGAAAGCTATTATTGTAGTAGCAAGCCAGGTACTATGTAAGGGTAGTAGCGAGCCAGACAAAAGCACAAAATCACAAGGGTATCGTTTGCAAACCTATAGCGTTTTTATTTTTCAATTTAGATCATAATTGGTTAATTTTCAAACAGTAATAGAGGCTCAGTGTACAAAATAATTCACTGATCGTAGATAAAAAGAAAAACTATACGGGAGTAGGATATATTCCAGGTCAAATAAGTGAATCAAAACATCCCATATGACAAAGAACAATACTTTGTGTTTTAGGCGTGGATAGTTCAGACTTCTAATCAAGGAATTTAAGAAGTAGCACTTACGCATTTTGAAAACAGAAACAAATGAAGAATGAAATAAATATCGACCATCAATACAAAGTATTTTCCATTGTAAGATAAACAATAGAAACATTGCAATCAACACCATGAACATTCCACCGATAGACAAAAAAATTGCACTAGATAAAGATAGCATCAAACATTTATGACAGTTGTCGCTTTTTCAGAAACAAAAGTAACATTAAGGCACATCTCTATCTTCCTTATCCCTACTAACAATGAGTTGGGGACGCGGGTTCCTTTTAATCCTTCCCCTTTAAGCCCGCGAATCAAGATTCAAGGTACAACCGAACTTAAACTGAACATTACGGTACAGGAGAAGGAAGTGAAGGTGGTGCATTAATCCACCCCATGTCTTTACGGCTCCGTTGCTATTTGAAACATTGGCGTCTTAATGAAAACTGAGGCCCTGAAGCCACGTACTAATGATGACGGATCTGAAAGAAGCCTTCTAGTTCCTCATTATCTTGCAGCCCTCCAGTTATTCTCGGCAAACTCATCATTATTTTCCCTCAATGATGAATAGAGTTTTTGTCATATTTCAACGGCAGGTGACAATACGGATTTGAGGAGAGACGAGGTGTGAATGAATTACGGGGGTAAACACGGCTGCGGAGTGCGACGTGAATGCAAATAGCTTGAAAATACAAATGGAAATTTAGGCCTTTTTTGTTATTTCATTTTGGTGAGATACATTTTGGCCTTTAAAAACAGGCAACATAAAAAGCATATATGTCATTAGTAAATTTGTTATTTGGGACTCGTTTTTTAATTTAAATTTAACTAAAAACAGACATTATGTATCACCTTTTAAACAATCGGAACGCAACAACATCGGAAAATTTGATTCGGACGCACCATAATTTGTTTACTTTAATAAATACTCAAAAAAGAGAATAAAATATACCTGTCAGCCAAGAAGAAGAAATTTGTTCTGAATTTATAACCAACGAAAAAAAATTGTACCGACCAATTGTTACAATCTAAGATTCGCTATAGATACAACATCCATGCTTAACTTACACGTGAGTTTTACGAGAAAATTTACAAAACAGACTCCGTTCAAACGCTAAAAGCTATTCAAGTTTGAGCCCAGGCGGATATCCTCAGCATTTCAACTTGATTCACTTAGTTTGTTATCGACAGTGTGCGGCTCGCTCAGGTGCATTGACGTTAGGAGATAGAAAGCTTCATGTTTGAATTGGGAATGCGCAGAAGTTTATACACAGTTTTAATAAATTTCACAATATTTAATAAAAATACTTTGTTCGTTAATATTATTTGCGATCGAGCCCCGAAGGATATCCTCAACATTTTATCTTGTATTACTGTTGTACTGTGTTTTAACTTATGATAATGAATAGATTCAGGCGTTACTTTGCAGAAATCCATATTTTATAATAATAAGTATTTTAAGAAAACATTCAATTAATATTTTAGCAATACACTTAAAAACCACCTAATTTTTCCGTTAAGACTACGTGATGTCACAAACGCCACTCAGACAAACCGGAAGAATTTTCAAGGTTTTGCTTCTACACGAAGCATCCTCAGGAGGTTTTGACTTTTCGAGCACACGATCGAGAATCCACGATCGTGATTTTTGTTCTCTAAATCCTTAAGATATCTTATCATCGAATCTTATCTACAAAAGTTGTGTTCACCCAAATTCCATTCGAACAAAACAGTCCTTCTATAATATCAAGATCTCAACTTTGTATCGAAGTCAGTTCTTTAATTCTGTGGGATGGTGAAGCGAGAATCCATGTTGTCTTTACCCCAGACGGCTACCCTCGTCAAACTTGTGAAGCTTCCTAAATGAAATCTATAGTTTATTGGGAACTAGTTTTCCACCCCACGGAACCGTAGTCGATTGTCATATTTTTCCGTGGAAAGTCGTGTACTTCTTACTTTGTATCTAACTAAGCAATATTGCAGTATAAAGTGACCACAGAGAAGAGAAATATTATTATTATATTTCTCTATGAGAGTGATATAAAGACTTAGGATGTCTGTAATTGATTGATTGAATGAGCATTAGCAACAGAAAATAATAGGCTATATTTTGCCAAGAAATAGCGTTATGAAACCTATCAACGTGTATTATAAAGTGCGGGTATGATGAGTCAACGAAAAATTTTGAAGCAATGATGGCTGAGCGGTAATATCTATAGACTGCCATGCCGCAGGTCCATGGTTCGATCCACACCACCGGCTTGAGTTCACCGCATGGTGGAAGGGCAATTAGTGAATGCTCGCCTGTTAAGCTACCACCCTCAAGTAGAAAATCGGCCAACAAGCACCTAGCAGTCTAATAACAAATATTTTAAAAATAATTTTCACACAATTCCGCCTAATTATTAGGCGAATTTGTCACTAGATATATTTTTATATTTTTTTAAGTGTTTTATTAAAATATTACTTTACAGTTTTCTTAAAATATTTGTTATTATTTAATATGGATTTCCGCAAAATAACGCCTGAATCTATTCATAACCTAGCAGTGTGTTACAGCCAGAAAGTAATTACGAAAGTGCACAAGTGAAGTCTTAGGGCGATGGCGCATTGCAGTTCGTCAGTTGTGACGAAATGCATTTTTATAGGTAGAGGTTACAGCTTAACATCAGATGGACCGAGACCTGTACAAAAACCACTACCATCGAAAAATCAAAGCTCCTTCGAGGACATCGACATATTTTAAACATTGATTATTATTTGCATTCAAGTGATATAACTTTTATATGGAATTAATTACTTATATTGTATAAGGGTATATACACAACGAATTACTCAAAACTAACTGTATTTTTTTACTTAATGTTATTTAAATAGCCTCTAATTTGTCTGCATTCTATCACAAATGGTTTTAATAACTTAATAACGTGAAACAATACAAGAACAAAGCTTAACAAAGACAACGAAGTATTTTCAGCATTGCAGGCGCACCAGTTTGCTCATTAAAATTTCAGTGCAGTTGTACAAACAGCAAGCAGAAAGGCCGTTACTGCAGTACCTATATCTGAACAGGAATTTAAAAGTTTCCCTGCTACTTTTTATATATACTTTTTATGTTTTTTTGCAGCTGCCGCGTAGCGTGTTTCGTGTCCGACTGAAAAGTTGATAGACGGGGAATATTTAATTTTCTTGCAGGTATTGGTGGGCAGTCAATCAACCTATACCCGAGCAGCTGAGGCATTCAATTTGATGTATCTTTTTAGAGCTGTTTTTATCGAGGGAAGCAGATGCCTCAGTGGAAAGTAGAACATCACAAAGGTACGGAAATTGAGATTGTATATATTCATACGTTTCTTGAACAATTACATTTGCACGGAATTTTGGCAGAAACGTATTTATTATTTTAATTTTCTCAACAATAACACTGGGATTATCGTAAGCCCAATTTTACAACTAGTATTGAGTTCGTGAACAATTATTGACAGGTAACTACAGAGTGTTTAAACGAGTATGGGACTGGCAGCGTGCGGGGCTTAGACAAAGACAAACGCCATAGTTACCAAATTATTGACGAATTCAAAAACGTTATAAGTCACTGAACTAAAAACAGAAAGCAATCTAGGACTGTGTTGCGATAAAGTTCACTTTATTTACGTCACATCGGGACCGCTTTAATGAATTGGAATTAGACCAACTTAAATCTAATTCATACATGGGTATGAATGGAGTTCAATCTACTTATGAATCAATCAAAGGCTAAGTACACTCCGCACTGCACAGTGTCCAATCACGAGTTGCGGTCTGAATACGGCTAATGGGGATCAATCATGGCAATCTGCAATTGAGATGCATTGATCTGCTCCCCAGACAGCGGATGTAGTGGCCCACTATGTATTAAAAATAGTCAAATCTTATTTTTCCTTATATGTCTTAATTTTACTAGTTATCTATCTCATTTTAGTAGTCCAGTGCGTCCAGTATTTGATTATCGGGTCGTAAAAGTATAGTTTTTAAATTTATAGGCATCTGTATCCTGAGGGCAGCCTGTTAAAGACTCCGTTTTCAGCCCGTCCGTATATATGTCTCGGGTCTAGTCCATGGAATGGGCTATTAGAAAGTTTAATTAAATCTGAAAGATATTTTATATAAAACTAACACGACTTTGAACTAAAAATTCACACAAAATCACTACAAAAACACAGGTTTTCAGTGGGCTGCAAATTAACCCAAGCGTAACCAAAGAAATAAAACTTTTTGCACCCTAGCGTTTGGGGTGTCATATAGAACTTACTGAAGAGAGTGTATTAGGTATATAATATTTTTTATGCTATTAACTACAAAAATATAGAAATGAGGGACTGTCAAGGTCAAGGCTGTAAATTCTAGAACATTTTTGTTGCAGGATCTATTTCATATACTAAACTAGTAAGGAATTTTATACATTAGTTATGTTATGCACCATGTCATGTATGTAGCCAACAAATACTAAAGATCAGTCATTACGTTTTTTAGCTGCGACCAAAACCATTTTTTTAAACTTGGATTGTTCCTGTTCTGTAGCCTAATAGGGCGAGGCCAAAACTCCCTTGGCCGGCTTTTTGCCAAGCGCCTCGTAAGCGAATAAGCTTAGAAAATAACATTGCAAGTAACAATTAAAACTCGCGACCATCTACATATGCCCTTGCAACTTGAACTACCGCGGTGAGTGAGTCATAATTTGAATATATCCCTTTATTCTTATTATTTGACAACCGTGTGGGTAAATACATCTATGAACAAATCAAACTACAGTCCGGCCGCCGATATAATGCGTTTGACAGTTCGTGTTCGTATTGTAGTTTTGACTTTTAAATGGAGTAAAATAAACCATAATATATCCTATTTTTAGATACTTAAATACCTGACTACAATATTATACAGTCATACTGTCTATGTTACTATGAATTGGGGAAAAAATATTCACAAAAGGAACTGTCAAACGCATTCTATAAGCGATCGGAATGTAATAAAATAGTGAAGTGCTCGAAGCGGAAGTTGCGAAGTCATTCTTAACCGATTAAATAGGTTAAGAAACATTCCCTGCTGTCATCACATCACTTGGATAAGTTAATGCTAGTAGCATTAAAAACAGAGTGTGCACGTGTTTCGGAGGGTATAATTATGTATTAAGGAATTAAGGTAACGATGGTAGGACATTTTGTGAATGCCCGTCTGGATAGCTATACCACTATCAAGTAGAAAATCTGTAGCCACGCACCTAGTGTTGAGTTACGGCCGCGGTTCTTAAGTGCCGGTAATTCTAGGCTAGCTACCCAGGGTATTTGAATGAGGCTGTATGAGTAAGTCAAAGTCAAAATCATTTATTCAATTTAGGCGTCTCAGCGCTCTTATGAAGGTCAATTATAAATTTTAATATTGAATTATTCTACATTGTACTGCCACGTTCAGCAAAAAAAAACTTGTATAGAGCCACTCCGAGAGGAACGGGCAATAAACTCGGGGCCATTCTTTTAAACGTCTTTTGACAATGTGTTACATACTATATAATAAAGTTATTGCAATATTTGTTTAAATTATGTAGGTGACAGGCGGTAGCTTGGCAGAGGCGGAATTGTCCAGGCATTTTTGTCGTTTAAGTAATACAAACTGTGTAGTATGATTTATTAATCAATATGTTTTTCACTCGCAACTTGGATTCCACTTCTGTGAGCGTTGTATTATGTTTGGGAACTTAATAAAACCGTATAGAATTACCTAAGAAGGACCTTTTATTTGTCTTTGCTAATCTGTAAGTTTTATTTGTGTTTGCTAATGAGTATTATGAGTTAGCTCAAGTTACATTGTTCAGAGTCAGAATGTTTGATTTCGAAGTAACCGTTCGGCTATCAGAGCGGTTATAGCTGTGGACTACTTCACCGCATGGTGGAAGGACATTTTGCGAATACTAGCCTAACTAACTACCACCCATAAGTAGAAAATCTGTCGCCAACACATAGCAGTATGTTCCTGAAGCAGTCATTGAGAACCAATCGAATTAAAGGTACATAAGACTCAACAAATGTATGTCTCACTTGTGACAATATGCATTTGTTATAGGCAGAGGTTATCGCTTAACATATAGTGGGCATCGCGGTAATCCGTGACAATCCATAAAAAAAAAGTTCAGCGTCATACAACTTTGTTGAAAACGATTTGTTTGTTTGAGTTTCTAAATGGCTAAGAATTTTCTACCCCTTGTGGACGTAAACGCGAGCGTGCAATCGATTACCAGCACTGCGCTGGCGGAGGGCCTAAAGTACTTACTTATGATTCATAATTCCGAATGGGAAGGGCATGGTAAGCGTATAATTTTGGCTTACGAAAACAAAAGAATGTGTATTTGGTACATACCAACTTATTATTTAGCGAGCGGCCCGCCCCAGCTTTGCACGGATATTTAACAAAAAATATAAATTGAAACACATAAAAAGTAGTAATTGTGACATCATTATAATAGTTAGATATATGGTACTGCGGACTTTTTGGTAGATATTGATGCCCTTTATGAAATTGTGGTACATTACTTTGCTCTATTATCAACAATTTCCGCAGCGTACGCGATGTAACGATTTCTTTGGTATTTATTCTCACGTTGGATTACATTATCGAAGTTTTCATAAGGATCCCTAAGTTTTTGAAAATATTCTATAGCTTTTGTTCATTAGGGATAATGTAAGATTCTAATAGTGAAAGAATTTTTCAAATCGGTCCAAGAGTTTTTAAGTTTATTCGTTACACACAAAAATATTAATCTTTCCTCTTTATAATATTAGTATAGAAGTATATATTAGAAATACATATCAGAATGGCTTACAGAGAAACCTTTTACTTTTACGCCGTGGTCCGGTTCTCTGTTCTTTTATATGTCATAGACTATTTTTTTTAGTAAATATAATCAGATTACACGTTCCTATCTATTCCTGATTATAACTGCTACATACAAAATATAAAATGTGTACTTTGGAAAAAAAAATACCGTAAAAAGTAGAGTGCTAAATAAGTTGAATCCGTTGCATTGAGTCGTTTCAACGGAAATTTAAAATGATTTGTTGAATTTTATAAAGATATTTAAACTAACGTTTTTTTATGTTATTTAAGTTTTTATTTTATTTTTCATTATATTTTGTGGACTTAGACCAAATAAGAGCAATATAAGTGTGGGTCAATGTTTGGCCCCGAATAAATTTTCTGAAATATTTGAAATAATTAAGTCATTAATTTTACAACGACTTCATAAGTCTTTTGGTTTTTAAAACAGGAGCCATCCGACCTCACTGATTAAGTTTGTTTGAGAAAATTGAAAAAAGTCCAACCCTAGGGACTATTAATATATTACGGATATACGGAACCCTTAAAAAGCGTAGCTCGACATGCCCTTCGTCACCTTTTTAGTTATCAGACTCATCAGGCACTTGCAAGTAATTTGTATAGATATTATGTATTTATGTTATACAAAATTCTTCTATATTCATGAAACTAGTGCTTGGCCTGAAACAGAGACCTCACCATATTACAATTTAAGTTTTACATACGAATGTACTTTGAGCACATGATAACTTTGGGAGCCATAACAAAACTACCCATTAGGTACTAATTAAGGCATCACAAGTGCAAATCGATTTCATGAATAGTAAAATACAAGACACGTAGATGTTTTTATAAAGAAATTAGTAGGTTATGTACATTATATTGCATCAAAAAACATAAACTATATTAAATCTTAACTTTACTTTAAAGTGTTGGAGTGTTCCGACTGTCAAATTAAATTAAATCAATTACATTTATATTGCTATGAAATGATAGGTTTTAAACGCCTTACTAATTAAAATTATGTTATTTATAAAACTTATGAATTGACTTATGAAGTTGTCGTCGAAAGACCAATAACGCCAAAATATCCATATTGATTTCGATGTGCTCTGATATGTAAATAATTGTGGTATTTATTAAGAGTTCAGTACTAATAATGTATTAAAAGCCTATAATTATTAGTTGTGTGTGTTATCTGACATTATATATTTCAATGTGTAGGTATTAGAATTGATAATAATTAATGTGATTGGTGTAAACCGTAATTGGAAATAAATAAATAAATTTAGAAGGGTCAGTCTGAAACATTTAAAAATAATATAATTCTATTACAAAATGTTAACAAGCATGGTGGTAGGACATTTTGCGAATGCCCGCCTGGCTAGCTACCACCCTCAAGTAGAAATTCTGTCACCAAGCACCTAGCGGAGTGTTCCAGCAGCTGTCCTTGAGAGCCAGTAATTCTAGGTTAGCCTGAACAACATCGTCGACCACATCATCAGTTACCATTAGGTGAGATAGTGGTCAAAGCCTATCCTATCAAGCATAAAAAAATCAATCTCAATTTTTTACATTTGATAATCGCATTTTTTTCTAAAGACTTCTTTATGTTGGCTTTGATTATACTTTAAGTAGTAATTTAAAGTCATCATAAAAATTTAATTACATATATATACAAAAAACATTTCTTGTACATACTACGTTTGCAATATTCGTTTTTAGATTGATAATAAATGTTTTAATATTGTTATGTTTGCAATAACGCCCGCTCGGCGAATTACATTACAAAATTACAAACTTACGAGTGAAAAAATTATAGTCGTAGTAAATAAAAAATATAAATAGTAGAAGTAATTATATATCCCGCACATGACTATAATTTTTTCCCTCATCAATTTGTGATTTTGTAATGATAATAAATGTGTTAAATATCTACAAAAGACCACTTTGATATTAATATTTTATCTATATTATATAAACAGCAGGCACAGTTAATGTTGTCGTGCGTTTATATATAATCAACATACAAGTAGGTAGTTAGGTACGTCCCGATTTGGTCGGTTGATTCACATTTCAAAGGGGACGAAGTTAATGTACTGAATTGAAATTTTCCTTATGGAACGTGTGGTGTATATGAAATTTTAAAATTTAGGGAACGTCAATTGGAATTTAAGCGTTAATACTTACAATACTTGTATTAAGCCTGTTCATTTGTTTTGTGGTTTGGCAAAGATCCAAAAGTCCAAGTTATTGAATATGCAATTGAGATGTTAATGTAAAATTATTAGATTCGGGAATCACTTAGCGGAAATCGATAATGATTATTAATAACAACTATTAAAACAAATTATTAGGATCATTTTATATTTTTAGTACTTTATATTAGTATTATAGAAAAATATTTAAAGAATAGATATTAATATATGTAATTTTCTCGATCGTGCGATCAAATATTCAAGATCTCCTGTAAATGCTTCGTGTAGAATCGAAACGCGTCAAAAACTACTCCGATGCCATTAATGACGTCACGTCCGTTTATCAGAAAATTTTGACAGAATTGTCACTATACTAGATATATTTTTTACAAAATATTTGTTAATTTATTTAGGTCTTTATATACAAATTCGTATTCATTACATCTAGTTATAAGGTGTTCTTATTAGAATAAAATAATAAGTAAACTAAAATACATGGGTACGTATAACCTGTATATGTTTAATATATTTGCAGTGTGACAAGTACAATTGATATTAATTTTTATAACAAATAACAAAACTTTAATAAACACATTTGTTTTAAAAAATATTAATTAATACACACTCTCTGCAGTTTTCTACTATATTATTTAATGTATATACAGCTACCTATATTATAACATTATTTTATTACAAATACTTGAAAGTAATGGACATTTACTGCCCCTATTTTCGTATCCGAAGATACAATCATGTATAATGCCAGCTAACGCGAGAAAATACGGTCCTAGCTTGAATCTTTAATAACATTGCAAATTCAATGAAATGGAAGACCGGGACGGTCCGGGTTTCCCACCCCTGTCTTATATACAGAACCAATACGAAGTAATAACCTTAGACGGATCAATCGATTATGTCGCTTTATGTACCTACTGGATACTTATTAGGGTTCACACTGAGCTAGCAGCCTCGCGAGGCATTTGCCGCGCGAGGAAACTATACGCGATGGCGTGAGGCAGCCTCGGTCACATGAATTGTATGCGCGGGGCTGCTCGCTGTGTGGACACGCGTATATTGAATGTTTTATAGTTTGTTTTTTTAGCTAAGTAAAATTTTGTAAGGTCAACAAAAAAGTGTATCACAAGCTGAAAATCCTCTTATAACATTAATTTACAAATGCGAATGTAAGTAAGGATGTTCCTCCTTCACGCTGAAAGGCTGAACCGGGATGGATCCCTCCTGGTTAAAAAATCTTTTCATAGCGATGTTTTAGGTATGTTCATTTGCGTTTCAAAAATATTAATCCTAAATAGTTTCATTTGCCGTCATTCCCATGCGACGTTCTTCTGTATATATACTTTCACGCCCAAGTAGAAAATGTGTCGCCAAACACCTAACAGTATGTTCCGGCAGCAGTCCTTGAGAGCCGGTAAAATTACAAACACATGAGACCTTACAACTGTACGTCTCACTGTGACGGGCGCAGTGCAATTCGTCGTTGACGAAATGCATCTGTTATAGACAGAGGTTAGTCCACTTAACATCAGGTGGGCCTCGGCTTGTTCCATCACAACAACAAAAAAAAGGTGGACCTCGTGCTTGATCCACAATTCCTCACAACCCCATCAAAAATTAGGTCCCCGAAGTATTTTTATCATTGCTATTATGTTGAAAGTCCTGTAAGTAAACTCTCATTGCATATTTTGTGCTTATTTTGAATTTAAATCTTGCGAGGATTATAATAAGACAGTTGTTTTATTGCTGAGAATAATAAAAAAGATGTTAATAAGGTTAATTAATAAACTTTTAGAATCTAAGAGAATCCTGTAGAAACAGCAATAAATGCCAAATGATTGTATTCTATTTAGGTATCATTGCATAAATACGTTACAATTCAAATTTTCAGATATTGTTATTTCTTAAGCCATTCAACGATAATAATTTTATATTATGCGAAGAATGGTGACCACATGTCCTAAGTATTACAAAACGTCACCGACTTGCTAACAACAGCAGATGTTGGCATGATGGCAAGGTTATTGCCTCCTCAACAATCAAACAGACTGTAATTATTTAATTCCAAGCTCTTAATACTAACTAATCGGATTGAAATTATGTCTCACCAATATCGTCAATCCAATATCCATTTCAACGAAAACACAAGTTAAGTTTATTGCATACAAAAGTTTATATTATCCCTAAAGCACCGTACGTAAGCTTACAATGTCTAACGCGAAGCAAAGACACATAGCAAGGCAACACTGATTACATTATTTCCGCGAAACTATTTATTTAGCGTGTAAAAAATTACAGCAAATCAAGTATTGTCGTTCACCCCGAGACCATGCGGTGGAAGGCACAACGCGAATGGTCCACTACATGTCTAACACATAACTAACACCAATAAAGAGTCGTACGATTTCAGTTCACGAGATTAGGTTCGGGCGCGATCGTTTCTTAGAGATCCTTTTATAAGGTCCATGGCGTCAGCTGTGATCGGCGGCTCGGTACGACGAGCGCGCGTCTGCCAACACGGAACGATCGATGCCGGCAACAGATTTACATTTTCCGAGCAGGAAATCGGGAAAGTTTGCCACGTGCGTGCTTTTCGGGCGGCGAGATCGGCGCGCCCGCACGCCGGTAGTGCGCGCCGCCGAATGCCGCCCGCCCAGCCGCCGTCGCCGCCGTCGCCGTACGCACCCCAGCGTCACCGCTACTACACCCACTTACGCTGAGCCCACATCGACATTTACACAATTACTTAGCATTGACACCGACACTAATACCCATCATAACCACCTAAGTTAATTTCTTGTGATTTTTGCTTCAGAAAAACTTCGTATACCCTTGTAACGAAATAACCGGACATTTCAAAAGCTATCTATTGACAGGTCTTTCAAAAACACGGAGAAACATGACAGCAACACGGATGAAAGGCAGTCGGTGCGAATCGTAAAATATCATAACAAAATGGGCAAAGTACGGTTTTATATTGAGACGGTTAAGGTCCCGAATGGTATTTTACTGTTAGGGGCGGTTAGGGTCGAGGCAATGGTGAGCAGGGGCACGGAGCGCGGGGTGTGAGACGTAGGAATATCGATTTTGGTCACCCCGCCCTCTCCCTAAGCGTTGCGACAGTGTGAGTGCGCTGTACGAGCTACGAGTCCTCACTGGGAAACGACCGGCTGCGAAACCAACGTCCGAATCCGAACATAGCAGACACATAACAAAAGCTTATTCGCACCGCACTGCAAGCACACGTACACTAAATGACGAGTCCAAATGTCTATTGTTCCGAATCTCCAACGGAATCTAGTGATGTTCATGCGCGAGCCACGTTACGAAAACAAAATATTGCCGAACGAGTACAGGAACCTGCACGTAAGGCAATACCATCCTTCTCGAGATTCTAAATCTTCCCCTTGCACCTAAGTATTCCTTGGGGTCGCGTTGTTTACTTCCCGCATTCGTGTGATTGTGACTTTAATTATGTTGGCTTTCTCGCCGTAAACAAACTGGATTACACATCAGCGGTAGAGTCGTGGAATACGTATTAGGTTTCTAATGAAATTACATCTTAATTTGTTCTTCATTCACGTTAAATTAAGAGAGATCTCTTACCTCGTAAAACTAGTCTAAAATGTTTTCCTGTAGTCTGTTACATAAGGAATCCAATATAGATAAGACAAGGTTACATTATATCGGAGATGGAAGGAAAGCGGGCCGACCACTTGTGGATTTGAGAGACTCAGCCAAAGCTATTGGAAAATTGACCTGTTCACGTTCCCGATAGTTACATAATGTAATAATTTATTGAATACAATAAAATATTCAACTACTTTATCAATTATCTATAATATAAAAATAAATTCTGCTAGCAAAATGTCTAAGCAAAGCAAATCCAGAAGAAAATTAAAAAACAATTACAATGATATTTTGCTGAAAAAAATCATAACGTGCCGTGTGAAAATAAAATTCAATTAAATAAAAAGTACCATTTTTATTCACTTGAATATCAAAGCACCCTAACTGCCCCTAAAAAGCGCAACCATTACCGGCGCAATTCTATCTCGGCAATGAATATCACACCCTGAGGGAGCATTTTAATTTGAGTTTTATAACTTCTCTTTATTCAAAACGTCATGCGTACATTGAAATCATAATAAAAACGTACCTTTCGTCGAGCTGTTGAAGCTGCGAAGGCTGAAAATTCATACGACGTCCATACAGCGACGCACCACCTTCCGACATGTAACCATCCATAATGTCGTTGTTCCTTCCACACTCAATTTCACCAATGTTGATTCTTCTCAAGCAATCACCATCTGACATGTACCCAGACGCGATTTCCAGATCACAGTAATCTGGATTCGAAAATCCCGGACCGTAATTGATTCTATCTCTCAACCCTGTGTTTTCTCGACCAAAGTTTGCTTTTACTGTATTTGCATGATGAGGATATCCAGGAATGTTTTTCTGTGTCAAACCAGAGTTTCTCATTGGCAGAGTCAAGTGACTGTTATATCCACGTAAAAGTGGTCGCATTGGTAACACATTCATCATCGGGTTATCATCTTCGCCCAGAGAATTATCACGGCAATGTGATGGTGTGCTAGATCGACTTTCACTTTCAATCTTTCTATTTATTTCTGTCAGGGTCCTGTTTGGATCAAAAGTTGGTTTTGTCTGTGGATTGCCCTGGATCCGACTTTGAGAAACTTCCTTTTCAGAAATTTCTGCTTCGTTTATCACATCGTTAATGTATGTGGTATTCATATTAAGCCTCTTATTTGGCATTATATTACCAGCAGTCTTTGATACATCTGAGCCTGATTCACTAGATGGACGGTATATAACACTACTACTATCACTTGAATTCGAGTGCTGCCCTGTTGTACTATGTGTCGAATTTGAGTGGGAGCTTTCAGACATTTGCGAAATATGACTTTGATTTCCTTGATTGACTGGCATAGGTGACACTGCCAAAGTCTGTTTTTGGGAAATTTCCTTACTTAAATTAGATTGTTCTCTACTAAATGGAAGTGCACTTACGTTATTAGTAGAATTTAAACTAGAATTGCTTTGTATTGGACTTAATTGACTATTTGTACTTTTATGTATAATATGCCTATCATCTTTTGCAATTTTGAACGTTCCTTTGACAGCAGCAGTTGGTTTTGGTATGCCAGTATGATTTGGTGTCCCAAAGTTTTGGGCAGTAGGTGGTATTGGCGACTGAGTTTTATTCGGCGTGGTTGAATTTTCTTGATTTTTTGTATCGGCGTTGATATCAGTACGTTGTTCATTAAGTTTCATTTGGCTTCCCGAGAGTTTCATCATTTTTGATTCTAATTTTGTTTTTTGATTTCTCGAATGGTCATCAATCTGATTCAGTTTAGTATTACTTACTGATTTCGGAGTTGCCAGTTTGGATTCTTTATCTCGACCTGGCAATTTGGGACTATTTCTTGATTTATCACTACTACTAGTTTTATTGCTAGTTTTGCTTAAATTTGAGGAAGATTCTTTAGGCGCTTTTGAACTAACTAACTTAGATTTTACATTTTTTCCAGACTTGTCTTTTGATAATGTATCATTTCTTAATGTTTTGGGTCCAATTAAATTAGATGATTTGATATGTGTGTTTGGTAAGTTTGATGATTCGTTGAGACTTAAGCTAGAGTCTGATCTCTCGCTTTTGGCAGATGAAAAACCACTAGAAGAACTAGTTCTTTTTGATACTGCTGTAGTTTTGCTTTGTTGCTTTTCATTGCTTATTTTGTCTTTATTGAAGAGCTTCAACTTGTCAAGCATAGAATGCTTTGTTGGGGTTCCATTGTGGCTGTTCGGCGTTTGGGAGTGTGGTTGGCTCGGAGTTGATAAAGTCGACGGTATTTTACTTCCGGGTGCCAGTAGTGACGAATTTGGGCGTGATCTGAGGATAAAGATCATAATTTTTAAAACTATAAAGATTCCTTATCAATTTATCTAATATTACAAAAACGATTTAGAAGCAATGATGGCCGAGCGGTAATAGCTGTGGACTGCCGCGCCGCAGTACCCTGGTTCGATCCCCACCGCCGGCTTGAGCTTCACCGCATGGTGGAAGGCTTTTTGCGATTGCCCGCCTGGCTAGCTACTACCAACAAGTAGAAAATCTGTCGCCAATCAATAGTGTTCCGGCAATAGTCCTTGAGAGCCAGTGAAATTACAGGCACATGAGACCTAACAACCGTGTCTCAAGGTGACGGGCGCAGTGCAATTCGTGACTTGTGACGAAATGCATCTGTTATAGGCAGAGGTTAGTCCGCTTAACATCAGGCGGGCCTACAGCTTGTTCCGTAACAAAAACATAAAAAAATTAAAAAAAAAACTTTAACAACGCACCTTTGTAACTAATTTAGTTAAATATATTTGCATTTCAGTTTTACACTTGATTCAACCTTCCTGATAACCAGGCGGGAATAAAGTACCTCATTTTGACAATATATAATCGGGTCGCAATGTGCTATATGCGCAGAACATTCAACAGATCTGAATGGCCTGTACTTTTTATGTATAGGTAGAGCAGAAGCTGAACATTTAATTAAAAAAAATAACTTTATAAGTACTATTAATACCGATCATGGGGTCAGAAAGTTATTGATTTTCCTGATTAAAAATGTCAGTAGTTGTCAGAAGCTGATTAATTCACCAATCACGTGAAATCAAAACATATATGTCAAGATGTGGATGTTAAGGCAGCTTTGTCAACCTTATCGGGGATATACAGGCGTATATATAAAATGGTTTAATTTTTTTGAGAACGAGATTTGTATTAGCGGGTTTTATTTGTTACTTTTTGGGATATCCCATTGCTGACCTAAGCTTCCCGTCAATCGGTATTTTTTTTAATATATTCTAGTTAATAATATAATTTTTTCCTAAACCTATTTACAAAATAACAATAAAATAACCTTACCCGGATGACGAGGCCGGTGCTCTTGGTATGAAACTGACAGCCCCTTGACCCAAAGGACTTGTTGAGCGACTGGAGCTTGCTGAGAGGCCACTCTTACCACCTGTAAAGGAACAACAACGTTCACAACTAAAACCTTACTGTTCAAAATCTGTACATTTTTTATACAAGCTAGCTTATCTTGGACAAATATACAGATAAAGAATATCCAAACAAAACCTCATTGAGCTTGTTCTCACGGCTATCTCATACCTCATAGCTGTGTAAATATTATCAGTATCAGACATTCACTAGATAAGTCGAAAGTTTTATCGTAAAACGGCACGGGTGGCCGACCGTGCGCGCGCGACTGATCACTTCACCAACCCATTGCATTCAAATCTATCTTAACAATTTTATTCTGACCCGTGCACCCCCATCAATTTTTCATAGCGATATCTCTAAAGTGGACTATTAAATCAATGCTACGTGTCTGACTATGTTGGTCGGCAATATCGATCGATGCCATAACGATTAAAATTATAATTTATGACGTCATCGTTGTACTTTATGGTAGAAATGTATGCGTGTGCGTAAAGTAGGTAACCCTAAACACGACATGTTAATGAGTCGATAGTTGTCTGACATGAACGTGAACAATATAACTCCCATTGTGGTCTGTTATTTAGCAACTGTTATGAATGTTATGATACTTGGAGAGTCTATTCAAAGCACTTGCAACATTACGTAGAACGTTTGCGCCCTTTGCACAATAACATTTGGTAGTTTACTTCCTCGATTATCGTAAAACTCCTATATCATGTACGATGCTGGGTACGTTGGGTATTTGAAGTAATCACTTGAATTTAAGAATAACTAGAACCCTATGTTCTCCATCCACAGTCCAGCGGAGTGATTTCTCAACTATCGTTAATTATATAAACAACGAGTACCACGTTTTATTCATGCGCATCACAGAACAACAGAATTAAAAAATGGACGAGATCGTTCACGCGGATGCCAAGGTAATGTCCTAAAGTAATGCTATGATAGCAGTTCAGCCAGGCCGGATTCCATATTTAGCCTCCTTACATATTTAACTACATGATAAAATCCAAACAGGTGAGGCGATTCTAATCTACCTAATCAATAATAAATAAAATTAACAACTTAAGATGTGTATAGTTGTTATTGGATTTTGGGTTCATAGTGCTGTCTTCTTCCATATAGTGTCTAAATTTAAGTTTATAGCCTAATATCTGTAACTGTACCTATGAAGAAAAAATAAAATAAAATAAAACTTTTAATAAGTATGAGAAGCGTTGACACTACATTTTTGTAATATGTATAAAAAAAAAATATTTTTTTATCCATAGCTACACGTTTTAGACTGACGACACTGCACTGATTTTACCTATACTCGTATTAACGAAGGAGTGCTTGTAATTTAGTGGTCACACATCAAACTAACTTCAACTTCTTTAATTGACTTCGACTTCAACGTCCACCGCGGTCATGAGTTGGATGGGTGACCGCTAGTGACTGCTGAGCGCTTCCGTGCTTCGGCAGGCACGTTAAGCCGTCGGTCCCGGTTGTCGTCTTAGGATGGCAGTCGTTACAGCATGCTGGTAGAGCATTTTGCGAATGCCTGACTGGGTAGCTATCACCCTCAAGTAGAAAATCAGTCGCCAAGCATATAACGGTGTTTACCATGAGCTGTCCTTGAGAGCCAATAATTCAAGGTTAGCCTCAACAACATCTTCGACCACATCATCACTTAACATCAGGTGAGATAGTAGTTAAAGGCTAAACTATCAGGGATAAAAAAAAACACTTGTATCATTGCCTCTGGAAGCCATTTGAAAAAATTGCAAGCTCTATAGTTGGAGGTCGTCTACGAATAGTATTGTCAATCAGCATCTGGCCACATCCGTCCCGTATACAAAGTATACGATCCATCACTTGAGACAGTCCAAGTGGACGATCTCCCGGGCACCCGTAGGTGGGCAATTTATATGTCAGTAATAGTTTTGTTAAAGCTAGAATTGCTACGTATGTAATAGGTATAAAGTACTGAAAAACGCCCGGTTGTAACTGTTCTAGAAGTGAGTAGTTGACAGTAGCAATAATCTCGTTCTATTTTTAAATTCTCAATATCTTTTGACTTATACGGCTAATAGCAAAATGCAGTGCCCATCTGAGCATAATTCAAAAACATATGCAGTAAACAAGCTAAATAATACCTTCGATGATGTTTAAGCCGTAATTTCTTACTTTTTACTAACTATTCAGCATATAATTATTGTTTAAATGATGCAAAATAGCAAATACGAGGACCCTAGAAAACCTCAAAAAAGTACAACTTTGCAAAAAAACGACAGTGTATGCTTCAAAATACTATTAATTATTGTGATAAGATTGAAGAATATTTATTCAATTGAATCAATAATAATAAATTAAACGTTTCTCAATTGTTGATAAGCAGTACAAAATAAATAAAACTGTTAAATGATAAACTAATATTTGGGAGGTTACTAGGTCATTCAACATGACGTTATCGAGAAACGGCAAAAAAGAAATGTTACTTTAGTAACTGAGAAGCTATGATATATTATATTATATATACTGAGGGAGAGAAGAGAAGAAGAGGCAGAATCACATTGCTCAGAAGCATTTACTTAATGTGTATAAAAATCGCGCTATTTTAAAGCGTGCGTGAAGTAAAAAATAATTCAAACCTTTCTGTCAGTCGCAACACTCAAAAGTAAAATTGTTATTCAGCACTACTTATCTTACTTATGTCAGAGATCCTTTCTCAAGACATGTTATAACTTTTAATAATGTAAATAAAGGTCCTCTCAAACACCACTTCACTTAGTTTGTAATGCTATATATAACTTAATGTTATGACATTTTTATCGTCGTGATAAAAATTACATTGCAACTACTACCGATAGATATTAAAGTATGTTCTAAAGAAATGAGCGCACGCTTTGAGCGATCCCCGCTGACTGAAGAAAGGATGCATCTGCATTCACAACTTCGATTATATTATTAAAGCTAATGGTTCGTTTACATTGGAAAAGTAAACAGTATCAGTTGGATAGTAGATAGATTGTAATGGTTCAATCTCTGAAGCTTGACTTTCAAAGAACAGTTCAGTGTTTCAATATATTTTATCCATACGTTTGCAAACTTAATAGTTATTGAGAGTAGAGATTAAACTCATGCGGTAGTTTTTATTTGATCGTTTTATGTGAGAGTTTGTTGCCACTCCTCATTTTGCTTCTTATCTATCGCAAACAAAAGAAAGTTTTGAAGGGTTAAAACTATCCAGGAATTTACGTATCTTATCTATTCAATCACTTTTACGATGCTACATCAGGTGATTTCCCAACTAAATAGTTTTCGGATAATATTCTGCGTGTTGAGCTGGTAAGTGATACAGAAAAGTTTATCCACTTTGATTTTTATATTTCCTTATTACGAATTATTATTAATCGTGAACCAACATTCAGTATACGTGATCAGAAATTAAGATAACATGAGTATATTATATTTTACTCATCCTTCAACGCTGATGGTATTCATATTCAGGGCTACGTACCCAAAGGGGAAAACGGAGCCCTACGAATTATACTCCGCCGTCTGTCTGTCTGTCCATCCTTCTCTACATATGTTCGTCTACATATCACTTGTCTCTAGCTTGTAAACGAAATGACTTACTTAAATGGGCGATTTACATACAAGCCTGAAACTTTTATATTTTGTGTAAAACGTTGACCAAACATGAATATTGGACTAAAAATATCTGCTTTAATTAAATTATTTTTCAGGGAGGGTCCAACACAAGAGAAGGTACCAAAAACATATTTGCACCCTAGCATATGGGATTATTTAAAAAAATAACTAAGTCAGGTCGTCAAAATTGTAAATATTAGATTTTTTTAAGGACTATCTCAAAAACCAAAACATTGATGATTGATTGAATATAAATAATAAACAAATATGTACTTAAAAATCCAATTTGTATTTTAAACGTATTTTTAAACATGTGATTAAAACCATTTTGTTCTTTCTTTTACGGGCTGTTTTAATACCTAACCCCAAAAGAGTGAACCTGACTCGCACTTGGCCAGTTTTTGAATTTTCATCCTATAGTATCTTATAATACGTAGATAATCCATTTGTCTTACCATTATCATTAGTACGCTTAGCCAGTATAATCACAACTTGAAAGTAAAGTGATATACTGTCCCAAAGTAAAGTGTGCATTAATAGTATCACTGTAGTGAAGTAAGTCACAAGATAAACTAACCCTAGTGAATAACAAGTACCTATTAAGACGGCAGAAATCTCTCTGACTAATGGTACGAATGTGACGAGTTGCTCATCGATGTAAATGGTTAATACGTATTACGAAAATACTATAAACAGATAGAATATACCACGATACAGATGGGTGAGTTGCACCAAAGCTCCACAGATAGAATATACCACGATACAGATGGGTGAGTTGCACCAAAGCTCCACAGATAGAATATACCACGATACAGATGGGTGAGTTGCCCCAAAACTCCTATTAACGTTGCTGTTATAGTTAACTTTAATGAAGAGCTTGATTACCAGCCACATTTACAAAAAACGGTTTGCACCATCTAACATTGTCAACGTTAAAATTGTCTGGGTGGCTAGTCTAATGAAAAACACTTATCGCCAAAGTCAAAGACGTAATTATGTATATCAAAGAGCAAAACGCAGCTCTTTTAAGGAAAATCCGCTGTGTGTTTGTTAATATGTTTGTCTACTTGTTAATCTGTACGTGATCAAGTAATATCTAGTTCTTTGAGAAAATGAGAGGGAAACATAAACATAACTAATTCTTAATACATTAGTTAGAAATTAAATGATGGACTAGAAATTTAATTAAATAACTTTTATAGCAGGGTTCCAACTTCTATATGACAAGGTAGTAAAAGATATTTGAATTCTAGCATGCGGGGTGTCGTAACTGTCGTAGTGTCGTATGATTTATTTTAGTTTATTAATGATTTTTTTTATGCCTTATAGGTTAGCCTTTGACCACTATCTCACCTGATGGTAAGTGATGATGTGGTCGAAGACGTGGTTCAGGCTAACCTAGAAGTACTGGCTGTCGAGAACAGCTGCCGGAACACACCGCTAGGTGCTTGGCGACAGATTTTCTACTTGAGGGTGGTAGCTAGCCAGGCGGGCATTCGCAAAATGCCCTACCACCATGCTATAACGACTGCCATCCTAAGACAACAACCGGGACCGACGGCTTAACATGCCCTCCGAAGCACGGAAACGCTCAGTAGTTATGTCACTAGCGGTCACCCATCCAACTCATGACCGCGCGCGGCGTTGCTTAACTTTGCTGATCGGTTGAGTACAGCTAAGTAAACTTCGCTACGAGCGCTTCATGGAGATTTTTTGTTACGAAGACTTTCTCATAAACCGTAACCTCTTTTCAGTCAATAATACTACGGGCGGTAAGTAGGGAATAACAATCGAGGCTCTAGTAGAAGCCCGAAGTCGAAGACTGAGTACTATCTGAGTCGAAGTTCGTAATTCAGGAATTACGAACCTCAACTCAGATAGTCCTACCACCCGTGAAACATGTAATGTTTTTCATCACATTTGCGAGTAAAGAAATAAAATTATAGGGCTGAAAAAACTGTACTGTATTTTTACTTGTCTTCAAATACAAAATGTATATAATTATGACTTATAGCTTCAATACAAGTCAGCACAAAATTATTACGAAATACGTAAACTTTTTTTAAGCGGACTTTTTGCCTACACTACAGATTATACATATGTTTCGTTAAGAATCGTTAGGAGCAAATACTTACGTAATACATACAGCCATGACGGAGTGTAACAAATTTCGACGTTTTGATACATAAATACTATTAAAATCGATTATTAAGAACATAAGTTGAGTATTTAAGTAAAATGTAGCGAGATTGCAATGAAATTCCTGTTTAGATAACATTTTAAATCAATTTTTCACTTGCGTATAAACTCCTTGCTTGAATTTTAATATTGTTAGGTTTGCAATAACGCCTGCTATGCGGATTACATAACAAAATCACAAATATACGATAGGAAAAATTTTAGTCATGTGCGGGATTCGAACCCGCGTCCATCCACCCCTTGAGCCGGGGTATGCTCTAACCATGTCATGTTAGCTCAATTGGTTAGAGCATACCCCGGCTCAATGGGTGGATGGACGCGGGTTCGAATCCCGCACATGACTAAAATTTTTCCTATCGTATATTTGTGATCCTTGCTTGAACTTGCATGACACGAGTGCTGTGCAATAAATTTAAATAAATTACTTACCTATCGATCTTGGGTTTCGTGACAAAAAGAAAGTTCGAGGGTTTTATATGGGGCATTACGGCCAAATTAACCTGTATGTTTAGATATTGTTTACGTGCAAGTGTGATGAATAAACTGAAACATCAGTTTTATAATTTAGCTGTGATGAAAAGCAAAAATCCTTTTTTCATGGATTGTTGCCATGCGGAACCCTTATATTACGAAGCCTGAGTCGTACTTGGCCGATTTTTTATTGCTTCTAGAAGAAATATATTTATCCTATCCTACTATCACAACAAGCAAAATAAAAATATTTCTCAGTTAAAAGAGCTGATGCTTATCGTTCTGTAGCAATAGCAGTCGATTTGGCTTTAACAATGACCAGCCAATAACAAATAATTTAAAAATATTTTAAGAAAACGCACACAACATAATACTTAAGTACGAAAAGTACTTAAAAATAAAATATGTAGTGAAAATACACACTCCAAAGCTCACTCATAAAATGTTACGATTAAAATATTAGCGTGATTGTGTGGTAGAATTCGTAGGTTGACAGATAACTGGATGGGCAACCCAGCCTATGTAATGAAATAGCCGTCGGGCAGAGATGTTTCTACATTTTTGAGTTCCCAAAATAAGGATAATTAAGACAACTATCATCATAATCCATTATGGTTAACCGTGAATTTTTGAAGCAATGATTGCCGAGCGTTAAAGTTTATGGACTGCCGAGTCATAGGTCTTTGGTTCGACTCCCATCGCCAGCTTGGGCTTCATCGTATATTGGAAGGGAATGCGCATACTTGCCTGGCTACCACACTCAAGTAGAAAGTCTGTCGCCAAGCACCTAACAGTGTGAATAAAATCACGTATTATAAATACATTGAACATAATTTAAGCGCAATGTGTTTATATAATTCAATCAATTATGTACCTACCTATAAGACGTTATTTTCTTTAAAAGGGTATCCTTTTAAGTCTCTTTGTACTTTTGTATACAACGAGAGGAAAATTATAGACATGTGCGAGATGCGAACCCGCGCATTCCACCCTACTGTTAGACGGGATATTCTCTAACAGCTAAGCCAACGTGACATATGACGCATGAATCTAATTTGTCCTTTCGTTCTTAAACTATGGGGACGGACATGACTATATTTTTCTCTCTCGTAATTTTGTAATGTAATCCAGGCAGTAATAATACATTCATTGAAAAAAAAATCAAATATTGACATATTGATTTCTTATTCGATCGAATAGTTACTTACAATTTGAAATCTAAAAACGTCACAAAGTACGTCATATAGCTTAATAGTGGGCAGGTAGACGTCTAATTAAGAAGTGTGCCTTTATTAATAACATACTACGAACTATATACAATACTACAGCTAGAACAATAAAATAATTTAGACCACCTATAAGTCATTGCAGACTCACAGGCAGTCCAGATGCTCCAGCCCACTACCAGTTAGCAGGCACGCTGCTAACTGGTAGGAGTAGCATGTTGGCAGGATTGCCCTGGTAAATTAATTAATTATTTATTTCTTAATTAAAATTAAGAAGTAAACGAGACAATATAAACAGAATTGTCGATAAGAAGTTCAATAAACCGCTACACATATAGACGCAAAGATGTGTATTTCAATTATTAGGAATAACCTGAACTAAATGAAAATCCCATTGGAGATGGAATATTCTATGTGTAAATCCGGTTCCGGTCTGGACGACTGCAATGCAATTTTTATCACAGGAAATGTATTTCTGTACAGTAAATGAAAATTAATCTTGGGTTGTGAACGTCGAATGAGTTAGTTGTAAGTAGTTTCCATTAGTTTCATCTTATTTTTATTCTGGTCGAGTATTATCTGAACCGTAGAATCCTTGTTCTAAACGATGTACAAAACCAATTATGCTTAATCTTTGTGTGGTGTGAATCTATGTTTTGTGATTTTTTTAAATATTAGACATATAAGACCTTATTTTAAACTGATAAAGAAAAGAAAATTCAGAATAGTCTGTACATGGTAGATAATCAAAAATATGGCCGAGGATATTCAAAATGATGTATAAGAAAATTTAATTTTGAGGAAATTTCTCTGTTTATACGAGTATGTTTCAGAATTACTTACATACCGGCGACCATGTAGTTTTCATGTGTATTTCCATTAAATTTGGTAGAGAGATAGCCCGGACTATGTAATAGACAAATAGCTACGAAAAAATATATTTATTCGTAGACACAAGTATTTTACCGTTGCATTTAGTAAATCCCATATGACAGCTTGAGCTGCGATACGTATAACCACGCAGCCTGATATACGTGTAAGTACATATACTTTTGGTACTTAAATAATTTTATCATTCGATGTTGGTCTTATTTAAGCAAAATACGCTAATTCATATGGCAAAAATATTCTAAACCTAGAATCAATAGTCGTAAAAATATTATCAATTGGTCAAGTTCATTTTCATTACCATTGGAATTAAGCAATAAGTCCCTAATAACTAGCCTGAAAATGCAGATGAATATAGACATAGTTTTGTAATTTTCCTTTAAAAAAATGTCCATAATGGAATTCGAATTTCACAATGACGATAATTTTCATTCCCATTGGAGGCCCCGTGTTTGCTGTAGCCTTTTAGACAGGTAGGCGTAGTCATTCAATAAGCTTATTTCCTTTTCTTTATACATCATTTCCGGCTGCTGTCTGCAATATTATTACAGCTTCCATACTTTTTTGTTTTTGTTCATAAGCGACTATTTGAAAATTTAGGAAAACGTTGTTGCTGTATTAGTAAGCCTACATTTGTCGCAGTGGGACTAAATAACAAGAGATATACTATTTTTTAACAATATAATTACCTCGCTAATCTATGCCCGGATACTATGTACTACCTTATATGAGGGTATATAATCATACTTTAACCACGCAAGTGAAATCGCGTCCATTAGCTAGCTTATTGAATGAGTTTGAGACGTTTTGTGCAAGATACGATGGCAATAAATTGTATCAGACAAACGCTATTGATACAAAGTGGATCTACACGAGGAGCTTCAAAGGAAATTCAATTAGAAACGGAACTCAATTAATAGACACCAATCAGTCTTGAAAGCCGGTGTGTACTTAATTTACTTGATTTTAAATAATTCAATGGAACGTGCCTATCAGAAACGCTGAAACGTTACAGATAAACGTCAAATATTTAAGATGTCAACAGTCAACATTATTTGTTTAATATCGGCGTCTACGACGCTCTTATGAATAGTCAATTACTTATGTTAATATTTAAATATTCTAAATTGTACTGGCACGTAAAGGAAAAAAAATTATTTATAGAGCCACTGTGAGAAGAATGGTCGAGAAATTTAAGGCCATTCTTTTAAACGTCTCTTAAGAATGTGTTACAAACTATATTATAAAATTATTACTATAATTGTTTAAATTACGTAGGTGACTTGGTAGAGGCAGAATCGTCTAAGTAATTTTTTCATTTAAATAATCACAAACTTTATAGTAGGATTTCTTAATAAAAATGCTTTTCATATGCAACTTGAATTTTCATTCTGTGAGCATTATAATATCTTTGGGAACTTTTTATTGTTAACTTGACTATCTGTCGCTAAGCACCTAACAGTATGTTCCGGCAGCAGTCCTAGAGAGCCAGCCAGCCAGAGGCACATGAGACCTAGTTCGTCTCAGTGTGACCGGCGCAGTGCAATTAGTGTTGACGAAATGCATTTGTTATAGGCAGAGGTTAGTCCACTTAACATCCGAGGTGCGGCTCGTGCTTATTACGTCACAATATCATAAAAATAAACTATGCTGCCGCGCGCAACACACAATTTTTCTCAAGTCTAGTGAGGAAAATACTACTTGAAAGAAAGCTAATAAATTATGTAGTAAATTTGGATAAATTTATAGTAAAATTAATAAAACTGGTAATATTTAAGGTAAATCTATTTTTCTGGAACTTCTATGGAGCTTGGAATTTGAAAAGCCTTTTTCACGCTAGCGCATAAAAAGCTATTTATCATCCAGATTTTGAAAGAACAACAACTTTGCGAGGTTGTGAGGTAGAAAAAATATTAATAAATAGTTTGCGAAAGTTACAAATAAAATTACGGAATATATTACATACCTGTGTGTACCGGAGTTGCGGGCAGAGGTCGTTTATCAGGCGGGGCGCGTCGCACAGCCGCCGCAGACGCCGGTAGCGGGATCGACGTCTGCAATACCGACACTTGTCTGTGGACAACAAATACATCGTTAAGAAAACAATAGCATCTCAGAAATTTGTTAATAGGAAATAAATTACGAGGTTATTATCATCGTCTTGTAATGTACCAACGAGTACAGTGGTTAAGTCAAATACTATTAAAGAATTAGAAGTATTTACGAGATGGAAGAGCATTTTGCGATTGCCCGCCTGGCTAGCTACCACCGTCAAGTAGAAAAATCTGTCGCCAAGAACCTAATCGCAGCAGTCCTTGAGAGCCAGTGAAATTACAGGCACATGAAGACTTAACAACTATGTCTCAAGGTGACAGGTAATTCGTCACTTGTGATGAAATGCATCTGTTCTAGGCAGAAGCTAATCAGCTTAACATCAGGTGGGCCTCGATTCTGTCCGTCACAATAACATGAAAAAAGTGACAACAAATATAGTGGTGTTATATTTAAACACTATTAAAGCATTAGAAATATTCAAAAAAAAACATCTAGTAATAGTCAGGCGTCTAGAAATGTACTCAATAGATAATTTAAATCATGAGGCAATAGGCCCGCTGCCTATTTCCTGGGACCATAATTATCTGGCAAAACTTCAGTGATAAAGACCACTGCCCTTATAATAATTTATTTATTTATACATTTTAAGATGTATACATGTGTAAGAACGTATCTCCTGTAACGCATGAAGGTGAATAGTCCAGTCTTATAACAAGGATTTATCTCTAAATGTGGTATGTATGTAAATAAGTATAGGTGTTTATAAAAAATATTACATTAAAAACTGAGTTGTAGCAGGCAACCACAAAGTTTAATGGCAAAATGGTTTCGTATGTAACGTGCGTAAATATACAAATTTTGCCAGGCGTTTCTTGTGTGGATACTTATGCCATAGGGTGCGTACCATTAGCGTGAGATTCGCTAAAAACGCTAAAAACGATCACACTCCCAAAAAGTTTTCCACATGGGTCTTGGCGTTATTTTCGCCTTAAACGCTACATCTAATGTCAAAAGTGACAGAAGTGGCAAATTTTAGTGGCATTCTTAGCGTTCTTATCCAAAAATGGAACGGGGATGACAGTTACAAACGATCACGTGATCACAAGCATAGACGCAGAATGTGATCAAAATTATCGAATATAACGTTCTTAGCGACTAATGGAACATACCCATAATAGAACGAGTGGCTTCCTACTATGCTTATGCTCACCGTTCAGTATTATTGCCTTTAACGTTTAACAGAAAAAAAAACACGACTTTCAATTTTTATAATGGTTTCAGAATTCTCCAATCAAAAATACATTAAAAAATTGAATGAACTTTTGAAATGTATTTATTGCGGAAAGCTAGTAAGTATTTTTTTCATAGTATTGATAAATATCTCCACAATAATTAAAACCAATTGTAAAGGTTAGTACTCGTTGGTACGTTTTGTTCTAACAACATCTATCTATCATCATTTGATAATATTCGCCACGAACCTAAATAAAGGTTGGGACTCTGAAGGAATTTTAATTAAGGCTCTTAGCTAGGGTTGCCAACATTTTGATGTGATTTTTAAGACTGGATGGAAGTCTCAAATTTTCATACAAAGAGAGAAAACGTTTCTCCCCCCTATACAATCACCGATTTTGATGATTTTTGGATATATTATAGATGTTATCAATATCCAGGTTTATAGGTTTTGATTTATATCATTACATTAAAGGAATTTGAATTAATGGGTATTTAAATACCAATATTTTCTCAAAACTTGTATCTCTAGTTTGTGAATTATTTATAGGAAAAATAATGATATTTAAACAAAAAGGATAACCTATAAACCTAGTTTATTCTGTCATTTATAAAATAAAACTTTTTTTTTTTAGATTTGATTAATGTTTAC